>BTPG01000002.1:326117168-326229668 GCA_036245525.1 Semisulcospira habei
AAACAACAAACTATCGTGAATCTTGAACTGTGTTTATTGCAAGTAAGCAAGGTACCTGCTGGTAAGGGGCCTACTCACGAGAGTCTATCCCTATGGCAGACGGAACAGCTTCGGCGTGAGACCTCTGTCGCTTGTCAAGTTCATTACATTCCGCTCTTTTTGTAAACTCCTTTCAGCCTTTATGACTTGAGCGGCGGGATTTAGTGGGTGCTAAGTCGCGGAGTGATATGGCGGTTGAGGCCTACTCGCGTTGCATGACGGGACTTGAGGAATGACATCGCGCGGAGGGGCACATGGTTGTGGTGCGGGCCCCCGAGTTTTTTTTTTTTTTTTTTTTTTTTCCAACGCATTCTCAGCCCTACTTGTAACACCTCTTATGTCTCCCGGGTGCAATGGTGTTGCATCTGTGTGGCGAGAGACAGGTCAACCTCTACTACATGTCGCTATGTACCCACTCCATAAAGTTTTCCCTTCTTTGACACATGTAGAATTATATAGTTGTATAACAAGCAAATTAATCTTCACGAATTTGCTTAATATACTTTCCTCCCCAAAATCCCTTGCGCGCCAAGAAGACGCGATCTTGCTGATACTTGCATTTTCAAAACGGAAACGTGAAATATGCTCAGATTGCAACACTAACGCGCTCCTTAATTGCAGTAGTAATAGCACACGTCTTAGTGTCTATCAACGCTGGCAATGTATAGCCTATACACACATGAACGGAAAAAAGACGCCAGGAAAAGTGCGAGTCGCTGGACTGACTAGTGAAATTGAGCAGATGTCAGCTGGCAATATCCACAACCTGAGAAAAGAACTAAATAAACAAACCTCCCGGCATTTTCCGCAATTGTGCGTGATTTAGGTACAAGTAGAATTTACTCAGTAACACGTACAGTTATACATTGCACTGATGTCTTCATAGTCAGGCGAAATCTACGCGCTGAGTCGACAGCGATATGCAGTAGTCTGCCATTCATTAATTTGTCTGAACACCGCAATCAGCCGCAAAACTGAATGACGCGAGACATAGTTTTGTTTTGGAATGGGTACATAAACTGTATTGAGAAACAGCTTTGTTTGATATAGTGCCGATAGACATGACTCGAATCAAAATGTCTTCGTCTTACGACTGGAACATTTTGATTTAGGTTTCGTAATCACATCCGCCTGTTATCGGCATTATATCAAGCAAAATGTTGCTCAAAATAATACAATACATGGGAGCCATAATGATATGCCTCGTCAAGTTATTGGCTTACACGTTACTGTGGCGCTAAACTTACAGGAACCCTTTGCCTGTCGGTAGGGGTTTTTGTCGTGATGATTCCGACAGGAATGATTAGAGTCCGACAGGAATCATCGCGACAAAAACCGCTACCGACAGCCAAAGGGTTGATCTCGCGAGTCAGATCAGTGTCTATTATTAGGAAAGACACCAGTCTGGCAAACTGATGTCATTTAGGACCACGTTTGAGAGAATCTCCAGACACACTTTCATTCCTGCAATATGTCATTTATTAAACTGAAGCAGGCAATGAATACTTTCACAAACCTAGAAATATAATAAAAGAATAATTGAAAGGGCTTTTAGTGAGAGACCATTATTTTTTTGCGGAAGTATACACGGTTCAGACGCGCGCAAGACTATCCTTCTGAACCGGGAAGTAGTACCGATTAGTAAAGCGTAATGGCCGCGCTTTGGAGAGTCGCACAGGTCTGAGCCCGCGAGCGCAGTCAACCTCTGCACAGGAGAGTGAAACTTACATAGGCCTATGAAGACAAAACAACCAGTAAGCAAAACGTGTTCTGGCCGACGTCAGCCGTATTTGGCCCGCGCGCGGCAGTGCGCGGGCCAAACAAGTGATGACGCAGCCAGAGTCTGACGTCAGACAAATAATCTGAGATCAGACAAGAAATCTGACGTCAGACACAGGAATTTTTGTGTATTGTGCATCGAAACAAAGACCTGACCGCGTTGAAGCCCAGTGCGCGAAAAAGCCAACGGGCCGACGTAGGCTGCTGTTGGCCCGCGCACGGCGGCTGACGTCACCCCGATGGTCTTTTGCGAATTGGGAGCTGATTTCGAGACATTCTGACGCACGTAATATTGAGGGTGACTTGTACAATTATGCTAGAAAACTCACTGTAAAACTGTGGCGTTGGCATTCGAGAAGGGCGAGGGAAGGGGGATGGGGCAGGGACAGATATGATATGGCGAGAGTATCCGGCCTCTGTCCATACCTCCGTTCTCGACTATGGCCATACCTCCTCATTGCCCTTACTTACTTACTTACGCCTGTCACCCCTACCCGGGTATAGGCCGTCGACGAGAGACCTCCAGCAACTCCTGTCCTGTGCTTCTCCTTCGATTCTACTCCAGGTGGTTCCCAGTCTCTTGATGTCTGCTTGGAGGTCTCGACGCCAGGAGTTTCTCGGCCTACCTCTTTTCCTCTTTCCCTGGGGGTTCCATGACAATGCCTGCCTAGTGATACTGGAAGCTGGCTTTCTCAGACTGTGACCGATCCATCCCCATCTTCTTCGCCCAATTTCATTCTCTGCTGTTATCTGCTCTGTTCTCTCCCAGAGTCTGACGTTGCTGATCTTCTCTGGCCAGTGGATTTTCAAAATTCTTCTAAGGCAACTGTTCATGAAGGTCTGTACTCTGTTGACTGTGGTTTTTGTCAATCTCCATGTCTCTGCTCCATATAGGAGAACTGCTTTTACATTGGAGTTGAAAATCCGGACTTTGGTGTGTTGTGACAGCTCTCTGGAACTCCACACTTTTTTCAACTGGAGAAAGGCTGCTCTGGCTTTACCGATTCGTGCTCTGACATCTGCATCAGTGCCGCCTTTTTTGTCTATGATGCTCCCGAGATAGGTGAAGGACTCCACCTCCTCCAACGGGGTGCCAGCAAGCAAGACTGGTTCTTCCCTGGTTGCGTTCAGCCTCATTGTCTTTGTTTTCTGTTTGTGAATGGTGAGGCCCACTTGGGACGAGATGTCAGCAAGCCTCGTGGTCTTGTCCTGCATTTGTTGATGAGTGTGGGACAGTAATGCCAGGTCGTCTGCAAAATCGAGGTCGTCAAGCTGTGTCCACAGTGTCCACTGTATTCCACTTCGTCTGTGCTCTGTGGTCATCTTCATGACCCAGTCTATGGCCAGTAGGAAGAGGAACGGAGACAGCAGACACCCCTGCCTGACACCAGTTCTGACCTGGAGCTCTCTGGTGAACTGCCCTTCGTGGATCACGCGACATGTCATGCCATCATAGCTGCTCTTGATCAGGCGGACGAGCTTTGTGGGTACACCGTAGTGTCGTAGGAGTTTCCACAGAGTCTCTCGGTCCACGCTGTCAAATGCTTTCTCATAATCCACAAAGTTGACGTACAGCGGGGAGCTCCACTCCAGAGACTGTTCCACGATGATGCGGAGAGTGGCGATCTGGTCTGTACATGATCGGTTCTTCCTGAATCCTGCTTGCTGGTCTCTCAGCTGGGGGTCAACGGAGCTCTTCATTCTCTCTAGGATGATCCTGTTGAAGACCTTTCCTGGTACTGACAGCAAGGTGATTCCTCTGTAGTTGGAACACTTGCTGAGGTCGCCTTTCTTGGGAAGCTTGATTAGGTACCCCTCCTTCCAGTCAGCTGGCATCACCTCCTCTTCCCAGATCTTTCCAAACAGTGGGTACAGCATCTCAACTGTTGTCTCTAGGTCTGCTTTCAGAGACTCCGCTGGGATGCCATCTGGCCCTGCTGCTTTGCCATTCTTCAAAAATGCCACTGCTTTTCTGATCTCTTCCCGGCTGGGTCTGTCACAGCTGATGGGTAGGTCGGTCTCTGCCGGCTGGATGTCGGGGGGGTCGGGTGGGCTAGGTCTGTTCAGTAACTCTTCAAAATACTCGGCCCATCTGTCGAGTTGGTCTGCTCTGTCTGCAATAGGCTTGCCTTCTTTGTCTTTTACTGGTCTTTCTGTATGGCCATACTTACCCGACAATCTTCTGGTAATGTCGTAGAGCTGTTTCATGTTGCCGCTGCCTGCTGCCTTTTCTGCCTCTGCTGCCAGGCTGTCTGTGTAGGCCCTCTTGTCTGCCCTGATACTCCTCTTCACCTCGCGGTTGGCTTCCGAGTATTCCCCCTGTGCCCTTACTTTGGCTGCTCTCGTGCGACTGTTGTTGACCACTGCTTTCTTCTGCTTCCTCGCTTCTATCTTCTTCAAGGTCTGTACCGACAGCCAGTCCTTGTGGTGGTGTTTCCTGAACCCTACAGTGTCTTTGCAGGTTGAGTTCAGCGCCTCTCTAACTGCCTTCCACTGCTGCTCTGTGGTGACCGCCTCCTCTTCATTTACTAGCTCCTGTAGCGCTTGAAACCGGTTGGACAGCACCAGTTTGAACTCTTCTCTAACTCCAGTTTCTCTCAGGAGGCCTACATTATAGCGCTGTCTTCTTGTTGTCTCTGTGCGGGTTTTCTTTAGCTTGAGCTTCATTCTTAAGGTAAGCAGATGGTGGTCTGAGGCGACATCTGCTCCCCTCCTCACTCGAACATCTTGAAGGGATCTTCTAAATTTTTTGCTAATGCAGATATGGTCTATTTGGTTCTCTGTTGTATGGTCCGGTGAGACCCAAGTTGCTTTGTGTATTCTTCTGTGTGGGAAGATGCTGCCTCCAATGACAAGTCGGTTTAGAGCACAAAAGTCTACAAACCTCTCCCCGTTCTCACTCATCTCCGAGCCTAGTCCCTGTCTCCCCATCACCTCTTCGTATCCGGTGTTGTCCTCCCCTATTTTGGCATTAAAATCGCCCATGACGATGGTGATGTCTCGCTCCGCACATTTGTCCACGGCACTCTGGAGTCGGTCGTAGAACTCTTGTTTCTCTTCCTCGTCACTGTCATTGGTGGGCGCATAACACTGGATGACGTTCAGCTTGAGCTTTTTCTTGGTTCTAAAGGCTGCTGTTATAATTCTTGGCCCAAGAGGTTCCCAGCCCATCAGCGCTCTCTGTGCCACTGGTGACAGCATGAGTGCTACTCCTTCTGTATGGGGGGCATTCTCCTCTTCATGACCTGAATACAGAACCATCTCCCCACTTAACAGCCTTTTCTGGCCAGACTGCGTCCATCTGGCTTCACTGATGCCTAGCAGGGAAAGGTTGTACTTTTGCATTTCCGCTGCTATCTGGGCGGCCTTGCCGCTCTGGTACATGGGGTCTTGACGTTCCATGTGCCCATGGTTGTATCCCTGGATAGAGAGAGGCGGCTCGGTCCTGTGGCTTCCGAAGACTTCCGGCTTTCACCACAGGACGTCATAAGTCTTCTAGTAGAAGAACCTTCCTCCTCCAGGAAAGGAATTACTGTTAGTCTTTTTGTCAGCGTTTTTGTAGCTATTTCCTTTTTTGCAGGGTGGGGAAGCTACCCCCACGCCCAACCCCCTTACTAGGAGGACCAGGGGTTTTCTGTCGGGGTCACCTTCCCTTAGACCATGTTGGTTCACGGCACCTTATTTCATTCGGTGCACCCCTCTCACGAGGGACCCCCTATCCACCACCCAGGGGACGCGCCTCAACGCCGTATGGTCCCAGCGCGAGGCCTCATTGCCCTACCTACACGAAAGTATAAAGGGGTCATGCATGCGCCTTTTCCATGGAAAAAGGACGGGCTTGTTCCATAGCATGTCCGTTGAAAGGTCCTGGTAAATCAAAGTGGCACAATTGCAGTGCGCCTTAATTGATCAGTGTTCAGGTCGTACTCCATAGGAAATAGATTTCTCTGACCCCCATAACCCACCCGTCAGGGCCGTCCATGATCACCTCGGTGCTGTGGACGTTAAACAAGAACTAACCAACCAACCAACCTCTTCCAGACAAGAGTCCAAAATAGCTCAGGTGGTTAAGCGTCCGAGCGGGAGAGCGAAGGGAATCGCCGGGTCGTGGGTTCGAATCCCGTCCGGCCCCGGTAGCTGGACTCGCAATCCAGGGGGAAAAGACGGCCTTGTTCCATAGCATGTCCGTTGAAAGGTCCTGGTAAATCAAAGTGCCACAGTTGCAGTGCGCCTTAATTGATCAGTGTTCAGGTCGTACTCCATAGGAAATCTCTGTCCACCATAAACCCGCCCGTCAGGGCCGTCCATTATCACTTCGGTGCCGTGTACGTTAAACCCCGAACTAACCAACCAACCAACCTCTTCCAGGCTTGTCACATAATTATCAAGGTGCTTAACTCATTGTACCCGAAGTACGAAATACCCCACATTTTGGTGTTATCCTCTGAGGATTGCATTACAGTTCAGGAGACAGATCGACCATGATAGTTCAAGGGTGGTGGCAGAATAGCTTGGCGCCTATAGGCGCCAAGCTATTCTGCCACCACCTTTGAACTATCATGGTCGAGCCATATCTTGCTGTGGAGCGTCGCGGGCAGACTGGGTTATAGAGCTCTAGTTATCAGGAAAGCTAGTATCACTGTTCTGCGCAAGGTGAAAACACACCCGTCAGATAATGATGTGAAGCTGAACTTGTATGTTTGCTTGGGACATATCGCACATGACATCACTGGATAACGATGGCTTTAGTCACACCTTACCTAGTTTCCCATCACTATGCACCCATCTTCAGTCATTTGTACTGATGAGGTCGGGCAATACCTCCTTCGAAAAATTTCCTACGCAACTGTGAATGAACAATGAAAATGGTTACGATCAGCGAGATTGGAGCTGGTGCTTGGTGTGTGCGTGTGTGTGTGTGTGTGTGTGTGTGTGTGTGTGTGTGTGTGTGTGTGTGTGTGCGTGTGCGTGTGCGTGTGTGTGTGTGTGTGTGTGTGTGTGTGTGTGTGTGTGTGGATGTGTGAATGTGGGTGTGCATGAGGGTGTGTGTGTGTGTTTGTGATTGGGGTGGTAGTGGGTGTGCGTGTGTGTGTAGGTGTGTGAGGGGTGGGTGTGGGTGTGTGGGTGTGAAGGTGGTGTGTGTGCGTGGATGCGTATGTTTGGGAGGGGAGAAAGGAACAGAGAGAGACAATGACAATGACAATGACAATGATCCTTTATTTGACAACGGTAAAAGTTTTCGTAGTAACAACCATTTTTCGAACTTGCCGTTGCTAATCTACTGATTACAGAGTTACTATCGTACTAATTGTTTTCTACTACTAAGAAGGGAAAAAAATTACATGACACAGCACAAGCCAAGAATGAAAAAATAATAATAATAATAATAATAATAATGTTGGGGGATAGTGACATAGGAATTACCAACTTTACTGGTCGGGCATAATGACATGTTGTGAGGTTTAATTAAAATAATATAATAAGAATACACACAACCTAATACGCATACATAACGCATGCACATTTGAGCACGCCACTCTCTATCTCTAATATACACGTGCGCACACACGCACAATGCACGTGCACACACACGCTTACGCGGCTTAAGCTACATACAAGCTGTACCGAATAAATATGAGTCATCAGTCGAAACCTGTGGTACACGCAATTAATGATCTAATGAGAAATAGTATTTTTCAATATGTGCACAGTCACGGGGATGCTGCTGACAAAAATAAGTACTTGATGAGACTGACTTTAAACGAGGAGAAAGTAGCTGATGTCGTGACGTTTCTAGGCAGGGCATTCCAAAGACTAGAGCCAGAGAACGTCAAACTCGTTTTATAGAGATCAATTCTAGGTCGCGGCACAATAAGGGATTTTCTTGATCTGGAGTATGTTGATGACTGGACGGTAAATAGCGATGTGATATATCGGGGTAGCTTATCGTTTAATGCCTTGAACATAACCATTCCCTTATTGTAAATTAGATGATCTTTCAGGGGCAGAATTTTTAAGGCTGCCAATTTTTGGTCAGTAGTTAAGCTGGGATCAGGGAGTATTAGTTTGGCAGCTCTCCGATGTAGAGAGTTCAATCTTTTCAAATTGACATCTCTCGAACCATCCCACACAGTAGAAGCATAGTCTATATGCGACCTAATATGGGCATTGAAGAACAGTTGACGTGTCTCCATATCAGTAATGTGTTTAAGTTTTGCTAAGATGTACAGATTTCTGGAGACAATTTTACAAACGTTACTGATGTGTAGCTGGCACCTAAGCTGGTTGTCCACCGTGACTCCTAGCAGGCGATGGTTAGTAACTTGGCTGATGGTTTTGCCTTGGAGGGACAGACTGAGTGAGAGAGAGCCAAGCTGGTGTTTTTGGCGGGTGCTAATTACCATGCTCTCCGTTTTTACCGGGTTTAAAATCATAATATTATGACTGCACCATTCATCAATATCTTGCAGTGTGTTTTGCAGTCGTGAATTGATGTTTGATATATTCTTTTCTGGCGTGTGTACAGCAGCATCATCTGCAAAGATATAACATGTAACGCTTTCATTTTTTTATCGCAAGAGGAAGATCATTTATGAACAAGCAGAATAGAAGGGGACCAAGAATAGAGCCCTGTTGTACGCCATGCTTCACTAAACCTTGATTCGAGTATGAGCCATTTAGTAATAAATTTTGTTTTCTACCTTCGAGGTAGGATTTGAGAAACGACGCCGAGTTGTTGGTGTACATGGATACTTTCTTGATCAATATTTCGTGGTTTACTAGATCAAAGGCTTTACGAAAATCTAGAAACAGGACTCCTGTAAGTTTTGAGTCGTTTATGGAAGATAACCAGGTGTCTATCATCCGTATCAGCGCAGTGTGACATGAGTGTTCTGATCTGAAGCCCGACTGCAATGAATAGATTAATTTTCGGCTTTCCAGGTATATAGATAGATGCTTGTGAATATGCCGTTCTAAGGGCTTGGACAGAACAGGTAGAAGTGATATGGGCCTAAAATTATTAATTTCACTAAGATCTTTAGATTTAGGTAGAGGTATTACTTTTGCGTCTTTAAATGCGTCTGGAAAACAATTAAAATTAATACAGAGGTTGTAGATATAAGTGATACTCTCTACAATGTATGGGAGGGATATCTTGAGTATTTTCGCACTAATCTCATCCAGTCCTGATCAGAGAGAGAGAGAGAGAGAGAGAGAGAGAGAGAGAGAGAGAGAGAGAGAGAGAGAGAGAGAGAGAGAGAGAGAGAGAGAGAGAGAGAGAGAGAGAGAGAGAGAGAGAGGTATATAATGTTGCAGGCATGGCTGCCACGCCATCACTACAATTACCGCTATGCAAGATAGATACTGGGATAAGATAACACGCGCCGTGTAAATGTCTCTGTGCCAAGCGCGCGGTTTAGCGGCGAAGAAAATAAGCCACATGACCGCCTTCAGAACTACCCCTTCTATCCGCAAGGGACATAGATTCTCATAAGCCCCTGCAGTTGCAGGGCCTCATGAGAATCTATGTCTCTTTTTTCTGACGTCGGCTTCAAACTGAAATGGTGCTTCCCCCCGTGTTAACCTATTGAACCGCAAGGCCGCATTTCCAAAATTTTAGAGTAGTCACTTAACAACTATGTACCCGTTCCTGGCGATGGGTCGACCATGATAATTCAAGGGTAGTACCAGATTAGCTTGGCGCCTGAATGCGCCTAGCTAATCTGGCACTACCCTTGAATTATCATGGTCGATCCATCTCCTGCTGCAAGTCGTCGGGGCTGAATGGGTTAAGCGGCATATGATGAGAAGTCTGGATGATGATTATTCTGGATGATGAGTAGTCTGGATGATGATTATTCTGGATGATGAGTAGTCTGGATGATAATTATTCTGGATGATGAGTAGTCTGGATGATGATTATTCTGGATGATGAGTAGTCTGGATGATGAGTAGTCTGGATGATGAGTAGTCTGGATGATGATTATTCTGGATGATGAGTAGTCTGGATGATGATTAGTCTGGATGATGATTAGTCTGGATGATGGGTAGTCTGGATGATGATTAGTCTGGATGATGAGTAGTCTGGATGATGATTAGTCTGGATGATGAGTAGTCTGGATGATGATTAGTCTGGATGATGAGTAGTCTGGATGATGAGTAGTCTGGATGATCATGAGTAGTCCGGATGATGAGTAGTCTGGATGATGAGTAGTCTGGACGAAGAGTAGTCTGGATGATGAGTAGTCTGGATGAAGAGTAGTCTGGATGATGAGTAGTCTGGATGATGAGTAGTCCGGATGATGAGTAGTCTGGATGCTCAGACTGACAAGCAGGCTGAATCCCACCTCAGCGACTGAAGGGAGATGCTGCAACCCAGATTTAACTCACTGTGCCCGAGGGACGAAATACCCCCATTTTGGAGTTAGCCTCTGAGGACTGCGTTACAGTTCAGGAGACAGATCGACCATAATAGTTCAAGGGTGGTGGCAGAATAGCTTGGCGCCTATAGGCGCCAAGCTATTCTGCCACCACCCTTGAACAATCATGGTCGAGCTATATCTTTCTGTGGAGTGTCGCGGACAGAATGACTTAAAGGAGCTACTCCATGACAGGCTTTGACTACCAAAATTCGCCTATCCCACTGGTTTTCAACGTTGTCTTGCCACAGTTCAAACTCCCCTACCCTTCTTTTCACAATCAATCAAAGTAGGCCAGAGGTTTTCCACTGCCTTTCAAGCGTAAAGGAAGGAACTAAACCCGCGTACACAAGAGAAAGGAGAGCAGTAAATTCTTTCTTCATTAGACTTTTAGACTTCATAATTTAAGTTTGCCGCCCTTTGTCTAGCTTTTGATAGACATGCTAAGAGCACTCACGAAGGAGCTACTGCCAATTAATAATAATACTAATAATACATAGTATTTATAAGGCGCATAATCTCATATTTATAATATAACTCAATATAGTATCACTTTAATGGCTTGAGTTGGTCGAAACAAAACTTTGCAATTTTTTTATTTCGGGGGGCTGTCGCCTATCGCGATCTACAGCGGGGAAAAAAAAATCAAATAGGTAAATAGTTAGTAGCTTGACACCGTGCTTTTAAGCTTAGTTAACTCTTTCTACCCCAGACACACCACAGCAAGATAATGATCGACCATAATAGTTCAAGGGTGGTGCCAGAATAGCTTGGCGCCTATGGGCGCCAAGCTATTCTGGCATCACCCTTGAACTATCATGGTCGATCTATGTCCTGCAATGCAATGCAGTCTTCAGAGGACAGCGGACAAATTTGAGGATTTCGGTGTTGGGGTACAATGAGTTAAACTGCAACCCTGTGGCTGTCGATAGCGCATTTTGTCGAGGGGATTCCAATACGAATCACCTCGACAAAAAGTGCTATCGACAGTCCAAGGGATAAACGAGAAATGCAATGCCCTCACGGATAGTAAATTTAAAAACATGATGTGCTCTCAGCGAATAACAACAAGCCACTTTCGACTGCTACGCCCTCTGCCTTCGGGGCGCCCTCTGGTGTCGTCATGTCTGTGCGGTGTCAGAAGGGCGGCGGAAAAGAGATATCGAGATGCTAAACGGAACCTCCTGTGTATGGTTGGCAAAATAAGGAAAACCGGGAGAAGATTCTTTTTCTGCCCGTTTGAGCATGCAGCCATTGGTACTGAAAGCAGTAGTCATACAATCATATACACTGTAAACAGCACCATCTCACACACACTGTAAACAGTGCCATCACACACACACACAGTAAACAGTACAACCACACACACACTGTAAACAGTACCATCACACACACACACACACTGTAAACAGTACTGTCACACACACACACTGTAAATAATACAGTCACACACACACACACACACACACACACACACACACACACACACACACACACACACACACAAACACACAAACACACAAACACACTGAAACAGTCCCTGTGGGTGCAACGATACAGAGGACGACATGACTTATTAACAGAGCAGGCGTCTGTCAACTGACCACGTGACTTTTTTAACTAGTCATTAGGCAGATATTTCAATTCACGTTCTGTGCACGTAAATAGTCAACAACCACGGATTTCGTCAACAATACACGATTAATGCTAGATTTACGAAACTTTCCGTTCAATACATGATCAAAACTACTGAGATATACGAACAAGGATTTCAAGTTAAAAATGTGTCCCCAAATCATAATCATAAACGAGATATTCGTTCCTGATATAAGCACAATCCACCCCAAAACAGTGACTGTCAGTCAAGTGTGTTAACTCATTCGAGACGTTCAGCCTCCGGATACGCGGCAAATTGCCGCGTATCCGTAGGTGGCACGACTCGAATTATTTACACGCTGTAGAAAACCAGTATAATGCAAAGGTTTACTTGCACACGTGTCCTTGTCATTTCGAAGCGTGTTCCTTTCTTTGTTGGCCATATCCTCGATACAGGAAATGGAAACTAAACCAAGGAGAACAAAAGAGACGAACAGGCCAACCATGGCGCCGTCAATGCAGGAAGTGGTGTATGGGCATGCGCAGACATCGCGTGCTGAGTTGCTTCCCTTTGTTGCTGACACTGATTGGAAACAAGACGGAACAAGGAGAGGAGTTCCGTTCACCCGGCCCCCTCTTCACACCCGCCGACCATCTGCAAGAGGCATAGATCTTCATGGGACCCCGCAGGTGCGGGGGCTCATGAAGATCTATGCCTCTTGCTGGTACCATTTAACTCAGGCACCCACTATTGAGGAACCAGTGATATATATATATATATATATATATATATATATATATATATATATATATATATATATATATATATATATATATATATATATATATATATATATATATATATATATATATTATATATGTGTGTGTGTATTTTTTTTTCTCGTTTTAGAGTGATCTTCGCACAACGGCAGCAGTCTTTTATAGTTCCGAGGACAACTCTTTCATTCTGAAATTCTGAAATAGATATAAAACGTCAAGGGGCCGTACGTATTTCTCTAGCTGAAAAAATTGGTTCAAACCCATTTACGCTCTGTTTCAGTTGTCTGCGACCGCACTCAAGTCACTCCCAACCCTAAGTTTTCATTTGTGGCGATTCCGCTCCGAAGCAAGAGCAGCTCCGTGTAGCTCTTAGCTCGTCTCAATAGCTAATAACCCATTACATCGTGAGGCTGATTTTGTACATTTTGCTTATTGTCCTATGAAGGCAACATTACAAATTAGGAGATAGATCAACCGTTTTAGTTCAAGGGTGATGTCAGAATAGCTTGACCCCTCGGGCGCCAAGCTATTCCGGCACCACCCTTGAACTATCATGGCCAAATTAATTTCAAGCATTAGTGTATCAGGATAAAAAAAAAAGAAGTTAAAAAGGACAAAAGATAATACAGTCAACTTCGCGTATAACAAGGTGGGATACAGCCAAAGTTTGATACAAGAACGCCTTTGGGATGCCTCGGTCAACCTTTGTCTTGCAAGTTACGTGTACTTTTTTATGTAACAAAATCGGATATAATCAATAACAAAAAAACCCCCAAAAAAAAACAGTTGGGACCTACGGCATTTTGTAAAGTCTGAAGTTACTGCACAAGCATTTACACAAATTGACCCACAGTTTTTGTTTTTTTTTTTTTTTTTTTTTTTTTTTTTTTTTTTTTTGCCGTAGGAGGCAGATCTTTTGCAAGTATAGACTGACGAGCAAATTAAATGTGACATCACCGAGATCGTCGGAAACACGTGATTGTTTCCGAAGATCTCGGTGATGTCACAATTCTTTTGCTCGTCATTATATTTAAAATCAAACATGAATGAAGAAGACTGGATGGTGCGATGACAGTGTGAAAAAAAAAAACACAAACAAAAAACACGATAATAAGTTTTTGGACAGTATTGGGATGCTTGAAGACTGAAATATACTTCTGCAGTCTTTTGAAACTAAGAAAGAAAATAAAAATAAAGTCAATCGGTGCAGATTAACCCATTCAGCCCGGACGCACTACAGCAGGAGATGGGTCGACCATGATAATTCAAGGGTAGTGCCAGATTAGCTTGGCGCCTGTCAGCGCCAAGCTAATCTGACAGTGCCGTTGAATTATCACGGTCGATCCATCTCCTGCAACTGTGCATAGTCATTAGGTGACGCCTCCAAAATTTGGGAAGTACGGCCGCCTGGCTGAATGATGGTTGTACATTGCTTAACGTCCCGACAGCAACAAGACTTTCTCAGGAAGTGCCTGCACTGCTTGTGAAACAAAAATTAAACAGAGTATTCAATGTATGTCGCCAGCCGGTCTAACACGCTAAATAAAGCTAAGACCATTTAGCAGCACACATCCAATATCAAGAGCTACAGACAGCGCAGACAGTAGGGAGAGTTTAACAAAAAAAAAACAATACAGGTGAATGGACCAAGGGTAGACAGAAACACATGCCCCAGAATAGAGGGGAAAACCCACCCTGTGGGGCTGACCAGGGTGACCCTGGGAACTAAAAAGTAGTGTAACCCCACCCAAGTCCCTTACTGCAGCCCCGGGTGGGGGGCCGGGTTGAATGAGCTAACAGATGTGCAGATGGGCTACAGCTAAACTCTCCAACTCACATGTTACACATAAAGAGCACTTCATATTTCTAAGTAGCTCGTGAATGCACACTCCCACGATAGCGATTTAACGATATGTAAACATAGCAACGTAATCGGACCCTTTACATGCTGTGTGGCAGGTTAAGACGTCCATTTGCGGACGATAACTCCACACAGCGAAAACTACTCAACTGCAAGAGGCATAGATCCTCATGAGCCTTCGTAGTTGCGGGAGGTCATGAGCATCTATATCTCTTGCCGGCACTCTCACGGTCCTTCGTTTCTCTCGCTACGTCAGTGTTCTTTACGCGGGAGCTGTCGCGAGGGGTTTGATTGGACGATGCCACTTTAAAACGCATTAATCATAGGTAGGATGCTATTCCGTCTCAAGCGACCCTCTTCTGGCAATGAAGAAGTTTAGGAAGACCCAGGAGCCCAGTTGCAGGACGGAGGCCTAAGGTCGGCGAATGAGGTTAGAACGACTTAGGATCAATTGGGGCCGGAACTATACCGCAATGGCTAAACCTCTCGCTTTCACATGGGCCGAATGGTGACTTCGGAGCGTCACGAAAATGACCACTAAAATGACGTCATTTTATGCTGTACGATACTACTGCAGGAGACCTTCGGGCCTGAGGGTTCCGGGCTCAAATTCCCAGTTTGCAGGGCTTGAAATGTAACGTCTATATTCCAACTTCATCCTGGAAAAAGCTAGTATATGCGGCGTTTTTGAACAAAAAATAGCTAGATTTTCATTGGTACTCTATGAAATTCTCGCTGTTCGCAGAAATGGACATACTGGCGACATTAACCCATTTAGCCCCAACACTCTACAGCAGGAGACTGATTGAACATGATAATTCAAGGGTAGTGCAAGATTAGCTTGGCGCCTTCAGGCGCCAAGCTAATCTGACACTACCATTGAATTATCATGGTCAATCCACCACCTGCAACTGGTACATAGTCCTTCAGTAACACTTCCAAAATTTGGGAAAGGCACCCGTGCGGATAAAAAAAGAAGGTTCAGGCCGATCTGCACCTGAGAGGCGTACGCAAGGCCTCATGCACGCGGCCACAAAGGAGGCATCAGCAGCGACTGGAGTAAAGCTGACCACATACCGTCATAAGTGTCTCTCTCAAGTGCATCGCGCCTCTGCTACCGGCCCGGGTCCTCTTCAGGGCAGTCCTTCATCCAAAGCCGTCCCTCTGCAAGAGGCTTAGAATCGCATGGGCCCCTGCTGAGAATCTAAGCCTCTTGCTGGCAAAAGACTCTATCACAGTTAATAAGGGATACCTGTACCCTTTATGGCGCGTAACCTCGTCAGTGCCTCTGGCGAAGAAGGTGGTATGGATCTAGGGTGTGACTTAAAGCGACTATAACCTTGTGCACATGGCAGATACCCAGAGTCTTTAGAACCCTGTTCTACACTTTGGTATAACTACGGCAGGTCGCGAAAGACCATTAAATGGTCGTATGCCTCAAACCCAGGTGACCTAAATCTCAGTTTGAGGTACAACTTGAGCCAAAAGTCCAATCATTGACAAGTAGTCAATTCGCTGCAGACAATCTCGTTTAGCAAGAGGCATGGATTCTCGTGAGCCCTTGCGGATGCAGGGGCTCATGAGAATATATGCCTCTTGCAGGAAACAAGGTTTAACGATTATAATTATACAGACCTCCGGGTTACAGCTAGGCAGCTAACAGATTTCTGGTACCACCATCGAGGATTCAACATCCAACGTCATCATCTTCATGAAATATAATGCAATTACAGCCCTGCAAGAGACACACATTTTATTCACCCCTTGCATCTGCATGGGTTCATTAGACTCTGTGCCTTTTATAGATCAGTCGCTCTAAAATCGGTCAGTAGAAGAAGTGTTCAAGACCTTCAGAAACTATAGACCTCCACGCAGTACCAAAAGAGAAGACCTGGGCAAGTTGAACACCCTTCATAACACTCCCCTAACGCAATCATACTCCATTCATACCGGAAACATTAAACGTTTTGTGCTTAACGTTTTGGTGGGGGAGGGGGAGGGGAGGGGGTAGGAGGGGGTGGGAGGGTGGAGGGGGGGAGCGGAGAGGGGGAGGGGGTATTGTTTATTTATTCTCCGGAACCCATTTGGATTTAGTTAGCTAGTAGTTAGTTATTCGGATTTATCGCCAAGCAGACTACTAAGGCCACCTCACGGCTGCCCGCTGGGAGAATTCTTAGGAGAATTAAAACAAAAGACCTGACATGTGCCTGCTGAAAACGAACCATGAAATATTCGCGTTCAAATGTAATGAAATTAGTTACAAAGTTCAAACAGAGTATTATACAAAGACAACAATCAGGCTTTATCGTACACGATATTCATGGCACATGCTTTATTGCATACATTTCATGTGGCAATTATATTCCATATCCCAGTGCTCTAAGGCAATCGGGCCGACATCGGCCACCGTTGGCACGCGGGCCAACATGTACTGAACTCCAGAGTGGAGCGTCGTCTACATTATGCCTTGTCGTTGTGTGGGCTGGCTCCGTAAGGGCGAATTGACCCCGTTGTTCCCTACCTCATTCACTGCAGCAACTAACAGACTCGCAGACTATTACGGGCAGTTAAAGGGCTGCTGCACATCTACAGACACTTGCTCCGGGGCTCTTTCGACACTTTGCCAGATCTTATTAATCGTCTATTTATTTCTGACGCCCATCTGCAAAACGCACAGATTTTCATGACCTCACGCAGCCTCTTGTTGGCGAATTTGCATCTGTTTTGTTCTCAAGTAAGTGTGCTCAGAGTACGGTGGTATATGCCAGACATTATTAATCACAAGGGGCATAGATTTTCAAGAGCCCCCGCTTTTAGCGGGGGCTCATGAAGATCTATGCCTTGCAGGACTTTACGTCTATTTTTTCTCAATAAGAGGAGGTATTTGGGTGTCCAGAGTAAAGCGGGGTAAACTAGACCATTATTAATCACCGATTTATTTGCCAGAGCGCAATAGAGGTCCTGAAGAGCGGCAAACAACAAGCCAGAGGAAGGGACCTACAGGCCGTGATTGTGTAAGGAGCGCTCTCTGGCACCTATTGGCATATACTTCAATTTTCCATTGAATATTTTTCACTTCCAAATGACCAGAAGTGGTACACTGCTGGTATAACTGGCGAATGTCTGTGATGTATACGCCCATTTTGACTCTTTTTTTTTGGGTGTAGATGGATGATCGTGTGTTATGTATATTTAAGTGTTGTTTATAGAGTGAGGAGCAAGCGAAACTATTCCTGCTCTTTTCTGTGAAACCAATGAAGAGAATGATCTCATATAATTTAATTTGATTTTATTTGAAGTAATTATCTAATGTGATGTTATTGGCTTGAATTACCTTAACCTAGCCTAGCTTGGCTTGGCAGGGCTTGGCTTGGTTCGAATTCACTTGAATTGGCTTGAACTGGCTTGGATTTTAATTGGATTAATTGGATTGGACTGGATTGAAATTAAACTTCGCGGATTTTTTTCGGTCCCGGTTGTAACGAACAGCGGCGAGACGAAAAAAATACAACAAAAAGGAAACCGGCGAAGGGTGCGTTACTTTACAGAAGGAGCGACCACGACGACTACATTTGTAAGATTATATGTGTTTTTGCACCTTCCGGTGTAGAGCCACATAAACCCCCAATCGCAGACCGGCACGCAAAAGGACATTGGGCAGTTATAAAACAAAAAAATGCAAACATGTTGTTATAAGACTCATCTACCAGTGCGTTCCCAAAACGGTAAGCAAAAGGTTCTCGGGCCGTCGTCGGCAAGTTGTGTGCTCTGGCGTGAAGCAAGAACACCTTCAGGGCATCCAGCGTGTGTACTGCTGCGCCTTAAACACCATCAGGCGGCTGGAACCTCTGGGCTGAAGAGATAGCGCTGTAGCAAACCGTTCCACCTGCAAGAGACACAGATTCTCATGGGCCCCTGCGTCCGCAGGGGCTCGTGAGAATCTACGTCTCTTGTTGGCAGAGCTCGGCTTCAGCTGTTCGTCGAAATGAGGTCGTTACTGAAAGGCTGAATGACGCGCGGGGGGAGAGCTGGCCGTAAGCAAGACCACACAAGTGATTGTGCTGACGGCGTGAAGGCCACTCGCCACTCCGAACACGTGCAACACGGAGTGCTTACGTTGAGCCAGACTTCCCAGAACCCCTCATTCCTTCTTCCGGAGGCTAGGATCACCACAAGCCCTCGAAAGGCCGCGCTGACTCTGACACTTTTGCCGTCAAAAATTTCCAGACAGTCCAAATTCTGAGTTGATAGTGCCGTTATCGATTGTGTGCAGGGAAAACAGGACTTAACTCACTGGGCCCGAGACTACGAAATACCCCTATTTTGGAGTTATCCTCTGAGAACTGCATTACAATTCAGGAGACAGATCCACCATGATAGTTCAAGGGTGGTGGCAGAATAGCTTGGCGCCAAGCTATTCTGCCACCACCCTTGAACTATCATGGTCGAGCCACATCTTGCTGTGGTGTGTCACCAGCAGAATGAGTGCAGCAAAGTTTTGTTAAAAGAAAGATTTGATTGTAATAGAGTAAGAAATATCGCTTCATCAAAAAGAAATGGACTTACTATCTTAAGCTTTGCTGAGGCAGGCCTGCACAGACACTTTCGCCGTTGAAAATTCCCAGAGAGTCAAAGTAAAAATTCCGAATCCATAACCTTATTCACGTAACCCATATTAGATTATATTCAAATCCTAAATCTGCTAGCATCCACTTTATAACTCATTTGTTGTTGTTGTTGTTGTTGTTGTTGCTGTTTTTCTTTGTACGCGGGAGGTCCCAGGAGTTTTATCTGAATAAACCTGTCACTAGTTTACATCTGTGTTTTTATAGTACGAAGGAGATCACGGGAGTTTCATCCTACGCAAGACCAGTGCTGCCAGACTCCATTCCGCGCCTACCGGGTTTGACGTGCTAACGTCTTGCCTCGGGACACAAGCCCTGGTATACCGTACATTTCAAACTGGGCATAGCAGTTTACTTTCATGCTGCTCCAAGCACGACCGACCGTGTCCTGCTGGTGTGGTTACCCATACTGGTTGTCTCCCTCGATTCGCTTCAGCGAAGTGTCACGAACTATCATGGTCGATCTGTCTTCTAACCCGTAATGTAGTTTTCGGTGGACAATTCCCATCTTTGTCAATAGGCGATGTCCGCAAATCACTAATTAGGTCAACACTATTGCACGAGTTTCGACTACAAAAAGAAAGTGGATTAAAAGCCCGAACAAACACGCGATACCGCGTGTTTGTCCGGGCTTTTAATCCACTTTTTTTTCGTCGTGCAGTTTTGACCTACTTTAATTCCCGGAAACCGTCTATTGAGATCTTAGGGTGCAATGTGTTAAAGGGACCTGCTCCGTTCACAAAATCTTCTTCATAAATGTTCTTCATAAATCTTCATCATAAATGTTCGTCATAAATGTTCTTCATAAATCTTCTGCATAAGAGGTCTAACTTCAGTTGTACGTGTGAATGGTGTAAAATGAAAGACCTTTCTGCTCTTACTTTCCTTTGTTTGTAGAAGAGCTCTCCCGTTACTCACAAGGGGCGGCAGACAATTAATCTATGAAACATCTAAATACTCACACAGATTGTGAATTTTTTTTAAAAATTAATTTAAAAAATCAAATAAATAAATAAATAAATAAATAAATAATAAATTTCAAAAATCAAATACAAATAAAAAAATAAAAATAAATTAAAATTAAAATTAAATAAATAAATAGATAAATTATTTCTCAGTCAACATTGATATCCCGCGGTATCGAAGAATTTTATTAGTCAAAGCCCACGCTGAGGCAGATCGCTTTGACTCATTCGAGACGTGCCGCACAGGATACGCGGCTTATGCCGCGTATCCGGAGGCGGCATGTCGCGAACGAGTTAACAATGCCTTTTCCTTGGCAAGTACACGCGCCGCGGTTACCAGGTCTATTTGTAATCATCCCTGTGTTAACGGCTTTGTTTTAGTGCGTATCTCCCCTATTTACTTTTCCCTCCAAATTCAAGCTTCGGGCCTCTTTCCTGAAAAAGAGGCACCAAAACTAACCCACGTTAAAAGGCATAGATCTTCATGAGCCCCCGCAATTGCGGAGGCTCAAGAAGAACTATGCCTCATAAAAGTAAATTTATATCTGTGCCCTTCAAGAGCGGGAGAGAGGTATGGTTAGGTGGTGCGTCTTGGGTGTTTTTCGGCTGTGCCGATATCACTTAAACGGTGTGACAGACACCAATTGAGGGGAGAAAATCTAACCAGCCAAGGGGGGTAAATCGACTTGAAGGGGAGGTAAGTGTCAGGTGTGGCCACTCGTGGCTTCTGGTTGTCTACCCCTTCAGATTCTTGCAGCACGAACAGGGCAAAGGATGTGGGAAAACCGCTTGTATTGTTGCAAGAAGTATATAATAAAATTGTCTTTTTTGCGGGGGGGGGGGGGGGGGGGGGGGGGAGGGGGGGAGGGGGGGGGGGGAGGGGGGGAGGGGGGGGGGGGGGGGAGGGGGGGGAGGGAACACAGTGACCTCAGCATCACACGCTGTTTCAGTTTCAGCCACAGAAAAGTGACAGGAAGGAGGACTGCGAAAAGGGAGGAGGGGGTGGGTAAGGGGGAGGACGATCAAAGTTTAGGGCTTAACTCATTCGAGACGTGTCTATTCCGGATACGCGGCTTAAAGCCGCGTATCCGGAGGCGGTACGTCTCGAATGAGTTAAAGTTTTTCTTGTGTGTGTCCACCATGAAAGTGATTTTAAAGGCAGAGGACCAAATAGGGTCTGAACAAAGTTTTCACCCCAGCTGAGTTCAAACGCGCGAACTTTCAGATGAGAGTCGAATGCTCTGCCACCTGAGCTGCTCAGCTCCCTGGACGGGTAGAGGGGGAGGAGGAGAGACACACAACTTTTCACTGGCCAAAACTTACTAGGAGCACAGGGGGGTGGGATGGGGGGGGGGAGAGAGGGAGGGGCGGGGGGGGGGGGGCACAAGACAGACAACTAACCTAAAAGCATTTTCGACTTTGTTCTTGGGGGTAACAATCGTCAGAACCCCCTCCCCCCCCCCTCCCCTAGGGTACAATGTAAAGGCCATCGGGCCGATGTCGGTCACCGCTGGCCCGCGCACAGCTGTGCGCGGGCCAACGGCGGCCGACTTCGGCCCGATGGCCTTTTGCGCACTGGGTCTCCCCTCCCCCCACAGTCCCGCCATATCGTCCTTGATTATTTCCCACAGACTGCTTGTTTGAATGTAAAACAGAAAAACCACGGGACAGGGGCGTACAGTTTCTAATGGTCAAATGCATTCCTGCAGTTTGAAATTCCTAACAGTTGTATGTCCCCCCATACCGACCAGGAGCGAAGTACAGAAAACTTGTTAATTCTCAGCAAAGCGCCAGCACATCGACAATAACGGAGACCAAGTCAGCTTCACGGAAAACAGCGGAAACTAGCGGCATTACATATAGAATCTTACATCGGTGTTTAAGTGATACTGAGAATCTCACTCGAGTGGTTTTAAAACCTTATCATACGAGCGAAGGCAAGTAGTAACAGGTCTTAAGACCACGAGAGTAAGATTCTCAGAATCACCTAAACACCGATGTCTTTTTTTTCTTCTTGAACGCCGTCACACTTGGAGTTTGGCTCTCAAAATGAAATCTGTGGTCTTATGTAGCGCTTCCACAGGCCCGTACAGTTTCTCTTGTAGAGTGGCGGGCTTCGGCCATATCTCCTCCCTCAGCAGCTGGTGGTTTCCACAGTCCTGGAGGATGTGCTCTGTGGTCTGCTCTGCTTCTCCACGAGGGCACAGGTGAGATGGCACGAGGTAGAAGCGTCTGTGCAGGTGGAAATTGAGTCGGTTGTGCCCGGTCCTCTAGACGGAAGATAGTCACCTGGGCTCAGTTTCATGTCGGGCCTGTAAATGGTCTAAAAGACATTTAAACCTTGACGGGCATTTAACTCCCCAAAATCTGCTTTAATGAAACACTTAACTGCCCGATTGAAGGTCCGTAGTAACAGCCCATAAGTTAACGTACCCCACCCCCTCCTGTAAGTGCCCTTAGAGGCCGATAACTCTCGTTTCCAAAATGGCAGCGATCATTGCAATATGTGCTAGGCGTCAACGACTGAGGAGGAGGGATCGCGTTTTCCGCGACAGAACAAATCCGTTAGATATATACGACGATGTAAAGTTGTATAAAAAGTTTCGTTTTCGTCGGCAAGAAATCCTTGCTACTGTGGACGACGTGGAACCCGACATCGAGGTGGCAAACCGGAAAGGTTCAATGCCGGCAGCAATGCAGGTAACTGTACTGAGTAGAGAGTTGTGTATTTTACTCTTCTATATATATGCACATGAGGTTTCTCCATCACCACTCGTTCTTTGTGTGTATTTTTTCGATATCTGCATCGTATAAAAGAAACAAGAAACAGTTGAAGGGTATTAACTCAATCGAGGAAAACAGCATTTGTGTGTGTGTTGACAGATATATAAAATCTGATTCTTAGACTGCATACTCAGTGCATGAGTTCAGGATTGTGATTAGCCACTTGCTGTTTACGTTTTCTCGCGCCGGAATCAGCTTGACGGAAATCGCAGAAACGCATCATGCGCATGCGCTGAGAGGGAATCCTCCAAGATTTCATGTCAAGGTCAATCGGCTATAAATAGAGAGGCTTTTTTCTATCGGCCCTGCTATCAGCCCGTCATGAAAGCCTCACGCGTACGACAAGTTACAGGCTTGCAGCAAACAGGCATTTGGGGTTAAACTGCCCCTTAAGTTGAAAGCCCGACATGAAATCGAGCCCTGCTCTTGTCTGGACAGCTGATGGTAACTGTCTAGGGGCCGTTGTGGTGGTCTGTACACAGACTTAATGGTGGTCTTCATCTCTGTGAAGCTGACTCCATTTTCGTCTTGTTCTTCCTCTGCGCCCACCTTTGCCATTCTGTCAGCTTCTTCATTGCCGTAGATGCCACAGTGTGAAGGGATCCACTGCAGCACCAGTCTGGTGCACTTGATGTTTTGCAGTGCCTCTTGTAGACGTGGCAGTTTGCTTGATATTGCTGCATCAAGGACTGACGTGGCATCAGACAGGAAGACAATCTGGGCATCAGGGTCTGCAGTGCCACTAAGGGTGTTTGCAGTCCGGACCAAGGCTTCCACCTCAGCTCTGTAATTTGTGCAGTGAAGGCCTGTTGGTACTGCATCTGCCTGCCATTTTCCGTTTGGGTACTGAATCAGTGTACACCCCAGCCCCTCCATTCTGAACTGCATCTGTGGCTGATCCATCGATGTATGCCCATATCAGTCCATGCTTCCTGGGGATACTTTTCTTCGAGCATGGCCAGTGTCAGGGCTTTCTTGCTCACAGTGCTGTGCTCATCTTTGGTGGTGATGTAGGGTACCGTGGAAGAGATGGTGATGTTTTCTGGCTTACTTACCCAGGGTGGAAGGTCGCCAGCAGGATTCAGAGCCTCTATCTGCGCAGGGAGCTTTGCCTGGTGTTTTCTCTGCAGTGCTCTCGTCAACACCGATGTAAGATTCTATTTCATACTCACCTTTCTTTTGGCATAAATCAGATGTCAGCTGGTCTTCGGCACACCCCTAGCCGCCATTGTGTCTTGTCAAAGGTTTTGGCGTAATTTACTTTGTAATGTGACGTCAATATTTTGGATGCCAGGCAAATGTTCATAATAGCGCAGTACATGACGCCAGAGTGCCAGTTGTGCACTGTGAAATGATGTCATTGCACGTAGGCTGAAAGTAGGTCAAGCTTCAATATCGCGTGTGCCCATATCTTTTTGTTGACCAGATTTTCTACAGATTTTCCCAATTCTGCGAATCGGCTCAAAGCGCCGCGAATTGACCCCAACACGCACGCTCACGTGACACACACGCATTCACTCGGGAGACAATCACAGTACAAGACAAACACAGGACATTCACGTGGTGCGAAATGTCAGTTCAGCTACTGAGGTTTCGGAAATTTTGATCGCTTGTATTTGAAATTATAAAGTGGCCTGAAACCGGTACCAGAGTGGAGGGGGAGGAAGAGCCGGAGTACCCGGAGAAAGAACCTCCGACGGTCCGCCCGAATTAACGGTGACACTTACTAGAGGAGAAAAGTCCGACGCCGGAACCCGGTATCGAACCTCGCACCTTTAGCATTGGTGGCAGGTGTCTTAACCACTGCGCGACGGACCGCCACAATGCCGTGCACGCTTGGCCGTTCACGCAACATGGTTATATCACACACGTATAGTCGTTTGTGATACAGCTGTTTTTGCTCAAAGGCAGCAAAGAAGGCGTATAGTCGTGTGTGATACAGCTGTTTTTGCTCAAAGGCAGCAAAGAAGGAGTTGGGTAAAAAGAGGCATACACACACTCGTCGCAATGTCCTCTTTGTTTTTCTATTTATTGTAATGCCGCCGTTTGCTACGATGTAATATCGCAATCACCGAGTGGTCTCTCTCAGAAGTCTTTTTACTGCAAAACAGCACAAAGGTGGCACAGTACGATCCTTCGTCAGTTTGCCGTGAATAGACCTCTCTGACCTAATTACCGCGGACACGACCATCCATTTACAAGAGGCGTAGATTCTCATGTGCCCCGGCGGCCGCAGGGGCTCATGAGAATTTATGCCTCTTGCGGGGCAAGTCTCGGTCCTTATTAAGTGCTATAACCACAGGAATCAAGAGTTAATAACCTTTAACTATGTAATCCATATGATAGTACTGTTAAGTGCAACCCTTTGCTTGTCGGTAGCCCTTTTTTTTTGTCCAAGGTGATTCATACAGGAATCACCTCGAGACAAAAACAAAAAAAAATTGTATTCACAGCCAAACAGTTAACTCATTGGAGACGCGCGTATACGGATACGCGGTGAATCGCCGCGTATCCATATACGGCGCGTCTCCAATGAGTTAACACATTTAGCCCCAGGACCAAAATATCCCCAAATTTTGAAGTTGCCCTCTACAATTTTAGAGACAGATCGAGCATGATAGTTCAAGGGTGGTGCCAGAATAGCTTGGCGCCTAAAGGCACCAAAGGCGCCAAGCTATTCTGGCACCACCCTTGAACTATCATGCTCGATCCATGTCTTGCTGTGGTGTGTCTGGGCTGAATGAGTTAAATGGACTCGTTCATTTAAAAAGCGCAGTCAACTCACTTCACAAAAGAAAAAAGATAATTTACCAAAATAAAAAATAAAAAAATTGCTCTGTTTTCAGTTACGCGTCTCCCTAGCACAGATCAAACCCAAGTTTATATCTGTGTTACTCAAAAGGAGGTATCGTCGAGGCTTTACGCTTGTTGCGTACCCGCAACTCAACATGGTAAATAAAACGCAACTCCGAGACACTTCGAAATCCGGGATCGTCAGATAAATAGCCCTGTAAACTCACAGTCTTAATACTCTTGACCTCCTACGTCCAAGGAATGGAGGCGCGGTAGGCGAGGCTGATCAGAATTAGTAAGGGGCAAAGATTCTCGTGAGCCCCTAGCGGCTGCAAGGGCTCATGAGGATCTATGCCGCTTGCACAGGACAGAGTGCTGGGAGATGTATACACGTACAAAGCTTTGAATCCACTTGTGGTACTCTACAATGACAGCATCTCCGATAACGTTGAAAGATAGCGAGGAAAAGAACAATGAACAAAGTTGACATCAGCCGACGATTAGCTTAACCCCTTCATTGCTCTGTGGTCGCAGACTGTGGTTTCTGAAGCCATTGTTAACCCGTTAAGTCCCGATGGACCACGACAGGAGACGGATCCACCATGACGATTCAAGGGTAGCGCCAGATTAGCTTGGCGCCATCGGGCGCCAAGCTAATCTGGCACTACCCTTGAATCATCACGGTCGATCCATCTCCTGCAATCGGTACATAGTCGTTAGGCGACGCGGCCTCCACATTTTGGGAAATGTGGTCTTCGGATTAAATGAGTTAATTGAAAGCCAGAGTCAGACACCCACGAAACATAGATACAGAATGATGTCAGCAGGGAGCATAGATCCTCATGGGCCCCCTACAACTTCGTGGGCCCCATGAGGACAAATGTCTTTTGCAGTTGGGTTGTGTTTAGTTTTTCTTCACAGGGAAAGGGTTTAGCTGCACAACGCTAATCCCTTGCGTCAATGAACTCAAGTGTATGTTTTGTCTTTAATCTTTTTTTTTTTTGTCCATTAACTTAAAAGCCTGTTATATCTTTGATCCTGTTTGTTCCTAAATACGAGAGCAAGATTTTGTTTAGTATTACCTTGACCTAAGTCAGTCGTGGTAGCGGTAGAATTTTGCACAGGAATGGTGGGCTTAGCGACAGTAACAATATTTAACCCGTTTACGCTCAACGCCCTACAGCAGGAGATGGATCGACCATGAAATGACTTGAAATGAAACGAAGCTTTATTTTTCAAGGATACAAGAATAGGTGCGCAGACTTTCTTCATTCTTGTCCTTGCTACAAACTACATGAATACACATACGCGCGCGCGCACACACACGCACATACACGCACGCCGGGACGCACACGCGCTTGCACCACACACACACACACACACACACACACACACACACACACACACACACCCACAGACGCACACGCGCTTGCACCACACACACACACACACACACACACACACACACACACACACACACACACACACACACACACACACCAACACCCACACCCACACACGCGCGCACGCACACACACGGAAGTACGTAAATCAGAGTTAGGTCAGACCCCGCTACGGCTCAAACATTGGATTAAAGGCCCGGACAAACGTGGTATCGTTATGTATGTCCGGGGCCTTCAACCAACACCCGCGTCAGACGAAGCACAGTCAAGACCCACGTCTGGCTAATATGCATTACACACGGTACATGAAATACAACTACATAATAAACACATACATATACATTGCACACAGTTAAGACTACATCTGGTACATTGAACGCAAAAACTGGAAGCATAAACGTCAAGATTATCTAGACGTTTTACTACCTCCTGACTAACCAAACACACACATACATGACCATGATAATTCAAGGGTAGTACCAGATAAGCTTGGCTCATTGAGGCGCCAAGCGCATCTGGTACTACCCTTGAATTGTCATGGCCAAGCAATCTCTTGCAAATCTCTTGAAAATTATTTATTTATTTTTTTATAGTTTCTTTCTTTTTTGGTTAAGTCTCTTCTATTTATAGAAAAGACTTTTCAGGATGGGTGCCGGTGGGGGGAATTCAAATGCATGACCAGAAGGAGATAAACGGGCAGATCTAAAAATCTGACAACTAAAGTAACCAGATGAAAATTACGTCATGTCTAGTTACGCTAACTTCGCTTCTGGAGAGCATGCGCGTTTACAGTAGAATATCATGTATCATGTGGGTAAAGTCGACTTGACTTCACACAAATCAAAGCAAGACTGAAACTGTACCGTGAAATTCTAGTTGTGCCACCATTTCTCAAGTCTAAGGCAAAATGAAACTCATATCATGTAAATTATAAATTACGTAAAAACTAAACTTACGTCATGACAAATGACGCTTTTCAAACCAATAACGCATTTGCACTGTGACCCTAATACAGCTTACTGAAGCATTGGCAAATCGGCAAGTCTTTTTTAATAGGAGATATATTTCAACATCAGAATCAGGACAAAGATCAAAGGTAGAGGCCCTTGACAGCGAGGACAGCTCGCAAATAGAAGAGACTTCGTGGGTTATGGTTCATCCCATCTTGTTTTCACTTCTGCCTTCTTGTCGTCTGTGGGTTTGCCTGTCTGCCTGTCTGTCCGTCTGTACGTCCGTCCGTCCGTCCGTCTGTCAAGTTTTTTTTTTTTTTTTTTTTTTTGTTTGCCAAGGTCAGATATAAGGATTGCACAATGACAACTGAAGTGACTGTGAAAGAGAGATTCTCAATATTCTCGACTAGTAGTCCACCTGCGTGAGATTCAATGACTTGTACGTCCAATTCAACAGTCATCAAAAGTCACATCTAGGGATATTATATCAGGTTTACTGCGTCGGACAGTGTACATGTATTATTTTCGTGACTTTGGAGGCGACTGACAGGTCATAACAATCCACAGACGATGAGGTCAGACTGATATCCGCTGTTGACCAATAACGGAGAGGGAGACAATTGTCTTAACACGCTTTTATCATGGGCGTCTTTAGACTGACACGCTGAGAATTGCAAAACACGGGCCAAATGCACAACCCACTTCGAAAAAAAACTTTGTGTGCATGGTTTGTGATTTTGAACCTTACGGCAGCTAGCTTTAAGGGTCCAGAATCATAGACCAGCACACACAAAACTAAATTTTACTTTTCATACTCTTTGAACTTCTGCGTGCCGTATCCAGAAAAAAATGTTCATATAACAAACAATTAGTTGGTTAACCTCTTGATTGCCGAGCAAGCGTGAACGCGATCCAACTGCAAGAGACATAGATCCTCATGAGCCTCCGCGACTGCGGGGGCTCATGAGGATCTATGCCTCTTGCTGAGACCAATTTGTACCCATGTTTGTTGGACGGTGTCGGCTTTGGGTGGTTGAATGAAGACATAATTATGTCAGAAACAAAAAATGTACGATCAGCGGCAGTCAGGGGGTTCATATAATGAACAAAAGACACCCGATACTTTATTGGGGAGGACGTTTGCTTAACTCATTCTACCCCATCACCGAAATCCCCCAATGTTGCCGTTGTCCTCTGAAGACTGCAGTGCAGTGCAGGACACAAATCGACCATGATAGTTCAAGGGTGATGCCAGAATAGCTTGGCGAACATAGGCGCCAAGCTATTCTGGCATCACCCTTGAACTATCATGGTCGATCTTTATCTTGCTGTGGTGGGTCTGGGGTTGAATGAGTTAACAGCCTTCTTCGGCCAATGTTGCAAAACAATTAGTTTTGTTGATTATATATCTTTAATTTTGTAGGGGTGTGTGTGTGTGGGGGGGGGCGGGGGGGGGGGGAGAGGGGGTGGAGATGGGGAGGGGGGAGTTGGGGGGGGGGAGTATTAACACAGTAATTTTATATGCACAAAGCGCGATCAGTCGGGGAAGAAAGCGTTGTTACATTAACACGTTTGCTACACCTGACCTTTCTATGAACAAACATAAAAGTGCGCACTGATGCTGACCTCGCACGATCACACTATTTTTTTTACCCTTACTGAAGTTTACGTTCAAACTGTGATTTGCCTTTGCTGGAGGGGGGCCACAGAGCTTCATGGCCATCTTCTGTTGCCAGGCAGAGCTCTGCACTTCTGTTGTCTGTGAGTACGGGCGTGGAGGACCCTTTATCATGAGACGGGTGTGTCGCCACATCAGGTGCAATTTGTAATCTGACCTCTGTAGCACAAGGGGTCAACCCTGCGCAATGGGAATAGATGCTCATGAGCTCCCACCTGACCATCTATGCTTTTTTTGGCATTTGTGCGTGCCTATGAGGATCTTTGTATTTCGCGCATGGACGATGCTCTGAACAGCATCAGAGCCTCTCGCTGTCGGTTTGGTAGTTCGGGGTTTAACGTCCACGGCACCGACGTAATAGCGGGCAACCTTAACTCATTCAGCCCCGACACACCACAGCGAGACATGGATCGATCATGATAGTTCGAGGGTGGTGCCAGAGTAGCTTGGCGCCCATAGGCGCCAAGCTACTCTGGCACCACCCTTGAACTATCATGCTCGATCTGTCTCTAGAATTGTAGTACCGTCGTTCAGAGGGCCACTTCAAAATTGGTGGATTTCGGCCTTTAGGGCAGAATGAGTTAATGGGCGGGTTATGCGGAACAGGGACCTGAACGCTGATCAATTCAGGCGCACTGCAGCTGTGCCGCATTCATTTGTCCAGGAGCTTTCATCGGACATGCCGTATAGAGCAAGTGAACTTGCTGCTAGGTCTCCCATCAGGTTCTGAACAACCCCTTCAGTGAAAAGGCCAGACAACTGCGAGAGACATAGATTCTCATGAGCCCCCGCAAATGCGGGGGCTCATGAGAATCTATGCCTCTCGCACATGGATGATATGCTGAACAGGATATATTATGTCCCTAGGTAGCGTCAGGCGCAACTATCAAACCCACACCTTCATCAAAAGCCAGTAGTCCCAGCACAGTAGCGAGGGTCCTCACGAGCCCCTTGAACCCGGAAGCTTACCTTTTTTGAGGAGCCATGCCTCTCGCAGGCGGAGATCATGCTGAACAAGGTCTGATAATCTTGCTGGCAACCATTGCCAGTGTTGCTGTGCTCCTCGTGTGAAGAAGGCAATTCGACGTTCACGGCTATAAATGGAACATCTTTATCTGGAGTGCTCAAAATGACTATTTTTAGATCATCGCGTCTGGCTTACGCTGATTTTTCATAGCTGTTCAGTGGCAGATTATACAGCTAGGCAATAGTTTTCCCTGTCCCCCATAACCCGCCCGTCAGGGCCGTCCATGATCACCTCGGTGCTGTGGACGTTAAACCCGAACTAACCAACCTTATACAACTATTGTCTGACTGAAAAAGACTACGAACACAACTCGCGGCATATATACAGAGTTCATGCAACTCAGTAAGCAAAGCGTCCTAGGGCCCACGACGGCCGCAGTCGTGGCCACGATGGCGTTTTGCTGCAGGCGAAGGAAACAAATAATAAAAAAAAAAAGATAAAAAAAAGAAGAAGTAAATAAGAAAGAAAGAAAGAAAGAAACGAACAAATCATTCAAACTAGGTGAATCAGCAGCAGCTTCATCTGTATCAACGTGCCTTCCGCGTGGGTACCAGCCCGAAATTCCCCACGTGGAACAATAAAGCTGTTAATAATTAATAATAATAATAATAATAATAATAATAATAATAATAATAAGCGCATTAAATAGGCGCTTTATCCCAATTGAAAATCGGCTCAAAGCGCCGCCGCGAACTGAACCCAACAAGCACGCTCACGTGAATCACGCGCATCCACTCACACACTGTACATAAACACAGAACATTCACGTGGTGCTAAGGGCAAGCTCAAGCGAGCTACTGGAGTTTTTGGAAATTCAAAATCGTTTGTATTTGAAATTTGATTAAGTGGGCTTAAACAGATACCAAAGTCAGTTGGAGGAGGAAGAGCCGGAGTACCCGGAGAAAGAACCCCCGACGGTCCGCCCGAATTAACGGTGACACTTACTAGAGGAGAAAAATCTGACGCCGGAACCCGTAATCGAACCTCGCACCTTTAGCATTTGTGGCAGGCGCCTTAACCACTGTGCCACGGACCGCCCCGTATATAATAATAATAATAATAATAATAATAATAATAATAATAATAATAATAATAATAATAATAATAATAATAAATGATAGTGATATGATGACAATAGTAAAAGTAATAGTAATAATAATAATAAAAGACTGAAAAAAATAATAGTAGTAGTAATAATACTACTACTAATAATAAATGATAATGATAATAATGAAAATACTAAAAATAATAATAATAATAATAATAATAATAATAATAATAATAGTGGTAGTAGTAATAATAATAAATGTTTCCTCCGCTAATTACCGGATGTGATTGTTGTCGAGGATAATCTGTCTAATTTTCAGAGACAATAATAATAATAGATTGAAATAATTATGACAATAACAACAATATAATAATAATAATAATAATAATAATAATAATAATAATAATAATAATAATAATAATAATAATAATAATTATTATTATTATTATTATTATTATTATTATTATTGTATTAAACACAAGGCACCAGAAAGACTCCATCTTTCAATCGCGTAATTAAATTTGCTCTGCCAGCTTTGTGCTTCAGTCATGCAAGCAAATTGAAACAACACTTGTTTGAGACATAAAACAATTATTCCCATTGTTCTGGACTCATCCACCGGCATCTGGCGTTTGCACGAAGCAGGTATGCAAATAGATCCTTAATCCGGACATGCTTGAAATACTTCACGTGAACAATTTGAATAATCGGACATGGTTCAGGTAATTCACAAAACGTTTGATAATCCGACACGGTAGATTGATTACGCCCATCTCAAAGCTTTGTTTTCTGTGAAGAAGACACGTTGCGTGTAGCATAGATGAAGTTTTAAAACAAAATAGGCAAAATACATACATTCTCATGAGGTCCTGCTGCTTCTGCAAGGCCTCATGCGAATCTATGTCACTTGCAGATGTATGAGGCCTGGCGATTTCGATTTCTTCCGTGACCGGTTAAACTGCGTATGCAAAGCGTATGCACGTGCGCTGCGCGTGACCCTTCAATGCATCAGCGCGTGACCCTCCAGTGCCTCAGCGCGTGACATCAATGGTGACGCGGTTCTCGCTAAATTTGCACGTGCGGTTGGCTTGTGGTTTGGTCACGACAGATTTGTGTCGTCAGTTTGAAAACAGAGGCGTGGCGAGAAGAACGTTCCAAAATCTAACCGCACACGAGGAACGAGAACAATTGTCCGACCTAAGCGGACCCAGATTTGCTTACTGGTACGTCGGAAGCCATGTTACAAATAAGTGAAGTGATTTGGACAGAAATGAGCTGTTGAGCCCCCCCTGTAAAACAGCATTGTTGTTTCCTTTTTTTTTTGTTGTTGGGGGGGGGGGGGGGGGGGCTTTGTGTGTGTGTGTGTGTGTGTGTGTGTGTGTGTGTGTGTGTGTGTGTGTGTGTGTGTGTGTGTTTGTGAGTGTGTGTATGTGGTTATTACTATCATTATTATTTTGTAATACTTATTTATTTATATTGTATATTTTATTTATTTATTTATTATTATTTTTTCGGGGGGGGGGGGGGGGGAGGTGTTGTTGCATAGCCACGTTAAATGCGACGATTGTAATACAGTCCTTAGGCGCCAAGCTATTCTGGCACCACCCTTGAACTATCGTAGTTAAATAAATTTGAAGCAATAGTGTATCAGGATGAAAAGGGGGAAGTCGTTCAGGCAGTGGAGAGTAGGCCTACCTCAGAAAAGGCGACCCATTTTACCCTTCACTGTAAAGTCCCAAACAGCTCAGACGGTTAAGCGTCGGAGCGAAAGAGAGCGAAGGGAATCGCCGGGACGTGGGTTCGAGTCCCCGTCTCGGCCCCAGTAGCTGGACTCGCAATACAGCGGAAAAAAGACGGTCTTGTTGAATAGCATGTCCGTTGAAAGGTCGTGGTGAATCAAAGTGGCACAGTTGCAGCGCGCCTGAATCGACCAGTGTTCAGGTCGTACTCCATAGGCCATAGATTTCTCTGTCCCCCATAACCCGCCCGCTAGGGCCGTCCATTATTACTCCGGTGCCGTGGACGTTAAACTCAGAACTAACCAACCAATCCTTCACTACTAGTCTAGTAGGGGCAGATTGCTTTATCTCGCAAATCATTTTTTATGGACAAAATGTAGTGTCAGCAAGAGGCATAGATCCTCATGAGCCCCGCAGGTGCGGGGGCTCATGAGGATATATGTCTCTTGCAGATGGGCCGTCTGTTTTGTCTGTTGCAGTTAGGCCGTCATTTTGTTATCGGCAGTGAAGTGGTTAAGGTATGATTTATATCACTTTTATTGGTGTCTCTGAATTGTTTACACTTTGTGTAAGGTCTTAACCCTCCTTAATATCAACCAGATTTTGTATTGTGTATTTTTTTTAAAAGAAGGTCTGCCTTTCCGGTCAGTTTGCTGACTCCTGAGAGTGATTGAGAGAGAGTGTGTGTGTGTGTGAGAGAGAGAGAGAGAGAGAGAGAGAGAGAGAGAGAGAGAGAGAGAGAGAGAGAGAGAGAGAGAGAGAGAGAGAGAGAGAGAGAGAGAGAGAATTGAATAAATGAATGATACTTTATTTCTCAAGGATGGAAACAATAGGCGCACAGCAGAGAGAGAGAGAGAGAGAGAGAGAGAGAGAGAGAGAGAGAGAGAGAGAGAGAGAGAGAGAGAGAGAGAGAGAGAGAGAGAGAGAGAGAGAGAGAGAGAGAGAGAGAGAGAGAAGCAATGTATCAATTAAGCAAAACAAGACAGAGAGAACTGAACTGAACTGAACTAATAACTTTATTTTGTAAGGATGAATGTTATTAAGGACAGACATGTAAAAAGGCACGCAGGCCTTTTTACATGTCTGTCCTTAATAACATTTAAAATATAACATCAGAAAAGATAACAAGACAAATAAATTTAAAGTTAAATAATAAAAATAACTTTGAGAGAGAGAGAGAGAGAGAGAGAGAGAGAGAGAGAGAGAGAGAGAGAGAGAGAGAGAGAGAGAGAGAGAGAGAGAGAGTGAGTTAGTGGTTAATGTTTCCTCCTCTAATTACCGGATGTGATTGTTGTCGAGGATAATCTGTCTAATTTCCTCAGACACTTGTCCACCGCCCGCCTCATGATCCTCACGAACTGTATGAGTCCCCTGGGTGAAAACATCATCTCACAGACGCCACAGAGAAAAACATAAACAGCCCTAGGCTAATCCGAAACAACTCCCTGATATCAATTTTGCCGATACCTAGAGCTAAATTTCTTTCCGTCTGTGGTTTGAGGCAAATTTTCCTCAGCAAGAGGCAAAGATTCTCATGAGCCCCTGCCTTGCAATGCAGGAGCTCATGAGAATCTATTGCCTCTTGCAGATATAACGAGCTGAATGCGAGATTGTTCCGGTCACCAATAAATATTTAAAAAAACGTCTTGAGGTGGAAGCGTCAAAACAAAAGCTATCCCAGAAGCCATCTGTGGGACAGCTCGCGCCGTACAAGGTTCACCTCATTAACATCAAGGGAGTTAACTCATTACTGTCAAGGGAGGTAAAAAAAAAAAAACCGCAGCCAGATCGCCGGCCCTGAAAGGCAACACAGCAGAAAAAGATAATGTCGCTTTGATAGCCCGTTTGCGCTCTATGAGCTCGCCTTATTGAGTCGAGCAAAAGGCGTACAATTCAACAACAACCTCGGTTCCAGGGAGAAAATAAAGTTAATCTCAGCCTAGCGAGGGGTGTACATTCTTATGTAACCGCTCAGCCTGCAGAGGCTCATGAGGATCTACGCTTCATTGGGTGGCAGCCGTTTGGCTGATTGATTAAAGCGAGAGGCGGATTATTGAAAAGGCGGCGCGGTATTGTGCGCGTCACACAGACAGATGAACAATCTGTTCAGGGGCGAAAACCCAGTCAGGCAAGCGAGAGAACCCAGCCAGGCGCACACACGCCACCTAACGGCCTATCCGAGCGACGCGTGGTTCCAAGCGCTAGTGATCTATTCAAATTTTAGGCGACCCAGCCCATAGTTCAACTTTTTGGACGATACACTTTTGCATTGACTGAAATTCTCCAGAGGCATAGGTGCTCTTGGGACCCCAGCGGTAGCGGGGGCTCAGGAGCAACTATATCTCTTGCCGACCACTTTACATCTAGGTTTTTTTCACACGTAGGCCAATTTTAGTGCAGGCCTTCCACGGAGCTGGTTAGGGCGTAGCATTTTGGGGTCCCAGGGGGGTCCATTTCGTTGCATGGAGTCCGAAAGAAACTTCACGCTTATGATGCTGTCTTGAATGGGGTAGAGCATATGAAGCCGCCAAGATTATGAACAGAGGTGATTGGCTGTATTGTTGACTCAAAACACCAGCATCTGCTCGTTGCCGTTAACGTCAATCAGTTTTGATATTCACGGGTGTCCTCTTCAGCGAAAGTCATCCATCTTGCAAGAGGTATAGATCCTCATGAGCCCCCGCTTCCGCGGGGCCTCATGAGGATCTATACCTCTTGCTGAATTGTCTAAAAGGCAATGGATCTGTGTTACTTAGCGTTAGGTAAAAGAATAGCTTGGCTGTGACCCGGGACGGCTTGAACATTTATTACTGAAGTCAATTCTTTTAAGGGCATTGCATGCAGAAAAGACTTTCATAGCCTTGGGGATGAAAAAAAAAAAGAACTACAGTTTCTAACTAATCTGTCATGGGTAGCCATTTTTTTATCCAATCAATCAAGGCCACTGAGTTAATTTTACCTTAAAAAGTAAATACCGTTTGGAAGCATTAACGCTTACTGAAAACAAAACTTTTATTTTTAAACTTCTCAAATTTTTTTTGTTGTTGGTGGGGGTGGGAGGGGGGGCGGGGGGGGGGGGGGGGGTAATTTGACCTCAGAAATGGTCTAACTGTGAATATGTTGAGTTTTGATGTCAACTGAGTTATGGAAAGGTGTTTTCTCTTTAAAGACATAATGGTTCCACTGGCTTCAGTTTTAATTGCAAGTCAGTGGTATAACGCACGCAGACTTGCCCCAGTCGTACGCACAGACTCTCACGCAACAAACACATACACCGCCACTGACTCAGACGGGCGCATTCATGCGGTAAAACACAACACACGGGCTCCCTTTCTAAAGTAACCTTTATACACTAAAAATGAACAAAGAACGACTTAAATGACTATCAACTATATATACACTGTTCCATCATCACACCACACACGTATCACAATATCTTTGCCAGGTTAAGAATAAGAATAAGAATAAGAGTACTTTATTATCTCGAAAAGAGAAATTCGGTTGTGGTACATTTATAACAAATAGTACAAACAAGACATAAAAACATTATAGCATAATTATGAACATTTTCTCCCTGCACTTGCACAGCTACAAATTCCAAATGGATATAAAGTAAACACTACAAAATCTTTACACATAACTCTTACACATCTCACACAAACATCTATTATGGACTGAACTGAGCGGCACCTATACATTCACACCCACCTCTACATATGCATACATAATACGTGTGTTTCAACCTAGTCCTAACCCTCACTACTTATTATACAAACGTCTCAGTACATTATTACACATTATTACACAAGCTGCATAATTAGAGTCTACCGTAGTAAAATAATTAGTGGGTAAACACTCAGTAACAGCAATCCCAGTATGTACATGTTCACCACCAAATAAAACACAATTTTAATCACTTCTGTAAAATCAATAAGCTCCATTCCTACTGATTGCACAGGTAAAGGGGGATAGGGGGAGGAGTTAGGGTTGGGTATGCGTGGATGAACCTACAGATTGCTTAGAGTGATGGATTTGGGGATGAAACTGTGCTGTAGTCTAAGTGTTCTAGCTTTGTGCGTGCGGAGTCTGCGGCCAGAGGGGTGGGTCTTAGTCTCACATTGCCTCCAACCTGTTTGATGTTGTTGCCTGGTTACGTTGGTCCTTCTCACGTCTAGGCGTGAAAGTCCTTCGTCGTACGCTTGTTGCCGTCCTGTCTCTCTTTGGGCACGGACGTCCTTGTTCTCGTACGGTACTCAGTTCTCGCTTGGACTTGGGTGTCTTGGTCCCCAGTCAGACTCACTCTCAGAAGAGCTGGAGGGATGACCTCACGTAGGTCCCACCTGTGACTCGACGTCTCGGCGTCCGTCTTTCCACTCTTGTTACAAGAACTCTGAATAGACAACAAAAGTCCCAACGTAACACTTGCTAAACACACAACATATTGGATCAATGAGAAACGTCACGTAACCTGGCTGATACAAATAACTCACACGTTCATTCACACACACACACACGTGCTTCATAACTATTTTCGTATCACCCCCATATCTCTGTCACTATCTTGAAACAGACTATAGCCTGACACTCTTGCTATACCTTACTCTATACCCTGGAAAAGACTATGCTTACCCAACCACGTACTATCTTCATAGCGGCTTAGACATACACACTTCATATTCCTTTAGTCATCTAACTCGGTAAACAACTGTATACAAAAACACCGGTTACTTCACCGAATTCTAAACATACTATACTAAACCAAACCGGAACACCGCTATACAACCACATTAATCTTACCACGCATACTGTCTTTAACTAAACAACTATCAATACTACGATTATAGAAACATACCTGAAATCTAGGCTTCAGAGTTTTGGAATGCGGGCTAGGTAACTCAAACACAACCGTTCCATACGACAAAACAGCCCGCACTACCGATCTAGACCTCTGACAGTCACAGCTTCCGCCCAGAACTCACTAAACAGAACTCACTAAAAATCCCGTGCTAACCATGTCTTACATATTTCCCGTGCGTCTAGTGCCATACGGACTATTGGCACCAACAAACCGTTAACAGAAACCGTACCGTACTAATCCTACTGTGCGAGCACTATGCACAAGCATCGAGCTTCATCACAATTCCCCCTTCCTCGGGGAAAAAAAAAGAAACGACCGAGTTTCTTTTTAAGACTACTCGACGTAATATTATCCAAACACAGGAAAGGACTAACTTTTACTACCTAGAATACAAGAAAAAAAATTACAGCCGTACGCCTCAACGCACACCTTACGGATCGCACAGCGACAGCAAAACAGAACTAACGCGTTAAAACCTCCAGAAATGAAAAAGATCCAACGACTGCCCACACGATCGCGAGATCCCAGTCTCCGACCTACCTACAATCGCGAGATCCCAGTCTCCGACCTACCTACAATCGCGAGATCCTAGTCTCCGACCTACCTACAATCGCGAGATCCTAGTCTCCGATCTACCTAAATATTGGGTGCTGAGCCGCATTTCTGTCCGCAACAGAAGTATGCCGTCTCCAGCCAACCCGACTATAGGGCCACACCCGCTGACCGATTCCCTGTTTCTGGACGGAAATAACACGCTCCCTCTGCCCACGAGCACGCTTGCTCTGAGCTCTCGTCGCGACTGCACCGCTAGGAACATGAGCTCGCTTAATCGCTCCATCTTTAGCGATGACTGGCTGCACACCCTTCATGTTACCCAGAACTAAATCAACTACTGGCTCGTCGATGACACACGAAACCAGACTACCTGTAAAAAAACTCTGTGTCAATCTCTATCTTAGCTAACGGAAAAACTTCTATCTTTCCTCCAAACGAAACTACTTTCTGTGACTCGCCTGTGAACTGATCTGGTCTAACAAGGCTACGCCTGACCCCCGCGGTCGTTGTACCGGAGTCACGGAGAACAGAAACAAGACATCCATTTACAACCCCGTCTACCAGCGGTAGGCAACCACCTCCGTCATCTGAACACACTGCGCCCAGCTGTGGTTCCTCCCCGACTGGGACCGCAAAACTGGCTACGTGAGTGGGCTGCACCGCCCCATCCACCATACCAGGATTATTAGGACCTTGATGAGCCAGATGGCCGTGCTCCTGATAACCAGCATACTGCGCGCCTGCACTGTAGTACGGACAGCTCCGACTGAAGTGCCCGTACCCACTACAAGAAAAACACTGAGTGTCCGAACTCGCAATACGACCACGACCATACCCACGCAAAGAAGTCCCTCCACGTGCGTACGGATCGCTACCGCCATTGCTGTTACCTCGATCACCGCGTCGAAAACGCAAAGTACCTCTACCGTTAATCCGCTGGGCTCCACGTAAAGTATTGATGCCTCGGTAACCCCCAGACGTGTTAGCAGCGACCAACCCGACTGGCGGTGTCTCGGTCCTACGCGCGAGGTTTTTCGTAGGATGCGCCATCCGAAAAGCCTCCGCGTTCTGCACTAACTCGTCCGTAGTCTTGAGGTTACGCTCCCTCAAGAATACCGCTAGATCCTTGGAAACGCTACCAAAGAACTGTTAAGCCAACATGAGATCGAACAATGCTTCGTACGTGTGGTCGATCTTTGACAGTTCGACCCAACGTACGAGCAAATGGGACAATCGTTTGCCAAACGACATAAACGATTCCCCTGTCTCTGGCCGACAAGCTCTCAAGCGTTCCCTAAAACCTTCCGCATTACACTGGAACTTCTGCAAGATACACTCCTTCAAAGCCTCGTACTCTATGTTCCCCGAAACGGTCAAACTATGGTAAAGACTCAAGGCCTGTCCCTCAAGCACAGATGAAAGCAAAACGGGCCAGTTGGCAGGAGGCCAACTCAACGCCTGCGCATGAGACTCAAAACGGCACAAAAAAAGCGTCAATAGAGTCCACGGACTCTTTAAACATCGGCAGTTTAGGAAAATTGCGTATGCCTCGGCTTACGGAATCACTATCTGGTCTAGATCCCGCATCTCGAGCTAACTGCAGTTGCACCTCTCTATCCCTCTCCTTTTCTTCTCTCTGATAGTCTAGTTCCTTCTCTCTTAACGCATGTTCCCTCTCGTCCTTCTCTCTCTGAAACGCTCTATCTTCTCTTTCTCTTTCTCTCTGTACTTCTAACTCCTTCTCCTTAAAGACTCTTTCTTTCTCTTCTCGCTCTCTCTGAACTTCTAATTCTTTCTCCTTTAAGACTCTTTTTTTCTCCTCTCTCTCTCTCTCTGAGCTTCTAACTCTTTCTCCTTTAGCTCCATTTCCTCTTTCTTAAGTATTTTGTCTTTCTCTTCTCTCTCTCTCTGAATTTCTAGCTCTTTCTCCTCCCTCTGTATCTGCATTTCCAACTCTTTCTCCTCTCTAAGTCTACGAATTTCTAACTCTTTCTCGTCCCTCACCCTGCCTACCCGGCACCGGCCTCCACGTGGCGTAGGTGGGTAGTCCGCTCAGTCCCTGACTGAGTGGGCTAGCGGACGGGTGCCATCTTTGTCCAGGATTAGGACTTGATGTCAGCAGATATGTTGTTCAGCCTTTTCACTGGTCCGGTTTTTAAGGAGCTGTGCTAACCTAGGTCGTACCATGTTGGATTGGTCCTTAAAAATACTCGTGACTTTTTGGTCCTTTGGATCCCAAGTGTTTGCCGTGCTTGGAGACCCGTGTCGGGGGAGAAGAGGATCCTGGTGGCTGAGGTTCCCTTTGGGCTGCGGCTCACTGGTGCCCACTCTCCACTTCGGCCTTGACTTCTACCTAAACGGGAGGCTAGTCGTACCGGCCTAGTCAATCGGCTCTTGTCACGTTGAGCCCTATCCCACTGTTGACATGCGGGTTGCTATACGGAGCACCATGCTATAGCTTCTGCTGCTGATTAGGTGCTTTACGCCAGTATTCCCCTGCATTCAACGGTGTGATAGAAGGCGGTGGCTCAAACGGTTCAATCGGGCTTACCCCCTTGAGTATATCTTTCGGGCAGTCTCCATTGTGCGTCGGCTGGAGACCCGCCGACAGTTGCACTTTCCCTTGTTGGGCTCGGTGGCGGGCGGGGACCCTCGGGGGATGAATATCTCTACTAATATAATATGGATAAAACCAAAAAACCAAAACTAGCACAGAAACGGCGCATAGACACCGACATTGCACATGACAGTGATTCAGACTGTGAGGAAGCGACGCATCAGGCGTCGGCCGTATGGCCTCGCTTCCTCATTGTCCATAGCAAGGTGAAGGAGAAACCAGTTACCAAGCTGCATCCTTTTCTGGTGGGGGAGACCCTCAGGAGCCGTGTTGGCAGGCCTGACGCCCAGCGCCTCAGGTCTGGTGACTTGCTGGTGGAGTGCCGTACTCGGGCACACTCCAGCGGGCTACTGGGGCTCTCTTCCATCGGAGACACTCCTGTGGAAGTCACACCCCACAAAACTATGAATTCGTCAAGAGGCGTAATCAAAGATCAAGCTTTGGCAGAACTGTCAGAAGATGAACTTGTAAGGAACCTTAAGTCTCAGGGGGTGACTTGCGTCAGGCGCTTCGCTTCCAAGCGAGGTGGTGGGGAGATCCGTCTCCCTACCATCATCCTGACGTTTGGCACCCCCACCCCTCCTACTACCATCTGGGGAGGTTACTACTCCCTGAGAGTGAAAAAGTACGTCCCTCTTCCCCTCCGGTGCTTTAAGTGCCAAAAGTATGGCCATGGGCAGAAGACATGCCGTCAGGCAGAGGCTTCATGCGCCCGTTGCACTAGGCCCGGACACTCTGCTGAGTCCTGCACAGCCACCCCCCTGTGTGTGAATTGCCAGGGGGCGCATATGGCTTCGGATAAGAAATGCCCTCGTTGGATATCCGAGTGCAAGATTCAGCAGGTGCGTGTGGAGAAGGGGCTGTCCTTTCTGGATGCCAAAAAACTGGTTGAAGGCCCTGGTGCAGCTGCGGCTGCCCCAACCTCTAACACCTCAGTGTATACTTTTAGTGCAGCGGTGGCAGGCAAGCGCCCCACCAAAGACTTTTCATGTCAGACCCCAACTTCTTGGTTGGGGGCGGAGCCTCGGCTCATCTCGCCCCTGGAGAGTAACCCTCCTCCGGTGGTGACAAGGAGCCAGGGAACGCAGAAGGCGGACACTGCCGGTCCGGTTGTGCCGCCTTCTGTTGCCCCTAAGCCTCAGCCCCCACCCAAACCTGTTAGTCAGTCAACTCTAAAGGCTTCTGGCTCTGGTCAGCCTTCTAAGGCCGCTAACTCTAGCGGCAGGAACGCTGCCCAGGACCAGAAGTCTAAGAAATCTATGGGACCGCTGTGCGCACGGGCCCAGAAGGGGAACACAGATGTGCCCCTTCAAAACAAATATGCTGCACTGGAGGAGCGGATGGAGGGAGTGGAAGTTGTTGTTGCTGATGCTGCAGCAGCTCCACCCCCTTCCTCTCCGAAGAACCAGAGGAGGCCCGGGAGCCGGCCCCCCTCTGTTTCTTCAACTCCTTCCAAGGTAAAGGAAAAAGGGGGGAAAAACTCCTTACCCCCAGATCAGACTTAATCATGGACTCTTTGCTTCAGTGGAATTGTCGTGGTTTTCGAGCTAACTTTGAGGAATTACGTCTTTTAGTCAAGTTCTATAACCCCTCAGTCATATCTCTTCAGGAGACTTACCTGAAGACTTCTGACCCTGTGTCTTTTAATGGTTTTAATGTTATACATAAAGGCTCTGATTCGGAGAGGCGCTCGGGTGGAGCGGCTCTTCTCATTCATCATCATCATCAGTCCCTTGCCCGAACTGGGCGTTGGGGGGACTGAAAGGCAGCAGCAACAGACAGTGCTCTCCACTGAGTTCTATTTTGGGCGGTGGCAAGCAAGTCTGGCATCTCGAGTTCGGTCCATTCTTTTATGTTTGCGACCCAACTCTTTCTCTGACGACCTCGCCGACGACTTCCTTCGAGAGTGCCTTGGAGGATAGTCTTGGACAAGGTGTTGTGTCGGGTCACGTGGCCAAACCAAGCAAGCTTGCGCCGTTTCACGGTTGCCAGAAGAGGTTCATGTGGGCCCACCAGGGAGGTGACGATGCTCCGTACATATTCGTTGGTTTTGTGCTCGCGGTACGAGATGCGGAGCAACTTCCTCAGGCAAGTCATGAGATCGTTCAACATAGAGGAGGGACTGATCCAAATGATAGAAGCGCTTTACAAGAACGCCTGCAGCGCGGTTCTACTTAACAATCAGTCAGGCGAGTTCTTCAGGACGACGATCGGTGTCCGTCAAGGATGCCTGCTCTCTCCTGTCCTTTTCAACATATTCCTGGAGAAGATCATGCAGGAAACCCTCCACGACCACCATACTTCAATCTCTATTGGTGGCAGATCCCTGTGCAATCTTCGATTCGCAGACGATATTGACCTCATGGCAGGCAGCAATAGTGAGCTCCAAAACCTGACAGACAAACTTTCAAGTAGCGCAGGGTCTTATGGCATGGAGATCAGTACGGATAAAAGCAAAGTGATGATCAACACCACAAGCGACAGCAGCAGCAACATTCACATGAACGGCCAGAAGCTAGAAGAGGTCAATAGCTTCAAGTACTTGGGAGCCACCCTGTCCAAAGACGGTAGTTGCGTAGCAGAGATCCGTATCAGGATAGGTACAGCAACATCCGCAATGGCCAGGCTGGACAGGATATGGCGAAGTAACTCCATCAGCTTCACCATCAAGTACAGGCTTTACAAGTCCCTCGTAGTGTCTATTCTACTCTTCTCATTAGTAGCCAAATTTTATGTAGCCCCGTTAGCATCGACACCTGTCTTCAGGCTGTCGCTGCTCGGGTTACCTTAAAAAAGACCATAACCATATGCAGTATTTACCTGCCACCATCACTGCGGGTCTGTAGCAATGATATTTTTCACTTAGTAGATCAACTGCCCCCTCCCTTTATTCTCATGGGGGATTTTAACGGTCATGCTCACCTTTGGGGTAGTGACCACTATGATGGCAGAGGTCAGATGTTAGAAGATGTTTTTTTCTCAACTTAACCTATGTGTCTTTAACGATGGCTCACCTACATACTCTAACTCAGGTTCCGGATCTAGTTCTGTTCTAGACCTCACTGTGTGTGATCCTTCTCTCATGCTGGACTTTGACTGGAAGGTTCACGATGACCTGTGTGGTAGTGACCACTTCCCAGTAGTCCTGTCATCGGTCAGCTGTGAGGAGGATTCGCCGGTGGGGCGCTGGAATCTCAAGAAAGCTAACTGGTCTCTGTTTGCCTCTCTCTGTCAGTCTCGTCTTACAGAGGAGGTGGTCATGTCAGCTGAAGAACCTGTTTCTTGTTTTACTTCTATTTTGTTGGAGGTTGCAGGTGAAGCCATCCCTAGAACTTCCACATCACTCCCTCGGAAGCCGAGAGTACCATGGTTCAATGAAGAGTGCCGCAAGGCCCAAACAATGCGCAAATCTACTCAGCGACGTGCATTTCGTAATCCGTCGCAAGCAAATATTTTAACCTTTAAAAGACAGCGGGCGAAAGCCCGTTATATTTTTAAACGTGAACGCCGTGCTTCCTGGAGACGCTTCGTCTCATCTTTATCTTCTAGGACTCCGTCCCAAAAAGTCTGGAAGGCTGTTCGAAGAATTAGGGGCAGGGGTGGCTCGGCTTCTGTCGGCCATCTTAGAGATGGTGCCAGTTTGGTCACAGATAAAAAGGCTGTGGCCAATTTGCTTGCCTCCACCATTGCCCATAATTCTTCAACAGAGCATTATTCACGTTTCTTCCAGAGAGAGAAGGAGAAGCGAGAATCTTGTGCTTGTGATTTTATATCGGATAACTTGGAAGACTATAATGCCCCTTTTACGTTTTCAGAATTGCAGCAAGCCATGCAGAAATGTACTGACTCTGCTGCTGGATTAGATACCATCCATTATCAGCTCATAACACATCTGCCTGAGGATTCACTCCTTGTACTTCTCAAGGCCTTTAACCATATCTGGATAACCGGTCATTTTCCGCCATCTTGGCGCCAGGCTGTGGTTGTGCCAATTCCCAAGCCGGGTAAGGATCCTTCCGACCCGGGCAACTACCGGCCAATAGCTTTGACATCATGTTTATGTAAAACTATGGAACGCTTGGTCAACGCCCGACTGGTGTGGCATCTTGAGTCACAGGGTCTCATCACAGACCTCCAGTGCGGTTTCCGGCGCTTCCGTAGTACAACTGACCATCTAGTCCGCTTTGAGTCTTTTATCCGAGATGCTTTTGTCAACAAGCAGCATGTCTATGCAATTTTCTTTGATCTTGAAAAGGCATATGACACTACCTGGAAGCATGGTATAATGTCTGATTTGTCGGACATGGGTTTTAAAGGGCATCTGCCCGTTTTTATTCACAATTTTTTGTCCAACAGGTCGTTCCATGTCCGTGTGGGCTCCACCCTCTCCGACTCCTTTGAACAGGAGATGGGTGTCCCGCAGGGCAGTATTCTATCTCCTGTTTTATTTAGCATTAAAATAAATAACATTGTAAAGGCCGTCAAGGATGATTCTGAATGCTCTTTGTTTGTGGACGACTTTGCTTTGTGTGCACGAGGTCGAGGACTTGCGTCCATTGAGAGGCGCTTGCAGCTGTGCGTTGATCGCATCCAGGGGTGGGTGTCTCTCAATGGATTCAGGTTCTCGCCCTCCAAGACAGTCTGTGTGCATTTTACTAACCAGACGAAATTTTTTCCAGAACCTAGCCTGAGCATTGCTGGAGTGCCAATTAAGGTGGCTGAAGAGGCTAAGTTTTTGGGGGTCATCTTTGACAAAAGATTGACCTTCTGCAACCATGTTAACTACCTTAGAACCTCTTGTCGGAAGGCCCTCGACATTCTTCGTGTCGTTGGTCGTACTGACTGGGGTGCAGACCGCATCGTCTTACTTCGACTGTACCGGGCCCTTGTTCGGTCCAAACTGGATTACGGCTCTGTGGTATATGGCTCGGCTTCCAAGTCTGTTCTGCAGCGTCTGAACACAATTCACCATCAAGGTCTGCGCATATGTCTGGGAGCCTTCAGGACATCTCCAGTTCCTAGTCTGTATGCAGAGGCAGGGGAGCCTTCTCTCAGGCTCCGCCGCATCCGCCTCATGCTCAGCTACGTTCTGAAGCTGAAGGCCCATCCAGAAAATCCTGCCTATGATTGTGTTTTTAACCCGTCGTTTGCAGAGATTTACGATGCCCATCCGGGAGCTGTCCGTCCACTTTCCTTCCGTGTCCGACCTCATCTGCAGGCGGCCGGAGTGGACCTGGACAAAGTTTTGGAATCTCTGCAACACGTCACTCCACCCTGGCTACTACCAGTTCCTGACATCTTGCTGGACTTGACTGCCCACAAGAAGGATTGTACTCCACCAGCCATATACCAACAGAGCCTCAATGAACTCCTTTCAATTTTTCCTGGCTATTGTCGTCTTTATACGGATGGGTCCAAGTCTGAGGATGGAAGAGTGGCTGCGGCTGCAGTGTCCTCTCGCCATCCTAGACGCCCATTTAAGCTCCGTCTCCCTGACCATTCCTCTGTATTTAGTGCAGAACTGCAGGCCATTCTGCTAGCACTCAAGCATGCCTATCAGTCTCGGGAAAGGAACTTCCTGATTCTGTCTGACTCTCTTTCTGCCCTGCAGGCCCTTCAGGGCGCGGGAACAGACCATCCACTGCTGGTGCAGATTAGAGAGCTCTACGCGGACTTGATGAAGGAATATTATGACATCATTTTTATTTGGGTCCCAGGCCATGTGGGCATCGAAGGCAACAGAATCGCAGATTCTGCTGCCAACAGTGCCCGCAGTGACCCTGTCCCTGACACACAGACTGTCTATAGTGATTTTAAACCTGTTATTAGTGCGTACATAGCCCGCGAGTGGCAGTCCGAGTGGGACAAAGAGGAAGGGAACAAGCTTCATGAAGCTCTTCCTAAGTTGTCTGACAGTCTACCTTTCCGCTGCGGCAGCCGCCGTGAGGAGACTGTCCTTGCTCGGCTCCACATCGGGCACACGTATGTTACGCACTCTTACTTACTTAAACAGGATGAGCGTCCATGGTGTTTTGCCTGTGATGAGCAGTTTTCTGTTCGACACTTTTTGCTGTATTGTGCTGACCTAATTGACACCAGATATAAACACTTCACAGCAGACTCCTTGAAGGTTTTGTTCCGGGATGTTCCCCCGGACAAAATCTTCAATTTTTTGAGAGAATGCAATATTTTTAACAAGATCTGAGCATTCATAGACTATGTGAATTTTTTATTTGCCCTTTTTGAGAGTCTGTAGATGTTTCTTTTCCAGACATGTGCGACATTTTAGCCTGAGATTTTTAATCTATATTTACATCTTGTCTTAAGACCTTGCTTTTAGTCTGGCTGACCAGATTTTTACCCATCCCGCCGTGAGATGGCCTTAGTCGCCTGCTCGGCGTTAAACCCAAATAACTAACTCGTCCCTCACCCTCTGAACCTCTAACTCTTTCTCTTTTAGTACTCTCTCTTCTCTTTCTCTCTGAGCTTCTCTTTCTCTCGCTCTATCTTCCCTATCCCTACATTTCTCTACGTAATCAAAAAGCTTCTCATCCCTAAGTCCTAACCTTTCACCCTGTTTAATGTAAGCCTCTACCGGGTCTACCTCCATATTTGCTACAACTTCCCAAACTTGAGCACGTAAAAATACAAATACCACAACCAAATCAACGGAAAAACTTAAAATGAGAATTTACAACAATATCAACCTACGCAGAAAATAGTGACCTACCCTAAAATCGCTACCCACTATCGCCCGCAGATACTTCTAACCTACCGCTAAAACAGGGTCACCACTGTAACGCACGCAGACTTGCCCCAGTCGTACGCACAGACTCTCACGCAACAAACACATACACCGCCACTGACTCAGACGGGCGCATTCATGCGGTAAAACACAACACACGGGCTCCCTTTCTAAAGTAACCTTTATACACTATAAATGAAAAAAGAACGACTTAAATGACTATCAACTATATATACACTGTTCCATCATCACACCACACACGTATCACAATATCTTTGCCAGGTTAGGTCTTAGTCTCACATTGCCTCCAACCTGTTTGATGTTGTTGCCTGGTTACGTTGGTCCTTCTCACGTCTAGGCGTGAAAGTCCTTCGTCGTACGCTTGTTGCCGTCCTGTCTCTCTTTGGACACGGACGTCCTTGTTCTCGTACGGTACTCAGTCCTCGCTTGGACTTGGGTGTCTTGGTCCGCAGTCAGACTCACTCTCAGAAGAGCTGGAGGGATGACCTCACGTAGGTCCCACCTGTGACTCGACGTCTCGGCGTCCGTCTTTCCACTCTTGTTACAAGAACTCTGAATAGACAACAAAAGTCCCAACGTAACACTTGCTAAACACACAACATATTGGATCAATGAGAAACGTCACGTAACCTGGCTGATACAAATAACTCACACGTTCATTCACACACACACACACGTGCTTCATAAACTATTTTCGTATCACCCCCATATCTCTGTCACTATCTTGAAACAGACTATAGCCTGACACTCTTGCTATACCTTACTCTATACCCTGGAAAAGACTATGCTTACCCAACCACGTACTATCTTCATAGCGGCTTAGACATACACACTTCATATTCCTTTAGTCATCTAACTCGGTAAACAACTGTATACAAAAACACCGGTTACTTCACCGAATTCTAAACATACTATAACTAAACCAAACCGGAACACCGCTATACAACCACATTAATCTTACCACGCATACTGTCTTTAACTAAACAACTATCAATACTACGTTTATAGAAACATACCTGAAATCTAGGCTTCAGAGTCTTGGAATGCGGGCTAGGTAACTCAAACACAACCGTTCCATACGACAAAACAGCCCGCACTACCGATCTAGACCTCTGACAGTCACAGCTTCCGCCCAGAACTCACTAAACAGAACTCACTAAAAATCCAGTGCTAACCATGTCTTACATATTTCCCGTGCGTCTAGTGCCACACGGACTATTGGCACCAACAAACCGTTAACAGAAACCGTACCGTACTAATCCTACTGTGCGAGCACTATGCACAAGCATCGAGCTTCATCACAGTGGCTGTATCTTTATTATTGTGTTGGACGAAGTTCGAATGTTCAAATCTTACCGTGACCTGTATTTAGATCTAGAAATGGCGAAGACTGCAAACAGCACTGACTCGAGGAGAGAAAACAGAAATTGCCCCCCGCCCCCCCCCCCCCCCACCCACCCCCACCCACCCCCTCCACCCCCACCCCCAAAAAATAAATAAATAAAAAAAAATAATAATAAATAAATAAAAGGAATAAAATAATACTCACAAACCAGATAGGTGAGGCTAGCGCTGGCAGAATTGTACAACAAACCAAGGGGAATTACTCAGCGCTGGACAGACGAACAGTTAGATCCCCTGCCCCCGTCTGTCCAGCGCTGAATAAAATATAAAAAAAAAAAATAATAATTAAAAATAAATTTAAAAAATACAATAATAAGTTAATAAAAATAAATAAATAAATAAATAAATAGAAAAATAAATAGATAATTAATAATAATAAATTTAAAAAATAACACATTTAAAAAATAAGCAAATAAAATAAAATAAAAATAAAACTGTCCTGTGATAGTCCTAAATTTAATCAGACGTTTTTCTTTAATTCTGTAAAGAGCACAAAAACGAATGCCACCGCCTTTTGGTTAAAACAGAAAAAACGGTCGATCTTTTGTGCGGCGTGCCAGCAGGTTCATGAGCGATCTCCAGCTCCGTTTTTGAATGACTGAGTGGTCTGCAGTGTGTGTAAGGGGCTGTACTGATGATTTTGGATGACTGCATCATGATGCTCGAAGCTCTCGGCCTTTGGTGGACATTTCTTGTTTTCTTTTAACTTCGTCTTCTAGCACTGGCTGTTTTGAAAAAGGTTAGTGACGGTGCAATCGTCATTGGTATCGCCTGGTAAAAAGGTTAGTGACGGTGCAATCGCCATTGGTATCGCCTGGTAAAAAGGTTAGTGACGGTGCAATCGCCATTGGTATCGCCTGGTAAAAAGGTTAGTGACGGTGCAATCGCCATTGGTATAGCCTGGTGCCTGCGCACTGCCTGCACCGGACTGTTTACATTCTGAGTCAGTGGGTCAACCAGATGAGCGCTCTGTCCATGTAAGTATAACGTACAATCGCGCTAAACTGCTGATCCAGGGGAAAAAAACGGATTTGTTCAATAGTATGTCCGTTGAAAGGTCCTGGTAAATCAAAGTGGCACAGTTGGAGTGCGCCTGAGTTGATCAGTTTTCAGGTCGTATTTCATAAACAATATATTTCCCTGTCCCCCATAACCCGCCCGTCAGGGCCGTCCATGATCATCTCGGTGCTGTGGACGTTAAACCCGAATAACCAACCAACCAGCTCAACTGCTGGCTGCCATACCGTCACGCTTGACAAAAGACTTGACCTCTCGACTTCGTTCGCTTGAAATTGGTGTCGGACTATCGCACAAGCGATACAAACGCAAAGTGAGCGAGAACAATGAATTAAATATCATGTGATCTCTGTCTGTGCAGTCTGTACGTAATCTGGGAGTTCAGTTCGACTGCAGTATGTCCATGCACCATCACATTACTAATGTGTGCAGGACGGCGAACTTCCAGCTGCGAAGAATCAGCTCCATTAGACCATTCATCACCCGCTCAGCTACTGTTTAACTTATTAATTTTGTTCCCTTGTCCTTAGCCGCTTACTCCTTCCTGGCAGGTATCCCTCAGAAAGAACTCTCCCGTCTGCAAACAGTCCTCAACATTGCTGCCAGACTTGCTTTTGGCAAATCTAAAATGGACCATGTAATCCCCCTTCTTCAGGAATTGCACTGGCTACCCATTCAGTTTAGAGCCGAGTACAAGATTGCTGTCATGGCTTTTTGCTGCTTTGATGGATCCCTACCGCCATACCTCTCATCCCTCCTCAACATCTATCAGCCCTCCCGTTCCCTTCGTTCCTGCTCTGAGAAGCGTTTCCGTGTCCCCAGCTTCTCCTCCAAGCGGTTTGGCTGCCGTTCATTCCAGTATCAAGCCCCTGTTGTCTGGAACTCCCTTCCCCAACACCTCCGGAATGCCGACAGCATTGACGTCTTTAAGACCCAACTTAAAACCTACTTCTTTCAGCTTGCATACCATTAATCCACAGATTGTGTGTGAGTGTGAGTGTGTGTGATAATGGTCTGGTCTGCATCTGCATACATATTTTTGTGGCTTATGGTGTTAGCACCATCATGGTGGCATTTATTACCTCGGTCTTCCTTTTGTTGACCATGTAGCACCATCTTGGTGGCTTTGATCTTTACATCCTTAGTTTATTGACCATTTGGTGGCTTGGACGATCACAGGTCATCCATTTGTTGTCCATACCCCTTTCACATACACGGATTTGTCTTACGAGTCCTTACGGATCCTTACGATTTGGCCACTTTTACGACCGATTTACGAGTGGTTACGATTTAATATGAGCTATTTGCAGTTTAATTACGGATTATTACGAGATAGTACGATGTATTTACGGCAAAATTCCACGAGTTGTTACGAGTTGTCACGGATAACTACGAGCAACTTACGGGCATTTTACGAGCTTTTTACGGATTGTTACGAGTACATTACGGAATGTTACCATTCATCGAAGCTTTTACGTGTTAGTTACGACCTGTTTACGTGTTGTTACGAATAGTTACGAGTTAGTTACGAGTATTTACAAGTCTTTACGATTTTTGGCCCCAAAATATAAAAACATTAGATTGTGTCGTGATGTCAGTTATTACTGTTAAGACTAAAATAAAACATACATACACACGCACACACACACACACACACACACACACACACACACACACACACACACACACACACACACACACACACACACACACACAAACACACACACACACGCTTCTGTGCTTTTTGGACGATGAGGCGAGTGTTTTCATCTCACTTATAGGTCACATGTCAGGATAGTGCCAAGAAACTTAAAGTTATACTTTGCTTTATTTCTTTATTTATAATATTCAAAACCGTTTACAGTTTACAAGTTATACAATTTACAATACATTTACTTTCTATATTACACTGTTCAAGATATTTCATTTACTAAGTGTTCACTGGGCGTCGGTAGTGGGCGTCGGCGGCGCCTTGGGCGTAGCAGACATATAGTCACTCAAGTTAAAGTCCGAGATGAAGGAAGTGTTGGGGTTCAGTGTCTGAAAAGCACCGGTCAAGGTTGCTGCAGTATCCGTCGAAGTTGAAGTTGTAGTGGTGGGTGCCTGGGTTCTACTTCGGACTGGGGTGGAGTGCGCGGGTTGTTGCAGCTGATCCGGCAGGACGTGTTGCGGGTTGGCCGGTTGAAACTGTGTCCACGGGTACTGTCCTTGCTGCTGCAGGACATCAGCAGGTGGGTTGGATGCTGCTAGGTTGCATACCATGCTGTAGTCGGTAGTCAGCTGGGGATGATGGGTCTGCCTAAACACTGTGGTAGACGTTGTCGGCGTAGGACTGGGAGATGCGGCGAGGTGGGGTGCTGCTGGCTGGCTGGCTTGTTGCATGAATCTGAACGGAGGCTGTGGTGGCTGCAAACAGGTGACTTGCGGTGGTTGCTGCGCTTGACAACGTTCCCGGTTGGACTGTTTCACATACTCCATCGCCTTGGAGGTGGCTTCATGGGTAAAATCCTCCAGGCAGGAAGGGGTCATCTTCGCCATGAGCATGCCGAGGAAGTCGCAGGTCTTCTCTATGTCACTCTTCGGCTCTGTCAGCTGATGCGAGACTTTGTCGAGGTAGTCGGTGATGGAGCGTGTTGTCGCTGATGTCGCCGACTGTAGTGTACCTTCAAGGGTACTCTGGGGTGTCACTGGTGACTCACTGCAGTCAGAGTGCTGGTCAGGTCTCTGAATCTTCGACCCTCTGGTGGCTCTGGCTTAACAAATATACTGCTTGATGGTGTCATCTACAGCACCGGCGCCGGATCGTGTTCTTCTTCACCTGCTTCACGTAATGGGTCCTAACGAAGTATACCATCTGTAGAGGTCGCCAGGGTTCAGCCGCATCTTCTGATCCATCTCCAGCCAGGCGCGCTCCTTCTTGTGACGGTTCTTAAACTCGAAACAGGACTTGTCGTAAAGGTATCGGTTCGACTTCAGCCACTCAATAACCTCACTCTCCTCTTCCTTCGTGAGGGACCAGGTCATCTTAGTCTTAGGCTTCTTGTTCTTTTGCTTCTGAAAATAAAACAAAAATATCCAATTTCACAATACACATAAAAACAAATACTTGTACAATTATTATAATTATACATGTATTATACATGTTACACATGATACATATTTTACATTAAACATATTATATTATTTATTACTATATTCCTGATTTTTACTATAATTTTGACTTACTGCTGCAGGGGTCGTGGCAGTAGCTGTTGTTGCGCCATCGTCCGAATCATCACTTCTGGAGATCGAGGAGTCACGTTGACTGGCTCCTATATCAACTTCAATTTTAGTGTCTTCAGTGTCCTACATCAACTGGGTCTAGCTGCGGTGTTGGTTCAGGGGAAGTCGAGCGTGTCCTCTTCTTCTGCGGAGATTTCGACGATCAGGAGACATCTTGTTGACTGCCTTCTTCTTTGGAGCCATGCTTGTAGAGTAGATATGCAGAGATGTGCCTTCTATGAATGAAGTGTTCGATTTTGCTGCTGTTATACCTTTTCCCAAATCGTAAACAATACGTACGAATACGTAAAATATACGTATTTATTCGTAAAGTACTCGTAACTACATGTAAAGTGCTCGTAATAACTCGTAATAATCTGTACAGCCATCGTAACACGACCAGAATGACATCGTTAACAACACGTAAGCACTCGTAATAACCCGTAAAGAATACGTAAACATATCGTAACTAACCGTAACAAATAATGAACAAAAAGTGTTACGAGTCATTTACGGATTCTCAGCAACTTGCGAGCGGTTTACGTGTTGTTGCGAGCGGTTTACGATACTTACAGATTGTTACGAGTTATTTACGGGACAAATCAATTCGTGGACAATCGTACGATGATTTTTGACATGTCAAAAAATGTGCCTCTCCTTTCACGAATCTTTAAGGTTGTAGGACACACCTCTTTCGCGCATCTTTTCTGCGCATTTAGATACCGCTATCTTGCGTCTGCCGTGACCTGAGACTAGAGGTCACCGAAAAAAAAACCGCCGTACGGCAAGTCGTATTGCAAACAAGCTCAATTTATCGATAATTGACAAAAGATATATACTGTCTGAAATAGGTGTGTAAGCTGACTGTTTCTATGCATAAAATGTTTTGTTTCCTCAGAAATAAGATGCTTTTGCATAAGTTGCGACAAGTCATCGAGCGTAAGGCATAACCTGCGTAAAGGATAGCGCCAAGCAACACGCAATTTCTGAATCTGCAACCAAACGGGAAGCCAGGAAAACAACAAAATCTCTTCAGACATCAGCAACAAAAAGGTAAACTAAATTAGAAAAAAGGGTGGTGGTGTTTGCTAAGCGACTAGAACACGAGGTACTAGCAGAAGCAAAATGTCGTAATATAAGTGGCATATCTCACTGGTTCAGTGTCCAACCCTTTTATGCACCGCCGTGAGATATTACCTGCACAGCGTAAAACCCCCATAGCTAACTGTCCGTGTATGCATGGAAATTTAAGTCCCCACAGTACTAGTGTCGTCGCCACTGCCTACCTGCAATGCAATGAAGAAGACTACATTTTATTGTGGGTTGAGGGGGGGGGGAGGAGGGCGGGGGGGGGGGCATTCCGGCCATGTCAGTCACCACCTAGAAGTGGAACATTTCCATACATTTTCGGAGAGCCTTTACTAATACGGTGGAGGGTATGTAGTCGACATTGTAGTTATATTAAACCAGTGCCAGTGCTTATTATCTAGGATAACGTACTGTGTGTAGAAAAAAGTCCTGCTAAGGGAGAATTTGGCATTATGAACCTCTAACTTAGTAACTGCTTCTAGTACTTAGTAACTTAATTTGCTCATCCATTCCCTTGCTGTCTTATAAAGGCTATATTACAGATTAGGATATAGGTCCAGCATTTTTTTTTTGTTTTGTTCAAGGATGGTGCCAGAATAGCTTGGCGGATGAGACGCCGATCGATTTTGGCACCACCCTTGAACTATCATAGTCACATTTATGTCAAGCAGTGGGTGTATCAGGAGTAAAAGGGTTACCTAGTACTTTATAGGTATGTATGTATGTTAAATTAAACCTATGCTACTTTGACTGAAACCCTAATATTTGTTGACTACCATTTTGGATGACCTTGGAATGTGTGATATATGCTTATTTATTTTTTCATTGTATGATTGCGGTTTGTATCAAAGTTTTTGCAATTTCCCTATCAAATTTGGCACAAGGGTAGCTGATGATGAAATCTTCCTCATCCTATAGATACTAATTTGGTTGACTCCTTACACAGGTCAAGAGTCACAGAAGGTTGACAAACGTTAGAAAAATGCATAATTGTAATTTGTAGAGAAAATACAAATTTCACTAGTACAAAAGCAAGCCTTTATGTTGAGACTTGTGACACTTATGTCAGCTACCTCAGTTTTGGAAAGGTCACACAGTTTATACTTATATGTGAATTAGTTATGCACATGAGGCGTACAGACTTTGCAATTCTTGTTTGTTCTTTGCGGTGTACACAGTTTATGTCACATTTATTTTGAAAGTAATAATCTGCTCCTGCATTTAGTTCACACAAAGTGAAATTATCATGCTGCCGAACAACACAGTAATACTAATAATCGTGTATTTCATTTCAGGCCAATACTGCTGTTCACCTCTCACTGTGGAGTCTCAGTACTCTCACCCAGAGGACTTACTTGCAAACAAGCGCATAAGTATGACGCCTACACCAAGGCCACAGCTCAAGTGAAGTGAAGGAAGGCGACACTTATTCTCCTGGACTCAAGGTAGATCATACCGGTAGATCTGTGACTAGAATCAGGTGCAGAACAAAACACAACTATGGTGTGATTGTGAATGAACACATCATACTGTAATGCTTTCTGTCATTGGCTCATGTGTGCAGCAAGTGTGAGACCATGTTCTGGGCCATTCGTCGTCCATGGTAAACGGTAATGTTGGCATTTTCTTGGAGACTATTCAAACCACAGTCTTCAACGTGGCCCAAGGATACTTGGTGGCAAGACCTGTCTTAGCATACCAGTTTGAGTTAAGACCAAGGGTCATGAGAAATCAAGAAATAGGTAAAAAAAAATAGCCATATTTTGACAACAGATATTTTTTTCTCAAATATTATTCACAAGTACAAAAGCCAGCCCTTTACTGATGCGGAGACTCATGACACTTAAATTTCAGTCACCTTTTGGAAAGGTCACACAGTTCAGATTATGTAAATGATCAGTTTTAAATGCACATGAGCGATCCAGGCTTCACCATTGTTGTTTGTGGAGTTTACAGTTTATTTCACATTAGTTTGAAGGTAGTAATGCGTAAACTAAATGTAGGGGCATATTGGGCAGGGGGGGTGGGGGGGGGGTGGAGAGCCCTCCCGCCCTGGCCCCGAATTGTTTATAATGCTATAACAAAGTCCCTTTTTGGGGAGTTTGGAACCAACCCACCCTGAAATAAGATCAGACATGAAATTGGCATGCTGCTAAACAACACGTTAATAAACATGTATTTCATTTCAGGTCAATGCTGATGTTGACGTCGCACTGCAGAGTCGCACCCAGAGGGTATACTTTCAAAACAAGCACAGAACACAGAAGTATGACGCCTACACCAAGAAGAGGCAGGAGCTAGTCAGGTCATGTTTGCTCAAAAGGAGAAGGTCACAGCTGAAAGCAGGCAATGCCAGTTCCAGTGGATCAACTAAAGTGAGAGAAGGCGACACTTATTCTCCTGGACTCAAGGTAAATCATACCGGCTGATATGTGAATAGAATCAGGTTCATAACAAAACACAACTGGTGTGAATAAACACATCATACTGTAATGCTTTCTTTCATTTTGAAGATGGTGTAGTACAGTACCAGCATTCTCTACAACACTGAATGCTAAAATCACTTGCTGTCAACAAGTGGCACCATATTGCATTTGATTTGGAAACTAGAGGCTTGTGAAAGTCTGCAAATACTGTCATTTTCTTTAATAAGCACTTAGTGCACACAGAATGACAAGAAAACACTGAATACCACCTTTTAATAATAAATAATAATAATACCGTTATTATATAGGCGCTTTTTCTCAATTTTGGGGAAATCGACTCAAAGCGCCGCGCCTGAAACCCAACACACACACTCACGAAACAGACACGGATTTACGCCATTTAAGACAAACACAGTACAAACACAGTACAAGACAGACAAAGGGCCAGTTCAGCTACTGAAGTTACTGAGATTTTTGATCGCTTGTATTTGAAATTTGTAAAGTGGCCTAAGACCGGTACCAAAGTGTGGGGGTGGTGGGGTGGGTTTTTGGTCCAGTGTGTACTGTTGCTAAACAGCAATATGTTAAACGTGTCCTGTTTTAAACATTTTCTGCAAGTTACACTTTGATGCTGATTCTAGATATATTTATACACCCATTGTGGTCATTTAAAGTCAGTTGTGTCTCATATGTGGCTCACGTGTGATAGCAAAACTAAGTGTTTGTAATGGGTCGTCCGTCGACTGTCTGTTATCTGTGGGCAACTTTAACATTGGTATTTCCTCAGAGACTATTTAAGCCTCAGACGTCCAACTTGGCACCAGGGTACTTTGTGGTACAATCTTTCTAAACATACCAACTGCTGTGACCTTTCAAAGGTCAGGGTCACGGGGGGAGGGGGGGGGGTCCAGAAAGGGGTAAAAAATGGTCAGATTTTGACACAAATTGTTTCTCCTCACACAAGGTCACACAGGTTGGACGTATTATGTGGATTGGTCATACACGTAAACCATAAGAACATTCATTGTCTTTCTTGTTCTTGCTCTGAATACTGTCATAATTATTATGCATGTATGTACTTTGTAAAAATACTTGCAAACACATATATGCACGCATAATGTGCATTTCAAAACTTTTTTTTGATTCTAAATTATCTTTTGCAGGTTGCAATAGCCACATTGAAGAAGAGTTCAGCGGGTACGTCTCTCCGGGATGGCCAACCGACAGGAAGGCAAAGGAAGTGAACTGATTGTCCTGTGGGCAAACGTCCTGTTATTTTGCTGTCCATCCACAATGCTGGCCACAATGCCAAGGTTTTGGACAGTCACATCCTTCGCAATGCAGCAAACGCCTTTGCCTTACTGCACTCTCCTGTCATGTCACGATTTGGAAACGCAGCTTAATTTGTATTAGTTTTTGATTATCCAGGGAAAAACCCCTTTACTGCCAATGTGTTCATTTTTCAAAGACATTTCAGCATATAAACAGGTCTTTTTTGTGACAAGTTCTGAAATACTGGCATACATCAGTCATTCAAAATATGTACTCCACAGCTGACTCTTATGGGTTAGGAAACAGTGGTACAGATAGATTTTTTGCAGCGTTGGTGTGAAACAAGGAGACAACTTATCACTGCTCCGCTTTGCATGATTATAAATAATATACATTCTGAAAATGGTCATTGGCCTCAGAGTATAACACCCATGGGTCCTTTCTGAAGAGGGGGTGTGCCAAAATATAGAAATGCAGCCCGGGGGGGGGGGGGGGGGGGTAGGTATGTAGTATATATATACATATATGTCATTAAACCCTCTGCTCAAAATATACCAAATGTGGACTTGCTCAATGAAAATCGCAATACTTCTAAAGAGTGAGTTGACCATGTAGTTCTTGCAATACCCTCCATCTGTCACAGCAGATTTCAGTGGTTGGGTGATAACTGATCATAGGCATATGAGGGGGAGCTGGGTGGCTCGGTGGTAGTGTGTTTGACTCTCATCTCAAAGGTCCTGGGTTCGAATACAGCTTGGGTCAAAATTTGTTCAGACCCTATTTCTGTGACCCATCTTTGAAATCACCTTTTATGGACAAAAGATGTTAAGCCCTAAACATTTAACATTTTGTATTTGAGGTAGTTACTTTTGTATGGGTGCCTATGTGCATTGTAGCCTAATATGCTGTCAACATACTTGACTGTACATGTATACTTTAAATGAATGTCTGCAAATACAGCATTTCTTTTGAAAATAAACAGAGATATTATTGTTTACTCACAATGATCATGTGTAAACATAACGGGGCATATTGAAACATGTGACATTTGTTTTGTTTCCTTATAATTTGTAACCAAAAACTGCTGGGAAACTGAGATTCAGCTGGAGAGATAGGTACATCCACTACCAATCTGTTCACAAACATCTTTCAACCAGAGATGTTCACTGACCTGCTTTCACGGAGACACCAAAGGAGCTTGTAGCATTGCTTGCAGCAGGTATATTAAAACAAATTCACATTATTCATTAATTAATGTTTGTTGATGATGCCAGGAAAAATTAAAAAAAAAAACACTCTGTGACAACACTCTTTGGTGTGCTTTTTCATCAGTGAATCTGTGGATGATTGAATGAATGTAAACATGTAATGTAAACATGCTCACAATGCCTGGCTGAAAAAAAATGAATGAACAAATGTACCGAGGTAACCAGTATGCATTTTTATCCAAGACTGAAAGTGGTTTGTTGGTTGGTTCATGGTTTAACATCCACATTACAACGGTGATGATAATCGCATATTTTAAATAAAAAAAGAACAAAATTACCATGCGTTTCTTTTATATATATATATATATATATATATATATATATATATATATATATATATATATATATATATATATATATCTTTTGTGTGTGTGTGTGTGTGCGTTTGTTTCATTTAGCGAAGTAGAAACTGTATGGGTTTCAAATTTTTGAACAGGGGAAAAAATATCCATCTATGGGGATTGAACCCTGGTTACTTGCGTGCCAAAAAGAGTATTTTACCACTGCACTAACTCAACTACTAAGAGATATTTGGTGCATTTAATTACTTATAGATAAACCTTCTCATCCCGTATCTGCCGTTATTGTTTGTTCCAGTTTACTTTCCCACTGTCACTAATAGTGATCAAGGACTAGTAGTTTGCAACAGTTTGGGCGTAGATTATACTTGTTGGTTTGGCGTACTTGATTTCCTCCTTTCTCATGCGGGCTTGGGACCGGCTATGGCGGAGATATGATCTGCCGGAAGTCAGACATCGCTTGTATCCCTTTTTGAAAACGCACTCGCAAACGACCCAAAGTGCCAATTTTTGCGCGGGACCCCCTCATTTTTTCATAAATAATGTGTGTGATATGATCTAAAGTACGACTTTATCGAATAAAAAGGGCCTGAGCAATTGCCCAACATTGCAAACACTTGTAATGTTATTGATAACATCCGGGCAATTTGCGAATTTACAACATAAACTTTTCTCGATTGCACTTAGAATTCCAATTATCAGAACACACTTTTTTTTACGAGAAAATACTAACATACTTTATGAAGTGACCGAAATGTTTCTTTATCATTTTAACACACTATTCGATACATTTTTATTGTGTTCTGAAATCAACTATTTTGCGTGTTTTCGCTCATGGGGTAGGTCACGCAAAAGGCTCAAACTTACAAATATGCCCAGGACCATGGGTCTTTCAGGGTGGCAATAGCCTCCAGACTCAATAAGGCTCTCAAAAAACCCTATAAGCGGCAGTTTTCAATGAAAAAATGTAGGTATAGTATACAACCTTAAGAGTGTCTGCGTGTTGTGACGAGTTATTGACGGATAACAGCGAGTTATTTACGGATGCTTGCGATTGACTACGAGTTGGCGATCCGTAAGGCCTCGTAAGAAAACTCCGTGTATGTGAAGGGGGTATTACGTCATGAATTATTTATGGTTCATCCCATCTTGTTGCTGTTTATGATGGTGCATGTTTCGCAAAGTTCAAATCAGAAAGCGAAATCGATGCCATAATTGCAAAGTTTCAACAAAACGTTGCATGTTGGATCTTGTTCCGACTTGCAAAGTGTCCAACAAAAAGTTGCATGTTGGATCCTGTGCTGACTTGCAAAGTCTCCAACGAATTGTTGCATGTTGGATCCTGTTCCGACTTGTTTCCAAAAGCAGTGCATCAGCCATCTTGTGCCGTTGATTGCTGCTATTGTAAACACGGCTTTGTCAGCCGGAACTGTTCCAAAATCTTTCAAACAGGCTGTTGTTACCCCGTTACTCCAAAAACCAGGCTTGGACAGAAATACCCTGAAAAACTACAGGTCTGTATCTAACCTACCAGTTATTTCTAAGGTACTGGAGAAAGTTGTTTACAACAGCTCCTGGAACACTTAGAGGTGAATGGTCTGTTGGAAGTGCATCAGTCCGCGTAGAGGAAAGGTCACAGCATGGAGACAGTGGTGCTGAGTGTTCTGAATGACTTGCTTTGTGAAGCATATGAGAGACTTGTCTCTCTTGTGGCCCTGTTGGATCTCAGCGCTGCTTTCGATACGGTGGACCATTCCATTCTTCTGAAGAGGCTTGAAATCACCTTTGGCCTGCGTGAAACGGTTATCTCTTTGTTTGAATCAGACGTTTCCGATCGGTACTAGTTTGTAGGGGTAAAACACAGTGTCTCCAGACCTTCCATTCTGGAGTTTGGATTACCTCAGGGTTCTGTCTTAGGCCCTGTATTGTTTAATAACAATAATAATAATAATAATTACGGTATTTATAATGCGCTTATCCTATACTAATTATAACCCCAAGCTCGCATTCACAACTCGCGCACGCATGCGCACGCTTTAGAAAATGACTCACGTACCACAAATACATTACGACAGTCAGCTTGGGGTTTGGTGTGTCACACTAGAACTGTTGGAAGAGGTGAGTTTTGAGGGCAGACTGGAAGGAGGAGAGAGAGTGTTTCTGACGGAGAGAGAGTGGGAGAGTGTTCCAGGTGGATGGACAGTAGACGGAGAAGGAGCGGGGGCCGAAAGTGCTGAGGTTGGTGAGGGGGATGTGGAGGCGGAGAGGGTCGGAGGCGGAGCTGGGAGGAGTGTAGGGGTGAAGTAAGTTGGAGAGATAGGCAGGAGCGTAGTTGTTCAGGGATTTGTAGCAGAGCGACAGAATCTTGTATTGGATGCGTTGGGGAATGGGGAGCCAGTGAAGGAGTTTGAGCAGGGGAGTGATGTGGTCGGATTTCTTCTTTCTGAGGACGAGGCGGGCAGCATTGTTCTGGACGCGCTGGAGAGTGAAAGTGGTGGAGTGAGGGAGGCCGGAATAGTCGATGCGAGATAAGATGAGTGAGACAGCAAGTTTGGTGGCAGCTTCGGTGGTGAGGTATTTTCTGATCTGACTGATGCGACGGAGGTGGAAATAGCACGCGAAGACGAAGCTGTACGTTGTACTCACAACTGCTATCAGATGTTATTTCCAGCCATCAGTGTTCTTATCATAAGATTGCGATGACACTGAAATCTCTCAGAGTAGTCCAACTGGGGAATTTCAGTCTGTTGAAACTGGCATCAAGTCCTTTGTTGACGATGCCACGACATGAATAGACAGTAACAAACTTATGTTAAACCCGGAAAAGACAGAGTTACTGCCCGTTGGGTCAGCATCCCGGCTTCAACAAATTCACACTGAGTCTTTACGCATAGATGACACTGATATTTCATTTCAGTCTTCGTTCAAATATCTTGGTGTCAAGCTCCATAAGACTTTTATGCAGGATCACGTCGGTGAAATCTGTCGTGTTGCTTCATACTCTCTGAGACGCATATCCTCTGTCCGACACAGTCTTTCTGAATCTGCCACTGAAAAGTTAGTGAATGCTTTAGTCACGAGCCGTCTTGACTACTGCAATTCTCTGCTTTTTGGTCTTCCAACTGAGCAGATTAACCGCGTTCAGCGAACTCAAAATAATGCCGCAAGGCTTGTGAAGCGCAGGCGAAAACAAGATCACGTAACCCCTAGACTGAAAGACTTTCACTGGCTTCCAATCCAATCCCGCATACAGTTTAAGATTGCGACCCTTGCATACCGCCACTTTGATGGCATCCTTCCGTCACACCTTTCCTCCTGTCTTACCAGCCCTCTCGCTCACTGCGTTCATCGGGAGAGAAACTTCTCAAAGTTCCACAGTACCATCTCAAATCTGCCGGTGAACCCGGCGCTCTTTCAGATGTACTGATCCTTTAATTTGGAATTCCTTATCGACTGAGCTGAGAAATGCCTCCACCCTTACGCAGTTCAAAATAAAGTTAAAAACTTACTTTTTCTTGCAGACTTTTTTGTAATCTCTACCGTATTTAATTTCTGTACCCCCCCCCCCCCCCACCTCCCTGCAGACTCTGTGTGCCATGTATGTGTGTGTGTGTGTGTGTGTGTGTGTGTGTGTGTGTGTGCGTGTGTGCGTGCGTGCGCGCGTGTGTGTGTGTGTGTGTGTGTGTGTGTGTGTGTGTGTGTGTGTGCGTGCGTGTGTGTGTGATTTTCACCTGCGCATTGCGTTATGTTATAAATATGAGAAATGCGCCATATAAATACCATGTATTTTCTATTGATTTTATGACGCTGATCTTGCCGAAAAGAAGCTGCAACATGCTGGGACTCACGAGAATCTATGCCTGTTGCAGCTGAAATGGGTTGGATGCACTGCTGTGCCAGCATTTTCTGAACTTGCCTGCAGCGAAACTCAGAATTGTCAATGCGATCACCGTTTTAAGAAACTCTTACTTGTATTACCAATCAGAGTAATGGGTGTCCGGATTCTCTCGCGCGGCCCATCAGTCAAAACAGACTTAACACGAGTGATTTCCGGTTGTATGTGTATGCAAATGAGGGCGCTGTATGCCGGCAAGAGGCATGGGTTCTCATGAGTCCCTGCGACTGCAGGGGCGCATGGGAATCTATGCCTCTTGCAGATGGATCGCGGCGGTCGAGCGAGCATGGCTGCTATCGGAAATGAGTTAGCGGCACATTAGAGTGGGTTTGTCGCAGCTTGCGTGCACGTTCAGCTTGTGAGACGCCACCTATTGCAGGAATTGCCGGCTATTCCAACAAAGTAGCGTCTCCCTCCGTTACACGCAATCGCTGCGAAACTTACAAGACTCTGGTCAAAAGAAAGTGCCGTCAATCTCCGCGGCAGACGTCTGTCATGTCGTGTTGAGCATGGTCTGCTAGTATTAAATGCTCCGTATGTCAAAATGCGTCATGGGGCGGTCCGTGGCGCAGTGGTTAAGGCGCCTGCCACCAATGCTAAAGGTGCGAGGTTCGATTCCGGGTTCCGGCGTCGGATTTTTCTCCTCTAGTAAGTGTCACCGTTAATTCGGGCGGACCGTCGGGGGTTCTTTCTCCGGGTACTCCGGCTCTTCCTCCCCCTCCACTTTGGTATCAGTTTCAGCCAACTTAATAAAATTTCAAATACAAAACGATTTCCAAATACCGTCAGTAGCTCGCTTGAGCTTGCCCTCAGCACCACGTGAATGTTCTGTGTTTACGTACAGTGTGTGAGTGAATGCGTGTGATTCACGTGAGCGTGCTTGTTGGGTTCAGTTCGCGGCTACATTCTGCGCATTGAGTTATATTATAAATATGAGAAATGCGCCATATAAATGCTATGCATTATTATTATTATCTTGTTTTAAGAAGCCCATGTTAAAAACAAGATGGCGGAAGTATGATATTTCAGTTGTGTTTATTTATTATTCTTTTGTTGGTGTTGGCCCATGCTTGTAAATACACGTAATGTCAAATATTTATGGTTGAGCGTCTAACTGTGAATTCTTGAAACTAGCTACAGAGTCTGCTTTCAAAACATCTCTTTGATTTATTAGTTATTGAATTATTTATGCCAGTTCTTTGAGTTATTTGCAACCTTTTTCCTTACTGTGTTTTGTGTATTATATATTCGAGACTTGACGCCTCCGGATACGCGGCTTACGCCGCGTATCCGTAGGCGGCACGTCTCGAATGAGTTAAACCATGTGTCTTAAGACTCACAAAAAATGTATCTGCGGCGGAGATACCCGGCGCAGTCTCTTACACCGTGGAAATCTGCCAAGATTTTAATTTTCATCTAATTGTTTTCTTTGTCCACCCTTCTAGACCTCGGCGCGGCTCGCGAGGGTCTTGACGACAATTGGCGACAACAAACAGAATTATAGGACCAGGAGAAAGAGCAACGATAGAAACAGGTCTCCTGACAAGGACTATCGCGCGTGTGGAGCCGGGGCAAAGACTGATAAACAATGGTTTAGTCCGCTGTATCGTGCCCGTCGACCTGCTGCAAGAGGGGCTCATGAGGATCTATGCCTCTTGCAGAATTGAACGGCGGGTTGGAAGCGTGCTCCCGTTTACATCTATCCCGGTCGATCCACGTCTCTTAGTAGTGAACCAGTAGAGTTAATCCCGTTTTAGAATTGAGCAGACGCGGGCAGCGTGGATTCTCTAAATCGCGTTTCCGGGCGAGAAACGCTTTTTCGCTTTCGGAATAGGACAGGACCCTAATCTGCCTCCGACACGCAACAGTCACATCTCAGGTAGTGCAGTCACAGACGATACCCCCATGGCCCTCCTCCAAACGAGGAACACACACGTACATCGAGGGAGCAAGACGCATAGACCCTCATGATGTGACGTTATTTCAAGAGCCGGGAACGACTGTGTTGGTGGGTGTGATTTGTGGAGTTATCCCCGCTGTGACTGTCGGTAGCGATTCCGCGCCAGGAATCACCTCGACCAGAAATCGCTACAGACACCCAAAGGGTTAAAACGAGTTAATTTAGGATATTGCTATAGGATATTGCTATAGGATATCGCTAAAAGATATCGCTATAGGATATCGCTATAGGATATCGCTATAGGATATCGCTATAGGATATTGCTATAGGATATCGCTATAGGATATTGCTATAGGATATCGCTAAAGGATATCGCTATAGGATATTGCATAGGATATCGCTATAGGATTGCTATAGGATATCGCTATAGGATATCGCTATAGGATATTGCTATAGGATATCGCTATAGGATATTGCTATAGGATATGCTATAGGATATCGCTATAGGATATTGCTATGGATATCGCTATAGGATATCGCTATAGGATATTGCTCCGCGTTTGTGGAAATGCTACAGAACTTGAGTTTGAATGAGATATAATCATTTAAGATTTCCGGAAATTTAGAAAAGTGTCGACGTGCGTGTTTGTGAGTGTGTGTGTGTAAGTGTGTGTGTGTGTGTGTGTGTGTGTGTGTGTGTGTGTGTGTGTGTGTGTGTGTGTGTGTGTGCGTGCTTGTGTGTGTGTGTGTGGGAGGGAGGGGGGAGAAGGGAAAAGCGGGGGGGGGGGGGGGGGGGGGGGGGGAGGGAGGGGGGGAGGAGTGGGGGGAGAGGAGGTAGCACACGCCCACAAAAATGTTTTCTCCATTCATTCATTCATTCGTTTGGTCATTCGTTTGATCATTTTGTGTTTTGTCAAGAAGTACATTTACAATTTCTTATCTTCTTTGTGTATCTGTTTGTTTGATTCCACGTTACCTGCACCAATATAATCGCCATTACCATGATAATTATTAATGTGCATGTGGTCTTTTTACCTCGCGTTTTGTATTAGTTTTGTTCAACTTGAGAAAACTCCACGCACACAAACTCAGCGCCTCTACCTGTCGTATTCTAACAACGGAGCTGGTAATGGACATGGCTTTATACTTCCTCGCTGAAAAGAAGGAAAGGAAGAAAGAGAAATAATGGCAAAACAAAGAAAATATGACTTGCTGACGAAATGATCTGTCAAAGGCCAGCGATACTTTGTTTTTTACAAAGCCGCCGGAATCAAACCCATGAGCGCGGAGCAGGCCGCGCATGCTCGTTCGCGACAGGAAGCAAGAAAAGATAACCAAACAGGCGGCTCGGACAAATAAGCAGACGACAAGGGGGATAAGTGTTTCCAAGCATGTCGGAACGCGCGCAGTTTGGCGGGGAAACAAGAGAAAGTGAAATGCACGTGTGGCGATACTGGCCAGGACCAAACGCCACACGTCTCTGACAAATCCCGACTCCCTACAGCAAGAGATAGATAAACCATGCTAATTCAAAGATAGTGCCAGATTATTGGTTCATTGTTGTTAAGTGACACTTTGGAAAGGATGGGAATGCCGGGCAGTGAGGTTAACTCATCCGAGACGTGCCACCTCGGGATACGCGGCATAAGCCGCGTATCCGGAGGCGGCACGTCTCGAATGAGTGAAACGGGTTAACTGACTGCTAAAGATGGATCTAGCGACCACTGAATACATTACACAATACACACTACACTACAGGATACTTCACTAGACATTCAAGGAGGTTAAAGTGGGATCGTTAGACATAGACGAGAAGACAAATAGGAAGGCTCCTTTCCTAAAAAAAAATAGAAAGAAAGAAATGGTGACTTTGGGTGGCTGGACCCGGCGCGCGTGTGAATGGGGTATATTTTGACATTTATTGGAAGCATGATTCCGAGAGGTGGGTACCGGATGAATGGAGGAAATATTCGCCCCTGACACCATTGATTCAGTAGCAGTTCTGTCCCTTCATTCTATATATAGACGGGAGCGATCGGCAGCCGTCTGCACAACGGCGCAGACCCTCAAGAGCGCCGTCAATAATTTGCGGGAAACTTCCCCAATGGGCGACTCATTCCCCAAGTATTGGTTCGGTAAGAGTTCTGTCCTTTTGTTTTATTCATAGACGCAATCGCTTTCGAGTCCACGCTTTCTGAAAGAGACATAAACCCTCGTAAGCTTCGTCCTCTGCGGAAAAATAATGAAGGAGTGATTAGTTTACAAGAGGTAAGGAACCGTACGGGCCCCCGCAAATTTGCGGGGGGGGGGGGGGGGGGGGGGGGGGGGGCGGAGGGGGGGGGGGGGGGGCTCGTACTGTTCCTTGCCTCTTGCGAAGAAACCTCATCGGTCTTGTGGCCCGTCGTGAGATGGCCTTAGTCGCCTGCTCGGCGTTAAACCCAACTAACGAACTAACTCCTCAGTCTTGGAAACATATCGCCGCCTCTTCAAAAAAATAATATATCCCGAGAATGTGTATGTTCACGGACGCTCTTAAGCTTTAGTCCGTGGCATACAGGGGTCAGAGTAACACCAGAACGATTGCCAACACAGATTATGTCGGTGTTCGGTCAATCTAATTTTGCGGAAAGGATTGGCTTGTTTTTGTCCCGATTTAATTGGATTAGTTAACTCATTCTACCCCAACACCGAAATCCGCAAATTTTTGCTGTTGTTGTCTGAAGACGGCATTGCAGTGCAGGACACAGATCGATCATGATAGTTCAAGGGTGATGCCAGAATAGCTTGGCGCCCATAGGCGCCAAGCTATTCTGGCATCACCCTTGAACTATCATGGTCGATCCTTATCTTGCTGTGGTGTGTCTGGGGTAGAATGAGTTAAGGGTCTGCTTCAGGTTTAAAGCTTTCTTTTCCCAAAGTCTTTCAAACAATTGTATTCACACAGCTCCAACATCCACGGGACTCAAGTCCCGCATGAATATACCCAGTGCGCAAAGGCCTTTAGGCCGACGTCGGCCCGATGCCTTTTGCTCATTGAGTATCGACATCGTCTGAGGTTTAAAACTGACACTGACCGTTCTGCTAAGCAATAGCTCACATTTTACGTGAATGTTTCTCCAAAAAAGGAGGTCGCCGGGTGTTCGCTTTATGACGGTGTCTGTTTGGCAGTATTTTGTATAGTCTTCATATTCATAACAGGATGGGCGGGGGTCGGAGGGGGAGCGCCCGTTCGGCCAGCATTTATGCAGGTGTTTGAAGTGCCAAATTCTTTCGGCGGAGACACAGGTTGTAGCACAGTGGATAAATTTGTTCAAGTGGACCCGGGTTCGATCCTTTGGAACTGGCGCGGGTAGCCACCTTGAAAAAACGGGGTGGGGATGGGGGGGGGGGGGGGGGAGGCGTGTAGGCAGGTTTCGTGCGCGGGCCAACTAAGGCTGACGTCCGCCCACGGGCCTTTTGTTCATGGACATGATGTTGAATGTGGCGCCCACTGCGAACCTGTTTACCAGCAGGCCAGATAAGCTAAGGCACTGTTAGTCTGTCAACAAACCATTGTGTAATACGAGCATGCACGATTGTGCTTAGTCTTAGTGTTCTCGGCTCGCGAGTTCCAGGAGCTGGTCAATGGTAACCCTTTCACTGTGGAGACAATAGTACCCAGCAACAAGAGACATAGATCCTCATGAGCCCCCGCGACTCTATGTCTCTAGCTGACACTCCTTTGTATCAATGTTCCGGCCCTTGGACTGATAGGGATTTTTGGCGTTAATTGAACAAGATTTCATAAACATAGTTTGCGGCTGCTGCGGGTGGGGGAGGGGGAGGGGTAGTACACACTGCCTGATCACAAACACTAGTAGCATCATTACCGTATGCGCGTGAGGGGTTTGGGTTTGGGTTTGGGGGTTGGAGAGGGAGGGGTGGGGGAGGGGGATGTGGCGCCCTTCTCAGGTGATAAGTGATCAATGCTTTTAACCTTTTAGTGGTGGAATGCTCTCACAGCATGCATGCAGTGTTGAAACTTCGAGAAGTGAAACAAACAAACGGTGAGAGTGTGGAAGCACCTCTCTGTCTCTGTCTCTCTTTGAGCAGGAGTGTCTGGCAGATACCACAAGCACAGAGGACTAAACTTTCAATCGGACTGCTGAAGTAAAACAAACACAGACGATACAGACAGGGAGAACTATCCACAAATCCATCTGAGAATAAACTCGAATAATTCTTCGCAGCCTGAAAACCATTCATGTAAATAGATTCCACAAAAGGCATATATCCTCATGAGCCCCCGCATCTGCGGGGGCTCATGAGGATCTATGCCGCTTGCCGATAATTGTTGCTTGGCTGGGGGAGTCTCCAGCAGACGTGACCCGGACTGATAAGGTGCTACTAAGAACTTCCGACCAAAAAGCCCACTCCATCTGCAATCGGTATAGATTTTCATGTACCGTTGCGACTGCAGTGGTTCGTGAGAATCTGTACATCATGCTGGCTGTGAACGGCCTGCATTTCCTCCTTAGATAGAGGGAGATATCGGGGGTTAAAGTCTGCGACAAAAAAGGCAACAACGCAGTCAGCGGTCGTTCGTTAGACGCAAACAAGACAGGTATGGAGAGGAAGCGGACTACAACAATCGCTTTCAAAGCAGAGGCAAAGAAACTGGGGGAAGGGAGGGGATTTGGGGGAGATGAGGATGGGGACGGAAGGCGGGAAAGGGGAGGGGGCGGTGGGTGGGGTGGGGGGTCGGGTGGGGGCGAGAATGACAGCGGGGCGTGAGAGGTGGGGGTGGGGTGGTGGCATCTTGGAAACTGCACAGCCTGGAAATGCTATTATCTATTCAACTGTGAGCACTGACCTGCTGTCATTTAACAAAAAAATTTGTTTTTTAAAGACGCACGAAACCAATACAGATCCGTGAATACGCCTGAATCGAGAAGTGATACACGCACTTCCATCCTACCGCTTCAAATGCAACACGTCAACATGGCTGTGTGTTTAGTTAGCGTCTCGGAAAGCGACCCCGTCACTACGATGTCTGTCTACTAAAACCCAGATCTCTTCCTCACTCACGCAGATGTACATGAGTCGGGCCTTCGCCGGCAAGAGGCATAGATTCTCATGAGCCCTGGGCTCATGAGAATGTATGCCTCTTGCAGATGGAATGATGCGGTCGGAGAATGATCCATTAGTATCCAGACAGAACAAGGGTGCAGGCAGGTGGGGTCATTAAACACCTGTAGGTCAAAGGTAAGCCAGGCTGCTAAGTTGCAGGTACATTCAGTCCGCTCAGCTGATAGAAAGAGACACAGCACACGTATGGAGGGGTTGGGGTGGGGGTGGGGGAGAGAGGGGGGGGAGGGAGAGAAAAAGGGGTGTATGGTGGAGGGGGGAGTGGGGGTGCTACAGTCACGGCAGGCCTCACGAAGACTTCGTTTCGTCAGTCACGAATCAAGCAACGACTGAGCCAACAAGATTAGGAAGCCCGTGTCATGAACAATGGACACAAAGTAGTTTCAGCAAGATGCACAGATACTCACGAGACCCCGCTTTGCGGGGGCTCATGAGGATCTGTGCATCCTGCAGATAGGTGTTATTAGCTAGGGGAGTCTTCTGCAGACGTGACCACTGACAGGCTACGGACTGATAATATGCTACTAAGAAAGTCATATCAAATTGTCCATTCCGGCGGCTCTTGAATTTGGGTGGTGTCCATTTTTTTTTTTTTTGTCGGCCAATTTCAAAGGAGGGGTGGGGGGAGGGGGGAGGGGGAGGGGGGAGTGGGGGGAGGGGCTGGGTCGTAGAGCGTTCGACTCTCATCTGAGACGTTGCGGGTTTGAATCCAGCTGGGTGTCCCTCGTCTTTGAAATCACCTACGTCTTGGACAAAAGACGTTAAGCCTTACGCGTTTTAACCCAGTCAGCCCTGACGCACTGCAGCAGGAGTTGGGTCAACCATGATAATTCAAGGGTAGTGCCAGATTAGCTTGGAGCCTGTTGGCGCCAAGCTAATCTGGCACTGCCCTTGAATTATCATGGTCGATCCATCTGCAACTGGTGCATAGTCATTAGATGACGCCTCCAAAATGTGGGAAATACGTGAGTCGGGCTGAGTGAGTAAAGGTGGGTGTTTTTTTTTTTTTCTCCCCTATCATCAATAGATGTACACGCAATATTAGTAGTTGTATTACGAGTTAGGCTTTGCCAGTGGTTTTGTCGCTTCGAGGGTCCGGTCAAGGGGGTTAATGTCGGAGGTAAGAGGCGAGGGATTTAACCCCGACTTCCTCCTCCGACATTGACCCCTCCCCCCCAACTATTCCCCCTTAACCCCCCCCCCCCCCCCCCCCCCCCCCCCCGCGATTGGACCCGAGAGTCGACAAGAACCACTAGCAAAGCCTAACTCGTAATACAGCGATTTTGTATTCAACTGAAAAAAAAAAGAAGTATAAGCGTGAAGTGTATCCTTGAAAAGACCTCAAACGTTACGTGTGACGTAGATATTCAGGGAACGTAAATCTCCATATCAGTACACAATCTCGCGCGAACTGCATTCACCTGGAATTTTCTCTCTCAGTATATTTTAATTTAACGCATGTTCAGTCATTTTTTAGGTAAGAAATTGGTAATTTAGGCCGAACACAACGCGCGCATATGTGTGTTTTGTTACGTAAACCCCCCTCCCCCCCCCCCTAATATTTATTTATCCAGATTTTTGTTTCTTCGCCGTTTTGAATGCGGTCAGTACGTGATAGGGCCTTTGCTTCAGTTGAATTTTCCAGTCGCTGATATAGGGCTCGGGAAGTTTCCCTCGTTGCCTTGCAGCGTCGGCGCGTCAGCCGCCATCTTAAGAGGATAGAATAGGCTTCAGATAGTGGCGAAGTAGTGTTTCAACACGTGTTTCTTCATGCTTCTTTCTCTTTGGAAACAAACAAAAACAGATTCTGGTTAGCGGTTTCCTACGGTGATGGCAAGACTTGATGTTATTGCCTATAGCACGTCAGGACTTTCCTGACATCGTCCTGACAGCAATATCCCAAATAGTGCCTTATCGCGAATCCTCTCAAGATGGCCGCCACGACTAGCGTGATGACGTCAGCTTCCCCAGCCCTATTATCTATTCCAAAATCAGTTATGTATTGTATGAAACTGGTGCCAGCGGTATCACAGAACACCTACATATAGTTCTTTTCGTTGCGTAGCCCCCTAAACTATTTATTTATTGGCATATTTTTTTTATTAGAGGCTTGACTGAAAGAAGATTAGGTCATGTTTGTACTGTGAAATGTGATTGGATAAAGATTTAGTTTGGGAGTACGCTTTGCTCAGCGAGTACTGAACTTTGTCATCGTAACATGTAATAAGGGAAACAACTTATCACATTTTACCTTGGTAACACGTGACAAGGGGTCTTCCGTTGCCTCTAGAATCTTAGGACCAGGGGAAAAAAAAAAAACACGAATAGAGACACTGCGATTTTGAGCCACCATTTTCACGAATCACGGGTCACATCAAACGTTCTCCCACGAGTCACAAAAACCTTAAACACGTCACGATTTCAACACACATCTGCCTTGACGTATTTTATCATGCTGATCAAACGTAAGAGAATGACGACGAAAGGAATATTGTAACAAGACAGGTTTCACGCTCTGTGCAAATAATTTTAAAATTAACATGTCGTAATCGTCAGCAGAAAACTGTGTTCTTTTGGAGGGGGAGAAACAAAGTTATCATTAAAGCATTTAATATAATTTTTAATATGACCATCCTGATGCACCCATTGTTTGAAATAAATTTGACTGATAGTTCAAGGGTGGTGCCAGAATAGCTTGGCGCCTGAGGCGCCAAGCTATTCTGGCACCACCTTTGAACAAACAGTTGATCTGTCTCCTAATCTGTAATGTAGCCTTGATAGGGAAATAGAAATTTAAGAAAATCAGCCCCAGGATGTAAAGGGCTAGTAAGGGTAGTGACGTACAAACGTCAACCCTCAAAGCGAGAGAAAACAATGAACCAATCCAGACCAAAAAGGTGACTGCCAAGCGTGTCAAATGCAGAGAAAAATATGTCGAGTAAATACCAATCAAAAATGATGAAAAGAAGCAAACCAACACGTTAGTTGCACCAGCAAATTTGTCTAAAAAATGGCCTATGTTTCTTATTTTTGTGAACCCCCCCCCCCAAAAAAAAAAAAAATAAATAAATAAATAAATAAATAAATAAATAAATAAAAATAAATAAATAATAAAATAAAATTAAAAAAAAATAAAATAAAATAAAATAAATAAATAAATAATAAAATAAAATAAATAAAATAAAATAATAAAATAAAATATAAATAATAAATAATAAATAATAAATAATAAATAAATAAATAAATAAATAAATAAATAAAAACAAAATAAAATAAAATAAATGCCAAGCTTTTGCAGATCAGCAAGTTACACAAAAGCTTAAAGTAATCTTCATCTCGTTATTCTCTGGTTTAAACAATTCAGCCCTGACGCACTACAGCAGGAGATGGGTCGACCGTGATAATTCAAGGGTAGTGTCAGATTAGCATGGCGCCTGCAAGGCGCCAAGCTAATCTGGCACTACCCTTGCATTACCATGGTCGATCCATCTCCTGCAACAGGTGCACAGTCGTTAGATGACGCCTCCAAAATTGGGGAAATACGTGCGTCGGGCTGAATGAGCTAAAACATTAAACTAGTATTGGACTCAGAGCGTGTTTTCCAAATCATTGTAAATTCAGCGCAAAAAAAACACCCCTCTGCCGCCAAACAAGCGTGGACACAAATTAATCTCAGCAAGAGGCATAGATCCTCATGAGCCCCTGCAATTGCGGGGACTCATGGGGATCTATGTCTCCTACAGTTAAATCGTGCTCAAGTTTTTCTCGGCGGTGACGGTGTTAAAATGTTAAACTGGTAATAAACTACGCGCCCGGGAGGTTAGACGCTTTAAACACAGACTTGTCCACGCTCACTCTACTTAAACCATGGAAAGTAATTGGCTTAAATTTAATTGTCTTAAATTCAGCGTGTGTGCTGGTCATTGAAGTTGGACCTTACGGTTTCGGGCCGTAAGGTCCAAAATCACAGACAAGCACACATGTTAAGATCTTGTGTAGCAGACGAATTTCAGAAGAAAAAAAAGAAGCTTTGACTGGTTGTCGCTTTCCCCGCAAATTAACCAGATTTGATTGTTTTCCGCAACACGATTGGCACTCAGCTCTCGTTATCAGCCAATCAGAGTAAACGTACCATCGTTATCAGCCAATCAGAGGGCTTTTACGACACGTTTAAACAGAAAAAAATAATCATAGCATAAATCGTCTCGAGCCGTAACACAGGCGGGCTTTACTTGAACGACAGGGGAGGTAAGAGAAAACATAAGAGCGATTATCAAGAGCACTGATAAACGGCTCGATTTATCGGCGATCTGTCCCTTAGAGTTACCGATCTTTTGAGCTTAAACCCGTTTGATGTCGGAGCATCGCGAACATTGCACAACTGTCAAAGGCGTGGATCTTCAGCGGGTGGGGGGGGGGGGGGGGGAGGGGGAGGGCGGGGGGGGGGGGGGGGGAGGCAATGGATTTTGACGGAACACCGTCAAACTGAAAAAGACAGGCATCCTCGAATGGCAAAAATGTTAATAACCCGACCATCATTGTAAATTCAGCGCAACTAACTGACTGACTGACTGACTAACGAACTGACTAACTAACCAACCAACCAAACAATAAAGTGCCCACAAATATCAGACAAATACAAGAGGCAAAGATCCTCATGAGCCCCCGCAGTCGCGGGGGCTCATGAGGATCTATGCCTTGTTGTTACGTGATTAGTCGTTGTCGTAGTATGACGCAATCACACCAGACACACTCACGTAGGGTTCTTGTAAAGAAACCTCACTCAGTTGCAACTCGTCTTCAAGGTTGTAAACCACACTGGAGTACCAGTTCCAACAGTACTTTATTCTCACGATGCAATCTCAGCTCAATGCGTCCACACATGCATCCACGATAACTAGTAAACAGCTGAAACTAATCTGCTTTTTTGCTGGTTTCAATCTTTTTTGTTGTGGTTTTAATGTACATGTGTAATTAAAGTTCACAAAGATATAATTGTGTTAATTCAGAAGTTATTAAAGAGAAAAACAACAACACAGGATTAAAGATTATTATTATTATTATTATTATTATTATTATTATTATTATTATTATTATTATTATTATTATTATTATTATTATTATTATACAACACGCACGTACGCACACACGCACACGCGCACGCATTCACGCACACACGCACACACACACACACACACACACACACACACACACACACACGGCACACAAGCACGCATTCACGCAATCATTCACACAAACACATGCACGCATGTTCAAAAACACACACGCGAGCGCGCGGGCACGGGCACGCACACACGCCGCAAGCACATTCGTGCACGCACACACGCACGCATCCACACATGCACGTATGCACGCACGTACACAAACACACGCACACACACACGCGCGCGCGCACACGCACACACACACACACACACACACACACACACACGCACGCACACACACACACACACACACACGCACGCACACACACACACACACACACACGTACACACACACACACACACACACACACACACACACACACACACACACACACACACACACACACACACACACACACGCACACGCACTACTTGTAAGGAGAGCTGGCGGTAATCTTTAAAATCACCTTCGTGGTGGATAAACGACGTTAAGCCCTAAACGTTTAACATTTAGCACTACATGTAGAATAAAGCCCCGTGCAAAGCTTCCCAGTGCGCAAAAAGGCCATCGGGCCGACGTCGGCCGCCTTTGGCCCGCGCACGGCTGTCCTGTGTCTGTCTTGTACTGTGTTTGTCTTCAGAGTGAATGCGCGTGTGTCACGTGAGCGTGCGTGTTGGGTGCAGTTCGCGGCGCTTTGAGCCCATTCGCAGAATTGGGAAAAAAGCGCCTATATAATAACCGGTATTGTTATTATTATTATTATTATTATTATTATTATTATTATTATTATTATTATTATTATTATTATTATTGGAAGCCCCGTGCCCCCTTCGACTAACAGGACTGATCCACAAAAGATTCTTGCCTAAATATTGAGGGCTAGAGTCGATCCATATATCTCTTGCGTTAACACATTCGAAACGTGCCGCATCCGGATACGCGGCTTCATGCCGAGCATCCGGATGCGGAACGTCTGAAAATAGTTAAAATGTGAAAGAACCAAAAAATGACGGTTTACTGAATTATCGTCAAACAAAAATTATCGGGAAAAAAAGCTTATTCAGAGTACAAAAAAGGACAATGAGCAGTTTATCTTTTGTGTTCGCGTACAATCTTGTAAGTGACATTTTGTCACGGTTTGGTGTGGTTGGGTTGCCGACTTGGACCTATTTCCCCCATTTTCTAACGCTCGGAAATCTGGAACTTGTAGCTCAATAGGAAAAGCTAAAAAAAATATAATAATAATAACAATTAAAAAAAAAATAACCACCTTGTGAAGAAAGCCTAGAATCACATATTCAGACCAAACTTTAGACTTTTCCTTCTCTCGGAAATTGTAACGAGGTTGCACGCAAACACCGTTGTTATCTATTTTGCGATGGCAACTTTAGTGGTGATGACGATTCTGAGGTATGACCCATCAGCCTCTGAAAGTAAGGGTGGCAATGAGTGTAGCATAGAAGGCTGAAAAAGAAAAAAAAAATCCAATGTTACAGCGTTTTTGGGCAGATCCAGTTCGACTTTAAACTCCTCAAGCAAAGAGCGCAAGATAATGACTCTGAAAGCCAGACAAAGGCAACACCGAATAATTCTTCTCTACCCAAGGAACAGGGATATCAATTGGCTCAGCAAGAGGCAAAGGACTGCGGGGGCTCATGAGGTTCCTTGCCTCTTGCAGTTGAGTGGTGTTCGCATTTTTTTCTTCTGCCGTGAAAGGGTTAACTCCCGAGGCGAGGCAAAGAACGGGGTGTCTGTCAGTACCCAATTGCGACTTGAGTTTCCAAGTGGAATGGCAGAAAAGCAGTTGAAAAGCACCCCGCCTCCTCCCCCCCCCCCCTCCCCTCACTCTCCCGTTGCAGACGGCTTTTTGCAGCTAGTCTGTTTCCGTCTGCAAGAGGCATAGATTATCATGTGCTCCTGCACCTGCAGGGGGCTCATGAGAATCTACGCCTCTTGCTGAAGAGAGTAGGTCTCATTTAGGGTCTGTGATACTCAGACGACGACTGCAGATGCTCTGCTCAACCAGCGTTTTTTTTTATATTTTAAAATCTGCAACAGGCATAGATTATCATGTGCCCAAGCAGCTGCAGGGACTTATTAGAATCTCTGTCTGATTCTGGCGTGCATGCCTACGATATACATCTGTATTTGGTCAGATGAGAAACGTCCTGGGGCGAAACCATGTCATTGTAGTTCCTCTTACAACTCTGACCTAAAAAAAAAAAATAAAAAAAAAAAAATCACCGAGAAACTCTCGTTTCGACTGTAAACACAGATGTACAGGGAATTGATTCTTGCTCTTAAGAGACCTATGCTTCCGTGTTTTAATGGGCTCATGGTTATCTATATTTCCCTTTAATACGATATAAGGGTTTGGGGTGGACGGTTTAAATGTGCGCGTCTCGAGCAGCCCTGATCTACGTAGGTGCCAACAAGCTAAGTGTAAAACTGTCTGTCTCTACAACCAAGAGCGAGCGTAAAGGAGAAAAAGGCCTTTTGGTCTGTGAATTTGGCCCTTGCGGCTCACAGACTGGCACATCACATGGTGTTTGTAGTGACATTTCTTTTCATTTTCTTTTTCCTCTTTTTTTTTGTGGGGGGAGGGTGGGGGGGGTTGGGGGGGGGGAGAGGGGGGGGGGGACGCAGAGAAAAGTAAAAGAAAAAGCGGTGGCTGAGGGTACTGGCGATGCTGCAGTGTTGGAGAAGCGAGCGGGAGGCCGAGGGTTTAGCCAATTCACTGCTATCCATCGCTCAAAAGGTCATCGGGCCGACGACGGCCCGAAAGTCTTCGCGCACTGGGCAGTTTTAACCAAAGTGAGTTCAGCTTCTAAAGTCTTGGCTACCTCCACGCCCAAAAAGCCAAAGCTGCCCAAGGAACATGGACTCAACGTGGCTTCAGCAAGAACCATAGATCTTCATGCCCCCCCCCCCCGGGGGCCATGGGGATCTATGTTCTTGCGGTTGGACTGTGTTCCTTTTCTTTCTCTCGGCAGCGACGGGTTTAGCTCAGTGTGCTGGTTTGTGATTTAGGGCTGTCGGCTTGTACACGAAATGTCGAAAATCACAGACTAGCGCGCTCTATCAGGGAGTGTTTTGTGGTCATGAAACAAGACAAGCAAACGAAAACCCCAAAACAATAATACCAAAAGCCACAGCATGTCATCATGCTTATGCGTGCTTGTGTGTGTGTGTGTGTGTGCGTGCGAGTGTGTGTGTGTGTGTCTGTGCGTGTGTGTGTGTGTGTGTGTGTGTGTGTGTGTGTGTGTGTGTGCGTGCGAGTGTGTGTGTGTGTGTCTGTGTGTGTGTGTGTGTGTGTGTGTGTGTGTGTGTGTGTGTGTGTGTGTGTGTGTGTGTGTGTGTGTGTGTGTGTGTGTGCAAGCATCTTACCCTCGGGAAAATACGATACATGTATCGCTACTTTACTTTTAACGAAAACATCTTTAGTTAGTGACACTAGGATGTTTCATTCACAGCACAAAGGACAGAATCTAACACACACACACACACACACACACACACACACACACACACACACACACACACACACACACACACACACACACACACACACACACACATGCACACACAAATTGAAATAAACAGTGGGTATCTCAGCGGTGGTGGCGTACAATAAGCCAGTGCCACCCCTTACCCAATGCGCAAAAGGCCATCGGGCCGACGTCGGCCGGATGACCTTTGCGCACTGGGTTGGCACTGAACTGAAAGATAAGGGACTGAAAAGTCATCCCATCTCTGTCAGCACCCTAATGTAAGGTTTGAGGACAAAACGTTCTAAGGCGTTGTAACTCAGCTCGCGTATCAGCGGTCGAGCTAAATTATGGTCGAGTTTGTCAACAAGAACGCAGGACGAAAACGACCGCCAGTCGCACGTGCGTCGCGCAAGGGCTTGTGGGATTTATGGCCCAGATTCTCTGGGCTGCTTTGCGTGTAAACGGGGCGAGAATGGTCCTCGGGGTACAAGCGTTTTACGGTCAGACAGAAACGGGACAGGTTCCTCAAGTCAGAAATCCCTCCTTGCAAAGAAAATCCACGAAAGACGGAAAGAAACACACTAAAAAAAAAGTGAGGACTCAACAGTTCCGTGGCCTTGGACAGGAACCCGGGTGGGGTGGGGAGGGAGGTGTGCGGAGTAGGGCATGCCCTGCAAAGCCAATGAAAAAGTAGGGGAGGTGGTCAGAATATCTCCTTCCAACCCCAACCCTCCAATACTTTTCCCGCTGTGAGATGGCCCTAGTCGCCCACTCGGCGTTAAACCTAGCTAACTAACTAACTAACTCAAGAATTTTGTAAGTTGATTTTTTTTTTAAAAGAAAAATATTTTCGAAGAAAAAAGTCATAACTTTGTAATTTGTATTTACGCTTTATAGAGAGAGATAAAAAGAAGAAGTTTTTGGAGCAAACAGATTTTGATTTTTACGAAGCTGTTGCTGACCTCACGGCGTAAACATCGACGTCCTGAATCACAGACCGGCACATAAACACCTCCCTTTAACTCATTTAAGGCACCCGCATCAATAGCTGCGGAAGTGTCGTATAGCGTTGCCGGAGGCAATGCTATACGACACTTCCGCAGCTATTGATGTAGGGTATCTTGAATGTTAACCCACCCGTCAGTCAGTCCTGACACCCTGCACCAAGACATGGATCGACCATGGCAGTTCAAGCGTGGTGTAAAAACGCTTGAATACTTGCTGGCGCCAATTTTGCAGTTCTGGCACTACCTTTGAACTATCATGGATGACTGATGCAGGCGCCACACTCAGTATTCATTTCTGGCATCACAATCTCGGCTTTCAGTTGTCAAGCTTTCAGTTTTGAAGAAAGCATCTTTAGATCAGAATGACTTTAAGAACTACAGACCTGTGACAAATCTTCCATTTTTATCAAAGGCCATTGAGGAAGTTGTGCTCTCTCAGACCCTGAAGCATCTCACCGCCAACAATCTCTTAAATCCCCTACAATCAGCCTACCGCGCGAGTCACAGCACAGAAACAGCTTTACTGAAAATCATGAATGACTTGTTGCTTGCACTGGATGATGGTCAGGTTTCTGTTTTAGCTTTGCTGGATATGTCTAGCGTATTTAATACGATTGACCATAGCACCTTGTTCTGTAGCCTTGAACGTGTCTTTGGTATCCAGGGACAGGTTTTTGATTGGTTCAAATCATATTTGTCTCAACGGTCACAAACTGTTTCTGTCTGTGGTCATCTTTCAGTCGCAGCCCCTCTGTGTTTTGGAATACACCAAGGGTCAGTCCTCGGGCCTGTGCTCTTCATTATGTATATACAGCCCTTGTCCGGTGTCATAGCTGCATACCCAATTTCTCACCACGCGTACTCTGATGACACGCATTTGTATAAGTCAGGCCATGTTGATCAAGTCGATGCCATCATACAGTGCGTGCAACAGTCAGATTCTGATGTTAGAACATAGATGATAGCCAACAAACTAAAACTGAATGAAGATAAAACAGAAGCCATGCTAGTTTCATCTACCAGAATATCTTCTTCCTTACCGCAGTCCATCACAATCCTAGATACTGAAGTTAGTTTTTCTGCTCAGGTGAGAAATCTTGGCGTCACCATTGATTGCAGTCTCTCACTAAAACAACACGTTTTGAATACCTGTAGATCTGCATTTATTGAAATGCGTCGCATTAGCTCCATCGGGCATCTCCTCACACCAAAAGACACCAAAACGCTGGCCTGCTCTTTTGTCTTGTCCCGATTCCATTACGGCAATGCACTCCTATGTGACTGTCCTCTGTACCTTCTGGATCGACTCCAGAGGGTGCAGAACTCAGCAGCACGGCTTGTTGTCAAGGCAAAGAAGTCAGACCACATCACACCCAACCTGCGTTCACTCCGTTGGTTGCCTATCACATCTAGAGTACAATAAAAAGTTCTGTCCATCTGTCATTCCTGTGTGTCTCCTACTGACCCTGTCTATCTTTCTGCCGGAGCTTCGTCATTGGTACACACCTTCAAGACAGCTCCGTTCCTCAGCAGACATTAAACTATGACGCTTTCCGACTGTGAGAACTAAGTCTTTTGGCGAGAGGTCTTTCTTTCTCATACCAAGGACCATTTCTTTGGAATAAACTCCCACAGTCCCTCAGTTATGCTGAATCAGTCAATAGTTTCCGGCAGTCTTTAAAGACACATTTATTCCTTTAATCGTGCATTCACAGTTTAAAATTTCGTTGTCAGTGACAGCTGCCTAGTGTATCCGTTATTAGTTTATGGTACACGTATATCTTTGGTGTGTGTGACCATTTCTTGTTGGTGTGTTCACTCTGCTAAGCTTACTTCCCTTGTACATCATTTTGGGTGAGCGTGTATGTTAGGGAATATATAAATTATGTGTTGTAGCATGCAAGGTGTATGTATGCTAGTATGTCATTTGTACGGCGCCTAGAGTTTTTCTATCGAAAGTATAGGCGCCTTAAAATATACATTATTATTATTATTATTATTATTATTATTATTATTATTATTATTATTATTATTATTGTTATTTCACGCCGTGAGGAGACTGTCCTTGCTCGGCTCCACATCGGGCACACGTATGTTACACACTCTTACTTACTTAAACAGGATGAGCGTCCATGGTGTTTTGCCTGTGATGAGCAGTTTTCTGTTCGACACTTTTTGCTGTATTGTGCTGACCTAATTGACACGAGATATAAACGCTTCACAGCAGACTCCTTGAAGGTTTTGTTCCGGGATGTTCCCCCGGACAAAATCTTCAATTTCTTGAGAGAATGCAATATTTTTAACAAGATCTGAGCATTCACAGACTATGTAAATATTTTTTATTTGCCCTTTTTGAGAGTCTGTAGAGGTTTCTTTTAAAGACTTGTGCGACATTTTAGCCTGACATTTTAAAGCTATATTTACATCTTGTCTTAAGACCTTGCTTTTAGTCTGGCTGACCAGATTTTTACCCATCCCGCCGTGAGATGGCCTTAGTCGCCTGCTCGGCGTTAAACCCAAATAACTAACTAACTAACTAACTTCTTGGGCCAACCATCTTGGGCCAACAATCTTGGGCCAACCATCTTTTTCTCGGGCCAACCGTCTTGGGCCAACCATATCCCGTATCACTGTGCTGGGGGTAAAATGGCCGTAAGCCCGCTCATCGCCGAGAAAATCTGAACTCCAGCCAACTGCAAGAGGTATAGATCCTCATGAGCCCCCCGCAGTCGCGGGGCCTCATGATAGTCTATACCTCTTGCTGACACTACTTTGAACCCTTGTTCCCGGGACAGCCAGGGCTTTTTGCTGCTAAACGAACGAAGCAAAGCTATAAACTATTTAAACCACAAACGAACGAAGACTGCAGAGACACATATCGGCCTCTGCCGTTGGCACTAAACGGGCTTAACTCATTGCACACGAGGTACGAAATACCCCCCATTTGGGAGTTGTCCTCTGAGGACTGCATTACAATTCAGGAGACAGATCGGCCATGATAGTTGAAGGGTGGTGGCAGAATAGCTTGGCGCCTATAGGCGCCAAGCTATTCTGCCACCACCCTTGAACTATCATGGTCGAGCCGGATCTTGCTGCGGTGTGTCGCGGGCAGAATGAGTTCAACAGAAAAAAAGTGCGTGTCCGCCTTAATGTTAACTTGCTGCGTTCAGTCCCCGCCTCGCCACGCCCGGGCACGCAGATCTTAATCGCGCACCATTCCGGGCAAATTTTCCTTATTTACGTGTTTGTGTTGGCTTTTACACCCATCAACAGTTTCTGTGATCATAAACACGCTTAAATCCCGATAATCCTGTCCGTCCGAGGCGCAGACATAGAGGTAAATAATGGCCAGGCTTAAACAGCAAGAGCAATAGATCCTCAACGAGCCCCTGCGACAGCAGGGGCTCATGAGGATCTATCCCTCTATGCAGATGGGAAAAGCTGGATCAGCGGAGGCATCGGAACAAAGCTGTTGTAATGTCAATAAATAAAAGAGCAGAAATTTATGGGAAACTTGATTCTTAGTGATGCCCGACAGGCATTTGACACAGTGACTCAATTTCTTTTCACTCGACGGAGAGAGGAAAGGGAGGGCTTGGGGAAGGAACGGATTGACGTGGAGGGGGATGGGGGGGGGGACGTTGAGGAGGGGAAGGGGGGAGGAGGGGGGAAAGGAGGGTAAATTATTATCAAATTAGTGTGTGTGTGTGTGTGTGTGTGTGTGTGTGTGTGTGTGTGTGTGTGTGTGTGTGTGTGCATGTACGTGAGCGGCAGCAGGCACGAGTAAATGCAAATGTATGCAGTGACGTGTATGTATGTAGACGTCAGTATTGTTCTACGTGTTTTGTGCATGTGTATTTGCGTCATTATGTGTTTTTTTTTTTTTTTTTTGCTTTATTTTTACGTCATTCTAAATTTTCTCTATACAGGATGACGTCTTTTCTTCTTTCTATCGTGTTTTCTTTTCTGTTCTACGTTTGTTTCCATGTCACCTGCAGAAGGATCTTTGATCCGAAACGTCGTTCCTTGTATCTAATTTAAAGGGTTTCAACCTTTATCTTCTGTTTTCCTTTCACATGAAACCCTAGCGGCAAACATTTTTACTATATTATCAAATTATTTGGACAAGCAGAAATCGAAGAAGAATGAACACGGAATTTTTGTTCGTTGTTTGTTTGTTTGTTAGTTTGTTTGTTTAACCTTTGCTTAATGGCCCGGAAGACTTTATCTATTGAATCGCCACGATGTGCTAACTTTAAAGAGTCACCCTGACTAATCAATGAGACTACAATGGTGCCGTATCTCCGCGAAACTGTGAGATAAATAAAGTAGTGTAAATAAAAGAAAAAGGAAAACTGGATTTGTCGCGCCCTAAGGAGAGAATCAGACAAAAGAGAGCAGAAGCAACCAACGAAGAAAGAAACACGCTTTGAAACAACACAGCAAGTGACCAGTGACAAGTCCTGGAGATACTCAGTTTCGGCGGAAAACTCGCGTAGTTATGTGTTGTTGGTTTTTCCCCCCCGCTGCGGAGTGGTATCGTCAATAGCAATAACAAATAACCCATTAAACCCTGGCGCATTACATCAGGAGATGGATCGACCATGATATTTCAAGGGTAGTGCCAGATTAGCTTGGCGCCTTCAGGCGCCAAGCTAATCCGGCACTACCCTTGAATTATCATGGTCGATCCATCTCCTGCAACTGGAACTGACACGGTCGTTAGAGGACACCTCCAAAATTTGGGAAATGTCGTGGGCTTAAATGGGTTAAGGACCCCATAATACATGGTTCAATTTTTGTGTAGCTTGTCCTTTCAAATCGTATTTCTTTCTACATTTGGATAATTAGTTATTTGTATTTTACACGGTTTGGCAGTCGCCTTGTGGGTCTGGAGAAAAAGAGAGAAACACTTGAAGTGTACAAACGATTGCACTGACAAGTCGGTTTGAGAGAAGCCGGCTAAATCTGCAGTGCGTAGACTGAACCCAAAAATACTAGCCTCAGTTTGAGGATGCAAATGAACTCATTCGAGGCGTGCCGCCTCCGGATACGCGGCATAAACCGCGTATCCGGAGGCGGCACGTCTCGAATGAGTTAAACCGACCCTTGCCAGCAACAAGCGTAGATTCGCATACGCCCCGGCAGTCTGCAAGGGCTAATGAGACTCTGTTTCTTGCGGTTGCGAGGAGCCGCAGGAGCGAACTAACCAGCGTTTTGGAGAGGAAGCAGCCAGGCGTGTTACCGAGCAAACTGTTAAGCGTCTATGAACAGATAACCGTACTCTCCCTACAGACCTGTGGAACTAGGTCTGTAAAACGTTATCTTCTGTGTCTTCAATGATTGGCCAGAATACTGGGGGCTTTCCCGTGATATTTTTAACAAGAAACAAAATACGTCACTTTCCGCAGAGTTGAGCAAATAGGAAGAATATTTACAGACAAAGTTTGAAATACACGGTGATGCACGATTTTTGACGACAACTGTCAAGCGGGGAAAGCGGAATGGCTAAAGCATAGTGCATCAGGTCAATGTTAATGTAATTTTAAACTATGTATTTTTTTTTCATGTGATAATGTTCATTGTTATTGTGATCAGTTATATTTCGCTCGTTTACTATAAATAACTTATAGTCAAGTCATGTTGGTGTTTTTTTTATTTTTGTTGGTTTTTATATTAATTTATTTTTTAATGCTGCACATTGACTTTCTGGGTCTTATAAAATAGGTCAGCTTCCACTGACGAGATTTGTCGCTATTTCAGTTATTTCAAAGCGAACAAAGTAGGCTAAGATAACGCCGTTCTAGTGGGAGCCGACTGGTCATAAGACAGGCAGAAGACAGAAAGTCCATTTTTGTGAAAAGTGTAATTTTTTAAAATTGCAATTCAGTGGAAACCTCGCTTTTCACAAAATGGACTTGTCCTCTGCTTTCATGTGACCTTGTCTTTTCCACACCCGCAAGATCCACAGTGGAAGGTAATGAAGCGCAGAATGCCATCCATGACTAAACATGCTCGGTGATGTAGATCTTGGCTCTGGTCGAGCTTTAAAATGTCACACCCCCACCACCACCACCACCACAGCCATTTATCACCTTCAAGATTGTTCTGTTATCCCATGTAACCCTAAGACCGCATTTCCATGGAGGTGTCACTTAACCGCTATATACCAGATGCAGGAAATGAATCCGGACCATGCTAATTCAAGGGTAGTGCCAGATTAGCTTGGCGCCTTCAGACGCCAAGCTAATCTGGCATTACCCTTGAATTATCATGGTCGATCCATCTCCTGTTGTATGAAGATCGGCTCGTGGAAGTCTCCCACATAACCGTTATCTGTGTGTGTGTGTGGGGGGAGGGGGGTGCTACCATTACGGATTTACAACAATTTATTTATGTATCAAATGCACCCAAAAACACAGCATTCACGTATCACGATGAAAAGTCACTTTCCATCGTCAAACGTGAATGCTATGCTTTTGGATTCATGATGTTTCGTTGTAATTCTTTGTAAATCCGTAAAGGTAACACATCATTCACGTTTCACGATGGGAAGCGACTTTCATCGTGAAACGCGAATGCTATGTTTTTGTATTCATTACATACAACACATTCTACCTCAAGACCGAAATCTCCCAAAGGTTGAAGTTGCCCTCTGAAGGGCTTTATTAATTCTAGAGACAGATCGAGCATGAGAGTTCAAGGGTGGTGCCAGAATAGCTTGGCGCCTATGGTCGCCAAGCTGTTCCGGCACCACCCTTGAACTATCATGCTCGATCCGTGTCTTGCTGAAAGCGTTAAATAAATAGTTGTAAATCCGTTAAGGTAACATAGCATGCACGTTTCACTATGGAAAGTCATTTTCCATTGTGAAACGTAAATGCTATCTTTTTGTATTCAAGATCTTTAAAAGATAACTCGTTGAAAAATCCGTAACGGTAACACCTCTCCCAGCATCCAGCCTCCACGTTCATGGACGGATAACCGTTTCCTCGGTGACACACGCTTCCACACTTCAGACTTGAGAGCGAAACACAAGACCATAAGGCAACAGGAGTGAGTTGAAACAAGAGCCCGGCGTTAAAAGGTGCGTCTGTGATTGTACTCCTCCAGTGAAGGGTGATGGCTTTCCCTCCCATTCATCCTGACTTATTTTTTGCTCTTCCTCTCCTCAGTCACTCGTCGGCTAAGTTGGGTTTCCTACAGGAATTAAATGCTTGCGGATACACGTTTGATTTTTACACCGTCAGAGAACATACATATGTGGGTGTAAAAATGTGCTTTTAGGACCGACTAAGGGAAAGAGGGATCTAGCTCCGATAGCTCGACGGAGTGCCTTATTTTTCCCCTCCTTTGTCCTCATTCACTCACTGGCTAGAGGACTAAATTGCCTGCTGATATGTGATAACTGTTACAGCAGGGAAGGAAGTCGCTTACTATTTACTTATTGTTACACCAGCAAAGTAAGTCGATTACTGGTTACTTATTGTTACACCAGGAAAGGAAGTCGCTTACTATTTACTTATTGTTACACCAGCAAAGTAAGTCGATTACTGGTTACTTATTGTTACACCAGGAAAAGAAGTCGATTACTGGTTACATATTGTTACACCAGGCAAAGAAGGCGATTACTGGTTACTTATTGTTACCCCCGGAAAAGAAGGCGATTACTGGTTACTTATTGTTACACCAGGAAAGGAAGACGATTACTGGTTACTTATTGTTACACCAGGAAAAGAAGACGATTACTGGTTACTTATTGTTACACCAGGAAAAGAAGTCGATTACTGGTTACTTATTGTTACACCAGGAAAAGAAGGCGATTACTGGCTACTTATTGTTACCCCCGGAAAAGAAGGCGATTACTGGTTACTTATTGTTACACCAGGAAAAGAAGGCGATTACTGGTTACTTATTGTTACACCAGGAAAAGAAGCCGCTTACTGGTTACTTATTGTTACACCAGGAAAAGAAGGCGATTACTGGTTACTTATTGTTACCCCCGGAAAAGAAGGCGATTACTGGTTACTTATTGTTACACCAGGAAAGGAAGACGATTACTGGTTACGTATTGTTACACCAGGAAAAGAAGACGATTACTGGTTACTTATTGTTACACCAGGAAAAGAAGGCGATTACTGGTTACTTATTGTTACACCAGGAAAAGAAGACGATTACTGGTTACTTATTGTTACACCAGGAAAAGAAGACGATTACTGGTACTTATTGTTACACCAGGAAAGGAAGGTGATTACTGTTACTTATTGTTACACCAGGAAAGGAAGACGATTACTGGTTACTTATTGTTACACCAGGAAAGGAGAGTGATTACTGGTACTTATTGTTACACCAGGAAAGGAAGACGATTACTGGTACTTATTGTTACACCAGGAAAGGAAGACGATTACTGGTACTTATTGTTACACCAGCAAAGGAAGACGATTACTGGCTACTTATTGTTTCGTCGGATGCTGTTAAATCTTTCTCCGCACTGAACGGTACGATTTGAATTTCCAAAACTTCAGTAGCTCGCGTGAGCTTACCCTTAGCACCACGTGGATGTTCTGTGTTTATGTACATTGTGTGAGTGAATGCGCATGATTCACGTGAGCGTGTTTGTTGGGTTCAGCTTGCGGCGGCGCCGCTTTTGAGCCGATTTTCAATCGGGATGAAGCGCCTATTCAAGGCGCTGATTTTTAATTTTTATTTATAGTGCTCTTTTGTTTTGTCGGTTCTCTCTTGGCTTGACTTCGCGAACGAAGATTCTATAGGGCTTGCCCACGTCGTCTGCAGGCATTTTCGTGGCTGCGGAGGCCAATCCGGGACAGGCAGGTTCGACCGCAGTGGCTGCAGGGGAAGGTCTGGTCAGGGTTCTGAGTTACGACAACTCTGTTTTTTCTTCTAAGCCGCTTGTCCTTAAGGTTAGCTCTGCGAGAGTCCTCAAAGGAGACGGCTGCCTTGTGAATGGTGGAGCGCCAGGTGTCACGGTCCGCAGCAAGCGAAGACCACTGGCGGTGGTCGATTTGGCAGGCACTAAGCGACTTCTTGAGACCGTCTTTGTATCTCTTCTTTGGTGCCCCTCTGTCTCGGTGTCCAGTGGCGAGCTCGCCGAACAGAGTGATCTTGGGTAGGCGATGATCCTCCATCCTGGAGACGTGCCCCGCCCAGCGAAGCTGTGTCCGCAGCAGCAAAGCCTCGATGCTCACAGTTTCCGCCTGTTCAAGGACCTCGACGTTGGTGACATAGTCACTCTAATGAATGCTGAGGATGGTACGCAGGCAGCGCTGGTGGAAGCGTTCGAGGAGTCGTAGTTGGCTGCGGTAGAGGGCCCAGGACTCGGAACCGTACAGCAGGGTGGTGAGGACGACAGCTCTGTACACGCTGATCTTGGTACCTTTTTTCAGCTGTTGATTGTGCCACACCCGCTTGAATAGTCGCCCGAAAGCACTGTTCGCTTTTGCCAGCCTGTTGTCCAGCTCCTTGTCCAGCTTGGCGTCTGACGTGATGATGCAGCCAAGGTAGGTAAACTGGTGTACAGACTTCAGTTCGGACTCGCCGATGGTGATGTGGGGAGGGCGATGCTCTTCCTTGGGTGCCGGCTGATGAAGGACCTCTGTCTTTTTCAGACTGACCTCAAGTCCAAAGAGCTGGGCAGCATCTGCGAAGCAGGACGTAATGCGCTGCAAGGCTCTCTCTGTGTGTGCAACGAGGGCAGCGTCATCAGCGAAGAGCAGCTCACGAATCAGTTGGTCTAGGGTTTTCGTGTGGGCCTGCAGTCGTCTGAGGTTGAACAGGCTGCCATCGAGACGATACCTGATGTACACTGCGTCGTCATCGTCGAGGTCCACTGTGGCCTGCTTCAACATCATGCTGAAGAAGATGGTGAAGAGGGTCGGTACCAGCACGCAGCCTTGCTTCACGCCGTTGCGAATGGGGAATGGTTCTGAGAGGTCACTGTTTAGTCTGACCTGGCCTTGCTGGTCCTCGTGGAGCTGGACGATCATGTTGAGGAACTTTGGGGGACAACCTAGTCGCTCCAGGATCTGCCACATACCTTGCCTGCTCACAGTGTCAAACGCTTTTGTTAGGTCGACAAACGTTACGTACAGCCCTTTGTTCTGCTCGCGGCACTTCTCCTGAAGCTGTCTCAGCACAAAGACCATGTCGGTCTACTCATGTTGGCTCTGAAGCCACACTGGCCCTCTAGGAGGTGGTCTTCGGCGATGGCAGGTACCAGCCGATTCAGGAGCAACCTTGCGAGAATTTTCCCGGCAATGGACAGCAGGGTGATTCCACGATAATTAGAGCAGGCAGACTTCTCTCCTTTGTTCTTGTACAGGGTGATGATGACTGCATCACGGAGATCCTTTGAAAAGAAGTACCCAACGGAGAAAGAAACACGCTTAGAAAAGACGGGTACAACACAATTTATTAATATTTCGGGTAAATACCCTTTGTCAAAATAGACAAACAAACAAACATAGAGATTAGCCGCTACTTATCTTCAATGGCAGAAGGAATGTCTCTTCCTGAATGTTCCTCTTTCTAGCAAAGCCCAAGACTTCCACAGAAGATTTTACAATAGCAGTTTTCAGTTGTTCCCAGAGTGTTTCAGGAGAGGAGTCTGCTGGATCAACTGTGTCTTTGAGCATGCGCTGTAAATCGGCCTGAAGGGCAGCTTTCTTGTCGTCACGCTGAAGGCTGGCAACATCAAGCTTTTTCTTGGGAGGGCCCCCTTTCTTGGGTTTCAGCTTGAGGCGGAGCCTGAGTTTTCAGCGAACAAGGCGGTGGTCAGTGTGGCACTCTGCGCTGGGCATCACTTCTGCCATTGAAGATAAGTAGCGGCTAATCTCTATGTTTGTTTGTTTGTCTATTTTGACAAAGGGTATTTACCCGAAATATTAATAAATTGTGTTGTACCCGTCTTTTCTAAGCGTGTTTCTTTCTCCGTTGGGTACTTCTTTGCATATTACACGCTTGGCAGTCACCTTTTTGGTCTGGATTGGATATCCTTTGGTAGTGTTCCTTTTTCCCAGCAGCAGAGAAAGAGGTCGTGGAGCTTGTTGTGCAGTGCTGGGCCTCCATGTTTCCAGATCTCTGGCGGGATTCCGTCAATGCCTGCTGCTTTGCCACTCTTGAGCTGGTGGATGGCTGTGAGGGTCTCTTCGGCGGTGGGCGGTTCGTCCAAATCAACCTTTAGTGGAAGGTGTGGGATTTGGAGGATGACTGTTTCTTGAACAGTGCGTTCAGCGCCGAAGAGGTCCTGAAAGTATTCCGACCAGCGGTTCAAGATGGAGGTATTATCTGTGAGGAGTGCCTGTCCATCAGCGCTTCGCAGGGGACTTTGTACCAGGTGCCTAGGGCCATACACTGCTTTCAGTGCTTCGTAGAAGCCCCTGTAGTCACCGTTGTCAGCGCAGAGCTGGGTCCTCTGTGCGAGTCTGGACCACCACTCTTTCTGGAGCTCTCTAAGCTTGAGCTGGAGACTGCTGCAGATGAGGCGGAAGGCAGACTTCTTCACAGGGCAGGAAGGCTGGGCTAGGTGGGCCTGGTGGGCGGCTCTTTTTTTTTTTGCTAGAAGTTCCTGGATCTCTACGTCGTTTTCGTCAAACCAGTCTTTGTTCCTCTTTCTAGCAAAGCCCAAGACTTCCACAGAAGATTTTACAATAGCAGTTTTCAGTTGTTCCCAGAGTGTTTCAGGAGAGGAGTCTGCTGGATCAACTGTGTCTTTGAGCATGCGCTGTAAATCGGCCTGAAGGGCAGCTTTCTTGTCGTCACGCTGAAGGCTGGCAACATCAAGCTTTTTCTTGGGAGGGCCCCCTTTCTTGGGTTTCAGCTTGAGGCGGAGCCTGAGTTTTCAGCGAACAAGGCGGTGGTCAGTGTGGCACTCTGCGCTGGGCATCACTCTGGTGAGGAGGACGTCACTGCGGTCCCTCTGACGCACTAGGACATAGTCGATAAGGTGCCAGTGCTTGGAGCGAGGATGCATCCAGGTGGTCTTTCGACTGTCCTTTTGCTGGAAAGTAGTGTTGGTGATGACAAGTTGCTGCTCTGCACAGAGCTCCAACAGTAGGCGACCATTGTCATTGCAGTTCCCAACGCCATGCTTGCCGAGGACTCCTTTCCAGGCTTCAGAGTCTTGGCCCACACTGGCGTTGAAGTCGCCAAGAATGATGACTTTGTCGTCTGCAGGGGTGCTCTGCAGGAGGCTGCGCAGGTCAGAGTAGAACTTGTCTTTTTCTGCAGGCTCTGCCAGGAGGGTTGGGGAGTACACACTGAGAAGGGTGACGTATTGCTGGTGTCTCAGTGGGAGGCGCATGGACATGATGCGGTCGGAGCGACCCGTTGGTAGGTTTTCCAACTTAGTCGCAATGGGGGTCTTCACCATGAAGCCCACGCCTGAGAGCTGTCTTTCTGATGCAGGCCTGCCTGACCAGTAGAGGGTGTACCCAGCGCCAAGTTCTTGGAGGCTGCCTTCCTCCGGAAGGTGTACTTCGCTGAGCGCGGCGATGTCGATGTTTAACCTTATCAATTCATGGGCAATGAGGGCGGAGCGACGTTCAGGGCGTCCGCTGTCTGCTGTGTCGAGCATGGTTCGGATGTTCCAGCATGCTACGTTGAGTCCGGTCGTGGTCGTCATGAGAGTGGATCCATTGTTTTTTTCTTGTTTTCTGACCGCATGAGAAGATTGCCCGTTGACCGCGGCTAGCCAACTGGGGTTACGAGGGGATGAGCTTTGGTTAGGCCACCTTTTCTAGGCCCCTCTCCGTGTGGAGCAAGCAGTGCTGTCCCTAGAGAAGGCTGCTTGGTCGTTCAGGGTGTGCCGAGTGACGTTGTCATCCCCAGGTCAACATCAGGCGACCAATATCCTGAACCGCCTGCATGCAGGTTTGAGACTGTGGCTTCCAGTGACATCTTTCACCTGCCGTTTTGCCCCTTGCCCATCGCTACAGGACTTGGAAAGTTCAGTGTCATAGTCCGTGGGCGTTTCCTAAAGCCTGCGCTGTGGAGCTTTTTGGTGGAGTGCAGTGTGCGCAGTACTGGCCCCACCTTTAAACCCTTGGTTCGTTTGCCATGGCCTAGCAAGCTGGGACGGTGGCATCGAGGTCCTCGGGTCGTAGGTTTTATATCAGACTGTCCTTGTCTTAGTCTCTGGCTCAAAAGCCTTCCCCGGAGACACGGGGGCTTTGATGTCAGGGGTTTCCTCCCTTAGCCTTTCCGCAGCCAAGCGGCCAGGCCTGCAAGGCAGCAGGGGACTCGTGGGGGCCGGGGTCGTCTATGTCCCGTGCAGATGTGAACATCTGCCCACTGCCCAGACGGTGACACCAGAGGAGAAAAATCCAACGCCGGAACCCGGTATCGAACCTCGCACCTTTGGCATTGGAGGCAGACGCCTTAACCACTGCGCCACTTCCCCGTCTGTTTTGTCGGTTACTGCATTAGTAATTTACATGCGTACAACTCTTGTTGTTTTTTTTTTTTAAACTCCGTCAATGCCTAGACAAAACTAAACAGGGCCCGACTGCAAGAGGCACGGATTCTCATGAGCCCCCGCAGTCGCGGGGGCTCATGAGGATCTATGCCTCTTGCTGACACCAGTTTGCGCCCATGTCCCTGGGACGGTTAGGGCTTTTGGGTGTTGAAACCCCGAAGACAGCAGAAACACAGTCTGCTTGACACTGAACGGGTTAACTGCACTCAAACTTCCAAGGCCAGCTCACGCCGGACGCAAGGACGCCAAAAGGTTAACCCTTTCCTTGCAGATCAAAAAGTGAACACAGTCCAAGTGCAGGAGACGCCCATCTTCGGTAGACAGACTGGTCGGGATAGTCCGAGGGCAGTGCGGGGAAGCTATTCTGGCACCACCCTTGAACTATGACGGTCAGTCAGTCGCTGCTGTGGTGTGTCAGGGTTGAATGGGTTAAAGGGTCTGTCCGGTACTGTTTTAACCCCTTTAAATGCTCACTGACGTTACCGTCTAGTGGAAAAGACGCGCGTACGCGACAGTAGCGTTTAAGGGGTTACACGTTGTTGTTGTTGTTTTTCAGCAGACGATGCTGATGTTTCGTTTAGAAATCTCTTGTACACCATGATATTAGAGCTGTGGCAATACGGCTTTTCGAAAACCGTTAAAATACGCGGGCGCTGTGCAAGACTTGAAGTAGACACTGGATTGAGTCGAGTCGTGGTACCTGCACCAAAAACAGCGCCCTTCAGGGGCAAATAGCGCAGGTTAACCCTTACACTGCCGAGAAATAAAGGGACAACACACTACTGCAAGAGGTATAGATCCTCATGAGCCCCCGCAATTGAGGGGGCTCATGAGGATCTATGCCTCTTGCTGAAACCACTTCGTATCCATTGTTCACGGGACGGCTGGCGTTGAAATTGACACAGCTTTCAGACGTCCGTACAGTGGACGATCAGCTGCAGTGAAGGAGTTAAGAGAGATTCTCAGGTCACGCATCGCTGGTCAGGTAGTTCTTTAGTGTTGTTGGTCAGCGTCATGCAACCGACAATGACTAAAAACATAAAGTCGTATGAGAAGGATCAGGCACGCTGATTCAATTTTGTCAGTTTCCGCGTCTGACGGGACACGTACACTGTATTTGTCGTCACCACACACCTGGTATTTCTCTACATGCGCGGCATATTCTATCGCACTGCCAAAAAACACTAAAGGCCATGTCAGACGGAGTCCCTCCAACTCAGTTTAAAAAAAAAAAAAAAAAAAAAAAAAAAAAAAAAAAAAAAATCTTGGGGCGATATCTTTAGAACTGGTGGCCGCGCTATGCTTTTCCCCAAAACAACGTGAGCTGTTTAAGTGGGATCAACACATGGTGTTACCATCACAGTTTCCGGAAGCCGAGGCAAGTGTGACGATTGAGCGACCAGTATTTACTGTCTCGCTTTCACGCCCACAGGAATCGGAAGCGTACACCCTGCTTCCTCCTACGTCTGTGTAGCGCGCGCAAATGAGGAAAATTGACGTCATATATTTAGTCTGCCCCGTCAAAGGCGGAGGACAGTTTTTATGAAACAAAAGATTTTTATTGTAATGCGATGACAATTTTACAATTCACAAAATGGGTTGTCTTTTGCTTTGACAGGGTAGGAAAGGATGTGAGCCTCATCGTTCTCAAGACGCATAGATTCTCATGAGTCCCTGCGTTCGCAGGGACTCATGAGAATCTATGCCTCTTGCAGATGGCGAAGAAGGATGGAGGAATGAGCAGGGGTTTTCAACTGGCCCAAGACACAGCATGGTTAAACACAGGATGCCTTTTTTTCCCGCACCATCAACACTCCAAAGAACATCACTCCCTCCTGTCTCCCCTCTACACCAACCCCTCCCCCTTCTCCCCTCCCCTCCTTGGCGTCCCCTTCCTCCCCGGCACTTTCACCTTACACACACACGCACGCACTCAGGCACACTTCAAATGAGAAATGAATAAAGGCACACAAACAAATAAACAAAAAGTCAACATTGCAGGTGTTGAACACAAAACTTCACACCCTTGTGAAATGCCGGAAAATATTATTATTATTTATTTTCATCGATCCAGTATGCCCTTAGGATGTTTGTTTGTCACAGAGAAAGTGTATTCATAGAATAACTGCGATATTACCGATTCCAAACAGGCCACCTTCACTGCTCAAGTTTGCAAACTTCACAAGTCAGTGTTAATTCAGAAAACCAAAAAACCTCCGCCGTTAAATAAACATAGATGCAGAGTGGTGTCAGCAAGAGGCAGAGATCCTCATGAGCCCCCGCAACTGCGGGGGCTCATGGGGTTCTATGCCTCCAGGCTTGCAGTCGTGCCCTCTTTACCTATTCTAGGCAGTGACAGAGATTTAGAAAACATGAGTTGCACGCATGCAACTTACTAATACAGTAACAGACGAAAGAAAGGAGCATTATTGGAAGTAATTGAGCCATGGTAGTCGGAAGCGTGTTCTCTTTCGTCGGATGGAATCTAGTATTGCAAACCTTACTTACTTACGCCTGTCACCCCTACCCGGGTATAGGCCGTCGACGAGAGACCTCCAGCGACTATTGTCCTGTGCTTCTCCTTCGAGTTTACTCCAGGTGGTTCCCAGTCTCTTGATGTCTGCTTGGAGGTCTCGACGCCAGGAGTTTCTCGGCCTACCTCGTTTCATCTTTCCCTGGGGGTTCCATGACAATGCCTGCCTAGTGATACTGGAAGCTGGCTTTCTCAGGCTGTGACCAATCCATCCCCATCTTCTTCGCCCAATTTCATTCTCTGCTGTTATCTGCTCTGTTCTCTCCCAGAGTCTGACGTTGCTGATCTTCTCTGGCCAGTGGATTTTCAAAATTCTTCTAAGGCAACTGTTTATGAAGATCTGTACTCTGTTGACTGTGGTTTTTGTCAATATCCAAGTCTCTGCTCCATATAGGAGAACTGCTTTTACGTTGGAGTTGAAAATCCGGACTTTGGTGTGTTGTGACAGCTTTCTGGAACTCCACACTTTTTTCAACTGGAGAAGGGCTGCTCTGGCTTTACCGATTCGTGCTCTGACATCTGCATCAGTGCAGCCTTTTTTGTCTATGATGCTCCCGAGATAGGTGAAGGACTCCACCTCCTCCAACGGGGTGCCAGCAAGCAAGACTGGTTCTTCCCTGGTTGCGTTCAGCCTCATTGTCTTTGTTTTCTGTTTGTGAATGGTGAGGCCCACCTGGGACGAGATGTCAGCAAGCCTGGTGGTCTTGTCCTGCATTTGTTGATGAGTGTGGGACAGTAATGCCAAGTCGTCTGCAAAATCGAGGTCGTCAAACTGTGTCCACAGTGTCCACTGTATTCCACTTCGTCTCTGCTCTGTGGTCATCTTCATGACCCAGTCTATGGCCAGTAGGAAGAGGAATGGAGACAGCAGACACCCTTGCCTGACACCGGTTCTGACCTGGAGCTCCCTGGTGAACTGCCTTTCGTGGATCACGCGACATGTCATGCCATCGTAGCTGCTCTTGATCAGGCAGACGAGCTTTGTGGTTACACCGTAGTGTCGTAGGAGTTTCCACAGAGTCTCTCGGTCCACGCTGTCAAATGCTTTCTCGTAATCCACAAAGTTGACGTACAGCGGGGAGCTCCACTCCAGAGACTGTTTCACGATGATGCGGAGAGTGCCGATCTGGTCTGTACATGATCGGTTTTTCCTGAATCCTGATTCAACGGAGCTCTTCATTCTCTCCAGGATGATCCTGTTGAAGACCTTTCCTGGTACTGACAGCAAGGTGATTCCTCTGTAGTTGGAACACTTGCTGAGGTCGCCTTTCCTGGGAAGCTTGATTAGGTACCCCTCCTTCCAGTCAGCCGGCATCACCTCCTCTTCCCAGATCTTTCCAAACAGTGGGTACAGCATCTCCACTGTTGTCTCTAGGTCTGCTTTCAGAGACTCCGCTGGGATGCCATCTGGCCCTGCTGATTTGCCGTTCTTCAAAAATGCCACTGCTCTTCTGATCTCTTCCCGGCTGGGTCTGAAACAGCTGATGGGTAGGTCGGTCTATGCTGACTGGATGTCTGGGGGATCGGGTGGGCTGGGTCTGTTCAGTTACTCTTCAAAATACTCGGCCCATCTGTCGAGTTGGTCTGCTCTGTCTGCAATAGGCTTGCCTTCTTTGTCTTTTACTGGTCTTTCTGTATGGCCATACTTGCCCGATAATCTTCTGGTAATGTCGTAGAGCTGTTTCATGTTGCCGCTGCCTGCTGCCTTTTCTGCCTCTGCTGCCAGGCTGTCTGTGTAGGCCCTCTTGTCTGCCCTGATACTCCTCTTCACCTCGCGGTTGGCTTCCTAGTATTCCTCCTGTGCTCTTGCTTTGGCTGCTCTCGTGCGACTGTTGTTGACAACTGCTTTCTTCTGCTTCCTCACTTCTATCTTCTTCAAGGTCTGTGTCGACAGCCAGTCCTTGTGATGGTGTTTCCTGAACCCTACAGTGTCTTTGCAGGTTGAGTTCAGCGCCTCTCTAACTGCCTTCCACTGCTGCTCTGTGGTGACCGCCTCCTCTTCATTTACTAGCTCCTGTAGCGCTTGAAACCGGTTGGACAGCACCAGTTTGAACTCTTCTCCCACTCCAGTCTCTCTCAGGAGGCCTACATTATAGCGCTGTCTTCTTGTTGTCTCTGTGCGGCTTTTCTTTAACTTGAGCTTTATTCTTAAGGTAAGCAGATGGTGGTCTGATGCGACATCTGCTCCCCTCCTCACTCGAACATCTTGAAGGGATCTTCTAAATTTCTTGCTAATGCAGATATGGTCTATTTGGTTCTCTATAGTATGGTCAGGTGAGACCCAAGTTGCTTTGTGTATTCTTCTGTGTGTAAAGACGCTGCCTCCAATGACAAGCCTGTTTAGAGCACAAAAAAAGTCTACAAACCTCTCCCCGTTCTCACTCATCTCCCATAGTCCCTGTTTCCCCATCACCTCTTCATATCCGGTGTTGTCCTCCCCTATTTTGGCATTAAAATCGCCCATGACGATGGTGATGTCTCGCTCCGCACATTTGTCCACGGCGGCACTCTGGAGTCGGTCGTAGAACTCTTGTTTCTCTTCCTCGTCACTGTCATTAGTGGGCGCATAACACTGGATGACGTTCAGCTTGAGCTTTTTCTTGGTTCTAAAGGCTGCTGTGATAATTCTTGGCCCAAGAGGTTCCCAGCCCATCAGCGCTCTCTGTGCCACTGGTGACAGCATGAATGCTACTCCTTCTGTATGGTGGGGGGGGGGGGGGGGCATTCTCCTCTTCATGACCTGAATACAGAATCATCTCCCCACTTAACAGCCTTTTCTGGCCAGACTGCGTCCATCTGGCTTCACTCATACTCTGCCTTGTGACGGAGCTAGTAAATATGCACATATTGAAAACGAGGCCGATGCAGACGATAATCTGCGCTCTCGGGTACAAAAACACCACACCCTCCAAACAATGAATTTGTACATTTGGCATTATGTTTACATCATAAAGCTCTAAGTTAGTACACAAAGAACACATACATATACTGTCAGCAGTATCTGTTGCAGACAGTTTTCTGACTGTGTTGATATGCTTGATCCTGGGTAACATAACTTTAACTCATTCTACCCCAGACACACCACAGCAGGATAAGGATCCACCATGATAGTTCAAGGGTGATGCCAGAATAGCTTGAACTATCATGGTCGATCTGTGTCCTGCGCTGCAATGCAGTCTTGAGTTGACAGGGGCAAAATTTAAGGATTTTGGTGTTGGGGTAGATTGAGTTAAGCGGCAACTGCCAAAAACATGCGATAAAAGTAATGATGCTCCCACCCTATTTATAACTGAACCCTTTGGGTCTCGGTAGGAATCATCAAGACTAAAACAGCTACCGAGACCCAAAAGCCTCAGTTATGTGATGTTTTTGCTGCTGTTGTTGTTACAGAAATGAGCTTTACCAGTGACAAGAGTGTAGCGTGTGGGTTCTGTCGTTCTCCTCATTTGTCCTTCACCCATCTGGCATTTACCGTTTAACTTGCTGTAAAAGCACACCACACGTCCGTGCACGCAAGCACGCACGCACGCACACACACACACACACACACACACACACACACACACACACACACACACACACACACACACACACACACACACACACACAAAGCAGTTACGAAGTAATGTGTACCATTCGCAACATGCATCCACTATCAAGAGCTGTAGACAGCACCGACAAAAGGGCGAATTTCGAGAAAGGCAAATGCAATTGACTGGACCAATAGTAGACTGAAAAATATGCCCCCAAAAGTAGAGAAAAGCCCACCCTGTGGGACTGACCAGGGCGACCCTGTGTTACGATTGTGGTTGTGTTGTCTTGTGAGAGCATGCATGTGTTAATCGTAGGAAACGATCCGATATTTATTTGAGCTATCATGGTTACGTATCACGTACCTTTTCAGTGAGATTCTTTATCGTTCGTCCATGATAGGGGATTTGGCTTTGTTATGATACGTTAATTTTAGTCCGGAAGCTTCTAGAAAAGTCGCACGGAGAAGAGCGGTCGATTTTCGTAGTTTTTGCGTAGATTAGTTGAGAATGAACCAGAACGTTCGAAACAGAGTCGCGCTGTCTAGTGACCTCGTACAGGTGACGTCAAAAGAGTTTGTAACATAGTAGCAAAGCTGCTGGTCATAGTTGTTTACTGTGCGCATGAAATTAGCAGCCGTTCTTTGCGTGTTGTGAAAAGTCGTAAACTGCTTGCCATATTTTGTGTGATATCATTACATACTGGGATTTGGGGCTGAAATGAGCAGCCGAATTTTTGTAGACTATTTTAGTTTATTCCAGAAAGTTCTTCTTTTATTAATATTTATGATTTCAGTTACGTGTTCCGTTCTGATTGGTTGCGTTGAGTGAATTATTTGGATTGTTCTGGAAAGATGTCTTATTATATAAGGTTGGTGCTAGGAGAGCACGTGGGTACATTGTCACGCATTGTCAGTTGTAGAGACACACAGTTTATCGTAGGTACGTGGCCCGTATAGGGTGTACATTGTAAGAGACGCAGTGTATGTTGTGTGAGGAACTTTGTGTCGCCAGTGTGGACATTTGCAGAAAAGACATTGTATCAGTGTTGATGCATTTGGCAATGCATTGTGTGGAGATCGCATCGCTGAATTAAAATATTGTTGGAACTCTTTCTCCAGTATTGTCTACATCCTTAAGCCACGCGTGACGGGTTGCAGCTGAATGATGTTTATTTAAAAGAACCTTACGTGCGTGCGTCTGGTGTGTATGTCATACTACGACTACGACTCCACCACGTAACACCCTGGCATCTAAGAAGTAAATATAGTTGACCCACCCGTCCCCCAGTGCAGACAGGGTACGACAGGGGTGGGGGGGGGGGGGCAGAGAAGCTAAAGAGACAACAGCCTAACCTCGAAAAAAAAATCAGAGGGGAGTGGGTGTGGGGAGGGGAGGGGTGTGGGGAGGGGAAGGGAGGGGATGTGGGTAGGGGAGGGGGTGTGGGGAGGGGAGGGGTGTGGGGAGGGGAGGGGAGGGGAACCCACATTTCCCGCCGTCTTATTTGTCTTCGCATTTCTTTCGTCAGTATTTTTACTTTCGCTTCTTATAGAAGATGTTGATGCCCATCCAGGTAGGAGTGAAGTGCACGGTGTTGGATGTCGTCTGCATGCTGTAGTTGTCGGGCTCGTACACAGACCCATGGATAATCACATACCAGCGCCCAGCAATCTGCAAAGCGCACAAATGGTGTACAAATAATTGTAACTCTTAGACACGATGCCCATCCTGCCCAAATTCTCCTAGCACTCGTTATTACCGTTTAAATCATTCTACCCCAAGACCGAAATCAACAAATTTTGAAGTGGTCCTCTGAATACTGCGTTGCAGTGCAGGACACAGATCGACCATGATAGTTCAAGGGTGATGCCAGAATAGATTGGCGCCCATAGGCGCCAAGCTATTCTGGCATCACCCTTGAACTATCATGGTCGATCTTTATGTTGCTGTGGTGTGTCTGGGGTAGAATGAGTTAAAGAACGTAAGTATAGATTCGAATTTTTGGTGTTTTGACAAAATAGTCTCTTGTCAGCATCTGTACAACCGTGTGTTTGGGGGGTTACAAGCAACCACGGATTTGGAAAGGCCGGCCATTTTTGCACCGAACGGTCAAACTGAGATTGGCCTGCACTCAAGGGTTTTGATTATCCACCGTCATACAAAACGCAGCCTCACGTTTGTTATTGAAAATCTCTTACGGTCATTAGCACCGAGAACAACAACAACAACAACAACAAAAACATGCACGGCTCAAAGGACATTTTTGCTCTTTTCAGACAGCCTGTTGTAAGTGACTGTAGCAGGCATTCCTAACTTTGCAGGCAGGTTAGTTCGGGTTTAACGTCCACAGCACCGAGGTGATCATGGACGGCCCTGACGGGCGGGTGATGGGCGACAGGGAAATCTATTGCCTATGGAGTACGACCTGAACACTGATCAACTCTGGCGCACTCCAACTGTGCCACTTTGATTTACCCATACCTTTCAACGGACATGCTATTGAACAAATCCGTTTTTTCCTCCTGGATTGTGAGTCCAGCTACCGGGGCCGGGACGGGATTCGAACCCACGACCTGGCGATTCCCTTCGCTCTCCTGCTCCGATGTTTAACCGCCTGAGCTATTTCGGACTCTCTCTTTGTAGGCAGGCTCACAATACGTACTATATAATTTATGAATCTGGACAAAAAGTACACTGTTTTGTAAAACCTGTAGTTTTCTTCGGACGGTAAACCCTTTATCACCAGTAACACGAAAATGAGTTAGCCCCTAAACTGCCGAGACAAAGTGAGCACAATTAAACTGCAAAAGACACAGACTCTAGAGAATCCCCGCAGCAGTGGGGGGCTCATTAAGATCTGTTCCTCTCGCTGACACTGCTTTATATCCATGTCCCTAGGACGGCTGAGACTCTTTGGTGATGAACTAACAAACCTTTCAGAAACAAAATGTTAGTCAACTGGCAGTTAATGGATTTAACTCATTCAGCCCTGACGCACTACAGCAGAAGACGGGTCGACCATGATAATTCAAGGGCAGTGCCAGATTAGCTTGGCGCCTGTCGGCGTCAAGCTAATCGGGCACTACCCTTGAATGATCATGGTCGATCCATCTCCTGCAACTGGTGCATAGTCATTAGATGACGCCTCCAAAATGTGGGAAATGCGGCCGTCGGGCTGAATGAGTTAAATAAATACAAGTGAGGTGCCACCTACGGACCACGTACAGACCAGAAGCAGGAACTGGATCAACCATGATAACTCAAGGGTAGTGCCAGTCTAGCGTGGCGCCATCGGGCGCCAAGTTAGTCTGGCACGACACTTGAATCATCGATTCAGCATTTCATTTTGTTGTTCTTCGGGGCCAAGTGAGTCAATACAATGGAAATGGGGGCTTACGTCAACTGGGCTTAATTCGGGCAAAGTGACCAGCTTCGCCTGGATCTGGTTTGCTATACACGCACACTGACAGATTCCACAAATTGCGGAGACAGACAGCAACACCAGCAGCATTTTCTTCCAGAGTCCCTTCATGACTCCCCGCCCTCACTATCCGTCTCTGCCTGAGTGAAGCAACAGACAGTTCATTTTCCTGACAAGCCGAGCGAGCTTTTCATTGCCGTTAGACTCAGTCATTCAGCCCCGACAGACCACAGCAAGACATGGATAAAAGCATGATAGTTCAAGGGTGGTGCCAGAATAGCCCCTAGGCGCCAAGCTATTCTGGCAGCACCCTTGAACTATCATGCTCGATCTGTCTCTAGAATCTCGATCTGTCGGACCCCGCTCCTTCTCCGTCTATGGTCCATCCACCTGGAACACTCTCCCACTCTCTCTCCGTCAGAAACACTCTCCTCCTTCCAGTCCGCCCTCAAAACTCACCTCTTTCAACAGTTCTAGCATTATATCACCACACTCCCCACCCCAAGCTGACTGTCGCAATGTATTTCACTATTTGTGGTACGTGAGTCGTTGTCTAAAGCGTGCGCATGCGTGCGCGAGTTGTGAGTACGCGCTTAGAGTTATAATTATTATAAGATAAGCGCATTATAAATACCGTAATTATTATTATTATTTAATACAGTCCTTCAGAGGGCAACTTCAAAATTTGGGGATTTCGGTCCTGGGGTAGAATGTGTTAAGTTTTATACTAATATTCCTTGCTGTTCTTCTTCTTCTCGAACGCCGTCACACTTGGAGTTTGGCTCTCAAAATGAAATATGTGGTCTTCTGTAGCGCCTCCACAGGCCCGTACAGTTTCTCTTGTAGAGTGGCGGGTTTGGGCCTTATCTCCTCCCTCAGCAGCTGGTGGTTCCCACAGTCCTGGAGGATGTGCTCTGCGGTCTGCTCTGCTTCTCCACAAGGGCACAGGGGAGATGGCACGAGGTGGAAGCGTCTGTGCAGGTGGAAATTAAGTCGGTTGTGCCCGGTCCTCAGACGGACTACTGTTCCGAAGTTTACTTCGCGAAGTGGACATCGCCAAGCTTTTTTCTCTTAATACGTCGAAGCATTCTCTTCGCCTGCAGTCCACCGAGGGCCGCCATATTGCGGCACATTCCTTCGGCACGCCATGCCAGCTCGACTGGACTATTCTCTCGATGATGCTGCTTATACCATCGCAGTTTTAGTGTTGTTTTTGGAGTGGAATGGGAGCATTTTGCATCGTATATCCTCGGCATATACTTTTGTCGTTGTTATGTGTAAGCCCCTCAGTATTTACTAATCTGCTTTTTTTGTGTCCGGCGGTCAGTGTAAAGATGTATGCTGATCTCCGAGCTTGCTGAAAGCGTCTGCAAACCGACTGTAGACAGTCCTAAGCCCTGGCTGTTTTACATCTGTATCGAGCATCAGTGGTATTCCATCGTCAGCACTACATGACTGACTATCCCACGACTCACAAAAGAGTGACTATGTAATTCATCGGCAGTAACTGAGACGGAATTTCAGTCCCGGCACTGAACAACTAACACAAAGCAGACGACCTACTAACTATTCAAGTCCGGGTGTATCTGTCTGAATAGCCTCCTTTTGACCGACCAATCCAGACGCAGCAAAGGGCCTTCGTCCAAAACAACTTTGACGGGCACTTCCATGGCCTCGTCGGTGACCAGAGTAGCTTCGCCGAAGTCTCCCATGTGCCCTGCAGACACTTCGATGTATTAACCCATATTATCCTACTGAGGCTAAAAGCTTCAAATTTGTACACTGCCATATGAACGCTACATTACAGTACTTTTTTTTTTTTTCTTTCGACGTGGGCAAGCCCTATAGAATCTTCGTTCGCGAAGTCAAGCCAAGACAGTACTTACAGATAAGGATATAGACCAATGGCTTTAGTTCAAGGGTGGTGCCAGAATAGCTTGGCGCCTAGAGGCGCCAAGCTATTTTGGCACTACCCTTGAACTATTTTAGTCAAACTTATTTCACATAATGGTGTCTTCCGAATGATAAGGGTTAAGCCACGACATTAACACCCCCCGACAGCAAAAGGTCTACGGTCCGACGACGCAGTTGTCCCAAAGACCTCGGAGTACTGGGACAATGAAAATCTGGCTCGGCTTGTCATAAAAATTGTCTTTACTGCCCTTACTGTCTTTTGCCTTCCTGAGGAAGCAGCGTACCATGACGGTCGGGGAACAGTCTCGCCGTTGCTTGAGTGATGATGTGTTCGTCGTGTTCCGCGTTGTTGTGTACGAGATAATCGTGAATTGTCTTCTTGTTCCAATCTCAAACAGCGTCATCTGAAGATTTGATCTCAACGTCATAGACACGCGGAAGACACCCAATGCGCAAAAGGCCTTCGGGCCGACGTCCAGCGTAACATGCCTTCCACTCAGGCCATTTAGGGAGGTGAGCACTAGTCACGATCGAGAAAGGACGCAAAATTCGGATCCTCTAACAAAAAATGTACGTTTTTCCTAATTAAGCCATCATTAATCATCACGTGAGAGACAAAGACCAGAATGCCAGCGGGTGCTGAAGAACTACGTGCGAAAATCGGGATTTTTTGCCCGGTTTTAATGTGGATTTTGAAGAGAAAGGCAGACAAAGCAGCACGCCGTGTGAAGGGACTCACACTACACAGCAAAGCCATGCGTGTTGTTGTGCTACTTTTCTTCGTGTCGTTGCTCGAAAGATGAGGCGACGTAGAACCTAACCCTGGTCCGGAGGACCAACTTGCGGCGTTTATGGACAGAATGGAGAAGAAAATTGAGGACCAGATGAAAGCGCAAGGGGACAACTTCGAGAGACTGACACAGATAATAGACGCCAACCATGGACGTATTGAGGAGAAAATCTCACAGTTACACGGTGACATGAAAGATATGAGAGATAAGCTAGCGAGACACACAGCTGATATTGGAAAGTTGGCAGAATCGGATTCGGCAATAAACAAGCGCATCGATGAACTGGAGAATGAAATTGACAATCTAGAGTCATTTTCCCGCAGAAACAACTTAAAGTTCATCGGTATACGTGAGTCTACAAGGGAGGACTACACCGCCTGTGCTCAGAAAATAGTGGATGTACTTAACGAGCACTGCGGCACGCAGAGGACATGGTCTACCGACGACGTGGAGAGAGCCCACAGGGTGGGTCCCCGTAAGGAAAACGTCAAGCACCCCCACCCTCGGGCTCTCATCGTGCGCTTCAGCCGCTGGGGGGACAAGATGTCGGTGGTGCAGGACAAGCGCCTCAAGGCCAGCCTCAGGGACAGCGGCATCAAGATGGCAGCGGATCTGACCAGGCGACAGAGGGCAGCGATCGAGCAGGCGAAAAAGGCAGGAAAGTTCGCCTACTACAAGAATGGCCGCCTGCACACGGAAGATCGACGCACCCCCGCAGCCGAAGGGACGGGTCACCCCCCGGCGCCTGTACGCGCCAGCGTCCGTGACGACCTCCAGCATCTACAGCAGCGGGCATCGGGTGTTGACTGCAGCAACGGCGAGAGCAAGGGGGATACATAGGATACGGGTCTCCGCCTACCACCGCCTTTACGCTCTCCTGTGAGGAATTCCTGTAAACACAGGGAAACACCGAAGGATTCCCTGCCAGCTGTCCGGGATTCCTCACGCCAGACACGTGACGCGACATATGACGCGTCCACTTCACACAGCCAGCAGGCTAGCGCAGCAGGGGGTCCACGCAGTCGTGACCAGCCGCGTGACAGGTGCCAGCCCCGTGTTACCGACATGTTCCAGCGAGCACCCTACGAGACCCGGTCTGGAACATCGGGGCGTGGTAGGGGTCGGGGTCATGGTCATGGTCAGGGGAGTCCCAAGGGGAGCGGCTAGCGGTGTGGCCCCGGCCCTGGCGATGCTGTCCGTCAGAAAACCGCCAGGTTCTTGTGTTGGAATGTGACGGTCTTGTGCAGAAGTTAAGTGAGTCAGATTTTGTCAACTTTATTAGGGGAAAGTCCCCAAATACCAAACACTTAAGGAAATCTGCCATTTTCTCAAAAACAACAGAAGACAGACCGTTTTAAAATGTGAATTTTAATAAAGTAAATTATCAGCAACATTCATACCACTTTTTGTGAAAAGAAATCAACATAAAAGAAAGTTATCTTAATTGTAAAAAATCAAAAATATGTTCGGAATTAAAACACGTGTTCCCTAAATCCGAACAAAGAGGTTCAAACTCCAAACAGCAAAAACCAAATTACAACACGTGTTCCCTAAATCCGAACAAAGAGGTTCGAAATCCAAACAGCAAAAAACAATGTTAGGCCTACTTTGACTGACAAACATCGCAAAAGTACTCTCTTTGGCCTTCTGTTATTCCAGCAGAATCCACATGTACCCATTTTGAGCATATCAAACACTGAATCATGTCCTCTTCTCGGCAATCTCGGCACAAAAAACAGAACCAGTTAGCTTGCTGCTGATGACTGACGTTTCTAGCCCTCTTGTTTTTAGCTTTCTGTTTCTCTCTGTTCTCTGTGATTGGCTTTGATTTGCTTGTTTTCTTTGTTGGTTTTTGTTTTGCCTGCGACACTTCAAGTTTACGTTTGTAGGGACTTGACGTGATCATTTTCAGCTTCTGGTTTTCTGGCTTTTCGCTTCGCCGCTAATTTCTGTCGTGAAACACTGGCAGGCCTAGTGGGAGAAATCATAGTCACTGAGACAGCTGACTCAAGGACGCAGTCATAGTGTCCTGCATTGTCCCCATGAGGTGAGTAAAGGATAGACACAGGTTGAGCCAATGGAAAAGCGTCATCCTTGTATTTGACAACGTTCCCAAAATTTGCATTGATGATGTGGATGGGCTGCTGCAACGCCTCACTTGTAGCAGAAATTTCCATCTCTCCCACTGGCGAAGTTGGATTAGCCATTTGAAGAATCCTTTCTTCTAGGGAGGAAAATGCGACAGATGACGGCATGTCACTGTTTAGGCCTACTGCAGCTGACACTTGGCGGAAGTCTTCAATGTTGCTGAGCATGTGACTGATCATCTTTCCTCTATGAGCATCAGCTTGGATCTGTTCTTGGATTCTCGTTTGAGACTCTATAACGCGAGGAACAAGATTTAGACATGAACAGACGTTACAGATCTTTAATCACAATCTCTCCTTTCTTAACTATACAGAGAGACATCTTAAAAACAATAATAGACGTGAAAGTACAAAAGGATAAATAGATATGATTTCAAGAACAATGTGAAAAATAAAATAATAATAATAATAATAATAATAATAATAATAATAATAATAATAATAATAATAATAAAAGAGTGAGAGAGAGAGTCAAAATCCGAACACAATTGTTCAAATACCGAACATTGTTCGGTATTTGAACCATTGGGGTGTTCGGTAATTGAAATCTACCTAACTGTTTTAAAACCACATGGTGCTCAGGAAAGATTACGACGAATGCTTGCAAACAGACATATTTGGCTAGCAGATAGATCACACTGTTCATTTCAACCATAACTTTTTACTAAATACAACTCAAATTCATACTATGATTAGTCTTCTGTAGGTCGAAAATAGCTTTGAGAGTCATAAAATCCGAAAATCACTCACCGTCTTCTTGTGCAGTCTTTCGCCGCCATGATTTTTTGTACAGGATAATAAGGGACGGTACTCTATCACCTCGTGCAGTCAAATTTGAGCAGTCGCCCCTTGTTTTCGAGAAATCAGCTGTTCGGTATTAGTCACCTGTTCGATATTTGGGGACTTTCCCCTACTTCTTTTGACTTTTCTTGCCTGATAGAAACATTCACCAGTTTGTCGTTTGATTTCTCCATCACCTTTTGTGACTTTATTGTTTTCCACGCCCCAGTCAACAAACTGTCGAAACTAGGTAGGGGATCCGGTGGAGTGGTTTTTCTTGTGAAGAAAAGTATAGCACGTTACGTGACCAGGATAGATACTAGTCTTGACAATACCATAGTGGTGAAAATAGCAGGAACTATAGTGGGGTTAATGCAAGATGTGATTTTAGTGTGTTCATATATACCTCCATCGTCATCACCTTACTACAAAGAAAAAACTGTAAACAGTAACATCCCGTTGCTCGAACAGTTGATTTTCGATATCCAGGAGAAGGAAAATAACTGTCACATTATAGTCTGTGGTGACTTAAATGCACGAACTGGGCTATGGCAAAACAAAACGGACGATGGCAATATTGATGGGTTGATAGGGATTGACCAGGTGGATGATAATTTTAGAAACTCTGATGATGTTGTAATTAACCATTTCGGACGACTATTAATAGAAATGTGTTCCTCTACATCACTGTGGGTGTTAAATGGGGACAGTGACACCAGCTCAGGTAAATTTACTTATGTATCTCCTCAGGTAACAGTGTGGTGGACTACTTTCTGTGTAGCTATGATATTGTGCGACAGTGTACAGTACAAATTGTACATAGAGTGGAATCGCCCCACATGCCTTTGGTACTGCAGATGTTATGCCATTGTCAAGCATCCGATGAGCCCGTTGAAAAGCAGTTTGTTTCTAAATATCTGGAATCCGGAGTTGCAACAGGAATACACGGATAGAGTGAATTCTGACGAGGGTCAGAGGATGCTTGATGAGGCTTATCATACCATTGATCTGTCTGCAGACATAGCCATTAAACATTTCACGGAGTATCTCTACTATTGTGCAGATTCTATGAAAAAACAGGTTTGTGTGGGCGGTTCCTCTCGCTGTACAGGCTCAGTGTGGTTCGACAATGACTGTCGTGACCTGAAAAGAGAAGCGAGGAAAGCGCTGCGTGTGTTCAGTAGGTCACGTTGTGATGAGGATAGGCGGACAGGCATACTGTGACAAGAGACGTGTGTATAAGGCCATGTTGGTAACTAAGAAAAGACACCACAACCAATCCACGTGCAGACGGCTACTGGACAATGCAAACAACAGTGCGGTGTTTTGGAAACACGTGCGAATCGCGAACAGAAGGAAACGAGAACAGCCCAAGATTAAAATAGAGACTTGGGAGACACATTTTCGCACTGTGCTCAGTGGTCAGTTACCGGACAGGGACGACCGGGAATTCCCGCTACCAACTTGCTCTGTTGCTGGGCCGGCGGACTCGGGAACATGTAGGCACGTGCCCGAGTTGGACGGCCCAATAACAGAGCAAGAGGTCAGACACGCTATGTGCAAGCTGAAATCTGGGAAAGCGGCAGGCATTGATCAAGTGTTATCAGAGTACCTGAAACATGCAGGTGATACTATTGTGCCATTTTTGACGAAATACTTTAATCACCTGCTCGATAACCAGTACTTTCCTGTTGAGTGGAGTCGTTCCGTTATTGTTCCGATCTTTAAGAAGGGCGATACAAATAACCCAGCCAACTATAGAGGGGTGTCTCTGCTCAGTGTGATCAGTAAAGCTTTTACGTCCATTCTAAACAGTAGACTTTACAAGTGGGCAGAAAAAGAGGAAAAAATAAACGAAGAGCAAGCCGGGTTTAGGCAGGGATACTCAACTGTTGATCATATATTCACTTTGATATCTATTATACAAATGAAGATCCCTTGCTCGAAATAAGAAACTATATGTGGCTTTCATCGATTACAAGCGTGCTTTTGACTCTGTAGACAGGGAAATGTTGTGGTCTGTTCTTACCCATGTACAGGTCTCTACAAAAATGGTCCAGATGCTGAAAGCCATGTATGCATCTGTTCAGGCGTGTGTAAGAGCGGGCTTCCAATACTCGGATTTCTTCGACTGCCCCGCCGGGGTCAGGCAGGATTGTTTAGCAAGCCCTGTAATTTTCTCTTTGTTAATTTGAAGTTGCAAACTACGTAAATGAAAATGGTCGACACGGAGTACAACTACTGCCTGGTCTGAGAGAACTTTTTTCATTACTTTTTGCGGACGATGTAGCTTTATTGTCCACAAGCGCTGTGGGGCTGCAGAACCAGATAACTAACCTCAAGCGCTCTTCTGATAGACTTGGTTTAGAGGTTAGTCTCGAGAAAACCAAGGTAATGGTTTTTAGAAAAGGCGGGCGACTGCCAGCGAAAGACAAATGGTATATTGGTGCAACCGAAATGGAAGTGGTTAACAGTTATAAATACCTTGGTTTCACACTGACCACAAAACTATCGTTTACTGTGGCCCTCTCCGATTATGCTGTAAAGGCGAAGGCGAAAATTTCTCAGTTATTGAGGACTATGTGGAAACTTGGCAACCTTAATCCATGTATTTTCTTTAAGCTTTTTGATACCCAGGTGGCGCCGATGCTCCTTTACTCGTCTGAAGTATGGGGGCTGAAGCAGTTCGAAACAATAGAAAAGGTGCACACTTTCGCCTGCAAGAGACTACTGAGTGTGGATGTCAGAACCCCAAATCAGACAGCTTATGGTGAAACGGGTAGGCATCCACTGCACATTAATAGCATAATAAGAGCTACAAAGTATTGGATGAAACTGATTAAAATGTCTGATACAAGACTTCCTAAGCAGGCGTACAAGATGCAGTTGAACTGTACCGTAGCAAGTTGTTTTTGGGCGAAGCAAACTGAAAGCACCCTACACAAGTATGGCTTTGGCCACGTTTGGCAAAACGGTGGTGTGGGGGA
>BTPG01000002.1:326234668-326239668 GCA_036245525.1 Semisulcospira habei
CCAAAATTCATCTAGTTATCTGTCCTTCCGTCCGTCCGTCCGTCCGTCCGTCCATCCATCCATCCATCCATCCACCCACCCACCGATCTGCCCACCCCTCCCTGCATCCATCCGTCCATTAGTCCATGCGTGAACCGTCAATTTTCACTGTTTCAAAATCATACTGGCAATCTGGGACTGAATGTCCGATTTGATCCGCGAGGAGTGATTGCGATCTCCACTGCAGAGATTAAGTCACGACCAGTACATGTACATTACTGGGACACAAATGCTTTCAGTTCATGCTTTCTGTGGCGGAGGATGCTTTTCAATAATCACGTGAGTATGGCTCCGCCACAGGCGACTCATTTACAATGACCACATCAAGCCGTAAGAAATTCTTCAACATAGCAATTGTCCTTTGGTAACGAAATAAGAGGTCAGGAGATAAATCGGCCACGATAGTTCAAGGGTTGTGGTAGAATAGCTTGGCGCCTGGAGGCGCCAAGCTATTATAGCACTACCCTTGAACTGTCATGGTAGATCACTCTCTTACGGTAGCTCATGAGAACTAAATGGTAACTCTCTTACACATGCAACCACAGGCTCTACGGCCAGTGACTCCATGCGTCAGGTTAATGGGTTTATATCTTTACAGCGGACGGATCGGCGGTTTCTCTAAATGGCGCCATTTTTGCTCTGCAGTTGGAGTTCGCATGGAAAGGGCCTAACGACGACCAGACGCGGCGAAAAACACGTGCGAACAATGTGGGACATGCACCTAGTCCACTATGGTTAGATCGCTGCTTCCCCTTAGCGCGCGAGTCCTGATGGCAGGTGTCAGCGATTCCGGGGCTCAACCTGCGACACACGTGCAACACGGCGCTGGAGAATATGGGGAAGAGAGAGGACCATACCTACGGCAAGAGAGAGAGAGAGAGAGAGAGAGAGAGAGAGAGAGAGAGAGAGAGAGAGAGAGAGAGAGAGAGAGAGAGATGAAATGAAATGAAATGAAAGTTTATTTCTCAAGGATAAATGATTAGGTACACAGACCTTTTTTTCAATCATGTCCTTGCACACGCACTCATACAACACTCTCACGCGCGTGACTAAAACTATAAAAATTGGAAAGGCAAAACGTGATAAAAAAAACAAAACAAACAAACTATTTAGCAGTCACACACACACACACACACACACACACACACACACACACACACACACACACACACACACACCACACCACACACACACACACTAAGAACCTGATAAAAAATGAACCTTAGAAGCTTAGTTTGAACAGCAACAGCAAACTCGATAATACAACTCAATGCGCTCGAAAAACGCCGACACAACTACACAACTATGGGCTTAAGTTTCTTTCAGCTGCCGAAATAAGCGGGCCCTGAATGTGGACAAAGAAGGAGCCTCAGTAATGTCGATAGGCAACAAATTCCATAGTTTGGCTCCTGAGTAAGACAAACTAGTTTTGAATATGTCGAGGCGCGGCCTTGGTATAGATAGATTGTTCCTCGTCATTTTATAAGGCGTATGAGCAGGGCTAAATAAATCTGTTAGATAACTAGGCGTTTTAGTTCTCGATCTCTGTGATGAGAGGAGAGCCTGGAAGAAAAAGAGAGGCCAAGACCTCACATCAGCAAACAAGTACAGACTTGTCAACAAGAAGATCAGGAAGAGGATGAAAGAAGCCAAAGAAGATTGGATTGAAGACCAGTGTTGTAGCGTGGAAGAGGGCATGGCAAACGGCAACAGCAAGAAGGCTTATGAAACGCTAAGGACCCTCACCAAGACTCAACAGCGAACAGCCACAGTCATCGAAGACAGCAGCGGCCAACTCCTTACGGAAAACACTGCTGTACTAAACAGATGGACTGAGTACTTCCGAGACTTGTATAACTACAAGGCTGAGCCAGACACCAGCATCCTCCAAAACAACCAGGCTGGGGCCAGGAAGGCTGAAGACCTGCCAGTGTTAGCTGAAGAGGTGGAAGCAGCCGTACGCAGCCTGAAGGGAGGAAAGTCTCCAGGTGTAGACAACATACCTGCTGAACTGTTGAAACATGGAGGAGAAGTAACAACGAAGGTCCTCACTACACTCTGTCAAAAGATTTGGGAGCAAAAGAAATGGCCAGTAGAATGGACACAGTCTCTAGTGATCCCGCTCCCCAAGAAAGGAAACACGAAACAGTGCCAGAACTACAGAACTATCAGTCTGATAAGTCACCCTAGCAAAGTAATGCTTAGAATCATTCTCAACCGCCTCAAAACTTTCGCCGAGGAACTGCTGGCAGAAGAACAGGCTGGCTTCAGAGTTGGAAGAAGCACTGTAGAGCAGATTTTCAACTGCCGCGTCCTGATCGAGAAACATCTGCAGCATCAGCGCGAACTCTACCACAACTTCATTGATTTCAGGAAAGCATTTGATCGCGTCTGGCACGACGGACTCTGGCAAGTCATGAGATCGTTCAACATAGAGGAGGGACTGATCCAAATGATAGAAGCGCTTTACAAGAACGCCTGCAGCGCGGTTCTACTTAACAATCAGTCAGGCGAGTTCTTCAGGACGACGATCGGTGTCCGTCAAGGATGCCTGCTCTCTCCTGTCCTTTTCAACATATTCCTGGAGAAGATCATGCAGGAAACCCTCCACGACCACCATACTTCAATCTCTATTGGTGGCAGATCCCTGTGCAATCTTCGATTCGCAGACGATATTGACCTCATGGCAGGCAGCAATAGTGAGCTCCAAAACCTGACAGACAAACTTTCAAGTAGCGCAGGGTCTTATGGCATGGAGATCAGTACGGATAAAAGCAAAGTGATGATCAACACCACAAGCGACAGCAGCAGCAACATTCACATGAACGGCCAGAAGCTAGAAGAGGTCAATAGCTTCAAGTACTTGGGAGCCACCCTGTCCAAAGACGGTAGTTGCGTAGCAGAGATCCGTATCAGGATAGGTACAGCAACATCCGCAATGGCCAGGCTGGACAGGATATGGCGAAGTAACTCCATCAGCTTCACCATCAAGTACAGGCTTTACAAGTCCCTCGTAGTGTCTATTCTACTCTACGGCTGTGAGACTTGGACACTGCTTGCAGACTCAGAAAAGAAAATCCAGGCCTTTGAGAACAAGTGCCTGAGGAAGTTGCTCCGCATCTCGTACCGCGAGCACAAAACCAACGAATATGTACGGAGCATCGTCACCTCCCTGGTGGGCCCACATGAACCTCTTCTGGCAACCGTGAAACGGCGCAAGCTTGCTTGGTTTGGCCACGTGACCCGACACAACACCTTGTCCAAGACTATCCTCCAAGGCACTCTCGAAGGAAGTCGTCGGCGAGGTCGTCAGAGAAAGAGTTGGGTCGCAAACATAAAAGAATGGACCGAACTCGAGATGCCAGACTTGCTTGCCACCGCCCAAAATAGAACTCAGTGGAGAGCACTGTCTGTTGCTGCTGCCTTTCAGTCCCCCCAACGCCCAGTTCGGGCAAGGGACTGATGATGATGATGATGATGATTTTAAACATAAGTACGCCTTTATTGTACATGAGTAACTTACGCAGAGGCAGCATGTCGAGGGCTTTGAGTCGGTCGTCGGTACTTTCTTTACTATCCGGGTGGATTAATTTGGCTGCCCTACGGTGAAGAGCATTAAGCCTTTTTATGCACGCATCGCTACATCCATCCAAAACTGTTGAAGCATAATCTATATTGGATTGAATATGTGCGTTATATAATATTTTCCTTTTTGGTGTATCTGTAAAATAACGCAGTTTTGAAAGAAGATATAAATTCCTGGACACTGTCAACATACGCTGCTGACATGCGCGTGCCATGTGAGTTCGTCGTCGATAATGACGCCTAACAAGCGTTGCTCTCTAACTTGTTTAATCGGCTCAGAGTTGAGAGAAAGGCTAAGCGGAGGTGGATGTAGCTGCTGCTTTTGTCGTGTAGTTATTAGCATGCATTCTGTTTTAGACGGATTTGGTACCATATAGTTAGTGTGACACCATTTTGAAACATCAGTTAAGCCCTGTTGAAGTGAGGAATTGATTGTGGAGATATTCGCTGACGACACGTCGAGAGTTGCATCACCAGCAAACAGGCTACAGCGTACGTTTAGATCTGAAATATGCAATGGCATATCATTGATGTAAATGGAAAATAAGAGGGGCCCTAATATTGAGCTCTGAGGCACGCCATGCTTTATTATGCCTTCAGCAGAACGTTTTCCATTAACAAACACATACTGACGTCTTCCGTGCAGGTTTGATTTGAAAAAGTTCAAGGATGCTTTGTTGACGTGATACACTGATAGCTTTAGTATCAACATATCATGATTTACTAGATCAAAGGCTTTAGAGAAATCTAGAAATACAGCACCGGTCATTTCAACTTTGCTCATGGACGTAAGCCAAGTATTGGTCAGGTGAGCTAGAGCTGTGTGGCATGAGCGGCGAGGTCTAAAACCTGACTGTAGTGGGTAAAGCAAGTTATGTTTTTCAAGAAAAAAGCTCAGATGCCTGTGTACATGTTTTTCTATTGGTTTTGACAGAGCTGCCAAGAGCGAGATTGGTCTAAACTTATTAGGGTCTGAGAGGTTCTTACTTTTAGGCAGATGAATAACTTTGGCTACTTTCCAGCTGTTTGAAAATGTACCATGTTGTAAAATGAGATTATAAATAAATGTCAAAGACTCGACCACATACGGGGCAGCAAGTTTTTAAAAGTATGTATTTATCCCGTCGTGACCAAGCGAGCGCTTATTTTTGAGTTGGCTAATAGATTTGCCAACGTCAAATACAGTAAGCGAAGAAATACTAAAGGATACGTTTGGCGCGAGTTTGTCCTCACACAAATCTGTAAGCCTTTCGTATATAGATGGTGTGTGAGTTGTCGTACTGCTTAACAACGAATCAGCAGCAGACAAGAAATGGTTGTTAAATGTGTCTGCAGATATAGATGTACATGGTGCTGTTTGTCGTGATTTAGTGAAC
>BTPG01000002.1:326242168-326259502 GCA_036245525.1 Semisulcospira habei
TTATCACCGTGAAAAGCCATAGCACGTCCAACTTTGTCACTGTGTAACGCCACAAAGTGTCCAATGTTGTCCCTGCGTAACGCTGCAGAATGTCCAGTTGCGCACAAATGTAACGCTTTGTAATGTTTAGCTTGGTCACTGCCCGGTGTAAAGCGGCCATACAGTGATGATTGTTTTCACGCAGTTCTGTCATTGTGTAACGCTAGAGGGTGTCCTATGCTGTCACTGTGTAGCGCCATAAAGTGTCCAACTATAGTCACAACCTGTCACATTCGGCCATGTATAATTCACTTGGGAATGAATTGTGTGCCGAGACATGTTACTATATATAGCACGTGAATCCCGAATGTACTCATCCACCCCCCCCCCCATTCCCCCCCCCCCCACCCCTTTGCGTGTTTATCGGGGATGAAACCGTGTTCGTGTAGGAGAGGGGATGGAGGCGTGGGGGGTGGGGGGGGGGGGGAGTAGGGACAGTTCTGTACAATTAGACTAAAGTAATAATTATGTTCCCTTGGCTGCGAATTCATGAAGCATTTTTTTGTCGCGGTAAAAATGTGTTAACTCATTCAGCTCCGACGCATTACAGCAAGCCAAGCTAATCTGGCACTACCCTTGAATTATCATGGTCTATCCATCTCCTGCAACTGGTGCATTGTCGTTAGATGACGCCCTCAAAATTTGGGAAATACGGCAGTGGGCTTGAATGAGTTAATAACCCGAGACATTTATTAGAGCACGTATTTAGTGAACGCATTTATTCTGCGCAATCACCCGCACTCCAGCTTCCCCCCCCCCCCCCCCCCTTCTGCACACACTCTCTCCTCACTAATCTGCTCCCCCATCCCCCCTCTCTCTCTCTCTCTCTCTCTCTCTCTCTCTCTCTCTCTCTCTCTCTCTCTCCCCCCCCCCCCAACCCATCTCCCCTCCTCCTCCTCTGTCTCCCACTCAAACGGTTATTAACATCAACAGCAAATTTCACGTGCAATCGAATAAACACTAGTCAAGTGTCGGACACCGCTCGAGTCACTTCACACTTACCCTGCCAACCTACCGCCTGCAAGAGGCACAGATTCTCATGAGAATTCTATACCTCTTGCCAGCCATCCATCGCTCTCATTTACAGATTTCACCCCTCGGACTGAAAAAGTTTCATGGGTTGCAGTGTAAGGGCTGATCGTTCGGTGTGGACACAGCTTATCGCAATGGCACGCGCGCACGTGCTAGACTCTCACACGCGCGACGCACGCGCTAGTGATCTGCGGTAAGGGGGGGGGGGGGGGGGGGGGGGTGCTGAGGACCCGGTGATTCAACAAGGTAGTCTGACCAGCGATACATCAGGTTTCATTGGAGGCCTATTAGCAGCAGAGAGTAAGTTTCCTGAAAGGTTGAGGGTTGTTTGTTTGCCTGCCGCGTGTTGCTGGTTTTCGTGTTGTTATTTGTAATGTGTTTTTTTTTTTTTCTCAAGTTTTCTCTGCGAATTTTACAGTTGTTAATGTTTTCTTGATTAGAAGCATATGGGTTTTTTTTTCTCGGCGTAACCCGTTTAACCTATTCAGCCCTGACGCACTACAGCTGGAGATGGGTCGACCATGATAATTCAAGGGTAGTGCCAGATTAGATTGGCGCCTGTCGGCGCCAAGCTAATCTGGCACTACCCTTGAATTATCAAGGTCGATCCATTGCAAAAGGTGCATAGTCGTTAGATGACGCCTCCAAAATTTGGGAAATATGTGGGCGTCGGGCTGAATGAGTTAATGACGTTTGAGGTAGACTGTGTTTCTGCATTCTTCGTTAATTGAACACCAAACTGCCCTAGCTCTCCCAGGATGATGGGTTCACCGTGGCGTCAGCAAAAGGCATAGATCCTCATGAGCCCCCGCAACTGCGGGGGGCTCATGAGGATCTATACCTCTTGCAGTTGGGTGGTGGTCCGATTTCGCAACGGCAGAGCGCTTTTTAATCTCTGGTTAACTCTTTCTCCGTTATGACACTGGCTTGCCTCTCGACTCTCGCTCGCCACAGTTGGTTGGTTAGTTCGGGTTTAACGTCCACAGCACCGAGGTGATCATGGACGGCCCTGACGGGCGTACCCCACCCGGGTCTGCCCTGGGGGACTTGGGTGGGGTTAGGTATTTTTTAGTTCCCAGGGTCACCCTGGTCAGCCCCACAGGGTGAGTTTTTCTCTCTATTCTGGGGCATGTGTTTCTGTCTACCCGAGGTCCATTCACCTGTATTTGCCTTTTTAAAACTCTCCCTACTGTCTGCACTGCCTGTAGCTCTTGATATTGGATGTGTGTTGCTAGATGGTCTTAGCTTTATTTAGGCCCCATGTGTTAGGTTTATTTAACGTATTTGACCGGTTGGCGACATACATTCAATGTTCTGTTTAGTTGTTTTTTTTTTTTACAAGCAGTGCAGGCACGTCCTGAGAAAGCCTTGTTGCTGTCGGGACGTTAAGCAATGTACCTGACGGGCGGGTTATGGGGGACAGGGAAATCTATTGCCTATGGAGTACGCCCTGAACACTGATCAACTCAGGCGCACTCCAACTGTGCCACTTTGATTTACCAGGACCTTTCAACGGACATGCTATTGAACAAATCCGTTTTTTCCTCCTGGATTGTGAGTCCAGCTACCGGGGCCGGGACGGGATTCGAATCCACGACCCGGTGATTCCCTTCGCTCTCCTGCTCCGACGTTTAACCGCCTGAGCTATTTCGCACTCTTCTCGCCACAGTGTTGACGGCGCGTCCGGCGCGTCCCTTTATATCTCTCTCTCTCTCTGAGTGCCGCTTACTTAGTCCCTTGGTCAACCCCCTTTCCATCTGAAAGAGGCACAGATTATCATAGGACCATGCATTCGCAGGGTCTCATGATGACCTGTCCCTTCTTGCTGGCCAAGTATAGCTCGATGAGGCTTGTCATCGTTCGAGGGTAGTGCCAGATTAGCTTGTGCCGCCAGGCGCCAGGCTCATCTGTAACTACACTTGGAATATCACGGTCCATGGTGATCCGTCTCCCGCAGCTGGTGCAAAAGGCGTTGGTCGACACCCCCACAATGTGGGAAATGCGCCCGCGGGGTTAAATGGGTTAAATTTAATGGGTGTTTTAACCCCTTGCCAGCCACTGGTAGGAGACTGTGTCTCTAAAATCTTGACTAAAGTAACCCAAAGGAGCCGCAGGCGTCCAAGGAACATACAGGCACAGCGGTGTTGGCAAGAGGCATAGATCCTCATGAGCCCCTGCAACTGCGGGGGCTCATGAGGATCTATTCCTCTTGCAGTTGGGTGTTGCCGGTTCGCGGTGTTTTTTTTTTTTTGGGTGTTATTTCGTGTTTTTTCTTTTTATTTCTGTTCATAAATTATTATTTTTTGGGGGGTGGGGGTGGGGAGGTTGTGGGGTGGGTGGGTGGGGGGGATGAGAAGTGGGGGGGGGGGGGGCAGTGAAGGGGATAAAAGACGGGTATTTTAAAAGCTGTGCTTGATTTATAATATGAGTGACGCGAAAAAACAATTATTGTAGTCAGCCAACGTGCATGTCGTCTGCCAAGTTCTTATAACTTGGGATAGGTGCAGTTTGTCCATTTTAGACCGCCTAAGGTGAGGGTTGAGAGAGAGAGAGAGAGAGAGAGAGAGAGAGAGAGAGAGAGAGAGAGAGAGAGAGAGAGAGAGAGAGAGAGAGAGAGAGAGAGAGAGAGAGAGAGAGAGAGAGAGAGCAGAGAGTTACATTACAGTTTGAATCTTCGTTAACCTCCTTTAGCCCCCGAAAGCCGGAGGGTACTAACAAGAAATTAACATAGCAACACCCAGCATGCTATGGAATATTTCTCACATAAGGATAATAATAATAATAATAATAAAAATTATAATAATAACATGATAATGATCATGATAATAATGATGATAATAATAATGATAATAATGATAATAATGATAATGATATACTACTAATAATAAATATAATAACTAACCACAATAGTGAAATGAAAAAACAACAACAATAACAATAATAATAATAATAATAATACAATGTAATAATGGTGATGACGACAATTTTGTCGTTGCTTTTGTCGGGTTTTTTTTTGGGGGGGTCTTTTTTATTGTTGCGTAGATCTCGTAGCTTTGACTGGTTAGCAGCGCTGTATGTCATAGACATTCATGAACCTAGCCCTGCCAACCTGCGGGTGCTCATGAGAATCGACACCTCTTGCAGATGGACACAGGTCACCATGCGTGTGTTAGCCCCTTCACTACCTCTGGACGCAGAGTGTGTGTCTGTAATCTGTTTTTAATTTGACGCCCCCCAAAAAACTCGTCTGTCCTAGGAACATGGATACAAAGTGGAATCAGCAAGAGGCATCGATCCTCATGAGCCCCCGAGTCAGCGGGGGCTCATGAGGATCGATGCCTCTTGCATTTGGGTGGGGTCTGTCTCGTTCTGGCAGGCAAGAGGGTAAAGGGCTGAAGTCACTGAGAGCTGCGCAGGTGTAAACGACAATTATGGGCGATGTGGCCAGAACCGTAATTCTAATAGCGGTCTCCGAGCGGGCCACTTCACGCGACAAAAAAAAAAAATCAAGCGACAATGACCCTTCCGTTTGCAAGCGGCACAGATCCTCAAGAGCCCATGCAGTTTGCTGGGGCTCATGGGGATCTATGCCCTTTGGTGGGGAAAAGATTGAGAGGATTTAGATGTGTGGTTCCTTTTTGGAACGGAGAATGTCAGAAAAAAAAAAAAAAAAAAAAAAAAAACCGAGCCGTATTTTCGATGACCACTTGACGCCAAAAGACACGGGCATAGTTACGAGAACGCTCTCTCTCTCTCTCTCTCTCTCTCTCTCTCTCTCTCTCTCTCTCTCTCTCTCTCTGCCAAAAGACACGGGCATAGTTACGAGACGCTCTCTCTCTCTCTCTCTCTCTCTCTCTCTCTCTCTCTCTCTCTCTCTCTCTCTCTCTCTCTCTCTCTCTCTCTCTCTCTCTCTCTCTCTGCCAAAAGACACGGGCATAGTTACGAGAACGCTCTCTCTCTCTCTCTCTCTCTCTCTCTCTCTCTCTCTCTCTCTCTCTCTCTCTCTCTCTCTCTCTCTCTCGTTTTATGGGCGGGGAAGAGGTGTGTGTGTGTTTGGGGGGGGGGGGGGGGAGAGGGGGGCGGCTGTGGACACTCTAAGCTCCTAGGAATGGAACATAAAAAATAAATCTTGGGGTGGGTGGATATATATTACCCAAGAAATGTCTGTTTTCTCACAATATATTATGACGAGCAAAAGAAATGCGGAATTTTGGAAATCATTGGAAACACTTTTTTGTTTCCGATGATTCCAAAAATGTTCTAATTTTCGATCGTCAGTACATATTGAGATTAAGTATTATGGTTTCTTTCGCCAAAAATATTGATATTAACAAAAATATTTGGGAGTGACAGGGTTATTTTGTATTTTGTTTCGGGGGAAGGGTCAGACTCCCCCCCCCCCCCCCCACACACCCCCGGTTCCCACGCCAGTGTATAAGTATGTACCTGTGCCTTTATTTAAAAAAAAATATATTTTTGTGGGGGTGGGTGGGGGGGGGGGAGGAGGATGGGGTTGGGGGTGGGGGGGAGGGGGGAGATGGAATGTAGTATTGTGGTTGTTAGTGGCAACGGCAGGTTTCAAACACGGCTACTTTGTCAATGCCTCAATTGTCGATACAAGTAACATTTCATTGATTCATTGTTGTTGTTCTCTCTCTCTCTCTGTCTCTCTGTCTCTCTCTGTCTCTCTCTGTCTCTGTCTCTCTCTGTCTCTCTGTCTCTCTCTGTCTCTGTCTGTCTGTCTGTCTGTCTGTCTGTCTGTCTCTCTCTCTCTCTCTGCGGACTAGGGTGTGGGTTGGGGCGGGTGGAGGAAGGGGGCGGGGAGGGGCAGACGGGTGGTGGGGATGGGGGGGGGGGGGGCAGTGCAAAAAAAGAGAGTAGTGAACTCTGGTTTCAGTATGTTTGACACCACTCTGGTGATAAGAATCAAAGCAGAGATTTGTACAACATAAAAACCTTCCGGACACTGACAATAATCTTGGCATTACCCAAGCCTAGAACACCTTCAACATTTAACTCTTTTCATTCGGAATACACCAGTGTGTGAAATAAGTTTGACTAAATAGTTCAAGGGTAGTGCCAGAATAGCTTGGCGCCTCTAGGCGCCAAGCTATTCTGGCACCACCCTTGCACTAAAGCCATTGGTCTGTATCCTTATCTGTAAGTACTATAATGTAGCTTGCATATGGCAGTGTACAAATTTGAAGCTTTTAGCCTCAGTATGATATGGCTTAATACTCCCCGATCACTTTGTGCCAGTGGGACATAAAAATGGAGTAAACGAACGAACGAACGGCTTAATACGAATGTTGCACACCTAGCCTATACGATACGGAAACTGACATAAATTACGCCCGCGCAGGATGCATGGGCTCCCGAGGATCCCTGTTTCGTTGACGTCTTGCTGAAGGAACAGACACACGTGTGTATGGAGGACGGCCACGTAACAGATTTGCCAGGTGTTCCCGGAGTCTACGCATTGCTGGCAGGTCGATCATCTGTGAGCGGCCATACTTCGCGCCCTGACATTCCCCTCGGGCAGGGGGAGTTGGCGGGAATTGTATGGAGCGAGAGAAATGTCGGGGAATAAGCAGACATCACGGTTAGAGTCCGAAATAGCTCAGGCGGTTAAACGTCGGAGCAGGAGAGCGAAGGGAATCGCCGGGTCGTGGGTTCGAATCCCGTCCCGGCCCCGGTAGCTGGACTCACATTCCAGGAGGAAAAACGGATTTGTTCAATAGCATGTCCGTTGAAAGGTCCTGGTAAATTAAAGTGGCACAGTTGGAGTGCGCCTGAGTTGATTAGTGTTTAGGTCGTACTCCATAGGCAATAGATTTCCCTGTCCCTCATAACCCTCCCGTTAGGGCCGTCCATGATCACCTCGGTGCTGTGGACGTTAAACCGGAACTAACCAACCAGACATCACGGAGGTTTCGTTTGCTACGAACGACTCGCAACAAGCAACGCGCTGGACGTCACGAATGATAGCCCGCGTCATTGAGCATAGACAACACTCCAGACGTCTTCCTAGAGGCACATAGACAACACTCTAGACGTCTCCTAGAGGCACATAGACAACACTCCAGGCGTCTCCTAGAGGCACATAGACAACACTCCAGGCGTCTCCTAGAGGCACATAGACAACACTCCAGGCGTCTCCTAGAGGCACATAGACAACACTCCAGGCGTCTCCTAGATGCAGATAGACAACACTCCAGGCGTCTCCTAGAGGCGCATAGACAACACTCTAGACGTCTCCTAGAGGCACATAGACAACACTCCAGGCTTCTCCTAGAGGCACATAGACAACACTCCAGGCGTCTCCTAGAGCCACATAGACAACACTCCAGGCGTCTCCTAGAGGCACATAGACAACACTCCAGGCGTCTCCTATATGCAGATAGACAACACTCCAGGCGTCTCCTAGAGGCACATAGACAACACTCTAGACGTCTCCTAGAGGCACATAGACAACACCCCAGGCGTCTCCTAGAGGCACATAGACAACACTCCAGGCGTCTCCTAGAGGCACATAGACAACACTCCAGGCGTCTCCTAGAGGCACATAGACAACACTCCAGGCGTCTCCTAGAGGCAGATAGACACTCCTCAGTAAGCCGACCTTTTGCGACCGGGGCCCATGCGGATCTGTACCTCATAGTGACCCCAATTGATATCCATGTTCCTTACACCAATGCAGTTTTTTGGGCCTTGATTTCAGAAACACAATGTATGACCAGCGACAGGGGAAGTTAATGAGTTAGCTGGTTATTGGCGTTTAACGTCGAGCGGGCGACTCGGGCCTTCTCACTGTGGTAGCGGCATGGAAGGGGTCAACTGACGTAAGAACACGCAGACATGGCCGTTAGATTCCCCCCCCCCCCTTGCCCCCCTTCCCCCCCCCCCTCTTCCCCCCCCTCCCCCCGAAACGTGCGCAAAACGTCATATCCGATTGGTTAGTTCGGGTTTAACGAGCACGACACCGAAGTGATAATGGACGGCCATGACGGACGGGTTTATGGGGGGGGGGGGGGGGGGGGGGGGACAGTGAAATCTATTACCTATGGAGTACGACCTGAACACTGATCAACTCAGGTGCACTCCGACTGTGCCACTCTGATTTACCAGGACCTTTCAACGTCATGTCCGGGCAGCCAATCTTCAGACACGTGACTCCCTGGATATGACGCATTAGAGTGTGATTACTGCGTACTTCAAGCTGTTCCGTATGAAGAACGCTACATTAGACACTGATGGAAGTGTTCTCCTCATTCCCCCCAGCAGCTAAAGGTCTTCGGGCCGTCGACGGCTGCAGTGGGCCCGCGCACTGTCGTGCGCGGGCCCACTGCCAGCCGTCGTCGGCCTGAGCATATGTGCTCACTGGGCCTATCTTCTAACACTGAACGCATGGTCCCTCCCAGCCGTTTTACTCTTGAGTCGCCAGCGAAAACTGAGGAAAAACAGTTCGACGCACGTGCCCTCAGCAGACAGATAATGGGTTTATTTATTAAAGATTAACCCAGTATATTTCCGCAGGAATTCAAACGCGCGAAATGATTATTACCTGAATTAAAAGCTTACTTCGCCAGGTGCTGACAAAATTAGGAGCGGCCCTTCTGAAACCATTTAACAGCAGGACATTTGTTTAGGATTATCTCGGACATGTTGCTGGAGTTGTCAAAAGAGCTAATATGATTCACCAAACCACCAAAAACACTTCAGAGTTGAAAAGGTAGTGTTTTCTTTGTGGTTGATTTTTATGCTTTTTAAATTTTTTTAAATTTTATTTATATTTTATTTTACTGATTTTTTTTCATTTAATTTCGTGACCTTTTATTGCCTTTTGTTTTATTTTATTTTATTTATTTATTTAATCTTATTTTATTTCATTTTATTTCATTTCATTTTATTTTATTTTATTTTATTTTATTTTATTTTATTTTATTTTATTTTGTCTTATTTTATTTATTAATCTATTTATTTATTTAATTTTAATTAATGTCTTTTAATTCATTTAATTGTATTCAAATTTTTATTATTTATTTATTATTTTATTTAATGGCGTGGGTTCACCCCCCCCCCCACCCCACCCCCCCCCCCACACACACACATGTATTGTTTTAAGATTCTGTTTATATTTCTATTAATCTTTTTTTTTTTCCTTAATCGTGTGTCACAATGTACATGTGGCTGATCCCTGAAAGAAGAAGCATAGGTTCCCATGAGCCCATACGTAGATATATGTCTCAATGCAGGGACAACAGACCATTTCCCAATGCGCAAAAATCCATCGGGCCGACGTCGGCCGCCGTTGGCCCCGCGCACGGCTGTGCGCGGGGCCAACGGCGGCCGACGTCGGCCCGATGGCCTTTTGCGCATTGGGGTTTTCAAACATTGAACATTGACTGCTACAGATGGAACTGTTCGGCGGGGGGAAAAAAAATACCCCCCCCCCCCAAAAACCCACCCCCCCCCCCCTTTCCCAAAACAGCGTAGATGTGCGTTTTTTCAGCTGAGAGGTATCGTCAGCAGGGGTGAAGGGGTTGACAGACGTTTTCCAGCCACACAACGTGCAGATCATAACCCTCTCAGGCTCAGTGGGCTCATGTGGCTTAAAACTCACCTCTTCAAGCTTTACTTTGAATAACTGCCAGTGTTTGATGCCTTAGTTGTAGTTCTGCAATCCTCCTTGTTTAGATTGAATGTTAATTAGAATATAAATTATTATGTATGTATTGTTGTTTAGTTTATTGTAAAAGTGGTGTGTTCGGGCATCGTGTTTTGTTTGTTATGTGCATATGTCATTGTATTTTTAGTTTTGTGTACAGATTGTCAAGCGCTTAGAGCTTTTGAGTAAGATTAAGCGCTATATAAATACTCATTATTATTATTATTATTATTAAAAAAAACCAACTCTTTCTGCCTAACCTTGTGTTTATGTTTCTAGGCCGTGAAAAGATCGTGGAAAAATTGATCTACAATTTATTTATTTATTTATTTATTTATTTATTTATTTATTTTTTTGTTTTTGTTTTGTTTGTTTATTTATTTGTTTGTTCGTTCTTTCGTTCATTAATTCGTTTATTAATGTATTTACTTATTTATTTATTTATTTTTTTTGTTTGTTTCTTTACTATGATTCGTTCTTATTTCTTACTTTACTTCTTTCTTTACAAATAAATGAATGAATTAATTAACTAATTACCTAATTAATAAATAAACATACCGTTACGGATATTTTTACGTATTTCTTCAATTCCAGGCCCAAGCGAGTGAACCAATCTGTAAATCTGCGACAAGCTAATCAGGCATTCCCCTTTTAACTGCTTAACTACCAGGGGAAGACGAACACTACCCATCTGCAAGAGACAAACAACCCTCATGAGCCCCCGCTTCAGCGTAAAGCCGCGTATCCTGATGCGGCACGTCAAGGCCTGACTTCATCTGTTGTCTGCCCATCTCCCGCACTTAAAAAAAAGATGACTGGTTCAGGTCTTTCTTGACCAAAAAAATAAAAGGTGGGAATAGGCGCGGGTGCCAAATTGTGGACGGGGGAAGTGGGGGTAATGAACCATCGGCTTAGACCAATAATAATAATAATAATAATAATAATAATAATAATAATAATAATAATAATAATAATGCTAATAATAATAATAATAATAATAATAATAATAATAATAATAATAATAACAATAATAATGTTAATAATAATAATAATAATAATAATAATAATAATAATAATAATGTTAATAATAATAATGTTAATAATAATAATAATAATAATAATAATAATAATAATAATAATAATAATAATAATAATAATAATAATATAATAATTGTACTACTACTACTAATAATTATGCAAAGAAGAATGGCAAGGACAACACTATTATTATTATTATTATTATTATTATTATTATTATTATTATTATTATTATTATTATTATTACTATTATTATCATCATCATCATTTTTATGGTTATTGTCACGGACCATTTGACGCCAATTATCATTTATAGTAGTAATAATTATTATTAGTAGTAGTATTGAATTATTATTATTATTATTATTATTATTATTATCATTATTCGTCTTCTTCATCATCGTCATTATTATTATTATTATTATTATTATTATTATTATTATTGTTATTATTATTTCAAACACGTAAAGACATATCTTGGGCAAGTCATGACGAAAGTGTAATACACATTCACACAGTTTATGTAGTTTGGGGTAGTTATAGTCTCTTGAGGGTCTGTGCTCGTTGCAGGTGGACCGGAGGGACATGCTTTCTATAGACGTATGTTTGTGTAACCAACCTCTGCATCTTAGCGACGGCCAGTGAAGGATTAGAGATCATTACTGGCTGTAGCGCCGGGATTAATTGTGCCGATCTTGCCAGCCTGGCCAGTTCCCACAATCGGCAGGGCACAAACGCGCTCAGTTACTGACAAAGAGTGATCGGCTAAAGACTTGACGTCTTAAGAGCGGAACCTGTTTTGACTGAGGACCCCTTATGATGGCTAGTTCGGGGCTTAACGTCCACGGCTCAAAGTGATAATGGACGGCCCTGACGGGCGGGTTTATGGGGGACAAAGAAATCTATTTCCTATGGAGTACGACCTGAACACTGATCAATTCAGGGCCACTGCAACTGTGCCACTTTTATTTACCAGGACCTTTCAACGGACATGCTATGGACCCTTATGAGACATCATCTATCATTAAATAGCTTTTTTTAAAGGTGTTACCTAGTGCGAAAAGGTCATCGGGCCGACGTTGGCCGCCAACAGCGGCCAACGTCGGCCCGACGGCCTTTTGCGCACTGGGCAGTTATTGAGGTTTAACGCCGAGCAGGCGACAAAGGCCATCTCATGGCAGATCGTTCAGGTGATGTTAGCATGCAAATGATGGGCTTTAATAGCAGGAGACGCTTTTTTTTTTTCTCTTTTCTTCCCCGTCAAGACTTGACAGACCGGCTGTCTTTTTCAAATTCACGTCTTGTCTTGTCAAAAAAAAAAGATGGCAATGAATGAATAAATGGATGGGATGAATCAATCAATCAATCAGTCAATCCATCCATCCATCCATCCGTGCATCCTTGCATGCATCCATCCATCCATCCACTTTTCCATCCACTTTTCCATCCATCCATCCGTCCATCCATTCATCCGTCCGTCGTCCGTCCGTCCATCCATCCATCCATCCATCCATCCATACATCCATCCATCCATCCCACTCAATTATTTATACAAAAACCAATCGAGGGAATATTTTGCAGTGACATGTCTAACGAGCTGATCAACACTCAATAATTATAAGTGTGTTGGTCTCTGATTTTGGATCTCTCTGCCTAGAGGCGTAAGGTCGAAAACTACAGACCAAAAGCATCTCACATAATCAGGAATATCAAGGGAAGGCCGACCATCCGGAGTGATGTAATAAGCGGCAAAGAAGGAACGACAACTCTCAGCGTTTCTCTCTGACCGCGCTGGCAGCCATTTGCAAACATGGGCCGCCATGATAGCTGGTCGTTTGGCGACTTGTGAAGGACCTTTTGTGAGGGATTTGTGAGACTTTCCTGATTATTACGGCTTAAGAACAACGTCATGATGAATAGCTGTCCGATTACACCAGTTCACTTGATAAATTATAACCGGCAAAATAAGACCGATTGACCGGGTTGAACTGATCTACGCGTACACTGACTGCCAGATAGACTCCAGCCGCAAGCAAGAGGCATACATTCTCATGAGCCCCCGCTTTCAGTGGGGGCTCATGAGAATCTATGCCTCTTTACATCCATCTTCCGTTACTAGAGTACTGAATCTGTGAAGCAGTCAACAATCATGAAGAGAGCATGAACTTAATGATTTGCCACGAGTGTTCTTGACGAATTCTTGCACGTGGCCGTGAGACTTTAAGTTTCTTTACCAAGAAAATCTACGCTTGTGATCCTCTAAAAGAGGAGATTGCCTTATAATCGTTCTACAATAATGAATTTATTATAGACGATTGTTAAAAAACGTTCCACTAGTTACAGTAAAGGACTGTTTTATTTGCTTTCAGGTTTAGATCTTATGCAAGAAACGCAACACTAGATCTAACTAGGCTGTCGGATTTTCCAGTCACATGTACGTGCGCGACTGGCCTGTGATTTTGGGGCGGTCCGTGGCGCAGCGGTTAAGGCGCCTGCTACCAATGCCAAAGGTGCGCGGTTCGATACCGGGTTCCGGCGTTGGACTTTTCTCCTCTGGTAAGTGTCACCGTTAATTCGGGCGGACCGTCGGGGGTTCTTTCTCCGGGTACTCCGGTTCTTCCACCCCCCCCCCCCCCCCCCCCCCCCCCCACTTTGGTACCGGTCTCAGGCCACTTTACAAATTTCAAATACAAGCGATCAAAAATCTCTGTAACTTCAGTAGCTGACTGGCCCTTCGTTTGTCTTGTACTGTGTTTGTCTTAAATGGCGTAAATCCGTGTCTGTTTCGTGAGTGTGTGTGTTGGGTTTCAGGCGCGGCGCTTTGAGTCGATTTCCCCAAAATTGAGAAAAAGCGCCTATATAATAACGGTATTATTATTATTATTACCTTACGCTTTAAACCTGTAAGCTCCAAATTACAAACCTGTACAAATTAGCAGCCGCACGCTTGAAAACATGTCACTTTCAATATGAGGGACAACTAACGACGATCATGTAAGCAAATTAAAACAAGATGGGATGAACCATAACCCACATAGTCCTTTCTATATGAGACCTGTCCTCGATGTCAAGGGTCTCTACTTTCGTCTTTGGCATGATTTTAGCGTTGAAATATCTCCTATTGTAAAAGCCTCGCATATCTGTCAATGCGTCAAAGAGCTGTATACTGGGGCGCAGTGCATACGCGTCATTGGTTTGTCAAACGTCATTTGTCATGACGTATTTGGTTGTTGTTGTTTTTTTTTTTTTAATAGTAATTTTATATTTTACGTGATATGAGTTTCACTTTCGCTTCAAGACGTGAGAAAATAGTGGCAAAATTATAATTTCACGGTACGATTTCAGTCTTGCTATAATTTGTATGAAATCGGGTTGACTTACATGATGTACTAAGTACACCTATGACCTCGAATGAAAGCGCGTCGAAGTGTGTGCGTGTGAATGCGTGCGTGCGTGCGCGCGCTAAAAAAATCTCTAAGAGGCATAGATCCTCATGCGCCTTCCGGACGCGTGAGGATCTATGTCTCTTGGAGATGCTCGCATGTGTGTGTGTGTGTGTGTGTGTGTGTGTGTGTGAGAGAGAGAGAGAGAGAGAGAGAGAGAGAGAGAGAGAGAGAGAGAGAGAGAGAGAGAGGGAGAGAGAATTACGTCATAATTATATAGAGTATTGCGTCAATGTCTGCGTGGTGAGAGAGAGAGAGAGAGAGAGAGAGAGAGAGAGAGAGAGAGAGAGAGAGAGAGAGAGAGAGAGAGAGAGAGAGAGAGAGAGAGAGAGATAAACGTCATAACTATATAGAGGAGTATTGCGTGAATGTCAGCGTGGTGAGTGTGAGAGAGAGAGAGAGAGAGAGAGAGAGAGAGAGAGAGAGAGAGAGAGAGAGAGAGAGAGAGAGAGAGAGAGAGAGAGAGAATTACGTCATAATTATATAGAGTATTGCGTCAATGTCTGCGTGATGACGGAGTTGCTTCTTTTGCTTCTTTTTAGGCCTCACTTAACAACTATGTACTAGTTGCAGGCGATGTGTACATCGACCATGATACATCTAGGGTTGTGCCAGATTAGCTTGGCGCCTTCAGGCGCCAAGCTAATATAGCACTGCCTTTGAATTATCATGGTCGACACAACTCCTGCTGTAGTGCGTCAGGGCTGACTGGGTAAACCTTCTTGCACAGGACAGTTTGTTTATGGGATTTAAAAAAAAAAAAATCTGTAAATTCAGCGTTAAAGAACCGTCAAAGGAACATAGATACAAAGTGGTGTCAATAAGAGGTATAGTTCCTAAAGAGCCCTCGCAACTGCCGGGGCCCATGAAGATCTATACCTATTGCAGATGGATCGCGTTCCTAGATTCTTGGCAGTCAGATAAGCTTCATAACGTGAACGTGATGAGGAAATGCGACATGCCCGTTGTTATCGAACGTTTCCCACTACTAATCACTTACTCTTTCTTTTCCTTTCACTACCAGCGCCAGGTGCGAGAGATGGATCGACTGTAATAAACACTGTTCTAATCAGGCACTACCATCAAACAGTGTACTCACAAACCAGATAGGTGAGGCTAGCGCTGGCAGAATTGTACAGGGATCTAACTGTTCGTCTGTCCAGCGCTGAGTAATTCCCCTTGGTTTGTTGTACATCAAACAGTGTGTATACCGAGGGAATTCACTCAAGGCTGGAAAGCATGTAGGTATCATTCAGCTCCGTCTTGTCTCTTCTAGTGTCAGCAATACTGCAGGTGCACAATTTCAAAAGTGTCCGGCACTACCCAGTACATTTTAGCTTCATTGCTAATCAGGCACTATTACTGAACATTCGCATTATGATAAAGGCACTGACTTTTACGTTTAACATGAGCTATTTTATCAGCCAGTTTAATTAAACAGTTGTGCATGCGCAGTGAGTCCAGTGTTTTCCTGGAGAACAGCGCTATACAAGAATTATTTATTATTATTATTATTATTATTATTATTATTATTATTATTATTATTATTATTATTATTATTATTGTTATTATTATTAATATTATCTCCAATATAACCCGACATTTCGTTTAAAGTTGAAGACTTTTTATGCTCTGCGATGATCAAACACAATACTTTGATTTGTCAAGGAATTATCCACCCGTGCATCCGTTGCTGATTACTCTAAGATACACTTGGCTTGGACAGTGAAATGGTCTGTGAGCTGACACACGCAGTGTTTGTGTGCTGGTCTTTGATTTTAGACCTTACGGCCGTAGGCCGTAAGGTCTAAAATCAAAGACCAGCACACACAGCCCGCACTATGGGTTTAAACACATGCACCACAAACCGGCGCAGAATTTTCATCAGTCAAATTCCCAGTTATTTCCTTAGCGCATAAAACTACCCTAATTTAGTGAAACGCCCTCCGCAGCTGACCACAGGCCAGTGAACACAAATTCCTCAGGCGGACGTCTACGCCCGATGACTCCCTGCTTACCGGGTCGATACCAATTAACCGCGAGGTTCCTGACACTAGCTGTTAACCTGCAAAGTTTTGACAGCAGCCGCTGACAGCCTCATTATTTGTGCCGCTGAGGATGGACCCGTTACTTACACCTGTTGTGGACCAATGAGCCGTGAACAATGAACGGTGAGCTTTCCTTTGTAACGTTTGCCGTGATCAACGTGTAGAGCATCATTAATTACTTTGCAGGAGACGTGGGTCCTCACGAGCCGCAGGAAGTCTTTATTCATCTGTGTGATAGTGTGGCTAAAGGCTATCAGTTCACCGTTCGTTCGTTCGTTCGTTGGTTGGCTGGCTGGCTGCCTGGCTGTTTGGTTGGTTGGCTGGATGGCTGGCTGTTGGTTGGTTGGTAGTTTGGTAGGTTAGTCTGCCGGTTGGCCGGTTGCTTGCTTGCTTGTTGTGTTTGTTTGTTTGTTTAGTTATTTGTTGGTTTTTTAGTTGATTGATTGCTTGGTAGGTTGATAATGCCGCAAATTTGATTTGTTTCTTTGTTTGATTGACGAAGTCTGCTTGTCTGTTTGTTAACATTGCAAGGCGCTTTGAACTCATCAACAAATCCTAACTGGCATCAACCAACTCCCCTTTATTACTCTTATCTCTTGAGGCTTATGAAGATCTGCGCGCGTCCTGTAGATAGATGTTTCTCACGGGGGGGGGGGGGGGGGGGGGGGGGGGGGGGAAGGGAGGGGGTGGTGGGGATGGAGAAGCACGCTGATTCTGCCTAGTTCTCGTTAACCCTCTTAGCGCCAACACCCTGCAGCAGGAGATGGATCGACCATAATAATAATAATAATAATAATAATAATAATAATAAAACTAATAAAGAAGATTTGTTAGGCGCTTATTTTAAAAGTAGCTCTAAGCGCTGATACAATGAAAAGGCTAACAGTCAACACGCACACACACACACGCATAACACACGCGTGCGCACCCACCCACACTCACACGGCACACACACACACACACACACACACACACACACACACACAACACACACACACACACACACACACACACACACACACTTGACCGTGGTGATGAATTGTGCATGGTTGGGGAAATGAACTAG
>BTPG01000002.1:326260002-326451099 GCA_036245525.1 Semisulcospira habei
CATCCCTTCCAGTCCGCATACTTACCTGGCCACTCCACTGAAACTGCCCTGATTAGAATCTTAAACGATCTCCTTTGCACTGCGGATAATAATGAGCTGTCTGTCCTGACTCTCCTTGACCTGCCCGCAACCTTTGATACTATCGATCACTCCATTCTTCTGTCTCGTTTTCACTTTGACTATGGCTTCTCTGACCGTGCTTTACTCTGGATGGAGTCATACATAACAAACCGGCGTCTAGTTGTCTCTGTCAACAGCTGTCACTCTGCCCCAGCCCTACTACTTTTCGGAGTGCCCCAAGGTTCTGTGCTCAGGCCGATTTTCTTCATTCTGTATATGCAGCCGTTAGCTACTATTTTTTCAAAGTCCCCTGTTAGACATCATATGTTCGCTGATGACACACAGTTGCATGATTCTGATCCCGTTCCTGAAGCTGGTGTTTAATTTTCAACATGGAAAACTGCCTGACAGAAGTTAAAGACTGGATGATTTAGATTAGAAATAAACTCCAGCTAAATGATGGTAAAACAGAGTCCATGCTTATCACAGCTGGTGTGTGTCCTTCACAGTTGTCCTGTCTTCCCAGTCACATCTCTGTCTGTCAAAATCAAATCACTTTCTCTGACAGTGTCAAAACCCTTGGTGTTTTCATTGACAGAGACCTCAAAATGGATAAGTATGTTAGTCATATATGTGCAGATCAGCTTTTATTGAACTTCGGCGCATTAGCAGTGTTAGACAGTATCTGACGCCCGAAACAACTGCAATCCTTGTCTCCTCCTTTGTTTTATCACAGTTAGACTACTGTAACTTTCTCCTTTCTGGCCTGCCTAAAACCCAGCTAGATAAACTGCAGAGAGTGCAAAGCAGTGCTGCGCGTTTAGTTCTGCACGTGCATAAGCGTGACCATATCCGCCCCGCCCTTGAAAAACTCCTTTGGCTGCCCGTACAAGAACGCATTCTGTATAACTGTCCTGCATGTGCTTCAACTCTCTCAACCTGACTTCTCCTGCTTATATCTCTGACTTACTCAATCTGTATACTCCATCTTGCACCCTCCGCTCTTCCTCTCACACGTAAATTTCGCCTTCCCAATTTCAAATGTAAAACACGTGGCGGTCGTGCCTTCTCCCATCTTGGCCCTGCCACTTGGAACAGCCTCCCCGCCCCGGTCTGAAACTGTCAAACCCTCTCCTCATTTAAATCACTTCTCAAAACCCACCTCTACAACGCTGCCTTTCACTAGTTCATTTCTCCAGCCATGCACAATTCATCACCACGGTCACATGTGTGTGTGTGTGTGTGTGTGTGTGCGTATGTTGTGTGTGTGTGTGTGTGCGTGTTAGCTGTTAGCCTTTTCATTGTATCAGCACTTAGAGCTACTTTTAGAATAAGCGCTTAACAAATCTTTTTTATTATTATTATTATTATTAAAATATGGCGATTTTTTTACCTACTTCCTGAGCTCTTGTGACCCTTGACCTTTCTGAGGGGTCATCCAAATTAGTATGCATAGATAGGTCTTACCATCAGGTATCTCTGTAGCAAGTTTGGGTTTGAAGTTGTGAATAGTGTTTGAGAAAAAAACATCTTTTGTCAAAATATGGCGATTTTGGACCTATTTCTTGAGCTCTTGTGACCCTTGACCTTTCCAAGGGATCAACCAAATTAGTGTGCATAGAAAGGTCTTACCATCAGGTATCTTCGTACCAAGTTTAGGTTTGAAGTTGTGAATAGATTTTGAGAAAAAACATTTTTTGTAAAAATATGGCTATTTTGGACCTATTCCCTGAGCTCTTTTGACCCTTGACCTTTCCGAGGGATCAACCAAATTAGTGTGCATATAAAGGTCTTACCATCAGGTATCTTTGTACCAAGTTTGGGTTTGAAGTTGTGAATAGTATTTGAGAAAAAATATATTATGTCCAAAAATAGCTATTTTGGATACATTTCCTGATCCCCTGTGACCTTGACCTTTGAGAGGTCACTGAAATTGGTATGTTTAGAAATGTCTTGCCACAAAGTATCCTTGGGCCAAGTTTGATGACTGTAGCTTGAATAGTCTCCGAGAAAATGACAACGTTAAAGTTTACCATGGACGACGGCAGATGCACGACAGACGATGGACAAACGACCACTGGCCCAGAACACACTCATTTTTACTGACACTACTAAGTAAAGTAGGTAAAAGCACTGTCAGGGGAGAGAATTGTGCATTATCGACCAATGTGCAGTCTCCCCTTTTTCTTTTAATTTATAACGCATTTACTGCTTGAAAATGCCGACACCACCCAACTGCAAGAGGCAAAGGTCCTCATGAGCCCCCGCTACTGCAGGGGCTCATGAGGTTATTTGTCTCTTGCTGACTCTATTCATATCCGTGTTCCTTGGACTGATTGATTCTGTGTTGAGACTGCCCTGCTTTCAAAGGCATAATTTTGTATCCACCAGCAGTGATTTAAAGTAATTTCCCTCCCCCCACCTGACATGTGAAAAATGGATCAGCTATGAAAGTTTAACCCCGTCATGCATGCAGCCACCAGTAATGCTTATGGTACTGGTGACTGCTTGCTCAAGGGGTTGAAGAGTAGTGCCGGAATACCACGTGTCCGTCACCTGCAGAGCTGAAGGGGACGAGGATTATAGTCAACAAAAGCAGACACACGAGATTCTTCTCTTCATTCAAAAGATGAAATAAACCATGAAAGTTCAGCAGCTGGAAGCTGGCTGCTCATACGACTGGGTGACATTGACTTGCCATACAGGTCACGTAACCCTTGAAATAGTGCTAGGACACACAACAGGGTTGTTCCCCATGTGTGGCTAATTAACCCTTTCAGCCTCAAGGTCCCATTTCTCAAATTGTGGAGGTGTTGCCTAATGACTGTGTACCAGTTGTAGGAGATGGACTGATCATAATTCAAGGGTAGTGCCAGATGACCTTGGCGCCTTCAGGCGCCAAGCTCATCTGGCACTACCCTTGAATTATCATGATCAATCCATCTCTTGCTGCAGGGTCCCAGGGCTAAAAGGGTTAAACACACAAAAGTAGCAGACACCTGCGGAGTATGCTGCGTGTTGTTTGACTGGGGTTGCGGCCAACACTTACCTCTTCAAGTTTCAGTTTTCTTTCAGCAAGGCTAAACACTACGTCCATCTTATGGGGCCAGTAACACGTACGGCCCAACTCCACGTTTGGAATGCATTTGGCTCCAAAGTGCAACTGCTGTGTTAAATTTTGACACTCTGTTACACTTGTCACACATGTAACAGATATCTGAGATAGATACACTATGGAAGCTAAAGAGTAGTGGCTGCATGCTGACTGCTTTGCTGAGCAGGAAGAGGTAGTCATGTACAAAAAACATTTGAAAACATGGCCACCTGTTTGTCAAACTAAGAAGTTTTCACGACCGCGTCTCATTGTTTAACCCTTTTCATCCTGATACACCCATTGCTTAAATTAAATTTGACTGATAGTTCAAGGGGGGTGCCAGAATAGCTTGGGCCTCAGGTGCCAAGCTATTCTGGCACCACCCTTGAACTAAAACAGTTGTTGATCTGTCTCCAAATCTGTAATGTAGCCTTCATAGGACAAGAAGCAATTTTATGAAATCAGCCTCAGGATGTAATGGGTTAAAAAATATCACAGATGCCAGTCTGAAATCAGATCAGCGTGATGAAGTAATCTCCAAAGGAGATTACTGCATTACACTGGTCGGATGTCTGACTGCCAGTACCAGTCCTTACATCAAGCTGAAAACACAGCTGAAGTGACTGAAAGCCAGTGTGAACTGGAAAACAAAAAAGACATAACTACTCACTCTGAGAATGGCTTGCAGGACATCCTTGGCAGCCTGAACCAGCGCCGACTGTCTGGAAATGTTCCCTGGCACACCACTAACACATTGTCCCGCCATGTACAGTTCGCTTTTTGCCAGCTCTAGAGTCTCACATGCTGCGGACATCTGACTTCGAAACACCTGTGCAACATTAGCAGCGCAACTTTGAACAAGAATGGCAAAGCCCTGGCTGATCAACATACTTAACCCTTATCATTCGGAATACACCAATGTGTGAAATAAGCTTGACTAAAATAGTTCAAGGGTAGTGCCAGAATAGCTTGGCGCCTCTAGGCGCCAAGCTATTCTGGCACTACCCTTGAACTAAAGCCATTGGCCTATATCCTTATCTGTAAGTACTATAATGTAGCTTGCATATGGCAGTCAGTGTATAAATTTGAAGCTTTTAGCCTCAGTATGATATGGGTTAATCTAATAGTTGTGACTTTGACCTTTCTGACAGGTCACATGTTTCTCAAAATTTACGCATTTTTCACTTTTGTCAACCTCCCATGACACTTGACCTTTGTGAATAGTGAACCAAATTAGTATGCATGGAAAGGTCTTATCATCAGCTGCCATTCTGCTACATTTGGTTGAAAAGTTTGCAAAATTCCTGAAAAAAACCCAAATAAAACTCTATAATAATAATAATTACAGTATTTATAATGCGCTTATCTTATAATAATTATAACTCTAAGCGCGCACTCACAACTCGCACACGCATGCGCACGCTTTAGACTCACGTATCAGAGATAGTGAAAAAACATTACGACGGTCAACTTGGGGTGAGGAGTGTGGTGTTATAGTGCTAGAACTGTTGAAAGAGGTGAGTTTTGAGGGCGGACTGGAAGGAGCAGAGAGTGTTTCTGACGGAGAGAGAGTGGGAGAGTGTTCCAGGTGGATGGACCGTAGACAGATAAGGAGCGGGGGCCGAAAGTGCTGAGTTTGGTGTGGGGGATGAGGAGGCGGAGAGGGTCAGAGGCGGAGCGGAGGGAGTGGGAAGGAGTGTAGGGGTGAAGTAAGTTGGAGAGATAGGTAGGAGCGTAGTTGTTCAGGGATTTGTAGCAGAGAGACAGAATCTTGTATTGGATGTGTTGGGGGATGGGGAGCCAGTGAAGGAGCTTGAGCAGGGGAGTGATGTGGTCAGATTTTTTCTTTCTGAGGACGAGGCGGGCAGCATTGTTCTGGACGCGCTGGAGAGTGAGAGTGGTAGAATGAGAAAGGCCGGAAAGGAGAGAGTTGCAGTAGTCGATGCGAGATAAGATGAGAGAGACAGCGAGTTTGGTGGCAGCTTCGGTAGTGAGGTATTTTCTGATCTGACTGATGCGGCGGAGGTGGAAATAACATGCCTCTACCAAACAAGACATCAGTGTGACCCTTGACCTTTCCAAAGGGTCATCCAAATTAGCATGCATAGGAAGGTCTTACCATCAGGTATCTCTGTACCAGGTTTGAGAAGGAAGTTGTAAATAGTATTTGAGAAAAAACTATTTTTGTCCCCCAAAACTCTTTTTGTTACCTATTTTCTAATCTCTTGTGACCTTGACCCTTCCGAGGGGTCATTCAAATTAGTATGCATAGGAAGGTCTTACCATAAGGTATCTCTCAAGTTTGGGTTTAAAGTTGTGAATAGTATTTGAGAAAAAAACATCTTTGTCAAAATATGACTATTTTTTTTTACCTGTTTCCTGATCTCTTGTGACCCTTGACCTTTCCGAGGGGTCATTCAAATTAGTATGCATAGGGAGGTGTTACCATAAGGTATCTCTCAAGTTTGCGTTTAAAGTTGTGAATAGTACTTGAGAAAAAACATCTTTTGTCAAAATATGACTATTTTTTACCTATTTCCTGATCTCGTGACCCTTGACCTTTCCGAGGGGTCAACCAAATTAGTATGCATTGAAAGGTCTTACCAGCAGGTATCTTTGTACCAAGTTTAGGTTTGAATTTGTAAATAGTATTTGAGAAAACAACTTTTGTCAAAATATGGCGATTTTTTACCATATTGATCAAGTGACCTTGACTTTGAGAGAGGTCACTGAAATGAGTATGTTTTGAAAGGTCTTGCCACAAAGTATCCTTGGGCCAAGTTTGAAGATTGTGGCTTCAATAGTCTCCGAGAAAATGCCAACATTAAAGTTTACCACGGACGATAGACGACGGACAGATGACCACTGGCCAAAAACATACTCACTTTGGCTTCGCATGTGAGCCAAAAATTAAAAAAAGACAGACAGTGGGATGCACAATGGATGACTCAGTATACAAGTTTACTTTTGATAATGCTTGTGTATGTAAGCAAAAATAAGCAACAAATGTGGTGCACATTAGTATACTATACAAATGGTAAATGCAAAGCATATTGCAAAAGGCCGAGGTGCTCGCAAGCCCTTGCAGGGGCTCACGATGATCTGTACGCCTTTTGCTGACAACTGTCCACGTTCCTGTGATGGAGAGTTTTAGTGAACTACTCGGCTGAAAATAAATTTATATGAAAATTATTGTGCTACATAAACATAATCTTGTTCATTTCTGAACAGTACGAAGGTACCCATTTCATCCTCAGGCTGCATTACTGATTAGGAGATGAATCAACTGTTTTAGTTCAAGGGTGGTGCCAGCATAGCTTGGCGCCTGAGGCGCCAAGCTATGCTGGCACTACCCTTGAACTATCTGTCAAATTTATTTCAACAAGCAGTGGGTGGATGAGAATGAAAAGGGATAACAAAAAGGTAATTCATTATGAGCATCTTGAGGATGAAATTATCAATTTTTCTTAGCGTCATTTGGGGTCCACATCACAGTTCTGGAGACAGATCAACCAAGACAGTTCAAGGGTGGTGTCAGAATAGCTTGGCGCTTACCGGCGCCAAGCTATTCTGACACCACCCTTGAACTGTCATGGTCACTCCACATCATGTCACAGCATGTAAGGGTTTTATGGGCTATAGAAAAGTGAGGAGCCAGAATGCGTACAGAGTCTGAGGAGTTTTGTATCTGGTCCTGGCCAATGCTGATAAAGCCATCTACAGCCCTCGTCACACGCTCCACACAAGCAGCAACGTTCAGCGTCGATCCATCCCCCGTCTCTCCACCCTGACTTCCAACATCATTCAGGATCATCAGCAGGGACACCTATAAAAGCAAAAGCTTTTTTTTTTTTAACCTACAAAAGCAAATGCACTAAAAAAAAATGGCTGTTCTCACTTAAAATTATATTTATAACAAGTCAGAGGTTGCACCTATGCACCCCCCCCTCCCCCATACAAACATTGCAATAAAACACATAATACACAATAAAACAACCAACAGCCACTCAGAAGCACAATGTCAATGCCAGACTTAGACTATTACTAGTTGAAGTGTTTCAGGGTTTTGTAGGTAACTGAAAATGTCACCAATCGTGATCTCAGAACGAAAAGCCAACATTACAATTGATCTACAGCATATGTTGCACAGATGGCTGGAAGGATTAATGATCTTTTGTGTGCACTGCACTGCTTTCAATAACTGGTAACTGCGATAGGAAGCATAACGCAGTGTCTACTTTGATCGCTAAATCACCGTTTCTTTGATACCCTACTGACCAGGCTGGCAAAAACCTGTGACCCTCGGAGCATGTACCTGGTGTGCTCTGACCAAAGGGATGAATTTTACAGACCTTACTGAAGAGTTGCAACAGAACAGTTTGGCGCTTTCAGGCACCAAACTGTTCTGGTGCAACTCTTCAGTGAACTAGCAAGATCTGTCTGTCCCCTGAACTGGCAATACTATACTAATGGTCAAAACTTAAGGGCCACCCTACTTTTTTGTGTCATTGTTTATCGTCGCAACTAAGCTAATAAAATACAATGTTCTTTCGATCCAAATGGGTTAAAAGTTGACCTTAGACAGTCCATTGTACAGGGAACAATAGACAACAATTCATCAATTTCCACGAACATGTCAAATGCACGTGAAACATCGTCAGTTTTTGTGAAAAGCTGTGCGATATTGGCAAGCGCACCAAAGGCAGGCAGGTGGAAAAACTCGGTAAAGTCGTGATGTCATTAATTGTCACTTTCCTAACCATGCCACCACGACGAAGCCTAAGGCCAGTAGATCAAAGGTGGGCGCTAGCAAGGCTGCACCTGTGGAATTTCCGGATGAGAAGTTGGGAGACATCTTGGGGTGTCCCATTCAGTGACCCAGAGGCTGCTGGCACGATTCCAAGAACCTTAAAGGGCAGAACGACAACCTTGCTCAGGACGCCCCCGCGGCACCAGCAGAAGGGAGGACAGATACCTCTGTGTGGTGGCTCTGCATGACCGAACTGTCACGTCAACCATTCTGCGACGTCAACTGATGAAAGCTGCAAACGTTAACGTCAGCAGAAGCACAGTCTGTTGACGTCTGCGCGAAATTGGCCTGGCTTCATGCAGAACAGCAGTGAGAATACCCCTCACTCCAGCTCATCGCAGAGCCCGGGTTGCCTGGTGTCGTCAACATGTGAGGTGGAACAGACTCCAGTGGACTCAGGATCTTTTTACTGATGAGTCACGGTTCACTGTGTCATTCAATGATGGCAGGGTGAGGGTCTGGAGACACCAGGGCGAGCGATTCACAGATGGATGCGTCCAAAAGGTGGATTGCTACGGAGGAGGCTCAGTCATGGTCTGGGCAGGCTTCAGCAGGGTGGTCTTTCAGGCATGGTTTGCCATTTGCTGAAGGCCTCAAGCAGCTGTGTCGTTCGTTTGTATCGGCCCTGCGATACGGTTCTGGTCGTCCTGGAGCCAGTGTCCGAGGAAGGAGAGAGAAGAAGAGCTGCAACGACTTAACCCCTGGCTTGTCTTGTCCTTGTTTGTCTTCGTCCTAGCCGGGGTGTCTTCACAGATGGCAGTAAGTATGCGCAACAATTCTTTAGTGGCCATTTGCTCGGGGGGGGGGGGGGGGGGGGGGGGGGGGGAGGGGGGGATGGGGGGGAGGGAGGGGGGATGGGGGGGGAGGGAGGGGGGGGAGGGTGTCTGTGTTTGCTTGTCTGTTATTATTATTATTTTGGTTAGTGTGTATTGGGGGGCAAGTGTGAGTATAGAATGTAGAAGTGAATGTCATCTGTATTTTGTAGTATTTAGCGTCGGAGTGTAAATATCGGAAGTGAGTCATGTGGTGACGTGTAAATATATATATGTATTTTGTTGAGGTTGAATTTATTGTTGCTGGAGAGAGGTGAAGGGAGTATAAAAGACGGCAATTAAAGTTGCGGGAAGGGTGATGTGATTATCTTGTTTCTTTTGTTAGTTATTTATGTGTATTTTTGCACCTGTGTTTTAGTGCATCCTAACTCAATGGTCCAAATCCAACGGCCTAAAACTTAAAGAGCTAACCGGCTAAGTCTGCCACCGTGCTGTGGTACTGAGAGTGGAGGCTGACTGTGTCACTCTGCCTTGTGGGGCTGCGACGCCGGACCTGGGTGCTGTTGAGAGTGTCGCGGCACGCCCGTGTTTAGTCAGGTTGGGTCGTCCCATTTAGTTATTTCTAAGCTATTTAAGTGAAGTTTTGCTTGTTTATTATCTCGTAAAGAATGTTGTGAGATTTATTTCATCTCCTCGTAGTGACTGTGTTGTGAGAGGAGCTTTGTCACGGTGACGGAAAGTTTTTGAGATATTGTATTATTTAAAAGCAGCCTGTGTTACCGAGGGCCTTATCGCGGAAGCAGGAGCGTTGAGCTGAGCTGAGCTTAACGGTTGTGCTTCCGGCGAGAAGGTCCAGTGACGTAAAATATATTGAGTTTATTCAACTGTCAGTCATGTTGGATTAAATATATTTGCTCCATTTGTATACATGATATTGTTTATTCTGAAACATGTTAGTTAAAGGAGCCTTGTGCTGTAAATGTCCAGTTTGCGAAAGCATTAATTTAATTTGAACTCATCGTTCGTGCTCTCGCTTGTGCTGATTCAGTAGCTTATGAACTATATTCATTTTTCTCGATCTCCATTTGTGTTTTAGTAAGCATATTTGGTTCATCGTATATTTGATATTGTGCTATTCAAAATACTGCGTTAAGGAGCCACGTGCTGTGAGGGACTCTTCACAGAAGCAAAGGCGTTGGTCTAACTGGCGTTAGCGCTTTACGCTTGTGCTTTCGTCGGGGTCCAGTGGCTTATGATTTAGGCTGTTCAGCCTCAGTTTTCTTTTGTATTTTATTTAGGATATTTGTTTTATTATTATATCTTGTTATTTTGTAGTGTGTATTAGGGGTATAAGGGGTGGGAAGTTTGGACGTATGTGTGTGTGTGAATGTGACGTGTGAGTGTGTTTGCGTAGGATTGTGTGAGAATAGTTGATTATTGTTAGGGTTATAAATTTTATATAATGTAATAAATGTCGTCATCATTATTCCTCTGGTGTTTGTGTTAGGTCTGTGTTAGTGTGGGCCGGGTGTATCTCGAGTGGTAGCACTCATAGTTCGCGCCCCGGAAGCGGGGGTCATGGCAGCATGCAAATTATATTTATCAGATCTGGTAGAGGTGATAGCTGCTATCAATACTCGACAGCCCATGCTGTTCAAGAAATGACACCCACACCACGTAAAGCAAAACACCCTGACCCACAGAAGAATACAAGTTCTGTTAATCCTTATCATTCGGAACACACCAGTGTGTGAAATGAGTGTGACTAAAATAGTTCAAGGGTATGAACTAAAACCATTGGTCTATATCCTTATAAATCTGTAACTGGAACTACTGTAAGTGTCCTATAATTAAAGTATAATGTAGAGGGAGCTCGCATACGGCAGTGTACAGATTTGAAGCTTTTAGCCTCAATATTATATGGGTTAACTGCAGCATTTTTTTTTTCAAGTAAACTTTAAACCTTTTGAATGTTTCGCCGAAAGGTGTGCTTCTTATCGATTTTCTTGGGCTTGTGACATCGACTGAAAGACACCAAGCAGACGACAATTTTGCTCCATTCTCACCTGCGAGGCGATGGGTGCTAGAACCCGTTCCGTGGACTTGCTTTTCACGAGCCGGGATATTAATCCGTTTGTTACATCCATTTCTGACGAGGAAGTGTTAGATAAATCGTGCAACCGATCACGGGTCTGCCATTTTCAACAGCTGGTGCTTAATCGATTTTTGAAACTGGTGGCCATCGTAGCTCAAGTCATGCATACATGTTCAAGCATGCAAATAGAACCAAATGAGAATTACACCAATTAAAAATTGAAGAAAAGTCAGTATCGATGAAAATAACCGACTGATTCAGTCGCGTAAAATCAAACCTGGGCCTGGGAAGGTTGGGGGGGGGGGGGGGACGTGGAGTGGGGGCACGGAGCGGAGGGATCTGGGGGAGGGGGGGGGGGAGACTGAGAGAGAGCTTCCGTAACCCGCCGCCCTCCCGCCCGCATAGACCACTGACACTGCATTAGTATTAGTGCACCTCAATTCAGCCGGTTCCCTCTCTGGCCGCTCAGCCTGGTGATCGAGTCGCCCCCCCCCCCCCCCCTCAGTTGTGCTTCAACAGTCGCGGTTTTGATTTCGTCAAGTCATTCACCGCCGGCAATGACTGAGTGACTAAACAACAACAAAAAATCCGCCCGAGTCATGTGGAGGCTGGGTTTAGTATCACACAGTTCAACCTTTAAAGGGGCGGATCGGGGCCGGGGGCTTCCAGGGGGTCCCGCCCCCCCCCCCCCCCCCACCCAGGGCCCCAATTCTGTAAAATGCTATAACAAAGTCTTTTGGCCGGTGCCGAAGCGCACCCCCTTTCAGTCCGCCTTTCTGTTCAGTCGACATCAGAGTTTTGGAGACTGAGTCAGTCCGAGTGATGCCGACGACTCACAGTGATGATGATGACGGCCGGATGAGTGATGATCATGTCCACTTGTAATGCGCATCCGGCACTCCATGCTAGCAGCATGCTCCGGCAGGGCGCATAATAATAATAATAATAATAATAATAATAATAATAATAATAATAATAATAATAAATAAATAAAACAACACACGCAACTTCTGGTGCACAGTAGTCCTAGAATGAAAACAACAGGACCGTACACTGACACGACGGCTCCTCTTCTCACTCCCCCCCCCTTTTCAACCCCCGCCCCCGCACCCGGTGGCGCAGCGGCATGATTTGCATTAGTAATCAAAGCACCACTCGTCAGGCCCCTACTACTTACTGACTTTCGTTGTGGATCAGATATCTTCATTTACTTCGCCAGACCGGCGATAGTTTTATATGTCATGTTTTCATCCTTATGTATGCTGTCAGTGATTACTGTGGGTGATAATGGTGTGACTATTATTTTAGTCTTTAGTAACTCAGTGACATCAAGTTTGAGACTGTGCCGACTCAGTGACACATTCCAATTTTTTACTGAATTGTTTTTTTACTACACATGCCGGGAAACATGTCTTGGCGAGGGGTGGTCCAAATTGCCCCCCCCCCCCCCCCCCCCCCCCCCCGCAAACTTTGTCATAGCGACAGATACTGCTTGGGCCGCAGGGGGGTTCCCGGGACTGTGAGCCCCTGGGACCCCCCCCCCCCTCCTCATCCCAGAGTCTGCCCCTGGTGCCTTTCACCCACCTCCGCCCGGCCTCTACCGCCAAGGCAAGGGCCGGCGAACTGAACGCGAAAGCGGCAAGGTTCATTGCCCACTAGGTGCCGTTTGTGTATCAGGTTAAAGGGTACTGATCTAGTAAAATGGTGGTCCCGGCGATGGGTCGCTTACCATTTAGGCATGGGGCTTCGTAACAAGCAAATTTGTACTGAGTTGCCCCCCACCCCCTCCTTCGGGAGGTAACATCCACTTTTGTCAGCACTGATGATGTCTTGTAGCTACCGTGGCTCCACTGATACGGAAGTAGTTTGGTCATATGACTATCACTGATCCACTGAGACAAGGATGGAGGGGAGCGCAGCTACGGCGGCCGCTTCTCCACTAAAAGCCGCGGCGTAAACATTGACTAAAGATCGTGCAAGAGTCATACAAGATGTTCGAATGTGTTTGTACTTTTTTAAAAATCTGATTTAAGTACTCAAAAACTGTGCTCATAATAATGCGTGTATTTATACGGAAACGCAGACAAATAATATAATCCTACTTTCGGTTTCATATTAGGGAGAATAAAATGCGCCGTACACGCATAGTGATAGCACATTTCTAATCTTTGTCGGGACAGTAAGCTGGATTGAGTATGATAAAAGGAACGTGAACGATTGGTGTAATTAAAATTAAAAAAAAAAACATGTTTAGGCACAGAACAAAACGGAAGAAAACTGTCGTTTGCTTACTAATGCCGGAACACGTTTGTGATCCAGTAGTAGTGAAGTAAAGGAATTTCAGTGAGTGCGGCAATCCCGCTGCGGCTAGTTGTCCAATGTAGCGTACGTCAGTATGGCCTGCTAGGAACGGCTGTCAAGAACTATCATATCTCACATTTTATATATATGTTAATTTGTCACAGTCTTGAAACTAGTGTTTGGTCGTAGGAGAGACCATTCCAGCCTGTCTACGATCTCGACTGATCTGGAGTCAGGGTTGTACCGGCTACACTGAGGCGTACAGTTCGTATGGTCTGTCAAGGCGAGCCGCAGCAGTTGATCTCAAAACGCGAAGATCACTCTTTCTTCTTCTTCATCATCACAATGTGGTTATCCCATAGTTCAGTGTGGGGCTTGCTTAACCCTTTTCATCCTGGTACACTACTGCTTGAAATTAATTTGACTGATAGTTCAAGGTTGGTGCCAGAATCGCTTGGCACATGAGGCGCCAAGCAATTCTGATCTGTAATGTAGTTTTCATAGGATAATAAGCATATTTTTAAAAAAATTAGCCTCAGGGTGTAATGGGTTAAAGTGACCTACTCCAGGCAGTAAAAGATTAATAGTTTACAGTTAAAATCTCTTGTGTAAGCTCTTTGTATGTCTTACAATAATGCTGAATTTAAGAGCTACCTTAAATTATGAAGTTTGAATGTCATACATGAAAGACGTTTTTGCTCATCTCCTCCTTTGTAGGCAGGAGACTTCCTTCCATTAAGTTCAAAAGGCAGTGGAAAAGCTCTGGTATGCGCGCCTACTCACATGGATTGTGAACAGAATTTAAGGGTAGAAAGGTCTTAGTTGAGACAAGACAACATTAATAAAACATCCCATGGAGCAGATCGCTTTACAGGAGGACAAAAGCTATCACTGTTTTGAAGCTTTGACCACTTTAGATTGAATTTAAAGCATGTTAACTGTTTTAGCCGTTATTTTTGTTTTCAGGGTGAACCGATGACAATGATGCTAGGCAGCAAGCATGGGACAGCCACATTAGCAAGTGACATTTTGGCCATCACCTTTAAGTATAGGCATTCAGGTTAGCTTGATGTGAGGAATCATTAAATAATCAGGTTTTGCACAATGTAACTGACTCATTGTGTAATTATGGCAACAACTGGGTCAGGGACTAGTTTTGGTGCTCCACCAACAGCGGCATCAAGTACTGCTGGAGGAACAGGATTTGGTATGCCAGCTGCTAGTCCACAGACAACAGCGACACTCACTCAGAACTCTCCCCCAGCTACAGGGCAGGCGCACCAGAGTTTGTCTCTGGGGTCCGCCATGTCATCTCACATCCAAGCTCCTGTGAGTATACCCAACATTCCAGCCACCAGCACACCATCCATCTCTGCTTCTACAGGACCTTACCAGCAGGGAGACATGTCAGGCGTGAGCACAGGGTCTGCTGGCAGTAATAATGGCAGTACACCATCACTTCAGGCATCCTCACCTCCACTGCTGTCTCCCCTGGCAGCTCAGTTCCCACAAGGAAAGGTCTGTAGAATGCGGTTTGAGTTTCCAACAGGTGGAGGATGGCAGACATTTAACGATGACCAAGACATTTTTCTTGGCCAGGTAGAAAAAGAGGACAGGATGAATGAGTTCACCAAGCTGAATGAGTCATTTAGAGTGACCACAGCCACCGTAGATACCAATACAGGTGCAATCATTGTGAAGAAACAAGGGCGGACGAGTCATGAGAGAGGAAAGAAGTGGGTTGATGATACGAAAGGAAAGATTATGGCTGTCATTGGGACTGTCAAGTTTGAAGTTCTACAGCCTGGCCACCTATCTGAGGAAATTCAGAAATGTGTGCTTGCTAGATTCAGCGACACCAAATTATCCTGTCACTTGAGTCAAGATAAACAGAGCCTTCTCATTTTGTCCAGTGACAGCACTGAAGTCCAAAGTGCAAAGGCCTTTGTGTCCACAAAGCTACAGAGTGGAGCGAATCAGCATGTTAGTTCATTTACTGTCTCCAGCTCGACATCAACAGCAGTGATGACCCACACACCAACACATACTTCACCGAATCAAAGTTCTTCAGCGACAGTGACTTCCACTCCTGCCAGCACCCAGAGTACCATTAGTACTGTCACCTTAGCACCTGCTAGTGGTGCTGCATCCACAGCAACTGCTCTGGTCCACCAGATGCAGTCGAGTCTTGCCACACCAACATTTTTCACATCAAACAACCTTAGTAACACTCTCACCTTGACTGCCAGCATTTCAGGCCCAGTCTCATCACTTAGCATGACCAACGCCTCTCCAGCACAGAAAGGGTCATCTGGTCAACAACTGCCAAGTCCAGCTACTGCCAGTGGAGCAAACCTAGTGACACAACCAGTGCAATCTACCCAACAGGTCAGCTCCACACAACCAGTGCAGTCTACCCAACAGGTCAGCACCACACAACCAATGCAGTCTACCCAACAGGTCAGCTCCACCCAAGGCGTATCAGCTAAAGTAACAGTAAAGATTACACAGCTTGAAGGTAAATTTTTGAGCAGTGAAAAAGTTTCTTTGGATTTCCTTAGCCAGCTGATGAGCAACATGGTGATTATTGATGTTAAGAGCATTCCCAGCGGCAATATCACAGTTGAGCAAGGGGATCCTGTGAAGGTTGACGCAATCATCAAAAATATGGTGGGCATGACAACGCTTGCTTCTCAGGAGGATGACTGTGACGTGTTAAGAGTTCTTGAGGTCTTTAAAGAAAAGTTCCCCTCGCAAACAGACCATGAGTACAATAAGAAACGATCAGAATTTACTGTTGTTTATCAGAAATGCATAGAGTCTGAGATATTGTCAGCCATACTCAAGTTAAAAACTGTCAAAATACTGATTCCAGTCCCTGCCTTCAAAGCATGCTTCATAAAACAGCATCTGCTGGCAGTTAGAACTGAAATCCACAGCAGTGTTCAGTTCCCTGTTGACATTGAGGTTGGTCAAGACTCCAAGGGTCAGCCTGGTATCTCCATCTTGGCTGAAAGGAAGTATTTCCCCGACGCCCAGAGGGCAGTTGAGAAGTTTCTGGCACAACTCCAGCAGACAGAAGTGGAGGTTGACTCTGCCCTAGCCGTGCACTTGCAGGGAGTGGCGGGTGTGAAGACTGTGCGGGCTCTGGAGCAGAAGCTGGCTTGTCAGGTCACAGTGCAGTCTCCACTGCTGCAGGTCATCATGCAGGTGACTTCTCCCAAAGGTCAACAGCTGCTGGTGTGTGCGGGCAGCATGGCCATATCTGACTGTCAGACGCTGGTCATACCACTACAGGATGGGCAGATGCAGTGGCGAGAACAGCACAGGCACATCCTGAAGAGAGGTAAAAACTTTAATAAAAATAGAGAAACATCTGCACTGTATTTCTCGTGTTAACAAAAAGATCCAAAGATTAAGATATTACTGGCTAGATGATTATTTTTGTTTGACCCTTTGCTGGAATCATCGCAACTAAAAGTGCTGCCGACACCCAAAATGTTAACAGTAGTTAACGTCACTTTTAAACCACAATCTTACACAACACATCACTAAACCCACCCACCGACTTGGCCACACCCTCGACTGGATCATCACCCGCACCTCCAATCAACTCTTCCTCGACTCTGACACCTCTTCTGTGCTTCCCTCTGACCACCTCGCTATTCTCGTCGCCCTCAACCTACCTCCCCCGAAAAAACCCAAGCTCTTTGTCTCTCGTCGCAAACTAAAATCTGTCAACCGAGAGAGCTTCTTCGACGAAGCTGTTGACCTTCTCTCGGACCCCACCGCCTCTCCTGATCTTGCATCCCATTTTGATTCCTCCCTTTGAAAACTTCTAGACATCCACGCCCCTGTCACCACCTGCTCCATACCCAACCGACTCCCCTCCCCCTGGCTCACTGACGACATAGCTGATGCCAAGCGCGAGCGCCGACAAGCGGAACGCCGCTGGTGCTCATCCGACCTCACCGTTCACAGACAGATCTTCCAAACCACCAGATCCAAAGTCTGCAGAATGATCTCCGACTCTAAACGTAAACATCTTCAAAACAAAATCCTGGAATCCACTTCATCCAAAACCCTCTACGCTACCATGAACACACTCCTAGGCACTTCTAAAGACTCTCCTCTTCCCAACACACTCACCAAAGAAGAACTCCCGTCCGCTTTTTCCACCTATTTCTCCGACAAAATCCAAACTCTGCGCAACACACTCGACACTCTGCCTTCTCCACCTTGCCTTCCTGATCCCCCCTTTTCCGGCACTCCTCTCTCGTCCTTCCGCCCCGTCTCTCAGGATGAAGTCCTCAAGACCATAAAGTCCATGACTTTCAAAACCTGCGAACTAGACCCCCTCCCAGCTTCTCTCTACCGGGACGGCCTTCCAAAACTTTTGCCCTTCATCACCGACATCATCAACACATCTCTAGAAAATGGCTCCGTCCCCGATATCTTCAAGTCCGCCATTGTCTGTCCTCTCCTAAAAAAAACACAACCTCGACCCAAACGATCTCAAGAACTACCGCCCAGTCTCCAATCTCTCTTTCCTGTCCAAGCTTCTTGAGAAGGTTGTCCTCAACCAGCTCAACCTCCACCTCGCCGACAACAACCTCCTCAGTCCCTTTCAGTCTGCCTATCGCAAACATCACAGCACTGAAACAGCCCTTCTACATATCCTAAACGACCTGCTTATCTCCACCGACTCGGGCAACATCTCCCTTCTTACGCTACTCGATCTCTCTGCCGCCTTCGACACCATAGACCACTCTATTCTCCTCCATCGCCTTCACCACTCCTTTGGCATCACTGACTCTGCTCACTCCTGGTTTCTCTCCTACCTCTCCGACAGACAGCAATCAGTCACCATCGACGGCGTCTCCTCCAACCCAGTCAGGCTCTCCTGCGGCGTTCCACAGGGGTCCGTCTTGGGTTCGGTCCTTTTCACACTCTACACCTCTCCCCTGTCCAACATCATCCAGTCTCACCACATACACCACCACCTCTACGCCGACGACTCACAACTACTAGACAAAGACAAACTCGACAACACTCAGTCACTACTGACTCGCACGGCTGACTGCTACGAAGACGTGAAAAACTGGATGACATCAAACAAGCTCAAACTGAACGACGACAAAACGGAAGCCATGCTGGTAGGCACTCGCCAGAAACTTTCCCAGCTCCCCCCTTCTCTCCACCTTCAACTCGACAGCACCCCCATCTCCCTCTCTGACTCGATCAAGAACCTCGGCATTATCCTCGATTCCTCTCTTTCCATGACCAGCTTCGTCTCCGCCACGGCCCAGGCGTGTTATTTCCACCTCCGCCGCATCAGTCAAATCAGAAAATACCTCACTACCAAAGCTGCCACCAAACTTGCTGTCTCTCTCATCTTATCTCGCATCGACTACTGCAACTCTCTCCTTTCCGGCCTTCCTCACTCTACCACTCTCACTCTACAGCGCGTCCAGAACAATGCTGCCCGCCTCGTCCTCAGAAAGAAAAAATCCGACCACATCACTCCCTTGCTCAAGCTCCTTCACTGGCTCCCTATCCCCCAACGCATCCAATACAAGATTCTGTCTCTCTGCTACAAATCCCTGAACAACTACTCACCTACCTATCTCTCCAACTTACTTCACCCCTACACTCCTTCCCGCTCCCTCCGCGCCGCCTCCGACCCTCTCCGCCTCCTCATCCCCCGCACCAAACTCAGCACTTTCGGCCCCCGCTCCTTCTCCGTCTACGGTCCATCTACCTGGAACACCCTCCCACTCTCTCTCCGTCAGAAACACTCTTGAAAAATCTCCTCCTTCCAGTCCGCCCTCAAAACTCACCTCTTTCAACAGTTCTAGCACTATATCACTACACTCCCCACCCCAAGCTGACTGTCGTAATGTATTTTCACTATTTGTGGTACGTGAGTCATTGTCTAAAGCGTGCGCATGCGTGTGCGAGTTGTGAGTGCGCGCTTAGAGTTATAATTATTATAAGATAAGCGCATTATAAATACCGTAATTATTATTATTATTTTAATTGCCTTTGTTCATCTGCTTTCCTGGCCTGCTTACCCTCAGGCTTATTCAGCAAGATCAGAGGATTGTGTGTATGGCTGCTTTTATTTATCCCCACCAGACAGGTTGCCATACATAGACTTCAGATGGTTTATTGGCTCATGTGCGAAGCAAAAGTAAGTCTATATTTTGGGCCAGTGGTTGACCGTATGTCATCTGTCGTTCATCGTCCTTCGTCCGTGGTAAACTTTAACGTTGGCATTTTCTTGGAGACTATTCAAGCCACATTCTTCAAACTTGGCCCAAGGATACTTTGTGGTAAGACCTTTCTAAACATACCAATTTGAGTGACCTCTCACAAAGGTTACAGGGGATCAGGAAATAGGTCAAAATAGCTATATTTTGACATAATTTATTTTTTCTCAAATACTATTTACAACTTCAAACCCAAACTTGGTACAAAGATACATGATGTTAAGACCTTTCTATACGTACTAATTGGGTTGATCCCTCGGAAAGGTCAAGGGTCACAAGAGCTCAGGAAATAGGTGAAAAATAGCAATATTTTGACAAAAGATGTTTTTTCTCAAATACTATTCACAACTTCAAACCCAAATGGTACAGGGATACCTGATGGTAAGAACTATCTATGCATACTAATTTGGATGACCCCTTGGAAATGTCAAGGGTCACAAGGGCTCAGGAAATAGGTCCGAAATAGCCATATTTTGACAAAAGATGTTTTTTCTAAAATACTATTCACAACTTTAAACCCAAACTTGCTACAGAGATACCTGATGGGAAGACCTTTCTATGTACACTAATTTGGTTGATCCCTCGGAAAGGTCAAAGGTCACGAGAGCTCCAAAAATAGGTCTAAAATAGCCATATTTTGACGAAAGATGTTTTTTTCTCAAATACTATTCACAACTTAAAACCCAAATTTGGTACAGAGATACCTGATGATAAGACCTATCTATGCATACTAATTTGGATGACCCTTTGGAAAGTTCAAGGGTCACAAGGGGCTGGCAAATGTGCATAAAATGTCCGATTTTTGATAAAATTGTAGGTATTCCCAAATTTTAGCAAATTTTCAACTAAATTTGGTTCAAAGATAGCTGATGATAAGACCTTCTCTTGGCTGGACTTCGCGAACGAAGATTTTATAGGAGTTGCCCACGACGTCTGCAGGCTTGTTCGTGGCTGCGGAGGCCAATCCGGGACAGGCAGGTTCGACCGCAGTGTCTGCAGGGGAAGGTATGGCCAGAGTTCTGAGTTGCGGCATCTCTGTTCTTTCTCCTGAGCCGCTTGTCCTTAAGGCTAGCTCTGTGAGAGTCCTCAAAGGAGACAGCTGCCTTGTAAATAGTGGAGCGCCAGGTGTCACGGTCCACAGCAAGCGAAGACCACTGGTGGTGGTCGATTTGGCAGGCACTAAGTGACTTCTTGAGACAGTCTTTGTATCTCTTCTTTGGTGCCCCTCTGTCACGGTGTCCAGTAGCAAGCTCGCCGAACAGGGTGATCTTTGGTAGGCGATGATCCTCCATCCTGGAGACATGCCCCGCCCAGCGGAGCTGTGTCCGCAGCAGCAAAGCCTCGATGCTCACGGTTTCAGCCTGTTCAAGGACCTCGACATTGGTGACATAGTCACTCCAGTGAATGCCCAGGATGGTACGCAGGCAGCGCTGGTGGAAGCGTTCGAGGAGTCGTAGTTGGCTGCGGTAGAGGGCCCAGGACTCGGAACCATACAGCAGGGTGGTGAGGACCACAGCTCTGTACACGCTGATCTTGGTGCCTGTTTTCAGCTGTTGATTGTGCCACACCCGCTTGAAAAGTCGCCCGAAAGCGCTGTTCGCTTTTGCCAGCCTGCTGTCAAGCTCCTTGTCCAGCTTGGCGTCCGACGTGATAATGCAGCCAAGGTAAGTAAACTGGTGCACTGACTTTAGTTCAGACTCGCCGATGGTGATGTGAGGAGGGCGATACACTGTCTTGGGTGCCGGCTGATGGAGGACCTCTGTCTTTTTCAGACTGACCTCGAGTCCAAAGAGCTGGGCAGCGTCTGCGAAGCAGGACGTGATGCGCTGCAGGGCTCTCTCTGTGTGTGCAACGAGGGCAGCATCATCAGCAAAAAGCAGCTCACGGATCAGTTGGTCTAGGGTTTTCGTGTGGGCCTGCAGTCGTCTGAGGTTGAACAGGCTGCCATCGAGACGATACCTGATGTACACTGCATCGTCATCATCGAGGTCCACTGTGGCCTGCTTCAACATCATGCTAAAAAAGATGGTGAAGAGGGTCGGTGCCAGCACGCAGCCCTGCTTTACGCCGTTGAGAATGGGGAATGGTTCTGAGAGGTCATTGTTGAGTCTGACCTGACCTTGCTGGTCCTCGTGTAGCTGGACAATCATGTTGAGGAACTTTGGGGGACAGCCAAGTCGCTCCAGGATCTGCCACATGCCTTGCCTGCTCACAGTGTCGAACGCTTTTGTTAGGTCGACAAACGTTACGTACAGCCCTTTGTTCTGCTCGCGGCACTTCTCCTGTAGCTGTCTCAGCACAAAGACCATATCGGTGGTGCTCCTGTTTGCTCTGAAGCCACACTGGCCCTCTGGGAGTTGGTCTTCAGCGATGGTAGGTACCAGCCGATTCAGGAGCAGCCTTGCAAGGATTTTCCCAGCAATGGACAGCAGTGTAATTCCCCGATAGTTGGAACAGTCAGACTTCTCACCTTTGTTCTTGTACAGGGTGATAACGACTGCATCACGGAGATCCTTTGGTAGTGTTCCTTCCTCCCAGCAGCAGAGAAAGAGGTCATGGAGCTTGTTGTGCAGTGCTGTGCCTCCATGTTTCCAGATCTCTGGCGGTATTCCATCAATGCCTGCTGCTTTGCCACTCTTGAGCTGGTGGATGGCTGTGAGGGTCTCTTCAGCGGTGGGCGGTTCGTCCAATTCAACTTTTACTGGGAGCTGTGGGATTTGTAGGACGACTGCTTCTTGAACAGTGCGCTCAGCGCTGAAGAGGCTCTGAAAGTATTCCGACCAGCGGTTCAAGATGGAGGTATTATCTGTGAGGAGTGCCTGGCCATTCGCGCTTCGCAGGGGACTTTGTACCAGGTGCCTGGGGCCATGCACTGCTTTCAATGCTTCGTAGAAGCCCCTGTAGTCACCATTGTCTGCGCAAAGCTGGGTCCTCTGTGCAAGTCTGGTCCACCACTCATTCTGGAGATCTCTGAGCTTGCGCTGGAGACTGCTGCAGACGAGGCGGAAGGCAGACTTCTTCACAGGGCAGGAAGGCTGGGCTAGGTGGGCCTGATGGGCGACTCTTTTTTTTGCTAGGTGTTCCTGGATCTCTACATCGTTTTCGTCAAACCAGTCTTTATTCTTCTTTCTAGCGAAACCCAAGACTTCTGCAGAGGATTTTGCAATAGCAGTTTTCAGTTCTTCCCAAAGTGTTTCAGGGGAGGAGTCTGCTGGGTCCGCTGTGTCTTTGAGCCTGCGCTGTAAATCTGTCTGAAAGGCAGCTTTCACATCGTCACGCTGAAGGCTCGCAACATCAAGCTTTTTCTTGGGGGGCCCCCATTTCTTGGGTTTTGGCTTGAAGTGGAGCCTGAGTTTGCAGCGGACAAGGCGGTGGTCAGTGTGGCACTCTGCGCTGGGCATCACTCTGGTGAGGAGGACGTCACTGCGGTCCCTCTGACGCACTAGGACATAGTCGATAAGGTGCCAGTGCTTGGAGCGAGGATGCATCCAGGTGGTCTTTCGACTGTCCTTTTGCTGAAAAGTAATGTTGGTGATGACCAGTTGCTGCTCTGCACAGAACTCCAACAGTAGGCGGCCATTGTCATTGCAGTTCCCCACGCCATGCTTGCCGAGGACTCCTTTCCAGGCTTCAGAGTCCTGGCCCACTCTGGCGTTGAAGTCGCCAAGGATGATGACTTTGTCGTCTGCAGGGGTGCTCTGTATGAGGCTGCGCAGGTCAGTGTAAAACTTGTCCTTTTCAGCAGGCTCTGCCAAGAGGGTTGGGGAGTACACACTGAGAAGGGTGACGTGTTGCTGGTGTCTCAGTGGGAGGCGCATGGACATGATGCGGTCTGAATGACCCGTTGGTAGGTTTTCCAGCTTAGTCGCAATGGAGGTCTTGACCATGAAACCCACGCCTGAGAGCCGTCTTTCTGATGCAGGCCTGCCTGACCAGTAGAGGGTGTACCCAGCGCCAAGTTCTTGGAGGCTGCCTTCGTCCGGAAGGCGTACTTCGCTGAGCGCGGCGATGTCAATGTTTAACCTCCGCAATTCATGGGCAATGAGGGCGGAGCGACGTTCGGGGCGTCCGCTGTCTGCTTTGTCGAGCATGGTTCGGATGTTCCAGCATGCTACGTTGAGTCCGGTCGTGGTCGTCATCAGAGTGGATCCGTTATTCTTTCTTAGCAAATTTTCAACTAAATTTGGTTCAAAGATAGCTGATGATAAGACCTTACTATGCATACTAATTTAGTCAACTCATCACAAAGGTAAAGGGTCACGGTGGGTTGACAGATGTGTGAAAAATGCTTACATTTTCAGAAAACATGGATTTCGCTGCTGCAGAAGCCAGCCCTTGTCACAAAGGTCAAACATATATATGTAAGTCGGTCATACATGTGAGCCATAATGGCTTTGCCTTTCTTGTTCAATGGCTGTTCTGGTGTGTGTGTGGGGGAGGGGGATCCCTCCCCCCCCCCAACCCATCCACCTCTGTCATCCCTGAAAACAAAATTGTTTGTAGTTGGTCATGCAAAACTGGTTGTGGGCATTTGTTGCGACTGTTTGACTTTTTCTTTTCTTGTACAGTGTATTTCATTGTGATCCTTAAAGGATCGGAGAGTGGTCGTAATGTGTTCAGGGGACTAGTCAAATAAACTCACTTGGCACATCTGACTTGCACCCCTTCACAGTACGTCAGTCAGATATAAAGTGTCATGTGCCCTGCACTCACAGGGGCTCAAGAAAAGCAATACCAGTACCTCTTACTTTGCGATACATTCCTTATAGCATCCTCAGACAAGGCAGCCATCTAGTAATAAGCTGCTGACTGTTGGTCCAGACGAGGCAGCCATCTAGTAATAAGCTGCTGACTGCAGGTTCACCACAGCTATTTAATCACCGCTGATCTGGGACCCCACCCAGTCCCTCAGCCTTGTACCCCAGCAGTAACCCTTTGTATGCGATACCATCTTTATCCCTTATCATTCGGAATACACCAGTGTGTGAAATAAGTATGACTAAATAGTTCAAGGGTAGTGCCAGAATAGCTTGGCGCCTCTAGGGGCCAGGCTATTCTGGCACTACCCTTGAACTAAAGCCATTGTCTATATCCTTATCTGTAAGTACTGTCTGTAGCTTCCTCGCGCTGGGACCATATGGCGTTGAGGCGCGTTCCTGGGTGGTGGATAGGGGGTCCCTCGTGAGAAGGGTGCACCGAATGAAATAAGGTGCCGTGAACCAACATGGTCTAAGGGAAGGAGACCCTGACAGAAAACCCCTGGTCCTCCTAGTAAGGGGGCTGGGCATGGGGGTAGCTTCCCCACCCTGCAAATAAAGAAATAGCTACAAAAATGCAGACGAATAGACAAACAGCAATTTCTTTCCTGGAGGAGGAAGGTTCTTCTACCAGAAGATTTATGACGTCATGTGGTGAAAGCCGGAAGTCTTCGGAAGCCACAGGACCGAGCCGCCTCTCTCTATCCAGGGACACAATCATGGGCACATGGAATGTCAAGACCATGTACCAGAGCAGGAAGTCCGTCCAGATAGCAGTGGAAATGCAAAAGTACAACCTTTCCCTGCTAGGTATCAGTGAAGCCAGATGGACGCAGTCTGGCCAGAAAAGGCTGTTAAGTGGGGAGATGATTCTGTATTCAGGTCATGAAGAGGAGAATGCCCGTGTAGCACTCATGCTGTCACCAGTGGCACAGAGAGCGCTGATGGGCTTGGAACCTCTTGGGCCAAGAATTATCACAGCAGCCTTTAGAACCAAGAAAAAGATCAAGCTGAACGTCATCCAGTGTTATGCGCCCACGAATGACAGTGACGAGGAAGAGAAACAAGAGTTCTACGACCAACTCCAGAGTGCTGTGGACAAATGTGCGGAGCGAGACATCACCATCGTCATGGGCGATTTTAATGCCAAAATAGGGGAGGACAACACCGGATACGAAGAGGTGATGGGGAGACAGGGACTAGGGGAGATGAGTGAGAACGGGGAGAGGTTCGTAGACTTTTGTGCTCTAAATAGACTTGTCATTGGAGGCAGCATCTTCCCACACAGAAGAATACACAAAGCAACTCTGGTCTCACCTGACCATACTACAGAGAACCAAATAGACCATATCTGCATTAGTAAGAAATTTAGAAGATCCCTTCAAGATGTTCAAGTGAGGAGGAGAGCAGATGTCGCCTCAGACCACCATCTGCTTACCTTAAGAATGAAGCTCAAGCTAAAGAAAAGCCGCACAGAGACAACAAGAAGACAGCGCTATAATGTAGGCCTCCTGAGAGAAACTGGAGTGAGAGAAGAGTTAAAACTGGTGCTGTCCAACCAGTTTCAAGCGCTACAGGAGCTAGTAAATGAAGAGGAGGTGGTCACCACAGAGCAGCAGTGGAAGGCAGTTAGAGAGGCACTGAACTCGACCTGCAAAGACACTGTAGGGTTCAAGAAACACCATCACAAGGACTGGCTGTCGGCACAGACCTTGAAGAAGATAGAAGAGAGGAAGCAGAAGAAAACAGTTGTCAACAACAGTCGCACGAGAGCAGCCAAAGCAAGGGCACAGGAGGAATACTCGGAAGCCAACCGCGAGGTGAAGAGGAGTATCAGTGCAGACAGGAGAGCCTCCACAGACAGCCTGGCAGCAGAGGCAGAAAAGGCAGCAGGGAGCGGCAACGTGAAACAGCTCTACGACATTACCAGAAGATTGTCTGGCAAGTATGGCCATACAGAAAGACCAGTAAAAGACAAAGAAGGCAAGCCTATTGCAGACAGAGCAGACCAACTCGACAGATGGGCCGAGTATTTTGAAGAGTTACTGAACAGACCCACCCCACCCAACCACCCCGGACATCCAGCCGGCAGAGACTGACCTACCCATCAGCTGTGACAGACCCAGCCAGGAAAAGATCAGAAGAGCAGTGGCATTTTTGAAGAACGGCAAAGCAGCAGGGCCAGATGGCATCCCAGCGGAGTCTCTGAAAGCAGACCTAGAAACAACAGTAGAGAAGCTGTACCCACTGTTTGGAAAGATCTAGGGAGAGGAGGTGATGCCGGCTGACTGGAAGGAGGGGTACCTAATCAAGCTTCCCAAGAAAGGTGACCTCAGCAAGTGTTCCAATTACAGAGGAATCACGTTGCTGTCAGTACCAGGAAAGGTCTTCAACAGGATCATCCTGGAGAGAATAAAGAGCTCCGTCGACCCCAGTTGAGAGACCAGCAAGCAGGATTCAGGAAAAACCGATCATGTACAGACCAGATTGCCACTCTCTGCATCATTGTGGAGCAGTCTCTGGAGTGGAGCTCCCCGCTGTACGTCAACTTTGTGGATTACGAGAAAGCATTTGACAGCATGGACCGAGAGACTTTGTGGAAACTCCGACATTACGGTGTACCCACAAAACTCGTCTGCCTGATCAAGAGCAGCTACGATGGCATGACATGACGCGTGATCCACGAAGGGCAGTTCACCAGGGAGCTCCAGGTCAGAACCGGCATCAGGCAGGGGTGTCTGCTGTCTCTGTTCCTCTTCCTACTGGCCATAGACTGGGTCATGAAGAGGACCACAGAGCAGAGAAGAAGCGGAATACAGTGGACATTGTGGACACAGCTTGATGACCTCGATTTTGCAGATGACTTGGCTTTACTGTCCCACACTCATCAACAAATGCAGGACAAGACCACGAGGCTTGCTGACATCTCGTCCCAAGTGGGCCTCACCATCCACAAACAGAAAACAAAGACAATGAGGCTGAACGCAACCAGGGAAGAACCAGTCTTGCTTGCTGGCACCCCGTTGGAGGAGGTGGAGTCCTTTACCTATCTCAGGAGCATCATTGACAAAAAAGGTGGCACTGATGCAGATGTCAGAGCACGAATTGGTAAAGCCAGAGCAGCCTTTCTCCAGCTGAAAAAAGTGTGGAGTTCCAGAGAGCTGTCACAACACACCAAAGTCCGGATTTTCAACTCAAACGTAAAAGCAGTTCTCCTACATGGAGCAGAGACTTGGAGGTTGACAAAAACCACAGTCAACAGAGTACAGATCTTCATAAACAATTGCCTTAGAAGAATCTTGAAAATCCACTGGCCAGAGAAGATCAGCAACGTCAGACTCTGGGAGAGAACAGAGCAGATAACAGCAGAGAATGAAATTGGGCGAAGAAGATTAGGATGGATTGGTCACAGTCTGAGAAAGCCAGTTTCCAGTATCACTAGGCAGGCGTTGTCATGGAACCCCCAGGGAAAGAGGAAAAGAGGCAGGCCGAGAAACACCTGGCGTCGAGAACTCCAAGCAGACATCAAGAGACTGGGAACCACCTGGAGTAAAATCGAAGAAGAAGCGCAGGACACGAGTGGCTGGAGGTCTCACGTCGACGGCCTATCTATACCCTGGGAGGGTTGACAGGCGTAAGTAAGTACTGTCTGTAGCTTGCATATGGCAGTGTACAAATTTGAAGCTCTTAAAATAATAATACATGGTATTTATATGGCGCATTTCTCATATTTATAATATAACTCAATGCGCAGGCGAAAACGACGCACGCACGCACGCACGCACACACACACACACACACACACACACACACACACAGAGTCGGCAAGGGGGGGGGGGTGTACAGAAAACCATAGAGATCACACGAAAGTCTGCGAGAAAAGGTGAGTTTTTAACTTTGCTTTGAACTGCGTAAGGGGGGAGGCATTTCTCTGCTCAGTCGGTAAGGAATTCCAAATTAAAGGAGCAGTACATCTGAAAGAGCGTTCACCAGCAGATTTGAGATGGAACTTTGAGAAGTTTCTCTCCCGATGAACGCCGTGAGCGAGAGGGCTGGTAAGTGGTAAGTGGCGGTATGCAAGGGTCGCAATCTTAATCTGTATGCGGGATTGGATTGGAAGCCAGTGAAGGTCTTTCAGTATAGGGGTTACGTGGTCTCGTTTTCGCCTGCGCATCACGAGCCTTGCGGCATTATTTTGAACTCGCTTTTAGTCTCAGTATGATATGGGTTATTGCATCCTCTGACAAGGCAATCATCTATGTATTAGTCTATGATTGTGGTAATTAATTCTCTCTTGGCTTGACTTCGTGAACGAAGATTTTATAGGAGTTGACCACGACGTCTGCAGGCTTGTTTGTGGCTGCGGAGGCCAATCCGAGACAGGCAGGTTCGACCGCAGTGGCTGCAAGGGAAGGTATGGCCAGGGTTCTGAGCTGCGGCATCTCTGTTTTTTCTCCTGAGCCGCTTGTCCTTAAGGCTAGCTCTGTGAGAGTCCTCAAAGGAGACAGCTGCCTTGTAAATGGTGGAGCGCCAGGTGTCACGGTCCGCAGCAAGCGAAGACCACTGGTGGTGGTCGATTTGGCAGGCACTAAGTGACTTCTTGAGACAGTCTTTGTATCTCTTCTTTGGTGCCCCTCTGTCACGGTGTCCAGTAGCAAGCTCGCCGAACAGTGTGATCTTTGGTAGGCGATGATCCTCCATCCTGGAGACATGCCCCGCCCAGCGGAGCTGTGTCCGCAGCAGCAAAGCCTCGATGCTCACAGTTTCAGCCTGTTCAAGGACCTCGACGTTGGTGACATAGTCACTCCAGTGAATGCCCAGGATGGTACGTAGGCAGCGCTGGTGGAAGCGTTCGAGGAGTCGTAGTTGGCTGCGGTAGAGGGCCCAGGACTCGGAACCATACAGCAGGGTGGTGAGGACCACAGCTCTGTACACGCGGATCTTGGTGCCTGTTTTTAGCTGTTGATTGTGCCACACCCTCTTGAAAAGTCGCCCGAAAGCGCTGTTCGCTTTTGCCAGCCTGCTGTCAAGCTCCTTGTCCAGCTTGGCGTCCGACGTGATAATGCAGCCAAGGTAGGTAAACTGGTGCACTGACTTTAGTTCAGACTCGCCAATGGTGATGTGTGGAGGGCGATACACTGTCTTGGGTGCCGGCTGATGGAGGACCTCTGTCTTTTTCAGACTGACCTCGAGTCCAAAGAGCTGGGCAGCATCTGCGAAGCAAGACGTGATGCGCTGCAGGGCTCTCTCTGTGTGTGCAACGAGGGCAGCATCATCAGCAAAAAGCAGCTCACGAATCAGTTGGTCTAGGGTTTTCGTGTGGGCCTGCAGTCGTCTGAGGTTGAACAGGCTGCCATCAAAACGATACCTGATGTACACTGCATCGTCATCATCGAGGTCCACTGTGGCCTGCTTCAACATCATGCTAAAAAAGATGGTGAAGAGGGTCGGTGCCAGCACGCAGCCCTGCTTTACGCAGCCCTGCTTTTTTTTTGTTGAGAATAGGGAATGGTTCTGAGAGGTCATTTTTGAGTCTGACCTGGCCTTGCTGGTCCTCGTGTAGCTGGACAATCATGTTGAGGAACTTTGGGGGACAGCCAAGTCGCTCCAGGATCTGCCACATGCCTTGCCTGCTCACAGTGTCGAACGCTTTTGTTAGGTCGACAAATGTTACGTACAGCCCTTTGTTCTGCTCGCGGCACTTCTCCTGTAGCTGTCTCAGCACAAAGACCATATCGGTGGTGCTCCTGTTTGCTCTGAAGCCACACTGGCCCTCTGGGAGTTGGTCTTCAGCGATGGCAGGTACCAGCCGGTTCAGGAGCAGCCTTGCAAGGATTTTCCCAGCAATGGACAGCAGGGTAATTCCCCGATAATTGGAACAGTCAGACTTCTCGCCTTTGTTCTTGTACAGGGTGATAACGACTGCATCACGGAGATCTTTTGGTAGTGTTCCTTCCTCCCAGCAGCAGAGAAAGAGGTCATGGAGCTTGTTGTGCAGTGCTGTGCCTCCATGTTTCCAGATCTCTGGCGGTATTCCATCAATGCCTGCTGCTTTGCCACTCTTGAGCTGGTGGATGGCTGTGAGGGTCTCTTCAGCGGTGGGCGGTTCGTCCAATTCAACCTTTACTGGGAGGTGTGGGATTTGTAGGACAACTGCTTCTTGAACAGTGCGCTCAGCGCTGAAGAGGCTCTGAAAGTATTCCGACCAGCGGTTCAAGATGGAGGTATTATCTGTGAGGAGTGCCTGGCCATTCGCGCTTCGCAGAGGACTTTGTACCAGGTGCCTGGGGCCATACACTGCTTTCAGTGCTTCGTAGAAGCCCCTGTAGTCACCATTGTCAGCGCAAAGCTGGGTCCTCTGTGCAAGTCTGGTCCACCACTCATTCTGGAGATCTCTGAGCTTGCGTTGGAGACTGCTGCAGACGAGGCGGAAGGCAGACATCTTCACAGGGCAGGAAGGCTGGGCTAGGTGGGCCTGATGGGCGGCTCTTTTTTTTGCTAGGTGTTCCTGGATCTCTACATCGTTTTCGTCAAACCAGTCTTTGTTCTTCTTTCTGGCGAAACCCAAGACTTCTGCAGAGGATTTTGCAATAGCAGTTTTCAGTTGTTCCCAAAGTGTTTCAGGGGAGGAGTCTACTGGGTCAGCTGTGTCTTTGAGCCTGCGCTGTAAATCTGTCTGAAAGGCAGCTTTCACATCGTCACGCTGAAGGCTGGCAACATCAAGCTTTTTCTTGGGGGGCCCCCATTTCTTGGGTTTTGGCTTGAAGTGGAGCCTGAGTTTGCAGCGGACAAGGCGGTGGTCAGTGTGACACTCTGCGCTGGGCATCACTCTGGTGAGGAGGACGTCACTGCGGTCCCTCTGACGCACTAGGACATAGTCGATAAGGTGCCAGTGTTTGGAGCGAGGATGCATCCAGGTGGTCTTTCGACTGACCTTTTGCTGAAAAGTAGTGTTGGTGATGACCAGTTGCTGCTCCGCACAGAACTCCAACAGTAGGCGGCCATTGTCATTGCAGTTCCCCACGCCATGCTTGCCGAGGACTCCTTTCCAGGCTTCAGAGTCCTGGCCCACTCTGGCGTTGAAGTCGCCAAGGATGATGACTTTGTCGTCTGCAGGGGTACTCTGTAGGAGGCTGCGCAGGTCAGTGTAAAACTTGTCCTTTTCAGCAGGCTCTGCCAGGAGGGTTGGGGAGTACACACTGAGAAGGGTGACGTGTTGCTGGTGTCTCAGTGGGAGGCGCATGGACATGATGCGGTCTGAGTGGCCCGTTGGTAGGTTTTCCAGCTTAGTCGCAATGGATGTCTTGACCATGAAACCCACGCCTGAGAGCCGTCTTTCTGATGCAGGCCTGCCTGACCAGTAGAGGGTGTACCCAGCACCATGTTCTTGGAGGCTGCCTTCGTCCGGAAGGCGTACTTCGCTGAGCGCGGCGATGTCGATGTTTAACCTCCGCAATTCATGGGCAATGAGGGCGGAGCGACGTTCAGGGCGTCCGCTGTCTGCTTTGTCGAGCATGGATCGGATGTTCCAGCATGCTACGTTGAGTCCGGTCGTGGTCGTCATGAGAGTGGATCCGTTATTCTTTCTTGTTTTTTGACCGCAGGAGAAGATGCCCGTTGACCGCGGCTAGCCAACTGGGGTTGCGAGGGGACGAGCTTTGGTTAGGCCACCTTTTCTAGGCCCCTCTCCGTGTGGAGCAAGCAGTGCTGTCCCTAGAGAAGGCTGCTTGGTCGTTCAGGGTGTGCCGAGTGATGTTGTCATCCCCAGGTCAACATCAGGCGACCAATATCCTGAACCGCCTGTATGCAGGTTTGAGACTGCGGCTTCCAGTGACATCTTTCACCTGCCGTTTCGCCCCTCGCCCGTCGCTACAGGACTTGGAATGGTCAGTGTCATGGTCCGTGGACGTTTCCTAAAGCCTGCGCGGTGGAGCTTTTCGGTGGAGTGCAGTGTGCGCAGTACTGGCCCCACCCTTTAAACCCTTGGTTCATCTGCCATGGCCTAGCAAGCTAGGTAATTAATTAATACACTCAGAAAGCAAGAAGTCAGCCTCGAGCAGTGTTAGTGGTCAATCACCGGGAGTCTCCTGTTGATTGGATCCGCACATGTCCATGATAGAGTCGTTTCAATGTTAGTGATGGACAGGTAGGTGTGACTGTTAATTTAATCCAACCACAACTGCTCCAGCTGCACAGCGGGTCATCAGATTGGCTTTTTGAGGTAGTGTTAGTGGACATGCACCATTGCTCATTAGACATGCACCATTGCCCATCAGAACATCATTGTAGTCATTGACACTTGCCTGTCACCAGTGATCCAGTTGCTGAGGGCAGATTTATGCATTTTGGGCTGATTGCCATGAAATTTGGCACAGCAGTAGAAAATCATGATATAGTAAAATTCCATGCCAGACCACAGAGCTTACGAATGGCGGGAATCGCCATGTGTCCGTCTTTATTTGTGTGCCAGTGTGTGTGGATCAGATGGGGGTTAGAGTAGAAGGAGATAGATTCCTGTTGCTACACAAGCCCACAGAGCATACTAATGACGGGAAGCGCCGTGTGTCCATCTTTATTTGTGTGCGCTGACATGTGTGTTGATCAGAGGTTGGCTTAGAGAGGAGGGAAATGGATCAGCATAATAAGCGTTAAAATATGAACAACTCTGAATGTTCCTAAAAGAAAAACGCGTCTGAGCTCCAAACAATACGGTAGACTTTGGGATGAAATCCTCATCTTGTTTTTAAACCGTTGCCACCTGATACATTGCATATTCCTTTACACCTGTTGTAACAGTGTTGTTTAATCCAACGTAATTCCTTCCTCTTCACAAAGGATGGTCTGATATTAGTGATAATGCAAAGATATATGAAATCTAAGGGAGAAATGTACATACTACCGATACCATGGAGGGTGTAAATAAAAACACAGTTTAGCTCATTTAAATACCATAGTAGCAGCTTGTCTTTCATGTCCAAAGCCATATGTGTCTCGTTAGTTAAAACCATATATAAAGATCACAGGTTGCATCATTACTGCTAACACAGGTAGTAGTAAATAGTACCAAGGTTGGTCACACATGAGAATCGAGCATGCAGTTGAGTCGCGTTATTTAGATTATCCTCTATAGGAATGAACTCTCCCTGTCCCCTTCAAAGTGATAACACCATTAACTCCCTTCTGGCCATGGAGTCATGTGACTACAGCGAATGCCAACAATAGTATGGCTGATGACAGCAGGGAAGCTTTCAGTAGGGCCGTCATTGCAGGGCACAATGCGATGTTGCTGGGACAAGCAGCGATGCGAGAAAATGGTGCACCTTATCGAGACAACAGGCATTGCAGCAACACTGTTAGATGGTATGACACTTCACAAGGGAGGTAATTATGTTACCATTTCAAAGGTGACAGGAAGAGTTAATTCCCATAGGGAGAGACATGGATGAGGACAAGTGTGGCTTGGCTAAAAGCGGTGTGGTGTCCGAAAAAGTAATTGTTCAACAAATACAGTCAAACAGATCTGATCCCTTTCTAGCTAAATTTAAAAACATGAAGGTAATAAAAGGTTTCATAATTAGGACCACATCTTTTATTCCCATATACACATGTGTATGTATTCAAATAAATGACTAGTATGTCTCAAAGGTTTAGGGGGAGGGGTTTGTAATAAGTGAAAAGCATACACAAGCGAAGATGAAAATTACCGTTTTTTCCCCTGTTTGATATGTGTATTCATGTTTGTATGTGCATGCATGTGTGTACACATGAGCAGGCTAGTATATTTGTATTTTCATTTAGCTGTGTATCGATCCCCTAAAATGATGCAGATCTGTAAATATGGACATAATTTACCAGGTGAGGGGAGGTTGGCAAGGGTCTTTATGGGGTCTTCAGTTTCATTTGGCAGCTACTAATATCATGTTCATGTTCCTAATGACATGTATGTATAGGAGTAGGTTAAAAACAATAGCTCTTTCAGATTTGACTGATTCACTAAAGACTTGGCATGGAACAGGTTTCATTTATGTGTAAAGCAGGACTTCATTAGTGAACAATCCACTTTCCAAACCGTCAGTAATGCATAGGAAACACCTGTATAAATTAAAAAAAAAAAAATTACATATAAATTGGAAGAGTTTGATCCACCAGCATTTTCTTAGTTTATATGTTGCTGTTTATTCATGTTCTGACCGAATGACAATATGTAGATCTATTAATTGTCTCTAGGGAAAACAGCAGAATGCCACTTGCATTTTGTTTACTGATATCAGGGAATGTAGTGGTGCATATTTCATGTATGTGTGTGCAGGTGAGCAGGCTAGCATATATCGTATGTTCATTTAGCTTAACCCTTATCATTCGGAATACACCGGTGTGTGAAATAAGTTTGACTAAAATAGTTCAAGGATAGCACCAGAATAGCTTGGTGCCTCTAGGCGCCAAGCTATTCTGGCACCACCCTTGAACTGCCGGGATGCCATTGGTCTTTATCTTATCCGTAAGTACTATAATGTAGCTTGCATATGGCAGTGTACAAATTTGAAGCTTTTAGCATCGGTATGATATGGATTAATTGTATCATAGAAATGACACAGCTCAGTAATTACCTCTTAAACTCCCAGAATTAAATAACTTCCATTCTACAGAATGGAAGTCATTTAGTTCTGGGAGTTTAAGAGTTAAAGGCAACTTCTAGTATTATTCTAGTGTGCAAGATATCCTTGGGCTGACATCGGCTGCAGTCAGCCTGTGCGCAGGCCAACTGCAGCCAATGTCAGCCCAAGGACATTTTGCACACTGGGATGGGGATTCACACATATCTCTCTGCACTACAATTGATTTGTTCATCTGTGTTTATTTTTTTGGTAGGTTTTCTATCTACTGACATCCATCAGTACTCCAGTGAGGTTGGTCCACCGCCAAAGTCTCTGACCATGATTCTGCAGTGCAATGGCATGGCTGCAGCGGGGCAGAGCATCATCATCATGGCCATCCCAACTTCCTCCAATAAAAAAAAGTCAGCCAAACAACTGCAGGCTGCTTACAAAGAAGCTATAAATACAGCCACTACAAGCATTGCCTTGCCGCTAAACCTCTATGTAGACATCCCCTTGGCTGTTAGCGTCAAGGCTGCTATGCCCACAGTTCAAGATGTCATGGAGAAGGGAGGTAACCCTTGCAACATGGTGCTTTTCCTCGACTCACCGTCTGCGGCAGAAGTGAAGGGCGTGATGGCTGATATACAGCAGAGCCTGTCACAACACTGGGATGTCAGAGTTCATGCAGGTGAAATGCTTGTGACAATCATCAGGCCTCACAAAATGTAGGCGATAATGAAAATAAAGCTTGAATTGTTATTATCTCATTCAGCTTGACGCACATACTTCCCAAATTTTGGAGGCATCATCTAACGACTATGCACCTGTTGCAGGAGATGGGTTAACCATGATAATTCAAGGTTAGTGCCAGATTAGCGTGGCGCGAACAGGCGCCAAGCTAATCTGGCACTACCCTTGAATTATCATGGTCAACCCATATCCTGCTGTAGTGCGTCAGGGCTGAATGGGTTTTAAAAAAGGTCACCCTTTGCCTGTCGGTAGTGGTTTTTGTCACGATGATTCCTGCTGGAATCATCATGACAGAAACCGCTACCCACAGCCAAAGGGTGAACATGATGAGGCATCAGTGTTTAGTTCTGCCACTGCCCTGCCTTTCTGTGACCTTGGTTTTGTTGTGCAGGTCACGTGGTCAAATTCTTAGCCATGAATATGATGTTGTGGTCCCATATCAAGAGTGATCAGTATACAATGCTTGTTAGTTATGTGAAAAACATTTCAGTTTAACAGTTAACTTAATGTGATCATTGCAGCGCTGTTAGGCAAATGATCATGATTTCTGGCTGAAATACTTATGAAATGGAAGCACTTTGTTAAGCTTATAATTTTAAGAAACATTCTAAATAACTGTCAAACTCCAATACATTCTAAAAATAGCAAAACATTGAAAGAGATGTTATTGCATGGGGGTATTTGTAAACAATGTGCCATTGGTGTGCTGCAAATAGACGTTATAAAACTTGCAACGACTAGGGTTGAGCTTGCAGCAGAAAGGCACATATCCATCCAGAGCTGTAAAGAAGACATCTCAAAGCTCAGGATGAAATCTGAGTTCTAAATTATGTAGAGGACTGAAAGGACACATCCGTTTGATGGTGCAATGTGACAGAACATATACTATTGAAACATTTTGAAAAGCCAAACGTATTAACTGTCTGACAGAGAGCACAGCACATAACTACCATTTTACCTTTCAGCTGCACATTTTGGTCAGTTGAAATGCAGGTCAGCTGGTCAAATAGTGCGCAAAGGCCATCAGGTCGATGTCGGCCACCGTTACCCCACGCATGACTGTGTGTGGGCCAGTGGCAGCTGAGGTCAACCCGATGGCCTTTTGCGCATTGGGATATTTCCTGCTAACCTTTATTTTTTCCCTAACTCTAAAAATATTAAAGACAATTGTGTAACTGGCATGCAAGTGTTAGAGTATTGGACTGTTGTCTAAAACATTGCTGATTTGAACTTGGGCAGTTTCGAAATTTGTTTGGCTCTCTTTCAAATCACTTTTGTGGTGGCTAAAGTTGCTCGGCCGTTAAGCCCAAACACAACGTTTCACATTCATGTTTCACGCTATTTAATGAATGATACGTGCTAGAGTTGCCTGTCAGTGATTGCTGGTACATAATTTAACATTCTTCTGAATTAATAGCTTTGATTTTGTTATAATTTTTAAAGTCCCTTCTATTTATAGAAGGGACTTTTTAGGATGGGTCACAGTGGAGTGAATTCAACATCATGGCCATAATGTCATATGTGGGCAGGCCTTAACCTCTGACAACAGAAGGAACAAGATAAAGATGACATATAGTTAAGCTAACCTCACTGCAGAACATACTTTTGGTGGGAAGCACTGTTGTGTTGTGTCTATTACATACATGAAAATTGCCGATGTTTGTGTAGTACAAATTGAGGAAATGCATTATTCAAGAATTACAATCGGATGTCTGTTTGAAGAGTGAAATGACCGTTTATAGAAAGTCGGTTGTCCCACATCAAAGCTAGTCCATAATGTTTGACCTATTCACTTGAAATTCTTGATACAGCTATTTTGGATAAAGACATTAGATGAGTCTGTTAACCAGCTTTGTACCATTCAGCTTTTTCTTTGAAAATGAATTCTTTCCAGAAAAAAAAAATGTAAAAAAAAAAAAAGACTTCTGGAGGAAATAAGACAGTGACAGTGAATTAAAAGCAACAACTTTGTCACCACACAGACATTCATGCAATACACTGGATATTACTTAATTTCTCTCTCTCTCTCTCTCTCTCTCTCTCTCTCTCTCTCTCTTACTCTATCTCTCTCTCACATACACACACACACACACACACAGAAAAACACACACTGACACACAATAAACTGTGCGCACACATGTATACACACATCGACAGAAGAGCATGCGAGCGTACAGCAGTATATCATGTATCTAGGTAGAGATAACCTGACCTCACATAAATCATAGCAAAGACTAAAACTGTGCCATGAAATTCTGTTTTATCACTATTTGTTTAAGTCTAGAAGCCAAAGGCAAACTAATTTTAAAATCTAAAATTACGTAAAACTATAATTTAAGTCATGACAAATGATGTTTTTCAAACCCACAAACCAGATAGGTGAGGCTAGCGCTGGTAGAGTTGTACACATACATCATTCCCCTTGGTATGTGTTTCAAACCCACGATGCGTATACACTGTGCCTCTTATAAAGTTCACTGAGGCATTGGCAAATCTGCAAGGCTTTTTCAAAATGAGTTATTTACATCAGTCACGTCAAAGACAACAGGTAGAGACTCTTGATAGTGAGGGCAGCTCTCATATAGAAGGGACTTTGTGGATTATGGTTCATCCCATCTTGGTATTTTATTTGTAAAGTGTTTTAAATTAAGTCACACACTTGACCAAATATAATTATGTGAGACAGTTTGGAACAGATGACTGATAAAAGCTCCAAACAATCTGTGGCCTTCAAAAAGTACAGAAAAGCATATTTAATTATCATCTTTAAGTTTTAAACTGGTTTAATTGTTTACAAACATGCTTACTATTGCAAAATAACATTCATTTCTCAAAATTAAAAAACAGATTCATTGTTCATCATACATCAGCTTGCTTGGAAGAGATGCACTTCCAGGGTGGGGAGGGTGGAATAGGGATCAGAAGTGACTTAAATGGCATATAAGTATGTGCTGTATCAGTATTGTTTAGTATTATTATTAAATGTTCCAGGGAGGTCATTCATGCCAGCAAGTAAAACAGGAAAGTCAGCAGTGTGCATTTGTGGAGAACAGAAGAACGTTGCTAGAGTACAAGACGAGGTAATTCTTAAACGCACATTTCCCCAAAAAGCTTTGTTTGACAGACCATGTACCCCATGTGCAAATGGCCTTCTGGCCAACATCAGATGGGCAAAGCCTTTGCTATTTGTACAATGGACACTACATCTGGAGGACCAGCAAGTTGATGCCATCAGCCCACACCCCACTCCTCTTCCCCCTGTTATATTGTTAATTGGTATGAATTATAATGATCATTGACATGATAAGTTATGTGGGCAACAAAATTAGCCGTTTTACATGGCTGTGGTTGCCATATTTTAATTTTTTGTAAAATAATTAACATTTGTTACCTTTTCTGTTAAATTCTGGTAATTTGTGTAGACTGCAGTTGGACCCTTTTTATCCTGATACGATTCATTGTCTCAGAGATATCCCTACTTCTTTTGCTGAAATTCTGACAACGGTCTGTTACCGATACATGCATGCAGACATTCACAATACACGAAAGAAGAACACACACACTCTCTCTCTCCACAAACACACGTCACTTTAGTTTAATGGTGCTGAAATAGTTTATTATCAGTTTGTATGTGTGTACATGTTGTATTTGTACGGTATGCACTCTTTAGTTTTTCTTGTTACTATTTTGAAAAAAAACTTCAATAAAAATATATAAATAAAAGAAAGAAAGTTATGTGGGCAGTCAGTCACACTACTGGCCTACATTTAATTTGTTCTCACATTCGTTTGTTTTGGGTGTGCGAGTCACATGGCCAGACTGGCAGCCATGAAGTCACATACTACATGTAGTTATTTCTGTGGGGAAAAATATTCAGATTTGTTTTCACTTAGCTTAGCATTTTTGTTATGTGAAATGCTATAACCATGCATACATATGTATATACAGTAGTCTGATTCGGTATATGAAGCATGTATTGTTGGCATCTATCACCAACCAGTAAGCCTACTGAGCTCATGCACACATTCAACAATGACTCGATCTTTCCAGCAGACTGAATTGTCATAGATCTGTCACATTTTCTTCACTTATTTCTCTTTTTTTTTTTTTTTTGCTGCATGTGCAGCTGTCTAAACAGCAAACGTATTGACATGCAAAATGGAAAGTTTTGAGCTGTCTCTGTTCAGAGTGAATTGCGACACATTTGTGTAGCACATGTGTAGTGCGCTCACCGCTTGAGGCATGGCAGGTTGATGTAAGGTACATTAATTTCTATTATTTCCCTATCCTCTACAGCAATTTGATCTTTGTGTTTTCTGTTTATTTATGATGTAAGGTGCCCAACAGCCCTGATCTAAGCGTTTAAACAAAAGACCTAGGGGAGATTTGTGCGCGATACTAGAATTGCAGATTAAAAATGACAGGTACAGCAATGGTTCTTTGAGGTAGGCAGTGGGGCATTGAACCTTGCCATTTTTAGGTGTTGACCAATCACAGTGTTGGAAAAATGGAGTGACAGCACAGCAGTGACCTTTCTTATTACATCAATAACAATATAACAACTTGCATGTAAAAAATCAGATATTAATCTATACTTTTTCAGATATGTTGACCACTTTTGAACAATATGATTAACAGCAAAAAATGAATACATGTCTAAATATATACATGTTGCAGATTCAAAAGATTCCAGTGCCCGATAAATGTAAGACACAAGTCAGTCAAATCTCGACTGATGAGGTATGTATTCAGTTTTGTTGCGCATCACATGACGCCTTGAGCACGCTTTTCCAGACACTTAATCCTTATCATTCGGAATACACCAGTGTGTAAAATAAGTTTAACTAAAATAGTTCAGGGGTAGTGCCAGAATAGCTTGGCGCCTCTAGGCGCCAAGCTATTCTGGCACCACCCTTGAACTATAGAGCCATTGGTCTATATCCCTGTCTGTATGTACTATGATGTAGCTTGCATATGGCAGTGTAAAAATGGGATGCTTTTAGCCTCAGTATGATATGGGTTGAAATATCCAACAACCGATAGATGGGGAAAGCAATTATTAAAAAAAACAACTTTGGGATGAAATCCTCATCTTCTTTGTATTGATTTTTCCCACCCCTACCAACAATACCATGATTAACACATTACACCCCGAGCATGAAGTTTTCAAAATTTTGATTTGATATCCTGTGAGGTCTACATCACAGTTCTGCATGAGTTAGACCATGTGCTTTGTAGGCCAACCACATGATTTCCACATACACACACTCTCATTCACTCACTCAGTCATTCACGCAGACATCTGCCCACAGCAATGAAGCTCTCTGATCAGCCCACAATACACATCATCGCCAATTATAACTTTGAAAGAGCTTGGACAGTCCTAATTGCTAGAGTGGTTTGCCCTTGCTTTGAGTGCAGAGTAACGGTGACCAAAATTAAACAGATGACAGGGTGAATAGTGTCATGTGCAATAAGCCATGCAGGTCTAAATGCTGCTTTTGGTATACACTGTCAACACATGGCATGTCTTTGCTGATTATTTTGAATGCAGTCCTTACAGCATGGTTCAGTCAGTGTTTGTCCCATGCATACCAGACCGTGATCGAGATTGTCAGCACACTCTCGATCACAGCCTGTTAGAAGTGCTCCATAACAGTGCTACCGACACCAAATGCTCTCAGCCTTCTCAAAATGTACATACGCTGCTGTGCTTTCTTTAGTCACATTGATCATTGTTGTACATTTTCATTTTGTGAAGTACTCTCTCTGAGACCTATCCCTTAAATAATCTCAGTAAGCAAAGGAAACAACTCTTAATGCTTACCACTCTAACAAGTCAGGTAAGGGTTCTATCCCTTTTATTTATTCTTAACCCATCAGCATTTAGCCCCGAGTCCCTACAGCAGGAGCGCCAAGCTAATCTGGCACTACCCTTGAATTATCATGGTCAATCCATCGCCTGCAACTGGTACATAGTCAATAGGCACACCTCCAAACTTTGAGAAATGGGACCATGGGGCTAAAAGGATTAAACATTATCTTAAGATTTTGAAGGTCAAGGTTACCTCAGAAGAGAGGGTCTCATGGCAGACATTGAGCATGTCAGACCCTGGTAGCAGATAATGTGTCATTTGGTGTATTTTCCATCACAGATTTGTTGTGATTTACATCTAGATGGAGAATTCAAACACCATACTTTGAGGAAGGTGTATGCAACCAAATTTTATGTATCGTACGACCCGACTAGGACTGTCAGATGGTTACACAGAAATGGTGTAGAAATTGTCATGAGAATGTCTCGCTTGATCTGACAGCAGCAATAATTTACTGTCCCTAGACCATCCAAAAAGAGTCATGATATGGTCATATTACGACCAAACTGGGATGTTTAACAAGCATGCCAATCCCACCCTTTCACCCACATGCCCCTACGCTATGTAATGTACCATTTATTTTATATTTGCTGTCAGGATATTAAGCAATGTACAACCAACCACCTAATCATTTTATCATACATGTTTAAGGCACATTTATGCAGACTCACTCAATATTGATAACACAGATGTGAATGAATTAATGTTTAATTATTATTGATTTATAGGTTCAAAGTCAGGCATCCACCTTACAATGCTAGGTGTAGTGGATAGTTGCAAGATCTAGCATCCACCCGACAAGGCTGTACATAGATAGGTCCAAGGTCTGGCATCCACCCCACAACTCTACATGTAGACATTAAGTCCAAGGTCTGGCATCCACTCTACAACGCTGTACATAGTCAATAGGTCGAAGGTCTAGCATGTATCCGGCAACGCTGTACATAGTCAGTAGGTCTAAGGTCTAGCATGAATCCGGCAACTCTGTACATAGTCAGTAGGTCTAAGGTCTAGCATGTAACCTGCAACGCTGTACATAAGGTCTAAGGTCTAGTATGTATCCTGCAATGCTGTAAGTAGTCGCTGTAGGTAGTTGTAGTTTCCTCTATCCCTGAAGGCGTTGTTTTACTGCTCTGTGGACAGAAAATGGTACCATTTATTTTATAAAACTATAGGACAAACGTTTCATGTCATATGCACGGATGTTGTTGTTAGGACATTTTTATTTAAACAACTTGTGCTCTTACGTTAATTTAAACCCTTCATGGCCTGTGGTGGCAGACTGCGGTTTTGAAATCATTGTAAATGTAACATCCAAATTCTGTAAGTATTAGATTATGACAAAGTAGCCTTCATTAGTTTGGAGTTTGATATCCTGATGTAAAGACAGTCTTCTCATGTTTGCAATATTTTGTACATTCAAAAGGCATCTGTAAAGAAAAATTTACTCATCAACATAACTGTCTATGAATTTCCTTTTCTTCTTAGTCTGGCACAGTAGGCCCCAAGGAATTCACCACCAAGTCTGGCATCAAGGTACTGGCATATAAGACGGATATAACCAGGCTGCCTGTGGATGCCATAGTAAATGCTGCCAATGGACACCTGAGCCATGGAGGGGGAGTGGCATACGCTATTGCCAGAGCTGCTGGGATAGCGCTGGAGGAAGAAGGAGATGCCTATGTCATGAGGAATGGCCCCCTGAAGGTGACAGAGGTAGTGGCCACTACAGCAGGAGCCATGCCATGTAAGAAAGTTCTGCATGCTGTGGGACCACGCTGGGATGACTACCAGGACAAGGTTCAGTGCCAACAGGACCTGGAGACAACTGTCTTTAACTGCCTGGTGACTGCACACAATCTGAAGTTCTCATCTTTGGCTGTCAGCTCCATCAGTTCCGGTAAGACGTGAAGCAGGTCTGCGTACAGCAGTCTAGATTTACTGTCAGCTCCATCGGTTCAGGTAAGATGTAAAGCAGGTCTGCGTACAGCAGTCTAGATTTACTGTCAGCTCCATCGGTTCAGGTAAGACGTGAAGCAGGTCTGTGTACAGCAGTCTAGATTTACTGTCAGTTTACTGAGTGAATGTACTTGTTGGTGTTGCAGGGCTATCAGATTCCCTTTCATGTTGAGTTTTTAACTCTTTGCCTACTATGTAACGTTTTTTTGTACTATGTTCTCTGCCACTAAGTAATGTTGTTATGAGTTCATTTTTTGATCCGTTGCACATGCCATGTAATGGTGGGTAATAATGTGTTCATAGCTGAACATAGCCAGGCACACATGCTGCAAGCGAACCTTGGCTGGGAGGATCTCTGAGAATTAATCTCAGGGCAGCTGAAGTCACGGTCTGTAGACAGAGAGCTAAATTAATTTGTGTGTGTGTGCATGTGAATGAAAGCAATGTGACACAAAAACACATTGAAGCATATACGTTGTAAATAGGCTACTACAGTAGAACCTCCTATGAACAATCACCCCTTTTTTTCGGTCACCTGCCATTTACAGTCACATTCACATTGCACAGACGATGTTTTCTATATAAGGTACCTTAAACCTTTTCATCCTTATATTCCCCTGCCTGAAATTAATCTGACTATAATAGGTCAAGGGTGGTGCAAGAATAGCTTGGCGCCAGAGGCACCAAGCTATTCTGGCACCACCCTTGAACTAGAATGGTTGATCGATCTCCTAATCTGTTATGTAGCCTTCAAAGGACAATAAGCAATATTTTAAAAAACAGCCTCAGGATGTAATGGGTTAATTGTATGGTCACTGACCGGCTGAATGCAGCCAACGGTCAGTGCATCAGAACCAAAAACATAAAAAATACCTATAAATAAAATAAATAAATAAATAAGCGCATTAAATAGGCACTTTACCCAATTGAATATTGGCTTAAAGCGCCGCCGCGAACTGAACCCAAAAAGCACGCTCACGTGAATCACGCGAATTCACTCGCATACTGTACATAGACACAGAACATTCACGTGGTGCTAAGGGCAAGCTCAAGCGAGCTACTGAAGTTTTTGGAATTTCATCGTTTTATATTTGAAATTTGATAAGTGGGCTGAAACTGATACTAAAGTCGTAGGGGAGGAAGAGCCGGAGAAAGAACCCCGACAGTCCGCCCGAATTAACGGTGACACTTATTTGAGGAGAAAAGTCCAATGCCGGAACCGGGTATCGAACCTTGCACCTTTAGCATTGGTGGCAGGCAACTTAACCATTGTGCCACGGACTGCCACAGCCAGATTGGTGTGGAAAAGACGTCACGCGCAACGGGTCAATCACAGCTTATGCGACGCCTAGCCATGCACCACACACTCTGACAAAGCCCAGATGTTGTGTTATTATGCAATAATGGATGTGCCATTGGTTTGCCAGCTGTGTGAATGATCCAAAGCGCATGAGAATTGAGTGCGTACATGCGCCAATGCACTTGGTATTGTGTGTACTGGCTTGACTGACCACAGGCTTTCAAATCGACCTCAGTGCCCTTATACTATATAGTGTGTACAGTACAACAGTGCTGGCATGGACTTATAGACCTGTGGACTGACATTCCCACTCATGCACTTCTGCTCACTGCAGGGGCTCATGAGAATCTAGTGCATACATATGCCAGCGTGCGTGCCTTTGTGTTTGTAATTTTAGGAGACTGGTGCGTGTATGTAACATTCACTTCTTCAGTAAATTCATAGATCAAGAAATCACAGCATCAAAACGAATTAGTGGTGGTCAGTTATTACTGAAATGAATGACGCCTTTTTCTATGCACCGGGCGCAAACTGTGAACTGCCAGTACTAACAATTCCATGCTATACACGCGGGTGCGTAGCCTAGAAAAAAAATGGTGAGAAGTGAATATGGTAAAACATAGGAAAAGAAGTGCAGTGCATTTTGCCTCTGGTCATTATTGGGACAATAATATGAGCGGACATTTACCCGGGCTCATGTACTGTATGTGCTATGACTTCCCTCCATCACCACCCACTCCTCCTCCCATTTGTTTAAGACAGAACACAGCCTCGACACAAGTTGACATGGGCCACGCTTTCTCCCTCCCTTACTTGTGCATACAAACACAATTTATGTTCCTTCCATTCTATATAACAATTAATATACTACAAGGGACTACACGATGCCAAAATAGATTGAAAAAAATTGCAACTTTTTGTTTTATTTGCTCATTCAAATGGAAATGGAAATACTGTGATTGGAAACCAACACAGTGTCACATATGTCGATCTGCCAAAAAAATCATATACAGAATTTGTGAAAATAAATATTTTAATCATATCCCCCCAAAAAGGAGGTACAAGTCAACTGAGTGTGGGAGCTGCCCCCCTACAACTATGGAGGTTGGCAGTCCTACCCAGAATCAAAACACAAATTGTTTAATTAACACTCAAACGAAACTTGCTGATCTCACTTTGTTGTGTCTAGAAGCGAGCGTCTGAGACAAAGACTATTATATCAGTTGTGCATTGGTACTGTGCAACAGCACCATTCCTGATTGGTTGATTCTCACAACCCTTTGGGGTTTCTTCATTTATCCTCTGCTACCACATAGTGAGACTGATTATAGGCATGAAAAAATGTGTAGTCCCTGTATCATAAAATATATTTATTTTCTTTCATCACTGAAGATAAGGAAACATTGTCTTTACTAGTGCATCTATATCACACTTCACAGAAGTGTGAAGAGGTGTCAGCGGAGGTGCTGTTTTGATGTAACAGATGATGGCACATCTGTATGCTCCTAACCAAGTGTTACAAACACTCCTAGGTCTGTTTCCATTAAACCTCTTGTGAACGGCCACCTGCTGTTATGGCCACTTTTGGGGGGTGACTGCTCATTGAGGTTTAGTGAGAATTTTATCGATCAAACTGAGCAATCATGATTTATTTTTGTAACGCGAAGTGAAGCATAATTTTATTTATTTATGTTTTTTTGAAACGCTTTAAATCTGAGAATCAAAATATTACTTTCTCTTTGGAGTGGTGCGGTGCCACATCTGGGTCACTCTTAGTCTACCTTGCTTGCTGATGGTTGTTTGGAATTGCAACGAAACAGACAAAACTACGGAGGAGTCTGCACAGCCTGTACCACCACAGGTTAACTGAGACAGCCTTGTAATGCTTAGTTGGGAAAAGCGTGTGATTTGTATAAATGTGGTTTTCCCGTTTCAGCCATATTTGGTGTACCAAAGGAGCTGTGTGCCCGGATGTACCTGTCAGCAGTGAAGAACTTTGACCAGCAGTATGGGGGCAGGACCAGTCTCCAGGTCATCCACTTTGTGGACGTCAGTGACAACATAGTGTTTGTCATCCAGGACGTCTTCACCAAAGGTTGGGATACAGGTGACGTGGTGTCAGGTGGCAATGGCACACTCAGCATCAGTCATGGAGCTGGTCCGTCACCTAGCAATTCTTACTCTGTTGCCTCCAACAGCAGTCTGAGTACTGAATGCACCACCAAGTCTGGCATCAGAGTACTGGTATATAAGACGGATATAACCAAGCTGCCTGTGGATGCTATCATCAATGCTTCCAATGGACACCTGAACCATGGAGGGGGAGTGGCATACGCTATTGCCAGAGCTGCTGGGAAGACGCTGGAGGAAGAAGGAGACGCCTATGTCAAGAAACATGGCCCCCTGAAGGTGACGGAGGTAGTGCCCACTACAGCAGGAGCCATGCCATGTAAGAGAGTTCTGCACGCTGTGGGACCACGCTGGGATGACTACCAGGACAAGGTTCAGTGCCAACAGGACCTGGAGACAACTGTCTTTAACTGCCTGGTGACTGCACACAGTATGAAGTTCTCATCTTTGGCTGTCAGCTCCATCAGTTCAGGTAAAACGTGAAGCAGGTCTGTGTACAGCAGTCTAGATTTACTGTCAGCTCCATCAGTTCAGGTAAGACGTGAAGCAGGTCTGTGTACAGCAGTCTAGATTTACTATCAGCTCCAGCAGTTCAGGTAAGACGTGAAGCAGGTCTGTGTACAGCAGTCTAGATTTACTATCAGCTCCAGCAGTTCAGGTAAGACGTGAAGCAGGTCTGTGTACAGCAGTCTAGATTTACTATCAGCTCCAGCAGTTCAGGTAAGACGTGAAGCAGGTCTGTGTACAGCAGTCTAGATTTACTGTCAGTACTGAGTGAATTTACTTGTTGGTGCTGCAGGGTTGTCAGATTCCCTTTCATGTTGAGTTTTGGCTGACGTGTGATAGCAACAGTGAATCTATGCACAGGGCCATCAATTTGTCAGTCAGCCATCTTTCATTTGTGATAAACTTTAACTTTTGAATTTTCTGGGAGACTATTTAATCCACAGTCTTCAAGCTTGGCCAAATGATACTTTGTGACAAGACCTTTCTAAACATACACATTGCAGTGACCTCTCTCAAAGGTTAATGTTGCAGGGGGTTTAACCATATTTTGGCAACAATTTTTTTAATTCTCAAATTCTGTGTTCAACTTAAAACTGAAACTTAGTACAGAGATACCTGACAGTTAGGCCTATCTATGCATACTAATTTGGATGACAAAGTCACGAGGGGTCAGCAAATGTGTCAAAATTGTCATTTATTTGTACAAGTTTAGTTTTGAATGAAGTTTTTGCAAACATTTTGACCAAATATGGCATTAAGGTAGCCATTGATTAGATCTTCATAGGCATGTATTTAACACTATAATCCAACATTAATCATGCTGATTCTAAACGCTTAAAAAAACAGAAACACGAAAATGAGACGTCAAACCCAACTCAAAGGCTAAGGGGAAAATCATAATAAATGAAAGTGATGATGAAGAACAGCTAAATGCTGTTGTCAGCAAATGTGGAAAAAGAATGCAGCTGGGAAAGATAGATGGCCTAGACAGATGCCTGAGCTTTAGGAAATGGTACGTTCTAAGACTGGTCTTGAAACCCAGGAGAGATGATGACTGCCACAGGGAGAGAGGAAGGGTGGGAGAGATGGTGACTGCTGCATGGAGAGAGGAAGGTCAGGAGAGATGGTGACTGCCGCATGGAGAGAGGAAGGGCAGGAGAGATGGTGACTGCCGCAGGGAGAGAGGAAGGGCAGGAGAGATGGTGACTGCCGCAGGGAGAGAAGTGACTGCTGCAGGGAGGGAGAAAGGGTGGGAGAGATGGTGACTGTCACCTTGAGAGAGAAAGGGCAGGAGAGATGATGACTGCTGCAGGGAGAGAGGAAGGGCGGGAGAGATGGTGACTGCCATCGGGAGAGAGGAAAAGCATTCCATGTGGATGGCACAACGTGGGAAAAAGCTCGTGAGCCTACACTATAGAGTTTAAATTGGATTACAGAGCTTTTAGTGCCTGGGATGTCTTGTATCTCCCTATGTGTCAACTGAGGATCTGTTTGGATTATTTCATCCACAGTACTCCTGTTTTCTGGAGTAACAGCACAAGCAGGGTGACAAAGACAGGTATCTTCTTTCAGGTATTTCCTACCTGACTTGAATTCTTTGTAACCATTTATATACACTGGCTGTACATGGAGTGACCTCGCCAAATGTTTGCACCAAAGTTTCAAATGTGTCAGCCACTCACTTTGAAAATTGAGATTTTGAGAGCCCCATGACAGAAACACAAATTTCGACTGCTTGGATAAAATGTTTATTTTTTGGTAAACTGTCAGCTACAAATGATCTGAATTTCAATACTGTTTACTTAATTGGCACTACAGATGGTCAGCCACAAATTATCTGCCAGAATTATGTTGTAGAATTCTGATAAACCGTGATTTATTTAGTGGCCCTGTGACTACAGCTTGGTGTGTTTAACTGTACATAAACGGGGTGTGAACAAAGTTAACATTGCTCTTTTCATCCTGATGCACTATTGCTTGAAGTACATTTGACTATGATAGTTCAAGGGTGGTGGCAGAATAGCTTGGCGCCAGAGGCGCCAAGCTATTCTGGCACCACTCAAACTAAAATGACTGATATATCCCCTAATCTGCAATGTAGCCTTCAAAGGACAACAAGCAAATGTTTAACCAATCAGCCTCAGGATGTAATGGGTTAATAGAAGCGAGACATGTTTGGAAATGTTCAGTGTGATCAGTATTTGTGTTGGTACTGCCACGTACACTATGGCTATATTTGGTTTTCCTCTTCCAGCCATATTTGGTGTACCAAAGGACCTGTGTGCCCGGATGTACCTGTCAGCAGTGAAGAGCTTTGACCAGCAGTTCGGGGGCAGGACCAGTCTCCAGGTCATCCACTTTGTGGACGTCATTGACAACATGGTTTCTGTCATCCAGGACGTCTTCACCAAAGGTTGGGATACAAATGGCTTGGCTTCAGGTGGCGATGGCACACTGTACATCCATCAAGGAGCTGCCCCACTACTTGAACAGTCTGACACAAGAAGCATCAGTCCACAAACTCAAGTGCTCCAGGAAACGTTGGGTTGGGTTACCAGTAAGCACATCCGGCCAGTCAAGGCACTTGGCACAATAAGCGGACTGCAGACAAAGAAGTACTCTATGTTCCATTTTGTTAATCTGGACCTGATCCTGCAGCAGCAGAGGGTTTCCAGCTGCCAGGCAGATGCTGTTGTCTTGTGGCAACGTGCTGGTCAAGTTCTTGAAAGTGAGGATAGCAAGCAGCTCATACAAGACCTGAAGTCTTCAGAAGTTAAGAGACTCAAACATCGCTTGATGAGTGGAGCAGTGGAAGTTGTTGAGATGGACAAAAAAATGTTCATTCTTCCAGTGGGTTCACCAGACAGCACAAGAGAAAACGTCTGCAATCTCTTCCAGCAAGCAATGAACAAAGCAGACAAGTTTGGCAAGAAATCGGTGGAAGTCACATGCTTTTCATCACAGTCAGGTATGTCAGGGTATATGGGATTTATTACCATGTGTTTATATAAGAAGTATGATATTGTTTCCCATAGATGGTCTCTTTGAAGTTTGAAAATAATTATTATTGCTATTTTTGTTGTTGGTCAGATTGGCTCAGAGAATTTGAGAGCACAACTGTTTGTGATCAGAGCATGTTAATAATGATGTCTGTTAATGTTTTGCAGGTTCCAGAAAAGCCACAAAAACCAACAAGGATGTAGCGGTAGTCGAGTATGCTGCAGGTGTTTATCTGGCAGTGAAGAAATACGCTGAACAACCACACAGGTCCCTAACACAGGTCTACATCCTGGAAACTGATATTGACACACTGAAAGCTATAGAGGAATCTGTTAGTGTGATGCTGGCCATTGACAGATCCAAGGAAGTTCTGGTCAATAATCAGAGACCACAGTCCGCGGTTCAGGCAAGTGTCAGCGCCAGATCACCGCCTGATACAGGTGACAGCTGCAAGACAATTGAGCCACAATGCATCATCTGTCAAGGTAAGTTCCATGATCCAAAAACTATGAACTGTGGTCATGTCTTCTGCTCAAACTGCATTGACTGCTGGATGAAAGCAAAGCCTGTGTGTCCCAGCTGTCAGACTGTCCTTGGAATCCTGACTGGTAATCAGCCAAAAGATGGAACAATGAAGATGCGCTATTTGACACTTAAACTGCCAGGCCATGAGCACTGTGGTGTGTATGAGATTGACTACAGCTTTCCTTCTGGAAGACAAACTGTGAGTACAGTATACATTTATGTATCTTCTTCAACATTGAACCCTCTGCACATCCCTAAAACAAACAAACAAAGAAAGATGCATTTTTAGTCTCTCGTGTCTGTTATCTGCATGTATGTATCAAGGTTAACTCATTCAGCTCTGACGCACTACAGCAGGAGATGGGTCGACCATGATAATTCAAGGGCAGTGCCAGATTAGCTCGGCGCCTGTCCGCGTCAAGCTAATCTGGCACTACCTTTAAATTATCATGGTCAATCCATCTCCTGCAACAGGTGCATAGTCGTTACATGATGCCTCCAAAATTTGGGAAATACATGCGTCGGGCTGAATGAGTTAAGCTATTCCTTTGGGTATCGGTATCAATTTTGGTAGCGATGTTTCCTGTTGGAATCATTGCGACTAAAACAGCTACTGACACACAAGTGGTTAAATTTTGAATTTCTTTTTTCTCTCCCCCTCACAGTTGTAAGCTCTCTTCCATTGTCCCAACAGTTGCTGTATGCAGGGACTGGCATGAGCGGTCTTTTGTATTGTTTAAAGTGTGTCCAGATATAACTTAAGATGCTGAGATGAGTATTCTATCTCAAAGTTTCCCATTGTAGCAGTTTTTAAGTCTCCTCTATTTATAGAAGAGACTTTTTATGGGTTGCGGTGGGGCGAATTCAATAGCATGCCTATGATAACAAAGGTGGGCAGATCTAAACATCTGACGACTAAATAACCAGATAAAAGTTACGTCATGTCTAGTTATGCTAACCTCGCTGCTGAACATCCTTTTGGCGCGAAGCGCCCTCTGTGTGTGTGTGTGTGTGTCCGCGTATGTATGTAAACATGAAAAAATCTCTGATATTTCTGTACGTACAATCTTGGAACTTGCTTGGGAATTGCTTCATTCAAGGGGCGCCTTGGACAGCCTCCAAGCATATCAAAACTGGGTGTCTCTTGAAGGGTTAAAAGACCGTTTATACAAAGTCAGCTGTACCACATTAGAGTCATTCATTTTTGTCATATTCACTTTAAATTTTGGATTTAGCTAGATTGGAGAAAGACATTGAATGATTTTGTTAGACAGCTTTGTAGCGTTTTAACTTTTTTTTTTTATAGGAACAATTAGTTTATGCAGAACAAATTATATTGTAAAATACTCGACTTATGGAGAAAATCAGACAGTGATGGTGATGTAATCTCTCTCTCTCTCTCTCTTGGGAGACTTCAACATAGACTTGCAAAAGCAAGGACACATTTCGTGGAGATCCATGCTGAATTTTTTAGGGTTGAAACAGCTTGTCCAGTCACCTACTAGAGTTACTTCCTCATCTTTAAGATAGACCTAATACTTCCATTAGTGATCACAATCAATCAATCAACTTTCCTGTTTGTTTTGCGTTGTCTGTTAGGTTAGCTAACAGTCAATCAAAGGACACACTACCATAATGTATAGATATTTTTTTAAAAATTCGACCAAACTGCTTTTTTATATGACCTATCTTTAGTACCATTTTATGACATACAAAACTGCAAAAATGTATTTTTCTTTAAAATAAATTTTTTTGAAAAATACTTACCGATGGTATTACTTTTAGGAAAAGGTTCCTTGCTAGTCTAATTTTAGCCCAAAATTGTTGTGTACGAGTATGGTCATGATGGCATGTGAGGGGCGCCATAGCTACGGCGGTAGCCTCCCTTCCGGTTCAACCACGCATGCGCTCAGCGCTTACCACTTCAGTCACTTTCTTTGCGGACCAGCGGCAAGCGGGGCAGGTGGGAGGGACCTTCGAGTAATACCATCGGTAAGTATTTTTCAAAAAAATTTATTTTAAAGAAAAATACATTTGTTTTCTCAAAACACATTACCGATGGTATTACTTTTAGGAAGAATCCCGAACAGGAGGCGGGTGCCGCTATAACGCCCCTACCCATGCCATCGAGGCGGCTAGAGCCGTCATCTCCAAGCAACCTCCCTCTAATTTTAGCAAAGAAACCAACGGCGCCTAGGGCGCCGGGAGGGAGTGTTGCGCCGTTCCAATGTCCCCCACCACGAAGGTTCTGGCGCTGGGTGGAGGGGTCCCTCAGGTAGAACCTTGCGAGGGAAGACTCCGCTCGCTAACACAGCTGCCACAAGGCTAGACAGCACAGTAGCAGACGAAAGCTAGGCTTGCGGCCAAGTTCTGTTCTTGTGTGCCCTGAAATCATGTTTGCTGTATCAGGGGCGAGTTTCCGGCAGGAAGGTCATCAATGACCGAGGCCAGGAGGAGATGTCTGTGCTGAGGTGTCATTCTACCTGGGGAAGAGGGAAGGAGTAGGCGGGCGAGTCCCCTGCGTAGCGGCTTTGTTCCGGCGCAGGTGCCCTCATAATGCTCGTACCGGGTCCTGTAGCTGGACACACGGGCGGCGCTTGGATCTGTAATGGTTGTACATACTGTGGAAGCTGCCGATGCAGGAGGACGTTTTTTGTAGAAACTCTCGAGCCGAAAGTACGGCGGAACCGGACAGCGTGCACTAGTCGGGTCTGTGCCTGCTGCCGGTGTAGTAGAACGAGCCAGCGACCGAAGTCGTGATGATGAGCGTTCTAACGTCTGGCAAGCACCACTAGTCGGGTCTGTGGTGATTACCAGAGTGTCTTGTGTCCAGAGAAGCGGGTCTGACTGAAACCTGAGGTCTCGTCTCTGTGACCGGACAGCGCGCACTAGTCGGGTCTGTGTTCGCTGCCGGCCCAGGAGGACGGGCTCGCGGCCTAAGCTGCGGTGTTGACTGTCCTCTCACCAGGTAATACCCACTAGTCGGGTCTGTGGTTCTTACCGGTGTTTGACCCTGTATCGTGCCGGTGTCAGAAGTCCACGACGGTAAAAGCCCCACAGCTGAGTCCATTGCTCTTCCAGCCCGGGGGCGCAGACTAGGCCCGGAAGTGACGTTGGGAGTCCCGTCACCAGGTAAAAGCCACTACGGGTCTCGCCGGTGAAAAAACGTAACTGTGTAAGTGGTGACCAATTAGAAGCAATCAAGAGGATCTGGTCTTTGCTAGGACGGTCGGGTAAGGTAGCAGGTGAATAGAACCGACCGCCCGGGACTGCCACCCGGCGGAACGCGCCGAAGGGCGCGCACTCGCTGATCGTGGAGGCTGAGGTGAGGGCCAAAGAAGCAAGTCTTCCTAGTCACGTCCTGTAGTCTCGCCGGCTGGATCGGCTCGAAGCGGGTCGAGTAGAGCCAAGTGAGGGCAAGTCCCTCCGCTCCGGTCAGGCGCCGCCGAAAGCCGGAATTCCAAGTCGACTCCACCCCGGCAAGCGAGAGCATCCGCTAGGTCCCGAAACTGTCGTCTTGGAAGAGGACAGCAGCGTGGTCGGTCGGACCAGCCCTCAACCGCGCTGACCTCTATGAAGGTAGGCTGCTACTTGCTAGGCATCAACGCACGTCTGGAGTATGCTGCCATGATGTTCCCGGGACTGTGCCGTCGGTGTCACAACGTCGCCTCCGTCCCTCGGATGTAAGCCACCATCCAGTGCAGCAGACGAACTGCGCCTCCGCGGAAGAGTGGTCCCTGCCAATCCCGTCCGACGGTCTGCGATGATCGCGCGCCTGTCCAGCCTCAGAGTACCTGGAAGACTGCTACATCCAGCTGTGACGCAGCGTGAATCGGCTGTGCCACCGTCCTTGTTAGCCTCCTTGTAGGTCTGCCGGGGGGGGGGGGGGGGGGGGGGGGGCCCAGGAAGTTCACCACCGCGCGGAGCCCTGCGTGGTCAGCTCTCCCACTCGGCCGGCCGCGAGAAGCATGCAGGGCGGTATCTCAAACCATCAGATCGCAGTCTGTAGCCGCAGCGAAGCGGGGTTCCAACGTCCCCCTAGGCAGCGGAAGAGAAGTAGGATCACAAAGTTGAAGCCACCAGAGCCTCCCAGCGTCCTGAAGCGGAGACAGAAGCCGGCGACAAGGACCCGGCACCCGAACGGATGAGGAAGAGACTTGAAATGCTTGACTCGATGAGGGGACCTGCTCGTCCAAGGCCCGAGGAGACTCTTCTCCAGGCAGCTGGCGGCGAATCCAAGACCTCCCGTAACTGCGAGCGTAGCGACGTGGAGTAGCTATCATCGCCCAGACACGGCGAACGAAGTCCTCTGGAGCCAAGCGGAATACGCTGTCTGTCTCGCCCGCAGGAGAACGGCAGTCTAACTCCTCCGAAGCCCAGGGAACCCGGGCGGCGGCGATCCAAGAAGGCGGACCCAGCACCTGGAAGGAACAGTGGAGTCTCAGAGGGCCGGTCCCACGAACTCGAACGGCGACGAAGATGCTTCGGAGCGCCCGACCTCCCATCGTAGCAACCCACTGGAACTGGGACGTCGTCTCCTGTTCCTCGTATCCCTGGTCTCTGAGTAGTGAGCATCGCGACCGAAGTCAGGCGAACTGCAAGATCGTGACCAATTGCCGGGAAGGGGTCCCACCGTGGGGTCGTCTCTCTGCACTGCATCTAGAGCGGGTTCTCGTCAGCCCGGCCGGCGAGGGCATGGCCCAACATCACTGAGCCGGGAACTTGTCGTGTGAAGTGCAGCGGTCCTGTGGCCCTTGCTGAAGCCGCAAGCCGTAGAAGTGCCGGTGAAACCCGCGACGGGAGATGGCGCCAACGCGGGTATAGCCCGGGCGAGGGCGCCCAATAATTATAATCAGAATACTAAATTAATTAATCAATGCTTATTGAAAGAGATTTATTTGATTGTAATTGCCCTTAAGTTTATAAATCAAGTTATGGAACTAAATTGAACTACGTGTCAGAATACCACCCTGTTTTCTCATTTCCAATTTCTCAAAGCTAAAGTAATCAGATCAGGGTTCTAGGATTATAGCCTTTCAAGGATAAGAGGCGTTGTGCCCCAGCGGTCTGGCGAACCGCCACGCCGCTGGGAATGCAACATTGTAACACCAGTGGCAAAAGGGTTAAAACGCCTAGCTGGAAGGACAAGGCTCTAGTTGCCGTACCGCAACAACTATCATACCCAAACGTGCGCGCTACCGCGCGATTCAAGCTCTCACCTAGACAAGCGTCACTGACCTGAGCCCGAGAAGCCGAGCAGTGGCTTATGCATGTCCTGTCTATGATTTGTCGCCTGGACCGGGACTGGAAGCGTCGAAGGTTCGAATGCCGACGCCAGCCCGGCAGCATAATTGGTCTTAGCTATCCCAAGGAGGGGGGTTGCCAACTATCCTTCCGGTTGGCAAGTGCTCCAGATATGGTGTCTTGGTCGTCATGGTAAGGGTACCTTAGGAGGGCCCTCCGCGAAAGCGACCACCAGCTTACTGGACCGGGACGTCTAGGTCACTCCGCTGACTTGGGTCCCAGCTTGTTAACTGGCCGGCTCTGTCGAACTGTCGCTAGTCCACTCTGGCCTGCGGACTTGTGAGAACAGTGGAGGGGTCATCCTTCTCGAGGCCGCGTCCCGTGAGTGTAAGGGCCTCGCTGTCGTGCCGATGATCCGCCGACTGAGCCAGGCCTGGGAGCGACGTATGGTCGGAAGCCGCCGCCAGGCCGGCGGAAGAATCATTGGTTTTAGGCCTCTAAGCCGAGTTTGTCAGCTAATCCTCCAGCTGACAAGAGCCCCGGAAAGTGTCTTGCTTTACTGGTCCGGGACAACAAGTTACTGACACTGCCTTGGGTCCCACCTGTTATTCTTGGGCGCCTCTGTCCGGAGCTCTCGTCTCCGCCCGGCGCCCTCTGATAGGAGCCGTACGCATTATCGTGGTCGCCTCTTGATGGGTGCGCCTAACTCCCCGATCTAACGAGTGGAAGTCGACTGGTCTCTTAGACTCACTGTTCGGGGTACTTGTCTCAACCTGGTCATAGGAAGTCCCCACCAGCGTACCGGCGCAGACTTGTATGGCGGCGAAAAACGAAGAACCCCTCCGCAAGGGGAGGGGACTCCCAGTCCCGACTGCACGCAGCGCGTCTGCTACCGCTCCCTGAAGACGGAAGTGTGTCCGGCAAGCGCGCTCGACTGAGTGAGGAACCGGAACTGGACTGTAAAGCTGCGGTCTTGCCGTAGGGGTGTAGCCAGAGCCGTCTTCTGAGGTCTGAACCTGCTACCGGCGAATGAGTTCTTTATCTCTCGTAGAATCTATCGCCGCAGCACTGCCCCTGTACCGGAACCCTTCGGAGAGATCTTGCCTGAAGCGCTGACCTCTTGCGATAAGAGCGACGAGGACGAAGCTCCATCTTTGTAAGCAGCCGCGTAAGTGTGAAACCAGCTAAGGTGTTGCACCTGTTCCCGCGCCGAACTTGCCGTTGAAGCCGGCGGAACCGGGAAGAGTCCAGAGGCGGGACTGTAGAACTGCCGTGATGTACTTGTCAGATAACCCGTGCCGACGAAACGTCCGAACGGAACGTCCCCTAGTCTGTCTGCGTTAGCTACCGGTGTCGGAGAACGGGAACGCGACCGAAGTCGCGGCGTTGACTGTAGTGTCGCCTGCCAGAACCACCAGTCGCCTGTGATACTGTAAGGTATCTCGTGTCGACGAAGTCGACCGAAACCGGACAGCGTACACTAGTCGGGTCTGTGTAAGCTGCCGGTGTGGTAGAACTGTTCGCGACCGCCGTCGCAGCATAACTGTTCTAACGTCTGGTAAGCACCACTAGTCGGGTCTGTGGTGATCACCAGCGTGTATACTTTTCTGAGAAGGGGGCTGCTTCGAAGCTTAGCTCTTGTATCTGCGACCGTACAGCGTGCACTAGTCGGGTCTGTGCCTGCTGCCGGAGCAGGAGGACGGGCTCGCAGCCTAAGCTGCGGCGTAGACTGTCCTCACACCAGGTAATACCCACTAGTCGGGTCTGTGGTTCTTACCGGTGTTTGACCCTTCGTCCCTGCTGGTGTCGGCCGATTATGTCGGTAAGGCTGCATAGCTGAGTCCACTGCTCTACTATCCAGGGGCGTAGACCAGACACGGCAGCGCCGAAGTACAAGCGAACAGGCAGGCAACTCATGTCCGTCAATAGGCCACTGGCATCCGCCACATCTGAACAGGTGCATAAGTGCCAACTGCAAAACAAAGCATAGCATTGAACTGCAAGCGAACGTGCCCCCGCAGGCACGCAAAACGAAGTGTAACGAACAAAAAAGAGTTCACGGCGTATGCTGACGCACGGCGCTCTACCCTTTCCCCTGAGCGCCGGACGGAAGCAGTGACCGAGATTTTACCTTGCCATAAGCAAAAGAAAAGGCACGAGAAAGGACAGGCACGCAGTGTAGCCCGGCGCCGTCCCACCAAAATGGCGACGAAGACCGGTTCCGACAGGCCCAGGGCTGCGCAAGGTAGGACGCAGAGACGACAGTCAACTGGTACGGCGAAGTAGGAACAGAGCCGCGAGACACAGGCAGCAACCAGGTAGCATCCGAGTCTACGAAGCTAGCCAAGGGCGAAGCCAAATGCACCAGCCTAGGAGGACACAAGCCGACCGGCCAACTAGTGAGTCAAGTTCACAAGGTGTCTTCTGAGAACCGGCACGCCGAAATTCGTAACCACACGAAAGCGTCCAAGCCCAAAGGCCACAAACTCTCTCCCTTCCTAGGAAATCCGCGAAACACCCGTCTTCCATCGAAGATAAACGTCCGAACGTAGAGAGCACAAGGCGTACACAACCTACTGCTGACTAGCAAAGAAAGTAACTGAAGTGGTAAGCGCTGAGCGCATGCGTGGTTGAACCGGAAGGGAGGCTACCGCCGTAGCTATGGCGCCCCTCACATGCCATCATGACCATACTCGTACACAACAATTTTGGGCTAAAATTAGACTAGCAAGGAACCTTTTCCTAAAAGTAATACCATCGGTAATGTGTTTTGAGAAAACAAACCCTAACGATGCCCTGTCACTCTGGTACGAGCTGTTCTCGCCGTTCTGGATAGACACGCGCCTAAGCGCATCAAACATCCAAAATGGCTCTCTGGTGAGATAAAACAAGCGATGGAAGTAAGAGATGAATTAAAACGAGACAAGAAATTTGCTGAATACAAGAAGCAGCGAAACCATGTCAAATCTCTAGTTCGTAAAGCACAGAGGCAAAATGCAGAACAAGTTATTGCCGACGGCAAAGAGTTCCGTTCAGTCTGGCAAGTAATAAACAATTTCACCAAAGGTAACAGTAAACGATCGCCTAATATTCCGCCCGATCTTACTGCAGATGCGTTCAGCGCTCACTTCATAACTGTTGCTCAAACTCTGACGAAGTCAAATACACCTAACCCTGTAAACTACACTAGCTCTCATCAACTACGTCGCCATAGTCAACTGAGAGCCTGTGGCCCATTTTTAGTACCGCTTATGACTGTCCTAGATGTAGGCAAATCTATTTCCAGTTTAAAGAATAAGTCGTCTTGCGGTCCAGATGATATTAGTAGTCAGATTTTAAAACTTTCTCTACGCTACGTCGTCGAATCCCTGACCTTCATTTATAATTTATCGATCAGGCATAATGTTTTTCCCGACGAGCTAAAAAAAAAGCAAAGGTAATCCCTCTTCCTAAAAGCAAAGATTATGCAACCTAGACGAGTACCGACCCATTTCCATATTATCCTGTATTTCAAAACCGCTCGAGAAACATATCCATACTCATCTTCTAAACTTTCTGGAGCAAAACCATCTGATAAATGCAGCACAATCAGGATTTCGACCTCTACATTCGTGCCAAACTGCCCTCAATCAGTTAATTGATAAATGGCGCTCTGCAATAAATGACAGTAAAGTATCAGGTAAATCTTTCTTGACCTCAAAAAAAGCATTTGATCTTGTCAACCACTCTATCCTACTAAAAAAAACTACCATTCTATCACATTGACTCAAATACTGTCTCCTTTATATCTTCCTATGTCAGGGACAGAACGTAGAAAGTACTGCTAAATGGCAAATATTCCTCTGACGGGTTAGTAACTTGCGGTGTTCCACAGGGGTCTATTCTAGGGCCCTTATTATTTAATCTATTTATTAATGATTTGCCACTGTGCATATCTCATTTAGATGCAAACTGCGATCTGTTTGCAGACGACACGACCATACACACATCTGATAAATTATCGCAACCATTAATAAGGTACTCCAACAAAGTCTTGATGAAGTAGCAGGCTGGTGCAGTGATAATCGCATGATTATTAATATTCCAAAGACAAAGAGCATGTTAGTTACTACACGTCAGAAACACCAGCATGGCCTACCACCTTTAACACTCTCCTTATATAGCCAGCCTGTAGAACAAGTAATTAGGCATCCCTTTTAAGGCGTTATAGTGGACAACCAATTAAGCTGGGAACCGCATACTGACTCTATGCAAAACAATCGCCAAAAATCTGTTCCTGTTATCAAAACTACGCCATATAGTTAATACTGATATCCGCAAACTCTTTTTCCATGCACATATTGAAAAGCATTGTGACTACAGTTCTACCGTCTGGGATGGATGCAGCGAAGTTCACATGAAAAAAGTTAATTTCTTGTATCGTTGGGGCATTAAATTAATACTTCCGGGTCCTACTTCGACTGACGAAAAATTAAAATCTCTCAAGTTACTAACATTGAATAAACAGTTTGAATTTAATCGCTGTGTTCTACTGCACAAGATCATGCACGGAAAAGCCCCACCCTATTTAAAAACTCTATTTTCCGACAATAATAGGAAAAACACGAGAAATAGTTCGATCCACCTACCCAAAATTAGATTAGACATATGTAAAACCAGCCTGTCCTTTTCAGGTGCTAAAGCGTGGAATATTTTACCTCCTCACCTGAAATCAATTTGTAAGATTAGCGTCTTCAAAGATCGCCTCCATAAATATTTACTTCAGAAGTAATAGTATGTTCGGCTTCCATATGCTACTATTCGTATTGTTAGTGACAAGGTTCCTAATACCTAATAATCTTCTACTGTTGCTGCAGATTATGTAATAGTTCGACTGTCTGCATTAACATATATATAATTTCTTTCTTTCTTTTTCTCTTTTCTTTTTTTTATCTCTTTTTTTATAATTTTAGGGTGGGGGGGGGAGGGGGGGGGGCTTTTTTACTTATATATGCTTTATCTTTTGCTGTATCGTCTGCTGTATTTTGATATGTGTAGAGTAGCAGGACAGTTTGGAAGATAGGCATTGCTATGCCTAAAACTTTTTATCCTGAATAAAAACGTTTCATCATCATCATCTCTCTCTCTCTCTCTATCACACACACACACACACACACACCCCGAGACGCGCTGTCAAAAGAGCAGGCGTGTGTACACAGGGGCTGATCCAGGGGTGTCTCAATGGGGGGGGGGGGGGGGGGGCCGACAGCCCTCCCTTCCCTCCCTCACCTCCCCTCACCCCCCCCCCCTCCCCCGTTATTCAAACTGTGTCATACAAAAGATATCGAGACCAAAACAGTGACTATCAGGCGAGCATAAATTCATAACAAAGAAAAAAACGCACTTAAAAAGAACAATTACAAATAAGTTGTGTTGAAATTATTCTTTCTGGATGCTTTTCTTTTTGGGATTTTCTTCAAAATTGTACTATAGTGTTGTAACCGTTGTCTCTACACGTGTTTCATTCTTTCGTTTTTCTTTTTTTTTTTCTTTTTTTTTTTTGTTTTGTTGTGGTTTTCTGAGACAAATTAGAGTTTGCAGAGGTTACGATTTTTATATGTTAAAACGTTTCTCCTTTCATCTCGGGACACAGCACCTCTTTTGGCACCTTTTAAAAAGTTTAAAAGGAAGGGCTGATCATATCTACATCTCTGGTTCTGCCCCTCCTTACTTATCTGATCTTGTACAGCTGTATACACCTTCCCGCTCACTACGCTCTGCTTCAGACACTCGTGTTTTCCATATCCCTAGACGTAATAAGGTCACTCAAGGTCATCGTGCATTTTCGTATTTTGGTCCCATTACATGGAACGCCCTCCCAGCTGATGTGCGTCACTCATCATCTCTTTCCATTTTTAAATCCAAGCTTAAAACACACCTTTTCTCTGTTGCATGTAAAGACCATTTTGTCTGCCGGCTCATCATGTGCGTATGTGTGTGTGTGTGTGTGTGTGTGTGTGTGAGAGAGAGAGAGAGAGAGAGAGAGAGAGTTTTCTGCTCCTTGTAAATCAATGTATTTTTGTTGTTGTATGTGCTTTTCTTTGTATTTTGCTTTGTGCGTCATTACTGCAATTGTAAAGCGCCTAGAGCACCTTGGTGATTAGGCGCTATACAAATTACTTTTATTATTATTATTATTATGCACTTGTCCTCCTCCCTACCTCCACCCCACCACCCTAACAAAACAAGATTAATCTGGCACTTCTGATTTTTATATGGTGTTAATTTTCTTATTGAAAAGAATGTTCTACCTGGACTTTCTGCAGGAGCAATCACCTTGTGTTTGACAACAACACTACACAACCAAGTACTCCTCCGTCTGAGGAACAACACAGCCATTTGTGAAAATTGTGATACTGCTCTATACACCCACAAACCTCCTCCATATGAGGAACACAGGATCATATAACAGAAATAGTCATTATCATTCATGATGTATACCTCTTACACTGACTGACGATTACTTAAGGGTTAGTTCAAGGTTGATCAAAATCAAGACATTTCACACCTCCCCTCTGGACACACGTATCAATGACCACATTGCTACTCTGATGGGCACTTGTGCATGTCCACAGAAGACAAAGCTATACAATCTGTGTGAGGCTGGAGACCCACTGTGCTCAGAGAGTGTTGTGTGACAGGATTAGGGGATTAGTCGGCTGCTCACACCAGGGGAGACACAGCGCACTTGATTTCTCGCTTTTTGATCACAGTTGGCATGTACACAGGCGTAGACTTAAACCTAGATGACTGCCACGTATGAGGATGCAATACCATTCGTATGGCACAGAAAGAGGTAATGCTTTTCATGAGCCCCTGTGACTGAAGGGGCGCATGAAACTCTATGCCTGGCTGAGGGACTGAGTTGGGCCCCAGTTCAGCAATGATCGGACACTTTTCCACCGCTGGGGTTGACCAGCAGTTGGCAGCTTATTGCCAGATGGCTGCCTCAATCTGAAGATGCAATGAAGATTGTATCGCACAGCAAGAGGCACTGATTTACATGCGCCCCTGTGAGTGCGGGGCACATGGCATTCTATGTCTGCGTGAAGTACTGTGACAGGTGCAGGTGAGGAGTGCCAAGTGAGGATATTTGACTATAGGCCCCTGAACACACTATGCTCACGCACCGATCCCGTAAGATAATTGTAAAATACACTTATCGACTATGTCCTAGTGCGTGAGATAGTGTAAAATACACTTGGGTCAAGAGGTCGATGCCTGACTCAAAGGGTGGGGGCCCCAGGGGACGAGTTGCGTTGGTGGTGCGGGTAGTGCGGAACTCTTACAGCGCCTCCCCCTGGATCACCCTAGTGTATGGCCTCTTGGCCTTCGTGTGTAATCCCTCTGGACTAGCATAGCATCCTTCTATCCCAAGACCGCCCGTGCGTGGTCCCTGGCCACATCCTCTCCGAGGTGACCCCAAAAACTGGGCAGCACGAGCCCCCAGGCTAAACACGGCGGATTTAGAGGACAGAACCTCGAAAATTAATCAACATTTGTCCTGCTGCCTTGCAGGCCTGGCTGCTTGGCTGCGGAAAGGCTAAGGGAGGAAAACCCTGACTTCAAAGCCCCCGTGTCTCCGGGGAAGGTTTTTGAGCCAGAGACTAGGACAAGCACAGTCTGATATAAAACCTACGACCTGAGGACCTCGATGCCATCGTCCCAGCTTGCTAGGCCATGGCAGACGAACCAAGGGTTTAAAGGGTGGGGCCAGTACTGCGCACACTGCACTCCACCAAAAAGCTCCACCGCGCAGGCTTTAGGAAACGTCCACGGACCATGACACAGACCATTCCAAGTCCTGTAGCGACAGGTGAGGGGTGAAACGACAGGTGAAAGATGTCACTGGAAGCTGCAGTCTCAAACCTGCATGCAGGCGGTTCAGGATATTGGTCGCCTGATGTTGACCTGGGGATGACGTCACTCGGCACACCCTGAACGAGCAAGCAGCCTTCTCTAGGGACAGCACTGCTTGCTCCACACGGAGAGGGGCCTAGAAAAGGTGGCCTAACCAAAGCTCATCCCCTCATAACCCCAGTTGGCTAGCCGCGGTCAACGGGCATCTTCTCTTGCGGTCAGAAAACAAGAAAAAACAACGGATCCACTCCCATGACGACCACGACCGGACTCAACGTAGCATGCTGGAACATCCGAACCATGCTCGACAAAGCAGACAGCGGACGCCCTGAACGTCGCTCCGCCCTCATTGCCCATGAATTGCGGAGGTTAAACATCGACATCGCCGCGCTCAGCGAAGTACGACTCCCGGAGGAAGGCAGCCTCCAAGAACTTGGCGCCGGCTACACCCTCTACTGGTCAGGCAGGCCTGCATCAGAAAGACGGCTCTCAGGAGTTGGCTTCATGGTCAAGACCCCCATTGCGTCTAAGCTGGAAAACCTACCAACGGGTCACTGACCGCATCATGTCTATGCGCCTCCCACTGAGACACCAGCAATACGCCACACTTCTCAGTGTGTACTCCCCAACCCTCCTGGCAGAGCCTGCAGAAAAAGACAAGGTCTACTCTGACCTGCGCAGCCTCCTACAGAGCACCCCTGCAGACGACAAAGTCATCATCCTTGGCGACTTCAACGCCAGAGTGGGGCAAGACTCTGAAGCCTGGAAAGGAGTCCTCGGCAAGCATGGCGTTGGGAACTGCAATGACAATGGCCGCCTACTGTTGGAGTTCTGTGCAGAGCAGCAGCTTGTCATCACCAACACTACTTTCCAGCAAAAGGACAGTCGAAAGACCACCTGGATGCATCCTCGCTCCAAACACTGGCACCTTATCGACTATGTCCTAGTGCGTCAGAGGGACCGCAGTGATGTCCTCCTCACCAGAGTGATGCCAAGCGCAGAGTGAATCAATGAATCAATGAATCAATGAATCTTTATTTTACAACGGTAAAGATATTAACAATGCCAGAGGCAATGCCATATTTCAAATCTGCCATTGCTACATCTACAACACAACAATTACATTAGATTAATACATGTATAGGACCACGCCTACGGGTGTGTTGGGGGAGGGGGAGCAATGGTAAGGGAAAAAAAAAAAAAAAACCAACCCAAAAAAAAACAAAAAAAAACAAAAACACAGCAGCGCTATACATACACAGCAGTAGAATGGGTACATTACTAACAATGATATCTATGTATAGAAAGCAAAGCTTGCAGATAGTTATGGCTGCGAAGATAAATATTTAAATAGACTTTTCTTGAAACATGATACCGTTGGAGTGGTCTTCGTGTGGGGCGGAAGCGAATTCCACAAAGTCGCCCCCGAGAATGCTAGACTGGTTTTAAATAAGTCTATTCTGGTTTTGGGTACTACATACAGGCTGTTTGTATCGCCATAGCGGGACTGTGACCGGACTAGCAGCTGGGTTAGATATTCCGGAGTGTTGTCATTCCGAATCTTGAAAAGAAGAACACCTTTGTTGAATGCAAACTGATTTTTGAGAGAAAGAAGTCCCGCTTTGTGAATCTTATCATCCGTTGTCAAAGTAGGATCAGGTAAAATTAATTTCGCTGCTCGTCTGTGTAAGGAGTTCAGTCTTTTTAAATGTACATCTCTGCAGCCATCCCACACCGTCGAAGCATAATTAATGTGGAACTGAATATGTGCATAATAAAATAATTTTCTGGTTTCAAAGTCAGTGAAGTGCTTCAGTTTGGACAGCATGAAAATGTTTTTTGAAATAGTTTTACACACTTTATGTGTGTGTGCCTGCCATTTGAGCTGATCATCTATGATAATTCCAAGGAGGCGATGTTCAGACACTTGCTCAATAGAATTGCCTTCGAAGGACAAATCAAGTGAAAGGGGACTTAGTTGGTGTTTTTGGCGTGTCGCAATTACCATTGACTTAGTTTTTGCTGGATGGATACTCATTGAGTTATGTTTAGTGCCACACTGACCACCGCCTTATCCGCTGCAAACTCAGGCTCCACTTCAAGCCAAACCCAAGAAAGGGGGGCCCCCTAAGAAAAAGCTTGATGTTGCCAGCCTTCAGCGTGACGACGTAAAACTTGCCTTTCAGACAGATTTACAGCGCAGGCTCACAGACACAGCTGACCCAGCAGACTCCTCCCCTGAAACACTCTGGGAACAGCTGAAAACTGCTATCGCAAAATCCTCCGCAGAAGTCTTGGGTTTCGCTAGAAAGAGGAACAAAGACTGGTTTGACGAAAATGACTTAGAGATCCAGGAACTCCTAGCAAAAACAAAAGAGCCGCCCATCAGGCCCACTAGCCCAGCCTTCCTGCCCTGTGAAGAAGTCTGCCTTCCGCCTCGTCTGCAGCAGTCTCCAGCGCATGCTCAGACAACGGTGACTACAGGGGCTTCTATGAAGCACTGAAAGCAGTGTATGGCCCCAGGCACCTGATACAAAGTCCCCTGCGAAGCGCTGATGGACAGGCACTCCTCACAGATAATAACTCCATCTTGAACCACTGGTCGGAATACTTTCAGGACCTCTTCAGCGCTGAGCGCAGTGTTCAAGAAGCAGTCATCCTCCAAATCCCACACCTCCCAGTAAAGGTTGAATTGGATGAACCGCCCACTGCTGAAGAGACCCTCAAAGCCATCCACCGGCTCAAGAGTGGCAAAGCTGCAGGCATTGACGGAACCCCACCAGAGATCTGGAAACATGGAGGCCCAGCACTGCACAACAAGCTTCATGACCTCTTTCTCTGCTGCTGGGAGGAAGGAACACTACCAAAGGATCTCCGCGATGCAGTCGTCATCACCCTGTACGAGAACAAAGGAGAGAAGTCTGCCTGTTCCAACTACCGTGGAATTACCCTGCTGTCCATTGCCGGGAAAATTCTCGCAAGGCTGCTCCTGAATCGGCTGGTACCTGCCATTGCAGAAGACCACCTCCCAGAGGGCCAGTGTGGCTTCAGAGCCTACAGGAGCACCACCGACATGGTCTTTGTGCTGAGACAGCTTCAGGAGAAGTGCCGCGAGCAGAACAGAGGGCTGTACGTAACGTTTGTCGACCTAACAAAAGCGTTTGACACAGTGAGCAGGCAAGGCATGTGGCAGATCCTGGAGCGACTTGGCTGTCCCCCAAAGTTCCTCAGCATGATCGTCCAGCTACACGAGGACCAGCAAGGCCAGGTCAGACTCAACAATGACCTCTCAGAACCATTCCCCATTCTCAACGGTGTGAAGCAGGGCTGTGTGCTGGCACCGACCCTCTTCACCATCTTTTTTAGCATGATGTTGAAGCAGGCCACAGTGGACCTCGACGATGACGACGCAGTGTACATCAGGTATCGTCTTGATGGCAGCCTGTTCAACCTCAGACGACTGCAGGCCCACACCAAAACCCTAGACCAACTGATTCGTGAGCTGCTCTTTGCTTACGACACTGCCCTCGTTGCACACACAGAGAGAGCCCTGCAGCGCATCACATCCTGCTTCGCAGACGCTGCCAAGCTCTTTGGACTCGAGGTCAGTCTGCAAAAGACAGAGGTCCTCCATCAGCCGGCACCGAAGGTGGAGCATCGCCCTCCCCACATCACCATCGGCGAGTCTGAACTGAAGTCAGTGCACCAGTTTACATACCTTGGCTGCATCATCACGTCAGACACCAAGCTGGACAAGGAGCTGGACAGCAGGCTGGCAAAAGCAAACAGCGCTTTCGGGCGTCTATACAAGCGGGTGTGGCACAATCAACAGCTGAAAACAGGCACCAAGATCAGCGTGTACAGAGCTGTCGTCCTCACAACCCTGCTGTATGGTTCCGAGTCCTGGGCCCTCTACCGCAGCCAACTACGACTCCTCGAACGCTTCCACCAGCGCTGCCTGCGTACAATCCTTGGCATTCACTGGAGTGACTATGTCACAAACGTCGAGGTCCTTGAACAGGCAGAAACTGTGAGCATCGAGGCTTTGCTGCTGCGGACACAGCTCCGCGGGGCTGGGCACGTCTCCAGGATGGAGGATCATCGCCTACCCAAGATCACCCTGTTCGGCGAGCTCGCCACTGGACACAGAGACAGAGGGGCACCAAAGAAGAGATACAAAGACTGTCTCAAGAAGTCACTTAGTGCCTGCCAAATCGACCACCGCCAGTGGTCTTCACTTGCTGCGGACCGTGACACCTGGCGCTCCACCATTTACAAGGCAGCTGTCTCCTTTGAGACAAGTGGCTCAGGAGAAAAAAAACAACAGAGATGCCGCAACTCAGAACCCTGGCCAGACCTCCCTCTGCAGCCACTGCGGTCGAACCTGCCTGTCCCGGATTGGCCTCCGCAGTCACGAGCATGCCTGCAGATGTCGTGGACAACCCCTATAGAATCTTCGTTCGCGAAGTCAAGCCAAGAACACTGTACAAGAAAAGAAGAACCATCAAAAAAAAAAAAAAATTCAGGGCTGACGGGGGAAGGGGGGGGGGTTGCCAGGGCCCCCTGGGCCTCCCCCCCTGGATCCGCCACTGGTACAGTAGAATATCATGTGTCTAGGTAAAGTCATCTCACATCACACAAATTATAGCAAGACTGAAACTGTACCATGATATTCTAGTTTTGTCACCATTTGTTTTCTCAAAACACATTACCGATGGTATTACAACTAGGAAATGTTTCTTAGCTAGTCTAATTTTAGCCCAAAAATTGTTGTGTACGATAATGGCCATGATGGCAGGAGAGGGGCGCCATAGGTTAGGCGGAAACCCGGTAGCCTCCCTTCCGGTTCAACCACGCATGTGCTCAGTGCTCAAACAACCAGTCAGTTTCTTCGCTAGTCGCGTGAGGTTGTGTACGCTGTGGACTCCTTCGTTCGTTGGTTTTCGTTCACTGGCTTCGACTTTCTACTGTGAGAGACGGATTGTGGCCTTTGGCTGGGACGCTTTCGTGTGTGCGTTGTTTCGAGAGGACTTCCTAACGACGCTGGTGAGCTGTGCTCACTGTCGGCCGGTCGCCTTCAGCTTCTGGTGCCCTTGGGGTTCGTCTTTGGCCTACCGTGTGGGAGGCCTTGTTCTGTGACGGCGGCGCTTTCCTGGTTGACTCGGGTGACTGTCGTCTCTGCGCCTGGCACCGGTCCCGTCGCGGCCTGTCGGAGTCGTTTGGCGCCTTGGTAGGATGGCTTCGGGCTTCACCGCTGACACCACTCTTCGTTCCTCTCCTTTTCCCAACATGGCGAGGTAAAATCTCGGTCACTGCTTCCGTACGGCGCTCAGGGAGGGTTTGAGCGCCGCACGCCAGCATACGCCGTATCTCCTTCGTTCATTTCGCGCGTTTCGTTGCCTGCCGGCTGCGGCAGGTTCGATTACTTTCAAATAGATGGTTCTGCTTTGTGTTGCAGTTGGCAAGTCCGCACCTGTATCAGATGTGGACAATTCCAGTGGCCGAGTGATGGACATGAGGTGTGCCTGCCCTGTTCATCCTGTACCTCTTCCCAACCGTGCCTGGTCTGCGCCCCCTGGCGGGAAGAACAATGGACTCAGCTATGGGGTTTCTACCGTCGTGAACTGCCGACACCAGCACGTATACAGGGCCATACACCGGTAAGAACCACAGACCCGACTAGTGGGTATTACCTGATGAGAGGACAGTCTACGCCGCGCCTTCCGCCGCGAGCCCGTCTTCCTGGGCCGGCAGCGAACACAGACCCGACTAGTGCGCGCTGTCCGGTAGCAGAGACTAGAACTGAAGTTTCAGTCAGGCCCGCTTCTTTGAACAATAAAGACACGCCGGTAATCACCACAGACCCGACTAGTGGTGCTTATCAGACGTTAGAACGTTCTCCATCGCGACTTCGGTCGCTAGCTCGTTCTACTACACCGGCAGCAGGCACAGACCCGACTAGTGCACGCTGTCCGGTTCCGCCGATTCTATCGGCGTGAGAGAGAGTACAGTTACAGGCTTCAGTTCCGGTAGCGGTCTCGACTCAGGAGAGGCCCGCTTCCCAGCAGAAGGATTCTCCGCCTCCACGCGTCGACAGAGTTCGGCGTTCAGGTACGGACCGTATCTCACCTCGTTCCAGAGAGCGGAAGCACCGGACGGTCTCCCGCTCTTCTCGCCAACGTTCACAGTCTAGGGACAGGTCACCGCGGCATAGGCATGCCTCCAGATCTTCCCGTACCAGTCGGCCATCGCGGACGGTGTCCTGGGTCGGATCTCCGCAAGTGGTTCGTCAGTCCAGACCGCATTCCCCAGTTATGAGACATTCTACTCGGAGAACGCGTCGATCATCTACTCCACCCTCTAGGCCGTCGTCGTCAAGAGTCAGTCGACGTTGCCGCTGCCATTCCCGTTCTGGGAGTCCCCGCTCTCGCCATGAGCCCTCCCCGCGGGATAGGAGATCGCCTCGACGCTACGCTCACCGTTCTCGGTCTCGGTCTCAAGTAACCTCCCCGGTCCGTTCGTGGCGTCACCGCTCCGAGAGATTTTCGCCGGCCAAGGCCTCGGTCACATCCCGGCTCGTCGCGGAGGCTGGGCCCTCTCTCGTAGCTCGAACCGGCCCCACACACCTCCCTATGCAATTAGAGGATGACGCGCTCAGCCTCGCTCCCGAGGACTCAGTTTCGGCTTTACTTCGGGACGACAGCCCCGCGCACTCTATCCAGGCGCCCCCTGACGTGGATCAAGATGAGCAGGAACAACATCCGTCAGCAGTGGGACACAGGTTGGAGACTCTGCGTGCCCTGGACGAGGCAGCTTGCATCATCTCGGCGTGCCTACCGCCGGAAGACTGTCCTCCTTCTCCGCCTGCGAAGAAGAAGGCCGCGGCCTATGTAGATGCGGAACTCCATACCAAGACCTTTAAGATGCTTCCTCAACCTCCGGGTTTCAGCAGCCTACGGGACGCATTCTCAGCTCGACTCGCTCAGGGACACTTGGGCGCCGCTGGATTCTTCAATGACTCTAAGTGGCCGGCGGACCTACTCATGTTTTTTAGGCAATCTTGGTACGCGGGACATTCTCAGAGCTTTACCTGCGCACTACCCAAACCGGACCCAGCTGCTTGGGCCCTGGCGGCTATTCCGGCACGGACCCCTCTGCTTCCAGGAATCGATCAGACAGGTAATCTCATACGCAACGCCTTAGCCTCCGCGGGATTTCTTGACCTTCTGACTCAAGCCATGGTTCGTCGCGTAGAGGAGGCTTGGCATCCGTCCCTTACGCCGCTGCTGGGAGATCTGCTCGCTCTAGCCGTCTCTGGTAACCGTGCATCCTACCACACCTGTGTCAACGCTATGGCTGCGGCGGCCAACTGTGACCTTTTGCGTCGGGATTTCCTCCTCCGCTCCTGCCCTCTCCCCAATGACCTGAAGCTTCAACTTCGTCAGGCGCCCCTTGGCGGAGAGCTTCTCTTCGGCCCCACGTGGTTGGCGGTTAAGGAGGCAAATAAGGACACCTGGCCAAGTCGTACAGTTCCTACTCCCTTTCAGCATACCCGCAGGACCCAGGGTCGCCCCCTGCGGGCGACTAGACCCGTTTCCCGGCCTTACACAGAGGTGGACGTCTTCCCCCCAGGCCCCCTGCCTTCCCCCGTACCCGTCCTACTGCAGGATCCTCTTCGGCTCCCGCTTCCAGGACCTGGCCCAAGCCTGCCCGACGCCCCGGGCGGGGCAGGGCTTACTGACGTTCCCCACCTTCGGGCCCCGTCGACCGCGCTGGGACCTCCGGTCGGCGGGAGGCTCGCACGGCACAGCGCCGCCTGGCGGGCGCGGTTTCCGGACGACCCCTGGATTCTTTCGACCATCTCCCTCGGTCTGCGGATCTCGTTTCGGTCCCTGCCCCCACTGCGACGTACTCCGGCGTGGACCTTGGTTCCGACAGACCAGCTCAAGGCAGACGCTCTGCGCAACGAGGTGGCCGCCTTACTTTGAAAAGCAGCGACAGAGGTGGTGACACGACTCGACTCCCTAGCCTTCTACAGCCGGCTGTTTGTAGTTCCCAAGCCAGGCGGCAAGTGGCGTCCTGTGATCGACCTCTCGGCGCTCAACAAGTTTATAGTAGCTCCACGGTTTCGCATGGAGACAGCGCGGGCCCTGCGTGCCTTGGTGCAACCCTTCGACTTTGCAATCAGCCTGGACCTCGCGGATGCGTACCTTCACGTGCCCATGCACCCAGCGTCCAGACGTTATCTACGCTTCGCCTTCGAGGGTGTGGTATACCAGTTCCGCGCACTTCCCTTCGGCCTCAACCTCAGCCCATGGGTCTTCACACGCATCATGGACGCCGTGGTGGCCAAGGCACGACGGACTTCCACGAGCCCCACGTCCAACTACCTGGACGACCTGCTCTTGAAGAATCAGACCCCTGCCGCCTTGGAGGTGGACCGGGATGCCTTGCTTCAGCTCCTCAAGACGCTGGGCTTCATAGTCAACTTCGGCAAGTCCAACCTCGTGCCGTCGCGCCATTTCGTTCACCTAGGCATGGAGTTCTACACCGACCGCAATATCGTCCGGCTGCCCGAACCCCGCATTCAGAAGCTGGCGGATCTAGCTCGGCATGTATCCCAGAAGTCTTCGATCCCCGCCAGGCAGTGGCTTCAGTTGCTGGGGCTGATGAGCGCTGCAGCAGACCTTATTCCGTTAGGGCGTCTCTACTCCCGGCCGCTACAGTTGCACCTTCTGCTACACTGGCGTCCGTCGACCTCCGACCTAGAGTCTCCAGTTCCGATTCCTTCGTTGCTCCGTCCTCACCTTCTACGCTGGGCGGACCCCCTCTGGCTCGCGACAGGAGTGCTGCTGTTCTCGCCACCGCCCTCCCTCTCCATCTGCGTAGACACGAGCCTCTCCGGTTGGGGAGCACACCTTCTACCCTCCTTCGAGACAGCCTCCGGCCATTGGGACCTGGTTCTCCGGGACCGACACATCAACTGGTTGGAATTGGAAGCCGTCTGGCAAGCCCTTCGTGTGTGGGAATCTCGCCTGCTTCACCGGGAGCTACTGGTGTTGTCGGACAACTCTACGGTCGTTGCCTACATCCAGAAGCAGGGCGGGACCCGCTCCCCATCTCTCTGCATCCTCCTTTACCAAGTGCTCCGGTGGTGCGAGGGTCGGGACATTTCTCTCCGCGCGCGTCACATCCCGGGTCACCTGAATGTGCTGGCCGACTCCCTCTCCCGTCGCGGTCAACTACTACACACCGAGTGGGCTCTGCGTCCAGACATCTTTCGGATGATCGGCGCTACCTGGGAGTCACCCATGATCGACCTTTTTGCCACGAGATGGAATCGCCAGCTCCCTCTGTTCGTCTCGCCGATTCCAGACCCCTTGGCCTGGGCAGTGGACGCCCTCTCCATCTCCTGGGATGGACTGGTCGCCTACACCTACCCTCCCACGGTCCTCATCCCCAAGGTTCTTCTCAAGCTGAGAGGCAGCAACACTATCCTGTTTCTGGTGGCTCCGTTTTGTTCGACCAGGTCATGGACGACCGACCTCAATCTGGCTACGGCCCCCCCACTACAGCTACCCACTCCACGAACGATGCTCAAGCAACCTCGGCAGTCTCTGTACCATCCTTGTCCAGAACGTCTCTTCCTCCACGCCTGGAGGTTGTCCGGCAAGCCCTCACCGCTAGAGGCTTCTCAGGTGCGGCAGTGGACGCGATCGCTACAGCCCGCAGAGCCTCGACCAGACGAGTTTACGAGGGCAAGTGGAGAGTTCTCAGCACCTGGTGTGACGACAGACGCCTCTCCCCCACCGAGTTGACAGTCCCTCAGCTGGCGGATTTCTTCCTCTGGCTTTTTCACGACCAGCGTTTAGCTCCCATCACCATTCGAGGTTACCTGGCCATGATCGCTGATACTTACAGGCATCTGGGACGTCCCGACCCGGGCACCTGCAAGGACCTCGCCGATCTGATGGGCCATTTCGGTCTGCATCGTCCCGCTCTACGTACACTGTTACCACGTTGGGACCTACCTTGGGTCCTTACTTGGCTCAACTCGGCCCGCTTTGAGCCTTTACAGCTGGCGAGACTACCGGACGTGATGAGGAAGACCTGCTTTTTGCTCGCCCTCGCCTCAGCCTCCAGAGTCAGTGAGCTGCACGCCCTCTCTACTCGCCCCACCTGTTTACAATTCCGGACGGATGGTTCGGTGCAGCTGCTTCCTGACCCGACCTTTCTAGCCAAGACCAGATCTCCACTCTTGGCACCACAATTGGTCACCATACTACCACTCAGAGAACCATGCTCCAATCGAGAGTCCAGACAGCAGGACCCAGTTCGAGCGTTACGTGTGTACCTGCGCCGGACCAAGCCCCTCCGCAGGGGACGCACCCGCCTTTTTCTTCCTCTGTCCCCAGGTAGACAGGACATCTCAGCCCAGACTATATCCTCCTGGCTTCGGTGGGTGATACGATCCGCCTACCAGGAACTCGCCCCTGATGCAGCAAAGCGCATGAGGATCAGGGCGCACGAGATCAGAGCCATGGCCACGAGCCTTGCATTCGAACGCAACTGTGCGGTCAAGGACATCGTGGCGGCTGTGGGCTGGCGAACAGAGAACACCTTCGCTTGCTTCTACCTGAGGGACCTCTCCGGCCAGCGGCAGAACCTAGCGCTGGTGGGAGACATCGTGGCGGCGCAACACTCCCTCCCGGCGCCCTAGGCGCCGTAAGTATCTTCACTAAAATTAGAGGGAGGTTGCTTGGGGTGGACTTTTCTAGTAGCTTCGATGGCAGGGGTAGGGGCGGTTAGCGGCACCCACCTCCTTTTCGGGATTCTTCCTAGTTGTAATACCATCGGTAATGTGTTTTGAGAAAACAAACGTATTTTTCTTTAAAATAAGTTTTTTTGAAAAATACTTACCGATGGTATTACTCGAAGGTCCCTCCCACCTGCCCCGCTCGCTGCTGCTCCGCTAAGAAACTGACTGGTTGTTTGAGCACTGAGCACATGCGTGGTTGAACCGGAAGGGAGGCTACCGGGTTTCCGCCTAACCTATGGCGCCCCTCTCCTGCCATCATGGCCATTATCGTACACAACAATTTTTGGGCTAAAATTAGACTAGCTAAGAAACATTTCCTAGTTGTAATACCATCGGTAAGTATTTTTCAAAAAAACTTATTTTAAAGAAAAATACGTTTTTCTCAAGTCTTAAGGCAAAGTGAAAAATAGAAAGTTACTGGCCAGCACACTCCTTGTTGAGGAGATTAACTCATTCTACCCCAGACACACCACAGCAAGATAAGGATCGACCATGATAGTTCAAGGGTGATGCCAGAATAGCTTGGCGCCTATGGGGGGGGGGGGTTAAGCCTGTGCCCAGGAACTGCAGGAAGCGATTAGCCCTTTGGGTGTCGGTAGCTGTTTTTGTCGCGATGATTCCTGAATCATCGAGACAAAAACCGCTACCGACACCCAAAGGGCTAAAATGGCAGTGGGAAATGTCCGCTGCCTGCCTCAGGTCCTTAAGGATCACACTCTCCCTGCAGAGGCCACAGAGGTGGATTTGCACCTGGGTGGATTCATGCTGGTGGCGCCGAACCGTGGAGCGAGAGCTCAAGAACAGAGGCCTTACTCTGCAAACAGCACCCAAAATAGCAGCTGACAGACAAAAGTGGCGCTCCCTTGCCGTCGCCTCAAGCACCAGACGGCGCAGAGAGGACTGAATGAATGAATGAATGGATTCATGCTGAGTAGATTTTCGCTGCACACATTTACACCGGATAAAAAAAGATTTTCACTGAAATATAGCGCAGTTGACCCTTTCATCAAAACAGTCAAAGTCTTTAGTTAACCTCTGACCCTCTCCGCCTCCACATCCCCGCACCAAACTCGGCACTTCGTTCGGACCCCGCTCCTTCTCCATCTATGGTCCATCCACCTGGAACACTCTCCCACTCTCTCTCCATCAGAAACACTCTCCAGTTCTAGCACTATAACGCCATCACACTCCCCACCCCAAGCTGACTGTATTTGTGGTACGCAAGTCATTGTCAAAAGCGTGTGCATGCATGCATGAATTGTGAGTGCTCGCTTAGAGTTATAATAAGTTATAAGATAAGCGCATTATAAATACCGTAATTATTTATAATTATTATTATTATTAACCCATTTAACCCCAAGACCACATTTCCCAAATTTTGGAGGTGCTAGTTAAGGACTATGTACCTGTTCAAGGAGATGGACGGACCATGATAATTCAAGGGTAGTGCCAGATGAGCTTGGCGCCTTAAGACGCCAAGCTCATCTGACACTACCCTTGAATTATCATGGTCCATCCGTTTCCTACTTTAGGGATTTGGGGCTAAATGGGTTAATATACCCAAACTGAAGTAGAAAGAGTAGTTTTCAAGACCGGCTTGTCAGAAATAAGTGGAGGACATGTACATCATTGTATGCCTTGGAATGTCACGCTTGCTGCAGACTCTAGTAGTACTAAATGTTTGGCTCGCGTGCGATAGTGAATGTGCTCACAAACCAGATAGGTAAGGCTAGCACTGGTAGAACTGTACACATACCGAGGGGAATTACTCAGCGCTGGACAGACAAACAGTTAGTGATAGTGAATGTGAGCTAATCTGTGTAATGGGCCAGCGGTCGTGTGTCCGCCATGGTAAACTTTAACATTGGCATTTTCTCGGAGACTATTCAAGCTTCAGTCTTTAAACTTGGCCCAAGGATACTTTGTCGCAAAACCTTTCTTATCATACCAATTTCAGTGACCTACCTCAAAGGTCAAGGGCACATGGGATCATGAAATAGGTTTGAAAAAAGCCTTATTTTGACAACAATTTTTTTTTTTCAAACTGTGCTGTATTCACAACTTCAATACGAACTTGGTACAAATTAAGATACGGGATAGTAAGACCTTCCTATACATTCTTCTTCTTCAGCATTCCCGAGTTTCTGCCTCAGATGCCGGTCAAGATTAATATCCACCCTGAGGCATAATCCATGAGGGTTGCGTGTGTGCTCGTTTCCCTGACGCGGGGTTTCCACACTATACCAGATGGCATAGTCAGCGACACTCCGATGACTTCGTTGGTCATTGGTTGGTTTTCTGTCGGGGTTTGCTTCCCTAGCCTTTGCCTCTCCTGAGGCACCCACAAGGCAGTGGGGCTATTTAACCATAGTTGAGAGACAGGTTCACGGGTATCAGGGCCTATCCACACACCGGTGGGCCTGCATGCCACGTGTCTGGGGGCCAGACTTCCTCCGAGTCCCCTGTAGTTCAGCCTGAGTCTGTGAGGTGCTCAGTTACCGTGTGTCGCCCCGAGGAGGCGCTACATGAGGCTTGTTGTTGGAGAGGCTATGTACTGGCAGAGAGAGACTGACGCATTCTGCCCTCCTTTTCGCAATACTGCTAGCCAGCGCTGGAAGCTGAAAGCGAGAAATGACAGTATACGGCTATTTTTTACCCATTTACTGCTCGCTTGTGACCCTTAAATTGACCTTTCCAAGGGTCATCCAAATCAGAATGTATAGGGTGTGTAAAAATGGTTGTTGTGATGCATCTAGTGTGGTAGCGCCCTTTCTATGTATTCTGATTTGGTTCACCACTCTCAAAGGTCAAAGGTCCCCACCCGGGTCTGCCCTGGGGGACTTGGGTGGGGTTAACTACTTTTTAGTTCCCAGGGTCACCCTGGTCAGCCCCACAGGGTGGGTTTCCCTTCTATTCTGGGGCATGTGTCTACCCTTTGGCCATTCACCTGTTTTTGCCTTTTTTTAAACTCTCCCTACTGTCTGCACTGCCTGTAGCTCTTGATATTGGATGTGTGTTGCTAAATGGTCTTAGCTTTATTTAGGCCCCATGTCGTAGGTTTATTTAACGTATTGGACTGGCTGGCGACATACATTAACTCTTACCAGTTCGCTCCCTTGGCCATCGTATGTATACATACGAAGCCACGCCCATGGAAAATTCCATCGTGTTTACTGAATTAAAACCAATTAATTTTTACTCAGTATTATTGTAATAACTTATTGACATTAGAAAGTCACTTTCATATGATAGAATTAAAAAAATATTAATTTTGAGTTTGTTCGTGACCTTTGTTATCGATCGAGTCACTACGTCCACCATCTTGCTTTCCCTACTGCGTTATTTTCACTGCTTGCGATTTCTCTCTGAGAATATTCCGTCAAAATGAGTTCATCTGAGTCCGAAAGTGAAGAGTATCTCACTGAAGGGGAATCTTCCAGCAACCAGGCCACTGAACATGATTCCAGCACCAGCGATGTGGAAAAAACGAAAGAAAACCATCGCAGGTCATTGTGACACTTTCTATTTTGGTTTGACCATGTGCTATCCATGTGAGTCTTTGTTTACCTATTGTCTGGTTCAGAATCGTGAAACTTTATAAAGTACATAAACAAGTTTTATTACTTGCTGTGTATTGCCTCAGTGATATTTTCAGCAAGTCAGAGATTTTCAGAGAAGCACATGTTTGTTGTCTCAGTCATGCCAGGTGTTGACACGCCCACTTTTTCCTGCCCTTGACCGGTGTAGATTATGTTGCGTAACTCTTAGAAATTCAAACACATTTTCTTGAAACTTCACAACAATGTGTAGAAATGATTTGTCCACATACTGGATTCACATTTTAAACAAAGGGGCAAGAAACCAAAAAAATTTCTTCTTAGTGACTTTCGTGAAAACTGTTTTTGGAAACCGGACACCATTTTTTCTTCGTCGCTAAATAAACAACAACTTCTAAACTACGTTAAGTACAGACTTTTTACTTATCTTGACTGAAAGCTGACTCAATGCACTTTAATATGATGTATAATAAGCCAACTTTTGACCACTAGAAGAGCTTTCAGCAGCATTTTTGCTTGGTCATGTGTGAGGGTAAAAGTCATTTTGTTCACTGGCCTCAAATAGAGCGAACTGGTAAGAGTTAAATGCTCTGTTTAATTTTTTTTCACAAGCAGTGCAGGCACGTCCTGAGAAAGTCTTGTTGCTGTCGGGACGTTAAGCAATGTACAATCGACAATCAAAGGTCAAGGGTCACAAAAGAGTAAAAAAGATGAGAAAACATGGACTTTGCAGGTAGAATATGCAACGCCTTACTTAGGTTAGAACACTTGAACATTGCTCATTTCAGTGACTCTCAATAAGGTCAAGGTCACAAAGGTCAGATTAATTATGTGGATTTGTGATCCTTTAAGCCATTCTTGTTACAAGCTGGTTTGTGCCAGCCACTAGCTTGTTCTGTGACTGTAGTTGTGTGCGTGTATTGTGTAATTCGAGTTATTTTACCATTCTACCCAATGCACAAAATGCCATAGGACTGATGTCGGCCACGGTTGGCCCACGCACGGATGTGCGCGGGCCAACTACGGCCGACATCGGCCCAATGACCCAGTGATTAGGTTGAGTTTTGCAGTCAATAAGTCATATGACCGGAGGAACATAAAATCAATAGGTCATTTTGAAAATCCGTAAGTCAACCAAAAAATCGCGTTTTCGGCATTTTCGATTTTGAAATGTCAGCAGCAAAAAAATGTATGTTGTCGTCATAGTCAAAAGTAGTGTACAACGAACGAAGAGAATACACTTGCATAACGAACACCCGCTTTTAACGAACTAAATTCATAATCGGGTTTGCGTTCAATGACTTCCTTTACATATAATATGCTTTTTGCAAGGCACTGAATTACTGTGCTACAGTGCTACAGTGAAAAGCACAATGGTTTTCAGCAACAAGAACCAGTTTTCTGGCAGAACTGATTCAAGCTTTAATGTCCAGGACACCAACCACAACACATTTTTGTCAAATTGTCATAGACACCCCCTCCCTTTGCCCTCTCCTAGAAAACAACAAACAAAGCAAGAAACAGATTGTGGTTGTCAGTATACAAGTAATTACATGAGTTGATGTGGACTTCAACTACAAGACAGTCTATAACTCAACGGACAGAGAAGAAAATCGCCCTGAATTCCGGCAAGTGCCGTTGCGAGTCAGTTATCATCAAGCTGTCGTGAGAGATATCTGGCACATATCAAACCCGCCGCGACCGTATTCTTAACCCTGTTTTTGCTCCTGCCGCGGCGGCTCCCTGCCTGACCAAAAGCTTTTCGAGTTTTATAGTTCACGGATAGTACGGGTTGACTGTATCTTCACTTATACCGTGTATACACTATACATAGTTATAACCATTTTTACACTTTATTATCACAATGCTGTTGTTCTCTCTCTCTCTCTCTTAATAAAGTTTCATTACATCTCTCTTTCCCTCTCTAAGGACAAACTGGACAAAATGGTCAATAATGACAAAACGGTCAATAATAATTAAGACACATTCAGTACACTGAAATCTTACGAAGACATCTCACGGTAAGTTTTATTTTGCACACGCAGTCAAAGAACGAGGGACAAAAAGGTGTAACCGGACTCGGTGACTGGGCGTAGGCGACTTAAATAGTTTATCAGATAGACAAAAACTGCCCATCTAATACAGTACTCAAGTGCCTACAGAGTTTAAGTCCGAATTCCTTTTGTGGTCTAGGGAAGGACTGGAGATTGCAGTGGAGAGTAGATAAATCTACTCTAGTCTCGCATGCGCACAACTGAAATCCGTCAGTGTTTACTCTTGCCTCGCGTTGTGTTCAAAAAGCCAAAGTTGCTTGCGCAATGGACCGACCACAGTATCCAGAAAAACCCTATTTTGACTGGACTTGTTGTTATCGTTCCTACTGAGCTGCTAGTAACGTGCGCTCGCACGATCAGTCACACCGTCATACATGCACGGACGTACACACGCACAAACCTCTCGCACGTACACACGCACAGTCTCAGTCTCGCTCTCACTCTAGCCGCTGAGCATCATAAGATAGAAGTAAGGTTCCAAGATTTATTTGTACCAGAAAAGCATTCATAATAAAACAAACAACATAATCAAAATTAGTCGAACCAGTGCAAGTGCCAATAACCTTAAACACCTTAGGCCTAACACCTATACCTTCCGACACGATACCTAGCAAACCTATCTCCTATGACTACGATTCCTAGCGAACCTAACTCCTAGGCCTAACACCTATACGCACTTACCGACGGATAAAACCTACGCGCTGTCCTAACGCATCCTAAACCCTATTTGGGTGAACTAGAACTAAACGCTACTGTCCCTATAGGATAGGGCCGGGGTGGTTCGAGATGATCATTATTCACAACCGTCTCGTGGGGTAGGGTCGGGGTGGCTCGAGGTGATCATTATTCACAACCTCCTCGTGGGGTAGGGTCGGGGTGGCCCGAGGTGATCATTATTCACAGCCGCCTCGTGGGGTAGGGCCGGGAAGTGTGAGAGATCATTATTCACAACCGCTCACAGGGGGAAGGGGACTGGAGTGTGAGAGATCATTATTCACAACCGCTCACAGGGGGAAAGGGACTGGAATGTGAGAGATCATTATTCACAACCGCTCACAGGGGGAAAGGGGAGGGTGATCATTATGCACAACCACCGACGAGACTATGCTATGCTATTTTAGAAAGGGATCGGGACTTCCAGCTTTCGCCGATTTCGTCCAGGGGGGGTGGGGCGGGGGATGGGGGGAAGGGGGTTTATTTTGACTATTGCTGATGTACGCGCATCGCTTTATTCTATCCTTCATCATGCCTGTCCGCGCCTTGGGCGGTTGGGCGTTGGGGAGAGCCCGTGCTCCAGTGGGTGTCCGGGTCCCGGTCTCGCTGGGTCGGTGGTGTTGTCTGCCTTCTCTCTCCTTCCTTGTTTGTTTATATGTACTTAACTAGGGGGTGCTCGTTGAGCAGGTGTATTGTGAGTTTGGTGGTGGTGGACCATGTTGTAGGGTCAGGGTTTATGAGGCCTTCTAACGTGAGGGGCGTGTTCAGTCTTTCTGCTATTGTGGCTCTGGTTTCTTCTATATTTTGGCAGTCTAATAGTACGTGCTCCGTAGTGAGTATGTGGCCGCATGTGCATACTATTTGGTTCGGGTGGACTAGGTATCTTTCGCCCCCCAATCGGACTCTTGTTAGCCGTGATTGGTCTTTCCTCTTGCCTTGAAGAAGGGTGGGTATGTTGTTAAGTACCCTTGTGAGATTTTTCCGTCTCCCTCTTTTGGTCTGGTGGAATTCTTTTACCCATAGTTTTTGAAAGGCGGGTCTGAGTGCATTGGACCTCTCGTTAGCTGACAGTGGTAGGTTGAAGAAGGTCGATTCTTGATCGAGGCCTTTCTTCGCTACTCTGTCTGCACTTTCATTGCCTGGGATCCCCACGTGGGAGGGGACCCACATGATTTTGATCGTTTTACCGTGATCTGCGAGTTCTGCTGCTTGTACTCTAATCAGGTATGTTAGGTCTTCTCTGAATGAGTCTAGGTTTTGGATCGCTTGGATTGCTGACAGCGAGTCCGTCACTATGAGTATGTGTTTGTTTTTCTGTAGGTCACTCTTTATTGCCTTATAGGCTCCTAGGATGGCCGTGAGTTCAGCTGTGAAGACCGCTGAGTGATCTGGTAGCTTTATGGCCCGGTCCGATTTGTTGGGGACGTGGATACCTAGTCCGGTTGCGTGGGTGGTTGGGTCATGGGACCCGTCTGTATAGATGCCGTAGTTTTTGTATGTAGTGGTTTTTTTAATGTCAAACTCCATTTTCATTTTGGGCCCGTCTACTGTTTTCTGATACTTAGTTAGGTCCAGATCTACTTCTATTTGTGGGAGTCTCCATGGTGGCGCCTTTATTTGTATGATCGGTGTTCTGCTTGGTAGTTTTAGGTTTATAGAGGCTTCGATTTCCTGGACTACGGTTTTTATTTGTGGTGTTTGGTTGCGTTTGCCTCTGGTTTTGTGGTCTGTGGTGAGAGTCAATTTGGCCGGGTGGTCTTCTGGCATACATACTGTTTTATAATATAGGTTAGCCGCTCTTTCCTTTATTATGAGCGTTATGGGTTTTTGCCCACTCTCTGCCAGTACAAGCAGGTTTGGGGTGTGTCTGGGGACCCCCAGGGCCACTTTCAAGGCGTCCGCTTGTACTGACATCAGCTTTTTGGTTTGACTTTTGTTTAGGTTGGTAAGTAGTGGGGCTGCGTAGAGTAGTCTGGACATTACGAAGGCGTGATATAGGTTTAGGAGTGATTTGGGGTCAGTGCCCCAGTCTGCTCCGCTGACCTTGCGCATTAGGTTTATTCCTTTCCTGGCAGACTGGCATATTTGTTCAATATACGGTGTCCAATTGTTGTTTTTTGTGAATGTTACTCCTAGGAATTTGATGCTTTGGCCATATTCTATCTCTGTTTTACCAATTTGTAATTTGGGGATCGGAGCTTTCACTTGGTATTTTGGACTTTGGTTGGTCCTAAATATAATTGCTTGGGTTTTATTGGGGGAAATTTTGAGGCCTGCTCTTACTAGCCAATTTTCTATTCTTGTTAGGTCTTGTTGGAATTCCTGGAATCCTACTAATTCCCATTTAAACTTTCTTTGTCTGCTCTTGATCTTTCCTATTAGTGAGGTGTCGTCGGCGAATTGCATTATTTTATTATGCCTGACGACGTGATGTAGGCCTGTGAGCAGGAGTGTGAATAGGATGGGGCTTAGTACCGATCCTTGTGGTACCCCGTTGTCTAAAGTGTGTTCTTTAGATATCGAATTACCTATTCTTACTGTTATTTTTCGGTCTGCCAGGAAGCTTTTGACAAAGTTATACATTTTGTTTGTTATTCCGAGGTCGCCCAGTCTGCTAAGTAGTTTTTCGTGCCAAACCATGTCATAGGCTTTCTCTATGTCGAGGAAGATTCCTATGAGTTCGGTTCCCCTCTCTCGGTGGGTATTTAAGATCTCTTGTTGTAAGGTAGTTAGGTGGTCAAGTGTACTGCGCTTTTTCCTAAATCCACTTTGCTGTGGGGGTAGGATGTGGTGTTTATCGCAGTGGGACATAAGTCTGTGTTTGAGTATTTTTTCTAGTGTTTTGCCCAGCTGGGATGTTAGTGCGATGGGCCTATAGCTGTCAGGTTGGTGAGTTGGTTTTCCTGGTTTCGGGAGGGGAAAGACTAGCGCTTTTTTCCACTGAGTGGGGAATATTCCTTTTGAGTAGATGTCGTTGAACAGGGTAACTATGGTTCTTTTCATGGAGGGGTGACTTTTTTGTATCATCTCGTATGTGATTAGGTCTATGCCGGGGGCTTTACCTTTCCCTGCGGTTCTTAAGGCTTGGATTAGTTCTAAGGTCGTTATTTCGTTATCTAGCTCATAATTGTTTGTCTGGGGTGGTTGTTCGAAGCAGGTACTCAAATGGGGTTTGAGGTCCCTGAATTCTGGTGTTAAGTTGTCATTTGAGCTAGCTTGGCTAAATGTGTGGGCTAGTACTTCTGCTTTTTCTTGGTCCGTGGCATACACTCTGTTTTCTGTTTTAAGGGATGGCATGCTAACTCTCGGGCCATTGTTGATGGCTTTGATTTTATCCCAGCTTTCTTTAATCTTAGTGTTGATATTAATTGATTCTGTGAAGGCATGCCAGTCTTCCTTCTTGGCTTCTTTAATGGTGCGATCTGCTATGGTTTTGGCACGTTTGTATTCTATTCTATTTTCGGGCGTTTTGTGTTTTTTTTCCAGATTTGGAGCTTTCTTTTTCTGTTTCTTACATCTCGATCACAGGCCTTGGTCCACCAGGATTTCCCTGGCTTTCCATTATCACATCTGCCAGGTGTGCACTCCGTGACTGATCTCATAATGTGGTCTGTGATATGGGCCGTTTTATCATCTATGTTATGACTCTCGTCCCAGTTTGGGGTAAACCTAGTGACTTCGTGGTATTTTTCCCAGTCTGTCCGCTTAGTGTTGATTTTTTGTGGGGCTCCTGAGTTTAGTGGTAGGGGAGTTTGGTTTTTATCCTTGATTGTTATCAGCGTCGGGAAGTGATCACTTCCTAGATTGTCACTATTAATTTGCCATTGGGTTTCCACGGCGATGGTGTTGGTGGCTATGGCTGCGTCTAGGGCGTTCATGGTGTCTCTGTTGCCTTGTGCGTGCATGTGGGTGGGCTCGCCCGTGTTTAGGATACACCGTTGGGTCTCGTTTATGGCTGTCTCTAGCTTTTTTCCTGCTGTGTCAGCTGTTATTTGGTTTTCGTCCCATTGTGGGCTTTTGGCGTTAAAGTCCCCTACCACTATGTCCCCTGCTAGTAGTAAGTCTTTGAGGTTTTCGATTGATATCTGGCTGTAGGCTTTTTCGTTGGGGATGTAGACATTTACTATTTTTATTTTGCGGTTTGTTGGTGTGGTTATTTCTCCTATTACGGCCTCTATCAGTGGGTTTAGAGTGTGGGATAGTTCTGTGATGGCTAGTTCGGTTTTGGTGTAGATGGCTACTCCTCCTCCTCGTTGGTTTGTCCTACTTTTATAAATGGGTGGGTATTTGTACCCCTTTATTTGGGGGGGTTTATCCCGAAAACCCGTCTCCTCCGCAGTCACGAGCATGCCTGCAGACGTCGTGGGCAACCCCCATAGACTTTTCCTATAGTATCTTCGTTCGCGACAAGTCAAGCCAAAGAAGCTATGGCCAGCTAGCATGATGCTCTAGTGCACTGTAGGCCTACACAGTCAGTCCTCAATGAACAGAGTGCATCCTGAAAATTAGGGAAGCGGGAGGCCAGCTGCCAACAGTGATGGGTGACACTTGCCCCCTCTCTCGAGCAAATGTAAACAATACTGCAAGCATGGGCCTTGACTAGATGCACGGTCCAACATGATGCAAAACGCTTTCAGCCTGTATAAGAGGCATACATCCTCATCAGTCCCCAGGCTGCAGTAACTCTTGGTCTCATTGACGCTGATTTTGATCCGCGGAGTCGGTATGAGGGTGCCGCATCGGACTAGGTCTAGATGTCTGTAGCCAGTTTTTTCACGATGTTCAGTTCACGTATTCATAATAGATGTGTATAGAAGCAAAGGCAATGGCTGTACATGCTGTTGTCAGTGCTGCCGGTTCGTAAGTTTTGCATGCGTATTTTTAAATGATGTCCAAAATGTTGCAATGTATGATGTTGTAATTGATTACTAGTGATCTCTCGTGCTCTCACATATAACCTTCACTTATTTCATGGTTACACAATCAGTAACTCAATCTTGCTTGTTCACGTCTTCAGTTATATAGAACCACTCTGCACAGAGGTAATTCGATACCCCTCCAAAAACACGTGGCCCCACGAGCTCGGTAGCATCCATGTTATCGCGGAATTGTTAATATTACAATATAGCTCTTTTCCTTTGTAGCAGAGGAGCCCTCTGCTAACGCTATCGCTAGTTACTACCAGCGAGTCAGAGTTCAGTGGTTTAGTGCACGCTGGGCGCACTGTGAGCGAGAATTTTGCTGACTTAGCTAGTTAGTGTGTAGCGGACTACACGCGCGAAGCTGTGACGTAGTTTCCGGACCCAGAGGCTGGGAGCCTATATAAAGCGGCTGATTCTCAGTCTCGTCGACCCAGCGGGAAAGAAATTAGAGGAAGCAATAAATGAAACTCATAGATGTATATTGAACACGGGTGAACCTACCCATATGTATGCCCAGGGCAACAAAGACACTATGAACACCCTAGACATAGCAATAGCCACCAACACCATCGCCAACACGGCACAGTGGCAAGTAAACAGCGATAATCTCGGAAGCGATCACTTCCCGACACTCGTCACCATAAGTAGTAGGGGCGAACCCCCCCAGCAAGATCGCACCGGGGTCCCCTTCAAAATTAACACCAAAAGGACCGACTGGGACAAATTTTCTGAACTCACAAGATTCGCATCGGCATGGGATGAAGAGCCTACCATAGACACCAAAACGGCCCACGTCACAGACCAGATTATCCGAGCAGTCAAGGAGAGCACCCCCAACAGATCGGATAATGGGAAACCAGGGAAATCCTGGTGGAACAAAGACTGTGACCACGTTGTAAAAAGTAGGAAACGAAAACTCCAAATCTGGAAAAAACATAGAACGCCCGAAAACAGAATAGAATACAAACGTGCCAAAACAATAGCCGACAGAACTATTAAAGAAGCCAAGAAAGCAGACTGGCATGCCTTTACAGAATCTATCAATATTAAATCCCAAATGAAGGAAAGCTGGGACAAAATTAAAGCTCTCAATAACGGTCCAAGATCAGACATGCCATCCCTAAAAACTGAGCATAGGCTGTACGCTACCGAACAAGAAAAAGCAGACATACTAGCCCACACCTTCAGCATGGCCAGCTCGAACGAAAACCTAACAGCAGAATTCAAAGACCTTAAACCACACATTAGCCAATGTTTTGAAAGACCCACATGGAAAGAGAATTATGAACTAGACAGCGAAATCTCCATCATTGAACTAAACCAAGCCCTGCAAAGTACGGGGAAGGGCAAAGCCCCAGGAGCGGACTTAATTACATACGAAATGATTAAAAAAAGTCACCCGTCCATGAAACAAGCCATTGTAACCCTATTTAATGACATATACACTAGTGGTCAATACCCCACCCAGTGGAAAAAAGCAATAGTATTCCCACTCCCCAAACCCGGCAAACCGACATACCAGCCAGGGAGCTACAGGCCCATAGCACTAACATCTCAGCTGGGCAAATTAATGGAGAAAATTCTCAAAATCAGACTCACGTCCTACTGCGAAAAACACCAACTCCTACCACCCCAACAGAGCGGGTTTAGGAAAAAACGCAGCACACTAGACCATTTGGCCTCCCTACAACAATTCCACCCTGTGTCTGACAGAATCAAGGAAATCTTCATCCAGACCTCCATCACTGTGCGCCGTTTTATTGTCGATTTCTTCTCTATTGCCTAGAATTTTCAACAAAATTTGATGCATCTCATCCATTTTTAGTGATCTGGCCGCCATCTTGCCCCACAAAAACCAAACAGAAACCGTCCAAAACAACTTAAATCAGCACATGAAAAAAAAAAAAAAAAAAAAAAAAAAACACTTCTGACATCAGTGGGACCTACTACCGGTATCCAGGAGTGAGTATGTCACTAATGACATACACAGGGTTTCCCTGGAATTCACACGACTATAAATGGTGAAGTATGAACAGACTCCTAAGAAAATTAACAAAAACTGCGCGGTGATGTAAATAAATAAAATTTGTCTGTATTTTACCACTACGAGATGTCATCAAGCACGCACCCCAAGGGTATTGAGATTGGAATACTCATTCACGAAAAAATGGACATTTTATGGAAAACATTTGACCTGCAAATCAGATCATAACATTAGTTTCACTTACTTGATATTTTGCATATAGCTAGGCTGAAGGAAGGCATTGAAATAGTTCATTAACCAGCTGTCGTACCTTTTCAACTTTTGAGGGAAAAGTATAGTGCGTGCATTTGAAATTTTCAAAAGTGCAATTTTCATGAAGTGTATTATTTTTAGAACAGTTAAAAATCTTTGAATCTTTTTATGAAAAATGTGGTCTTCTCCTTAATATTTGAAAGATTTTTCTCATAAACAGTATTTACATAAGCTGTTTGTCCCAGCTTTCGGGTATGATTGGGTCAAATTGTCACCTAAAAGTTCTATGTGTGAAAATCAGCTAGAAAATTACAGAATGTATATAACTGGCACAAAGCACTGTGTGTTTATATCTGCACTTGCGGGGGGGGGGGGGGGGGGGGGGGGGGGGATGTAGACTTTGGGATGTAATTCTCATCTTGTTGCTGGATAGACTGGCACTAGGTAGATTTACACGTGAATGTGACGTTGACTTCTTCAGTGACACTAGCAGCATGCCCACCACCACACACCCAGCACCCACCCATACTTCCTCTGAAATGTTCTTGAACTCTGTGATGAAACACACACATACACACTGTAACTTAGGTGGGTTATGAATTTAGCTGATAGTGTGCTGATAATGGTGTGCTGATTTCACTCTTTTAAAAATAGGCTGAACATCCCAACCCAGGAAGACGATACAGTGGAACTTCTCGAAAAGCCTACCTGCCTGACACACCTGACGGGAGGAAAGTGCTGATGTTGCTGAAGGTGGCTTTTGACAGATGTTTGGTGTTCACTGTGGGGCAGTCCACCACTACTGGAAGAGACGACTGTGTCATTTGGAATGATGTCCACCACAAGACAAGCATCAGCGGAGGATCTGTAAAGTTAGTGAACTCATTAAGCTCTGAAACAGCAGGATATAAATCAGTGATGATATTTCAAGGGTGGTGCAAGAATGGCTTGGTGCCTTGAGCACAAAGCTATTCTGGCACCATCGTTCAACTGTAATGTTTAATTACCTGCACTGTATTCTGTAATTTAGTCAATTCAAATTCAAATTCAAAAGAACTTTATTTATCCCTTAAGGGGCAATTAGTTTTGCCACCTCAGGTGCTGTTCACATTCACTCACTCGCTCATTCCACAAATTACAATAACAGAGCTACAAAATGGACAATGACTCGGGACGGGTGAAGTCTTCAGTGAACAAATCTCAGATTTGGGAATTCAGATGTTAATTAATGTCTAATAGTAGAAACAAGAATTACTTGTGAATCCATTCTTTTACAACCCCTTCACGTATAGTCAGCTTCCATAGGAAATACAGTACCCGTGAACCATGAATCTCAATAAAGGCTTTGTTATATACGGTCATCCTCTATCATGTCTTTGTGGATTTTAAGAAAGCGTTTGACAGGGTGTGGCATGCAGCTGTCTGGTCCACCATGAAGCTATACAACGTCAATACCAACCTGATCAAAGTCATAGCAAACCTTTACAACAAGGCCACTAGCGCAGTCTGCTTCAACGGCAAAATAGGAAACTGGTTTAGGACTACAGTTGGAGTCAGACAAGGCTGCTTGCTCTCACCTACTCTTTTCAACATCTTCCTGGAAAGAATCATGACGGACACTCTGAAAGATCATGAAGGAACTGTCAGTATTGGAGGCAGAACAATCACGAACTTGCGCTTTGCGGACGACATTGATGGCCTTGCAGGAACAGAGAAGGAGCTAGCTGGACAGTACAGCCATTGCATATGGGATGGAAATCAGTGCAGAGAAGACCAAACTGGTGACCAATAACACCAGTGGCATTGGCACTGAAATCATGGTTGGAGGCCAAAAACTGGAAACAGTTAAGAAATTCAAATACTTAGGAGCCATTGTGACAGATGAGGGATCAAAACCAGAAATACTGTCCAGGATTGCGCAGACAACAACAGCACAAGATTGAAGACCATATGGAAGGACAGAAACATCACACTCTGCTCCAAGATCAGACTGATGCGCTCCTTAGTCATCTCAGTGTTCTTGTATGCCTGCGAGTCATGGACCCTCACAGCAGACCTCGAAAGGAGGATACAAGCCACTGAAATGAGATGTTTTCGAGGTCTGCTTGGCATCTCATACAGAGATCACATCACAAACGAGGAAGTGGGAAGCAGAATCAGGCAAGCCATCGGGCCTTATGAAGACTTATTAGTCATTGTGAAAAAACGCAAACTGAAGTGGTATGGGCATGTCACGCGTTCAGCAGGGCTTGCCAAAACAATCCTGCAAGGCACTGTGCAAGGAGGACGAAGGAGAAGGAGATGGAGGAAAAGATGGGAGGACAATATCTCAGAGTGGACAGGACTGAAGTTGGGCGATACGCTGAGAATGGCAGAGAACCGAGAGGAATGGAGGGAGCTGGTTGCCAAGTCATCAGTGGTGCCCCAACGGTCGGCAAGACTACGGGATATAGATAGATAGATAGATATTGTAACCGGACTGAGTGACTGGGTAGGCGACTTAAATAGTTTATCAGATAGACAAAAACTGCCCATCTAATACAGTACTCAAGTGCCTACAGAGTTTAAGTCCGCATCCCTTTTGTGGTCTAGGGAAGGGCTGGAGATTGCAGTGGAGAGTAGATAAATCTACTCTAGTCTCGCATGCGCACAACTGAAATCCGTCAGTGTTTATTTGCCTCGCGTTGTGTTCAATAGTCAAAGTTGCTTGCGCAATGGACCGACCACAGTATCCAGAAAAACCCTATTTTGACTGGACTTGGTGTTTGTTGTTATCGTTCCTACTGAGCTGCTAGTAACGTGCGCTCGCACGATCAGTCACACCGTCATACATGCACGGACGTACACACACACAAACCGCTTCTCACACGTACACACGCACAGTCTCAGTCTCGCTCTCACTTTAGCTGAGCACCATAAGATAGAATTAAGATTCCAAGATTTATTTATACCAGAAAAGCATTCATGATGAAACAAACACTGAACATAATCGATATTAGTCAAACCAAGACAAATCCTTAACAACCTTAAACACCTATAGGCATAATACCTATACCTTCGATTACGACACCTAGCAGACCTATCTCCTATGACTAACACCTATAACGTTGAATACGATTCCTAGCGAACTTAACTCCTAACACCTATACGCACTTACCTATAAAACCTACGCGCAATCCTAACACATCCTAAACCCTATTTGGTGAATTAGAACTCAACTAAAACGCTACTATCTCTATAGGACAGGGCCGGGGTGGTTGAGGAAATCATTATTCACAATCGCCTCGTGGGGTAGGGCCGGGCTGGTTGAGGAAATCATTATTCACAATTGCCTCGTGGGGTAGAGCCGGGGAGTGTAGGAGATCATTATTCACAATCGCCCATGGGGGAAGGGGACTGGAGTGGAGAGCATTATTCACACTCTCTCACGGGGAGTGTGAGAGATCATTATTCACAATCGCTCACAGGGGGGAGGGGTGGAGAGCATTATTCACACTCTCCCCGAGACTGAGAATCGGCCGCTTTATATAGGCTCCCAGCCTCTGGGTCCGGAAACTACGTCACAGCTTCGCGCGTGTAGTCCGCTACATACCAACTAGCTAAGTCAGCAAAATTCTCGCTCACAGTGCGCCAAGCGTGCACTAAACCACTGAACTCTGACTCGCTGGTAGTAACTAGTGATAGCGTTAGCAGAGGGCTCATCTGCTACAATATGTACGGTCATTCTGTTGCATAGTCACTGTCACAAAGTTAATTACATTCACTGTAATAATAATAATAATAATAATAATAATAATAATAATAATAATAATATAAAGCACTAATTCTAATTTAAAAAAATATTTCTGTGATCTCATGCACACATAACTATGCTGGCTGCTTTCTCCTCTTCTGTCTTTGGCAGAACAAATTGCTAATTGCTAAAAATAATCGCTAAACAACTCTATAGTCACTTAGACATGCCATCGATCTATTATGTGTACTGAGAATTTGTAACTTCAAGATCTTTGAAACTGTCTAGTCAGACTTTGTTCTCTTCTGTGTGCCTGTTGCTGCATCGATTTCTAAGTCTGACTTGATTACAGAATGAATCTAAGTTTTCTCAGAATTATGCATTTTCACACATTCAGTCTCCTGTGACCTTTGACCAGTCAGAGGGATCAACCAAATTAATATGCATAGCAGTTAAATTTAATTATCAGTGACAGTAGTTACCTTTGTTCCAAATTTGATTGAAGAGTTTGCAAAAACACTGTCAAAAACAACAATTTACCCAAAATTGACATTTCTCATGCATTTGCTGACCTCTTGTGGCCCTTGACATAGAAAGGGTCGTCCAAATTAGTATGCATAAGATTGTCTTACAATCAGATACACATGTATATATATTTGTACCAAGTTTGAGCTTGAAGTTGAGAAGAAGTATTTTGTCTCAAAATCTGGCTATTTGTAACTATTTTTTGACCCCTCTGTGGTATTGAACTTGAGCTTCAGATCACGGAAACTGGTACGTTCAGAAGGATCTTTAGACCAAGTTTGAAAAATGTGGCTTTAGTGGTCTCCGAGAATTCAACGTTAAAAGTACGTACCACAGCCAACATCTGCATAGACAATAACTAGCCCAGTACATAGACAATTGTGCTATGGCACGTGAGCCAAAATCTACGTTCATTTCACAGGTAGCTGATAAAAATGTGCACAGTCAACACTGACAACAAATTCAACTGGGCGTCAAGTAATCCACTTTAACCTTGACACTGGCAGTACTTGTGTTGAAACTTAATTATAATTTACACTTTGTGGGTCCATAATGACCTGTACCACTCACATACCAGAAGGCAGAAAGAAGTTTAAGGAAGGCAAAGCCTTCGTGTCTATTGTGTTTGACCAACTGGCATACATTCTCTGACTATCTGTGACTTTAATCATGATAGTACACCTTTGGTTTAGCCGCAGAGCAGGCGGTGCTACGCTCTCACGCTGACGGATAGGATTCAAATGACTCGTCAGGACTGCATGTGCACAGGTCTATATAGACCGACCGAAGGTTTAAGATCCCAACAGCATCAAAATCTCACTCAGGATGTGTGCAAATGGAGGCGCTAATCCACTGAAGTTTGAACTCTGTGCGTTGTTCAGTCTTCCCTACTTCTCAATTAGTTTTCAGCGAGAGGCAAAGATCCTCATGAGCCCCCACAACTGCAGGGGCTCATGAGGATCTATACCTCTTGCAGGTGGGTGGTGTTTTACTCTTCTCCTCTTGTCCTACGTCTCATTTAGGGGTAACCTTTACCACTGCAATACCAAAGTTTAACCCCCCTCCCCCCACCCCCAGCCCTATGCATGCAGTGTATAGTATCGGTCACTGAATGCTCAAGGGGGTAATATTCATATTAATTGTTGCAGTTATGGCTACCCTGACCCCACGTACCTGGCCAGAGTTGAGAAAGAGCTTGCTGCCAAGGGCGTGACCTCTGATGACCTGACAGAAAAGCAAAAGGACTTCATACAGAATCCAAACAAGTATCATAAGTTCTCTCAGCGTGATTTCTGTCACGATCTCGAGTTTTACAATACACACGTCTGAGCAAGAAGCTGCTCAACACAGTTGTAACAACTGTTGTATTTTGCTTGTTCCTTATGTTGTGTGTGTGTGTGTGTGTGTGTGTGTGTGTTTGTGTTTTTTTTTAAAATAAATAACTAGCATCACAGGTTTATAATCTTCTAGAACTGTTTGCAACTTTATTTTTGTTGTTGTTGAACCAATTCAGCCCTGACACACTACAGCAGGAGATGGATCGACCACGATAGTTCAAGGGTAGTGCCAGATTGTCATGTTCAATCCCTCTCCTGCATCTGGTACAAATTTGGCAAATGCGGCCATGGAGTTAAATTTTGGAGGTGTCATCTAAAGACTGTGTATCAGTTGCAGGAGATGGATCAACCATGATCAAGGGTAGTGCCAGATGAGCTTGGCGCCTTCAGGCGCCAAGCTCATCTGGCACTACCCTTGAATGATCATGGTCAATTCATCTCCTGCTGAAGGGTGTCAGGGCTAAATGGGTGAAACACATGTACAACTGCATCATGACTTTCACAAGTGATGGAAGTTGGGACATTGTTTCAGTTTCATGGAGTATTGCTTTTTCAGTAATAAGTGTACGAGTTGTGGTTTGGGTTGATGGTCGTAGTTTGGTTTACAGAACAGCTGACAGTGTAGGCATGAACAAATCACGAGGGCAGAATGAAGGTCACAAAGTTGTCAAGTTCTTACTTTGTGCTGTCGTTGTTCTCCCTTGAATAAGTAAAAGGTTGAGTGCAGCTCTTTTTTTTTCTTTTCTCTCGTATCACTGAAGCATTGTTTGTGTTTGACTAGGCTTTGTCTTTATGACGCACCTACATCCACTGTACATGCTGTCACTGATGTTTACAGTACAGTAGTTGCATGAGCTTGTATAATTGGGTTTAACCCATTTAGCCCCAACACCCTATAGCAGGAGATGGATTGACCATGATAATTCAAGGCGCCAAGCTCATCTGGCACTACCCTTGAATTATCACGGTCAATCGGTCCCCTGCAACAGGTGCATAGGGTCCTGAAATAGCACCTCCGAAATTAGGGAAATGAGTTCTTTGGGTTAAATGGGTTAAACTGTGCATCATCTGTGAGGACGGAGGCAGGAGATCTAACTGTTTGCCTGCCCAGAGCTGAGTAATTCCCCTTGGTATGTGTACAGTCCTCCATGAGAGGCTTGCCTACAGCAACCTCCTATACACGAGTGATGTCACATGTTTGAATTCGGCTTTACCTGACATATGGTCTAAATAAATCGTGTTTCGTCTTTCTAATTAATTAATAGACCACTGGAGAGTCTATGAAGGAAAACCATGTGATCACATTCTTGAATACCATTGGCCTGGCCGTGCATTTTTTGGGGGTTAAAGGCGGAAGCTGATAGCATGGCGTGGTATGGTGTTCAGCAGTGCTTCTAGGCTGGACAAGCATGAGTTTGAGATCGGCAGCGCTCCTGGGTCACACATCCTGTGATCGTTTGTTTACTCAAAATTTTTAGTAGTGATCTGTGGGTGCTTGAAATTCATCATGGGAGGGAAATTCTACATCCATGTGTTGACAGAAGAAATGGTGGGCAAGTGTAGCGATGGGCCAAGTGAGGCAGGCAATATCTCACAAGGATATATTTGTCTTTCACAGTATTGCTAGCTTTTTGTGAACAGTTTAATTTTATGGTTGTCCCATTTTTAAGTTTACCTCCCCTTGTGCAAGCATGCACAAGAGTGTTAACGTAACCCTTTACATCCTGATACAGTCACATGAGGTGAATCTGACCATGGTAGTTCAAGGGTGGTGCCAAAACAGCTTGGTGCCCTGGGGCGCCAAGCTGTCCTGGCACCACCCTTAAACTATCATGGTCATTCGGAACTGAATGTAGCCTTCATAGGATGTCACTAATCTGAACAAAATCAGCCTCAGGATGTAAGGGGTTAATGATTTATTGTGTAATTGTGTGTACTTGGTATGCTAATACATAAGGTTGTGTTTGGGTCATTATTTAGCTTTTAAATTTATGCACACACAGGTTTAAGTGTGTGATATATTCATGACCATTTCCATAGATATTCACCAATTCTGTCTTTCAGTTTATATTGCGGCCCAGATATATCAATCAGTATATATTTGTGGTGTACATGCTGTGTTCCATAAAATATTATATGATGTTTTGACGCTTTGCGACTAAGTAACTTGTCTGTATTTAAAAAATAAATTGTCTGTATTGTGCTCTCTGAAACAAAATACAAGAGGCCTCGATCCTCATGAGCCACGCCAGATTCAGGGGCTCAGATGATCTTTGCCTGTTGCTGGTGACCTTTGTACCCACGTGTTCCTCTGGTGAAAAGGGGTTAGCAACACTCAGTCAGAAATGGTATGTGCGTATGTATGTATGTATGTATGTGCGTGCGTCTGTATGTAAACAAGAGAATCTCCTATATTTCTGTACACACAAGCTTGAAACTTGTACTTTCTTAAGTGGGTGGCTAAGAGAGCCTCCGTTGCATGAGTGAGCCATGAGTTGATGGTGCGCATTATATTCTGTGTTCTTCCACGTTTAGTACAGTTGACCCAATCCATGGGTGACAGTATGGAAATTGAAATTGAAAACGGCCCATGGACTAATCGTGCCGCATGATCCGTGGTCAGCAGGAGACATAAATTCCCATGAGCCCCTGCATGTCCACTGGCTCGTGAGAATGTATGCTCCTTGCAGACGGAACCGCCTGCCTGAAGGACTGCTCTGTCTGAACCAAAAGGCTGAAATTCAACTTTCTGTGATTTAAAAAAAGCCGAGTCAGTCTCCAGGACTGAAGACTGTCACCCATGCTAATCTTATAGTTCTAAAAAGATTGCATGCCCTTTGTTCATGAAAGTGACAGATTAATTACAATGTGAGTGTACTTGTCTGCGATTGTTAACAAAATGGTTATGGCTATAAGGTTCAAAATTACAGATGATCACATTAATGCTTTTCTCTTTTTTTGTGGCTCTCCCCACCTGGGTCTGCTCTGAGTGCTGTGGTTGGGGTTAACAACTTTTTAGTTCCCAGGGTCACCCTGGTCAGGCCCACGGGGTGAGTTTTTCCCTTTTTTCAGGGGTAAATATTTCTGTCTACTCTTGGTCCATTCACCTGTATTTTCCTTTTTTAAACTCTCCTACTGTCTGCGCTGCCTGCAGCTTTTGATATTGGATGTGTATTGCTAAATGGTCTTCTGCACCTGAGAGATGAGTTATGTGTTTGCAGCAAACCCTTTTAACCCCGAGGTCCCATTTCTCAAATTTTGGAGGTGTTACCTAATGACTATGTACCTGCTGCAGGGGATGGATTGAACATGATAATTGAAGGGTAGTGCCAGATTAGCTTGGCGCCAAGCTAATCTGGCACTAACCTTGAATTATGGTCAATCCATCTCCTGCTGCAGGGACTCGGGGCTAAATGGGTTATGGCATTTTTTATATATAATTTCTATGTACATATTTTGTAATTGTAATGATTTTCTACTCTTGTGTGTAAACTAGGGTACGATAAATTAGCATGATGGTGCGGCGTCCCTAGCATTTTTTTTTTTATAGCATATCAGACCCGCTGGCGACATACATTAAATTTTTTGTTTTCACAAGCAGGCACGTCCTGAGAAAGTCTTGTTGCTGTCGGGACGTTATGCAATGTACAACCAACCAATCTGATCAGCGAGGATCATTCATGAGGCTTTCCAATAATTGTCTTTATAAATTAAATACAAGCACTCACAAGCAAATTAATGTACATTCAGGAATTCACACTGTGCAAAGGCCATCAGGCTGACATCGGCCGCCGTTGACCCGATGGCCTTTTGTGCATTGGGAATAAATATTGTGGCTTGTGAAGCAGGATCACTTTTGGCCTATAGTCACCAAATAGACTGGTTTAACAACCGTGAAAAGATGCCACTGGTAAATAGTAAAAGAAAGATTGCCTGAGGCATGAAACTATTCTGGCACCACCCTTGAACCATAATAGTCAAATTAATTTCAAGCAGCAGTGTATCAGAATGAAAAGGGTTAACAACTGTGTACCAGGTCCAGGAGATGGATCGACCATGATGATTCAAGGGTAGTGCCAGATTAGCATGGCGCGGCCTTCAGGCTACCGACCTTGAATCATCATGATCAATCCATGTCCTGTTGTAATGAGTTGGGGCAAAGTGAGATAACAGTACCACTACTACAAGGACATCTGCCGTAGTGACTTGTTCGATCCAGTGAAACGGTCCCTTTAGTCTTTACTGAGTGGAAATGGCACACACTACTGTATCTTTTTACTATAAAGAGGCACAGCATACTGTTGGACCTAATTCAGGTTTAGCAGTAATTCCTGTTGTGGCTGTGAAAATGCACGTTCTGCTGTTTGCTTGCACTTGTCTCTGCCTTTGTAATGAAATTGTCTTTTGCGCTATTGTCTGGCTTTCTTCGTACATGTACATTTTGCGAACTGCGTCTGGCTGAGTATAGCTGCATTGTAAGCATAGTCTGCCTGGAGTTTGACACTGATTAATCCATTTAGCCCTGACGCCCTACAGCAGGAGATGGATCGACCGTGATAATTCAAGGGTAGTGCCAGATTAGCTTGGCGCCAAGCTAAACTGACACTACCCTTGAATGATCACGGTCGATCCATCTCCTGCAACTGGTGCATAGTCGTTGGGCGACCCCTACAAAATGTGGGAAATGTGTCTGTGGGGTAAAGATGCAGTCCATGCAGTCACCAGCGCTGTTGACAGTACCGTCCGGTGCTTGCACGAGGAGGTTGTAGCATTACTGATATTCTAGGCTGTCTTCGCCATGTGCTGGCCATGCGGCTCACCAATCCTCTACCGTTATGCAATTTGGTGACGTTGGAACGTTGATTTTCTCTCTTTAACCCATTTAAGCCCAAGGCCACGTTTCCCAAATGTTAGAAGTTTCCCACGTTTCCCAAATGTCACAACTTTGTGCCAGTTGCAGGAGATGGATCGACCATGATAATTCAAGGGTAGTGCCAGATAACCTTGGCGCCATCCGGCGACAAGCTAATCTGGAACTACCCTTGAATTATCATGGTCGATCCATCTCCTGCTGTAGTGCGTCGGAGCTTGATGTGTTAATGCAATGGTTTGTATTTGTGATTTCATGTTAAAATGCATTTTGCGGCTAATAGCTTTCAGCCTAATTGATTTGATGTAACGATTTTGACATTGGCTTTTAGTTTTCAGTTAGTTTTAGTTTTCAGGCAAAGTGAATTAATGTAACAATTTTGACATGATTTTCTTTCCATTTCTATTGGCGTGGTCAGGGTTACAACATTAACATGTTTTTAATTAGTTTGTTATTATGATTTCACTGGTAGATTGACTGCGCTTCATTGCATTTGCTGTAGTCTATAGAGACAAGTATTCGGTATACCTACAGAGAAACAAGGTGGGAAACTGAAGTAGACAACTGTGACCCTCGTGCATGTATGCAACCGTGTTTACAGTGCAGAGGAAAAGCTCAGACAGATTACTCTCGGAGAAAAGCTACTTTTCAGCTGTTGTTTTTTCATTAAACTCTAGATAAAAAAGAAACTGGACTCAGATCAAGTCAATGTCATTTATTTTTCCTTCAAAGTGATAGGCTGCGTTTTTTTCCCCTGGTACATTTTAAACATTTTAATTATTAGATGTATTATGTACCGGTAGTTCAAAATGCTCACCAGTAATTCAAAATGCTACCCATCAGGGTTTATTATCCCATTACATCCTGAGGCTGAATTTTGTAAATGTGCTTATTATGAAGGCTGCATTACAGATTAGGAGACCGATCAACCATTTTAGTTAAAGTACCATTACGCATAAATCTGAAGACATGTTTTTGCACCATTTGTGTTTGTTAAGCCTCGTTGACACACCTAATGAATTTTAACAGCAGTTTGGACACGCAGCAACAGCACACGCGTAATCGCACTTATTTATTCTGCGCAGCCGTTAGCGTTTCAAACTATTTTTAGCTGTTTCTCATACTGATAGTGTTGTATTTTTAGAATGGAGTGGCGTCATTGTCAGGTTACTTGATATAAAGACGATGTGTGCTGAATTGGATTCTCCTGTGTCAAAATGAACCATAACTGGATCTGTGTAGCGTTTCATAATCATCTGTTACAGAAGCGTATCTTTGAACAGTTATGGCGGTAGTGAGGTTTTAAAGGCTGGTGCCAGAATAGCTTGGCGCCTCAGGCGCCAAGCTATTCTGGAGCCACCTTGAACTGTCATAGTCAAATTTATTTCAACAATAGTGTATCAGGATAACAAGGGTTAAGTCAGTGTCTGTGTCAGTTTCTTACCTTGTCCTCAAGTGAATTATGTCTTGCTGTACAATAATGTATGAAGATATAAACTTGATAACTTGGTAATCACAACACACACACATACATTCACTCACAAGGTCCCATTTCTCACCACCCACCCACCCACCCACCCACCCACCCACACACAGACAAATATGACATTGAATAATTGAATATAACAAAAATAAAACAATAAATATAATTCATCAGTAGGAGCATGCATTGATAAACACTCCACATGAATCTGATTAGTTATGTGTTTCTAATCATATATGTCTACACGTCAACCTGTAATTGATGTCCTCTGTCTATGGTGTAATTCATAACTGTGATAGCAGTACTGTTCATACTGTGAGTTCAACAAATGCTGGTTGTGAAAACTGTTCAGTTTAACATATAATTGTATTTTTTTATTTTGGGGGGAATTAATTCTAAATTTTAGTTTAATTTGGGAATTAATTCTAAATTATTCTTGCACGTTTTGGTGATGGTACGATTAGTTATTAGGTTTTAACGCGTTTAATGCTGAGAAAGGTTGAACGCCACCCAACTGCAAGATGCATAGATCCTCGTGAGCCCCCGCTGTGGCACTAACTTACCGCAGTCATGGGGGCTCATGAGGATCTATGCCTCTTGCTGACACCACTTTGAATTCATGTTGCTGGGACAGCTTGTGCTTTTTTGGTGTTGAAGTAATGAAGATTGCAAAATCACATTCTATGTCAGCTGGCACTGAATGGGTTAACGCAGAGTAGGCTGCTTTAAGGCGGGGTAAGCACGTGCGTACACCATGAAATTTGCCTGGAAAACTGACCTCTAAATGTCCATGACCCTCTCTTTTTCCGAGGAGACAAACCTCATCATTTGGAATGCGCATGTAGTTGCCAAATTTGACTTGGGATAACCGAGCTTTCAATGAACCAAACCCTTCTTTTCCCGCCGCATATGTGGTGAAAAAAGAAGGGTTGGTTCATTGTAAGATCACTTTTCCCAGGTGAACTACTTAGTACTGGGGTATTGTCGGCGTGCTTTTAGGCCATGCTAAATCCACAGGGTCTTGACTTCGAGACTTGATTTGGACTGCAGTTTCACAGCGTCCATCACGATCGTTGACATTAAGACCTGGCAATGGTCATCCACTCATTTAAAATTGTTGGTTGTGGTAAAGTACATGTAATTGCATGTAGACATCTTTTAGCGAGAGATACATGAATATTGAATGAGCGACATTGAAAACATTTCTTGTCTAAATACTGCCGTTATAGTGAAGAAAGTCGGCATGTCAGTCAGTAGTTGAGAAAAAGCAAGATTTTCATTTTTATGCAAATGGAGATACTGTCCTGTGTCATATCTACATATCTATCTGGTATGTCAGGCAGTCACAGAAGACTATAATCTGTTGGGTGGCTAGCGCAAAACAAAACGAAAAAAGAAAAAAGAGAGAACAAATAATAATAATAATTACGGTATTTATAATGCGCTTATCTTATAATAATTATAACTCTAAGCGCGCACTCACAACTCGCACACGCATGCGCACGCTTTAGACAATGACTCACGTAACACAAATAGTGAAGATACATTAGGACGGTCAGCTTGGGCTGGGGAGTGTGGTGATATAGTGCTAGAACTGTTGAAAGAGATGAGTTTTGAGGGCAGACTGGAAGGAGGAGAGCGAGTGTTTCTGACGGAGAGAGAGTGGGAGAGTGTTCCAGGTGGTTGGACCGTATACTGAGAAAGAGCGGGGGCCGAAAGTGCTGAGTTTGGTGCGGGGGATGAAGAGGCGGAGAGGGTCAGAGGCGGAACGGAGGGAGCGGGGAGGAGTGTAGGGGTGAAGTAAGTTGGAGAGATACGCAGGAGCGTAGTTGTTCAGGGATTTGTAGCAGGGAGACAGAATCTTGTATTGGATGCGTTGGGGGATGGGGAGCCAGTGAAGGAGCTTGAGCAGGGGAGTGATGTGGTCGGATTTTTTCTTTCTGAGGACGAGGCGGGCAGCATTGTTCTGGACGCGCTGGAGAGTGAGAGTGGTGGAGTGAGGAAGGCCAGAAAGGAGAGAGTTGCAGTAGTCGATGCGAGATAAGATGAGAGAGACAGCGAGTTTGGTGGCAGCTTCGGTAGTGAGGTATTTTCTGATCTGACTGATGCGGCGGAGGTGGAAATAACATGCCTGGGCCGTGGCGGAGACGAAGCTGGTCATGGAAAGAGAGGCATCGAGGATAACGCCAAGGTTCTTGACCGAGTCAGAGAGGGAGATGGGGGTGCTGTCGAGTTGAAGGTGGAGAGAGGGAGAGAGCTGGGAAAGTTTCTGGCGAGTGCCTACCAGCATGGCTTCCGTTTTGTCGTCGTTCAGTTTGAGCTTGTTTGCTGTCATCCAGTTTTTCACGTCCTCATAGCAGTCAGCCGTGCGAGTCAGTAGTGTCTGAGTGTTGTCGAGTTTGTCTTTGTCTAGTAGTTGTGAGTCGTCAGCGTAGAGGTGGTGGTGTATGTGGTGAGACTGGATGATGTTGGACAGTGGGGAGATGTAGAGTGTAAAAAGGACCGGGCCCAGGAACAATGAGAGTGGCGAGAATAAAAGAAAGAAGGAAAATAAAGGGATAGAAGACTACGTTGAACTCGCTTCCAGCGGACAGATCCCTGGCAGTACCCGAACAAATCATTAAGTCTACTTATAGTAGTCTTTGAAGTGCTGGTTTAGAAGGCGAGAGATGAGAGCCCTTGCTTGAAATATGCCAAGTCAGAGGCCTCCGCAGTTGGAGCTGGCAAAGCGTTCCACACTGGGATGGTCCACAGGAAGAAAGCATGTTTAACCCTTCTCAAATTTTGGAGGTGTTGCATAATGATGGTGTACCAGTTACAGGAGATGGATTGACCATGATGATTCAAGGGTAGTGCCAGATTAGCTTGGCGCCAAGCTAATCTGGCACTACCCTTGAATCATCATGGTCAATCCATCTCCTGCTGTAGGGACTCGGGGCTAAATGGGTTGAAGGTTGTTGCAGAAGCTCTTGTAATGTTCACCTGGTGTTTCTGATGAGCTCTATAACACGGAATACAGGTCAGCATTATGAAGAAGCAGCAGTATACAGTACAGTCAGGTGTAGCACAAACATAGCGGTCTTTTCTTCAAGTGGATGCTTTCTTTCTCTCATTTACACTCGATAATGATTTTCACAGCTGGAAGATGTCTTAAAGCCTGTACCAATTTGGAGAGGTGGATCAGCCATGATCGTTCATGGTGAGGTCAAACATGACTTGGCGCCTTTGTAGACACTGTAAGCTAATGTGGCACTATTTTTGATCTATCATAAATGATCATCTACAGGTGTGGCACATAATTAACGGGTGAATATGTAAACCCTTGGGTGTCAGTAGTGGTTTTAGTCATGATGATTCCTGCAAAATCATCGTGTCTGAAACCGCTATCGACACCCAAAGGGTTAACTATTCCGCTGTCGGTAGCAGTTTTTGTCATGATGGTTCCTGAAGGATGTCAGAGTGTTGTTATTCCTGAAGGATGTCAGAGTGTTGTTATTCCTGAAGGATGTCAGAGTGTTGTTATTCCTGAAGGATGTCAGAGTGTTGTTATTCCTGAAGGATGTCAGAGTGTTGTTATTCCTGAAGGATGTCAGAGTGTTGTTATTCCTGAAGGATGTCAGAGTGTTGTTATTCCTGAAGGATGTCAGAGTGTTGTGATTCCTGAAGGATGTCAGAGTGTTGTTATTCCTGAAGGATGTCAGAGTGTTGTTATTCCTGAAGGATTTCAGAGTGTTGTTATTCCTGAAGGATGTCAGAGTGTTGTTATTCCTGAAGGATGTCAGTGTTGTTATTCCTGAAGGATTTCAGAGTGTTGTGATTCCTGAAGGATGTCAGAGTGTTGTGATTCCTGAAGGATGTCAGAGTGTTGTTATTCCTGAAGGATGTCAGAGTGTTGTTATTCCTGAAGGATGTCAGAGTGTTGTTATTCCTGAAGGATTTCAGAGTGTTGTTATTCCTGAAGGATTTCAGAGTGTTGTTATTCCTGAAGGATGTCAGAGTGTTGTTATTCCTGAAGGATGTCAGAGTGTTGTTATTCCTGAAGGGTGTCAGAGTGTTGTTATTCCTGAAGGATGTCAGAGTGTTGTTATTCCTGAAGGATGTCAGAGTGTTGTTATTCCTGAAAGATGTCAGAGTGTTGTTATTCCTGAAAGATGTCAGAGTGTTGTTATTCCTGAAGGATGTCAGAGTGTTGTGATTCCTGAAGGAATCATCACAGCAAAAACTGCTAACGACACCAAGTGACTCAAAAATTTAACTTTAGTAAGTAAATTCAGAAACACAATAGGGCACAGACAAATAAGGCATCCAGAGTGAACGGCTTTCAGGTGTAGTTTTATAGATACGTGTAGTCTAAACTGTATTTCACTACCATGATTTTACCATGTTCATGGGTCGTTATGTAAAATGCTGTGTGTTTTTTGCATTGTATTTTTGCATTTATTTTTTGTTTAAAATAATTTTTCTTGCTTTTAATATACTGCAGTATATTCAGGAGAGGGTGCTTACTAAAGATAAATGTTGGTCCTGTCACCAGGCTGTCGTAAAGCTAGTCTCGTAAATAGACGGCTATATGAGTTCCGCGCTTTACTAAGACTTTGAAGGAAAACCACATGATTGTGGTCTTGAATACCATTGGCCAGGCTAAAGAGTATAGAGGCTACGCTAAGCGTAGTCTCTATACTCTTTGGCTGGGCGGAGTATTTTTTGCATATTTTTCACCTGGGAAAAGTGATCTTACAAGTAAAGGTTGAGGCTGTTAGCGCGGCGTGGTGTGCGTTTTCAGTAGTGCTTCTAGGCACCCTATGCACAATTTGGAGATCGACGATGCTCCTAGGTAACAAGTCGTGCAAGTTATTCATTTACTCAAAAATTTTGGAGCAGGACACTGCACATAATAATAATAATAATGATAAAGGTAATTTGTATAGCGCCTAATCACCAAGGTGCTCTAGGCGCTTTGCAATCACAGTAATGAAACATAATGCAAAATACAAAAACAAGCACATACAACAACTAAAATACATTGATTTACAAGGAGCAGAAAACACTCTCTCTCTCTCACATACGCACACACGTATACACACACACACGATGAGCCAGTAGATAAAATGGTCTTTACATATATGCAACAGAGAAAAGGTGTGTTTTAAGCTTGGATTTGAAAATGGAAAGTAATGATGAGTGACGCACATCAGCTGGGAGGGTGTTCCATGTAATGGGACCAAAATGCGAAAATGCACGATGACCTTGAGTGACCTTATTACGTCCAGGGATATGGAAAACATGAGTGTCTGAAGCAGAGCGTAGTGAGCGGGACGGTGTATACATGCACGAAATAAATGACACGGGAACTCTATAGCAGTCTATTAGTGGAGGCTATCTGGATGAGAAGTAGACACCATTACATATAAGAAAAATCAAAAACTGTAGAAAGCGTCTAGTTCGGCTGACATTACACCAGGCCAGACCTTGCACAATAAAACCCCAGCTTTGTCAGATTGTTTAAAAAGTGGCATCTGTGGTGTTAACCCATTTAACCGCAAGGCCGCATTTCCCAATGTTTAGAGATGTCACTTTACAACAGTGTAACGATCTCAAGAGATGGACCGACTGGTGGCTGAGGCTGGGTGCATAAGGGGTTAATCCATTTAGTTTGGACGCACCAGAGCAGGAGATAGATCGACCATGATAATTCAAGGGTGGCGCCAGATTAGCTTGGCACCATCAGGCGCCTACTAATCTGGGACTACCCTTGAATTATCATGGTCATTCCATCTCCTGCTGTAGGAACTCAGGGCTAAATGGGTTAAACACAGGAGATGGTGGGATCCCCCGACACGTTTTGTGGCTTCTGTTGGGCCCGTGCTGAGGCACACAGCTATCGCTCATATCCAAAAAATGAAGATTGCATGTTTGCACCTGTGTTGTGATGTACATGTATTGGAAAAATAATGCAGGCGGGTAAGGTTAAGATGGTGTATATTTTCTGACGCGTGTCGAATTTCTGGTGTTATGGGTCGTTTATGATTCAATAAAGGTTGGACCAGCATGTTCACTCTTGTTTTGCTGCCAATGTTCGGTCTGTCTGTGCCCCCCCCCCCCCCCCCTCCCTGTTGCTGCCGAGTGGTTGCACTGGTTCGGTGGTTCCTGAAAATGCTACACTTCTATCACTACCAGTAGTATGTTTAACCCATTTAGCCGCAGCACAGTACAGCAGGAGATGGATCGACCATCATAATTCAAGGGTACTGCAGATTAGCTAGGGGCCAAGCTAATCTGGCACTACCCTTGAATTATCATGGTCAAGTTATCTCCTGCAACTGGTACAGTCAATGATGCCTTCATAATGCGTACTTTGCATTCTTAGTGTTTTTGTTTGTTTTGACTGCATGATATTTTGTCATCCAACTACAGCACTTAATTAGAATGTATACGAAAAACTAAAATGAATATGAGGCGGTATTCAGCAGGACTTTTCTGCGGTAGCCGGGGTCCTTATTTGAGTTTTGGCCGACACAGACTTTCATAAATAAATCAATTAAATAAACTCACACCGTGGCCCTATATACATCAACAGATATCGCACACACGCGCATACATACACCAAAAACAAGAACTCGACATTGTACATATATATATTTATTTGATTCTAAATCTAAATGTACATATATTATTTATATTTGATTCTAAATACAAGTACATTTATTTTTAAATAGATGTGGTTTGATTCACAATCAATACACGCAGCCTATGACCATACACACACTGAATATAAAATACATCTTGGCAATGCCGTTAAAACCATGAATTGTAACAACAATATACAATCTGTTGGCATGACGCACATTTGCGTGCTGGTTTGTGATTTTGGACTGAAAGCCGTAAGGTCCAAAATACCAGACCAGCACGCACACTGTGTTTCAGATCATGCATAACATTTAGTCGTATTTAAAAATCACGGTGAGCTAAACACAAGACGATGTCTGCGGCGTTCATTTGGTTGTGTTCGCAAATGGCGCCGGGCATCTTAGACTGTGTATCGCACTTTCCACATTTCTAATGGTGCCACGCATCGGTAGTCTGTGTATCGCAGTTTCCACATTTCTAACATCATAACAATCGACTGTAACGGTCTGACCCAAAACACGCATTTGAGAAAAATTAATCACAAAGACATCGACCTTGTCCTCCACACAGGTCAACCTCAATGTAACAGTTCGGTGGGGTGGGCTGGGGGTCAGGTGAGGATTAAAAAAAATGGTGGGAGGGGGGAGAGAGAGGAAAGGCAGTACAAATCATGTGAACATACACTAAGAATGAAAAGCATTTTCTCGTTCACTTAGACGTACCTCTTCTGATCTGTGTCGCAAAGAGATACATGGCAAACAGCGTTGACATTCTGAAAATTATGCACAATAAGCGGCATTTACACAATGTTATCTTTGTCTACAACTCATCCATATATGGCACCATCTGAAATGAATAAAAAATATGAAGAAATGTCTGTCCCGAAACAACATGGATTTCTTCTCACGTTTTCATGCGCGCAATGAAGTGTAATTAACTGAAGAATTCACAGAGTACTATTTGACTTCAAATACACCCACAAATATTATCGGTACTTGCTACATGACAAATTAATAGCGATACAGGCACCTTACCTGCAAATGAAATACAAAATATGCGTTATATCAAGGCTGACCCGTTCGAACTGGCAAGGTTTTCTTACGTCCCACAGTCCAATTCAGCTGATATAGCTATGTGTGCTGGTCTGTGGTTTGGGACATTATGGATCTAGATCTGTAAGGTCCAAAACTACAGTTCTGCAAACACATAAATACACGTAATGTCTGCATAGATCAAAGCAAGGCAGCAGAAAGATAGAAATAACAAGAAAGGCAAAGCCCTTATTGCTCACTTGTATGACTGATCCACACGTCTGACAATAAGTAAAGGGACGACTTCTGCACTAACAAAATCCATGTTTTCTCTCAAAATTTCATCAGTTTTCACACATCTATGAATCCGCCGTGACCCTTGACCTTTGCGATGAGTCGACTAAATTAGGATACATAGGAAGGTCTTATCATCAGTTACCTGTGTGCCAAATTTGATTGAAAAGTTTGCAAAAATGTTGATAATAACTACAATTATTGGCATTTTATACACATTTGTCGACCTCTTGTGACCCTTGACCTTTTCTGAGGGGTCATCCAAATTAGTATGCACAGATAGGTCTTACCATCAGGTATCTCTGTACCAAGTTTGGGTTTGAAGTTGTGAATAGTAATTGAAAAAAAACAACAAAACATTTCTTGTCAAAATATGCTATTTTTTTTTACCTATTTCCTGAGCTCTTGTGACCCTTGACCTTTCTGAGGGGTCATCCAAATTAGTATGCATAGATAGGTCTTACCATCAGGTATCTGTAGCAAGTTTGGGTTTGGAGTTGTGAATAGTAATTGGGGAAAAACATTTCTGAGCTCTTGACCTTTCTGAGGGGTCATCCAAATTAGTATGCATAGAAAGGTCTTACCACCAGGTATCTATGTATCGACCTTCTTCAACCTACCACTTTCAGCAAATGAACGGTCAAATGCTCTCCGGCCCGCCTTCCAAAAACTATGGGAAAAAGAATTCCACCAGAACAAAAAAGGAAGACGCAAAAATCTCACGAGGGTACTGAACAATACACCCACCCTCCTAATAGGTAAGAGGAGAGACCAGTCACGACTAACAAGGATCCGATTAGGGGGCGAGAGATACCTAGTCCACCCCAACCCAATAATGTGCACATGCGGCCACCTACTCACGACGGAACACATACTGCTAGACTGCCCGAGCATAGCCCAAACCAGAACCCTAGTAGCAGATAAACTCAACGCACCTCTCACGGCCGTAGAAGGCCTCCTAAACCCCGACCCCAAAACATGGTCCACCACCACCAAATACACAATACACCTGCTTAATAAGCACCCACTAATCCGATACATCTAACCAAACTACAGACATGACGAGACTGAGGTAGATCAAAAGCGATGCGTGGACATCAGCGACAACCAGTCAGAACATAACTCCCCCCCCCCTCCCCCGGCTCAACCCCCGGCCCACCCCCCCCCCCCCCCCCTGGACGAAATCAGCGAGAGCTGGAAGTCCGTATCCTTTAAAAATAGCACAGCATAGCATCTTTGTACCAAGTTTGGGTTTGAAGTTATGAATAGTATTTGAGAAAAAAACGCCTTTTGTAAAAATATGGCCATATTTCCTGAGCTCATGTGACCCTTGTCCTTTCTGAGGGATCAACCAAATTAGTGTGCGTATAAAGGCACTACCCTTGAATTATCATGATCAATCCATCTCCTGCTGCAATGTCCTGGGGTTAAAGGGTTAATATAAGAAAATCAGTACTTGTGCAATAGTCACAATAGACTTGAGTCCAGCGACCGACATCACAACCAGCGGAGAGGGATGGTGTGCCCCTGGGTAAACAGTCATGTAATGTCATGCATGGTTCTGATAAGCCTCTTCACCAAGAAGACTAAAAAGTTTGTATGTTGATTACATCTTTCTAATTTTCATCTGAGTATGGCATGCAGGGGGGAAAAAAACTCCACGACAGCTTTGGTAAAAATTAGTACGGGATGGCAGGAAGAAAAGCTGATCGGCACCGACTGATTGGGACTTAAAACAGCCATAAGATTTGTCCAATCATTTGATCTTCGCTGCATCAGATGAACAGATTACTTTAATTAGGAATGGCCTTGACACATTACATTTTGTGTCAATCACTGCTGAAAACACATGCTTGCAATCAAGTTGTTCACGGTTTCATCAAGACCCGAGAAACACAGAGTCTGTCTGGTAATGGCGGAGCTATGTACACACAAGTTTTGAGTCCTTTGTGGACAGACTGTATTTTCTACAAAGAAAACTCCTGAAAGTATACCGTCTGCAAACAAGGCTGAAGTTTATTTTGTAGAAAAGCAACTGAACCCTACCCCTTCCCCCCTCCAGGCAAACCAGTGCACGGCCTGTGATACATAAAGGACATCATTGCAGCAATGCTTTGTGTCATTACAAAATGTAACCCTTATCATTCGGAATACACCAGTGTGTGAAATAACTTTGACTAAAATAGTTCAAGGGTAGTGCCAGAATAGCTTGGCGCCTCTAGGCGCCAAGCTATTCTGGCAGTACCCTTGAACTAAAGCCATTGGTCTATATCCTTATCTGTAAGTACTATAATTATAATGTAGCTTGCATATATAACAGTGTACACATTTGAAGCTTTTGGCCTCAGTGTGATAGGGGTTAATAGGCTAGGCCACACTGACTTTCCTTTCTGTTGCAGATCCAATATTGAGAAATCATAATTTAAACTGTTTAGTTTGTGTTTTTCCATACATTTTCTTTCATATTTTTGGCATCTGCATGTGCATATACTTCACTTGCAAAGGACACATTATAGCAAGTACTTTCTTCATGTTCAGGTTTGCAGTTTGGAAGTATGGTGCGGTATCATGAAACACGATGCCACGTCTACAAGAAGCACTGCAAAACATCAAGTGCACCAGACTGGTGCTGCAGTGGATCCCTTCACACTGTGGCATCTACGGCAATGAGGAAGCTGACAGAATGGCAAAAGTGGGCGCAGCGGAAGAACAAGATGAAAATGGAGTCAGCTTCACAGAGATGAAAACCATCTCATTAGCACTTAGTAGCAGCAGGCTTTCAAAGCTCCAATACCATGCCATACCATTAAGTCTGTGTACAGACCACCACAACGACCCCAGACAGTTACCATCAGCTGTCCAGACAAGACCGGGTGACCATTTTCCGTCTGAGGACCGGGCACAACCGACTCAATTTCCACCTGCACAGACGCTTTCACCTCGTGCCATCTCCCCTGTGCCCTTGTGGAGAAGCAGAGCAGACCACAGAGCACATCCTCCAGGACTGTGGGAACCACCAGCTTCTGAGGGAGGAGATATGGCCGAAGCCCGCCAATCTACAAGAGAAACTGTATGGGCCTGTGGAGGCGCTACAGAAGACCACAGATTTCATTTTGAGAGCCAAACTCCAAGTGTTACGGCGTTCAAGAAAAAGAAGAAGATGAAACACGATGGTGTTTGAGCTAGAACCACCAAGCCACTGCGAACACACCGCAAAACGCAGAGGAGTAAGTTTACATAATTGATAGTGTAAACATTATCGCAGAAATTCACCGGCGTCAAAATTATTATTCCCTGCTGCTACAGTCACTTGGATTGTTGTTTATGGTAGACAGCACCCAAATAAACACGCCATCACTTCAAAACGTGAACGGAGTTTGTGTAATCTGATTTATAGGATGTCAAAAAATGCTCCTAAAAAAAAAAAAGGAAAAGCCATTATGGCTCGCTTGTTTGACCAATTTACATATGTGTTCATTGCGACAATAAGTGAAGGGCTGGCTTCTACAGTTGCAACATCCATGTTTTCTCAAAATGATAGCATTTTTCACACATCTGTCAACCCCCTTGACCTTTGTGATGAGTTGACTAAGATAGTAATTTAGTATGCATAGGAAGGTCTTATCATTAGCTACCTTTGTGCCAAATTTGATTGAAAAATTTGCAAAAATGTTGATAATACTTACAATTTTATCGAAAATTGGCATTTTACACACATTTGCCAGCCTCTTGTGACCCTTGACCTTTCCAAAGGGTCATCCAAATTAGTATGCATAGAAAGGTCTTACCATCAGGTATCTCTGTACCAAGTTTGGGTCTGAAGTTATGAATAGTTTTTGAGAAAAAATAAATATGTTAAAACAGCTATTTTGGACCTATTTCCTGATCCCCGGTGACGTTGACCTTTGTGAGAGGTCACTCAAATTGGTATGTTTTGAAAGCTTTTGCCACAAAGTATCCTTGGGCCAAGTTTGAAGACTGTGGCTTGAATAGTCTAAGAAAATGCCAACGTTAAAGTTTACCGCGGACGACCAACTACTAGCCCAAAACATACTTTTACTTCGCACTTGAGCCAAAAATTCAGACCACTGAAACTTTTGCCTAAGGAAAATTGTTTGTGTATGGCAGGACATCAATGAAAAGTACTGGGATGAGAAGAAAATAGGGTAAACTAGACATTTTGCACTTGAAAGGGTAACAAGCATTTTATGTTTTAGTGTGATTTTTCAGCTCCCCAAAATAAGCAAAATTACACTTTTTTCAGATCCCCCCAAATTCCCATAAAATTGTTCGGACTCGATGTTGCCCAGTCAGCTTTCTTGGGCTTGCGTAAACTCAGATACCTTGAAAAGAGGTAATCATATATATAACCCCTGTCATTACAGTCAATAAAGCATGTCACAGAACCACAAATGTGCTTTTAAATGTTTTTTACATAGGTACAGGAAATGTTAACCTTTTCCACAACACAGCTTCATTAAAATACATGTACATATAATACTAGGTTTAAAATATTTGGGATTAGTCCAATTTAAGCTTTGCAACAATAATTCAGCTTTTTTCAACACTGACAGGAAGGCTCTATGAAACTTTTAAACTGCAATAATGATGTTATTTTTAATGTCAAGCGATGTAAATGTTAATCTTTGTTACCATCATAATGTATACATGTATAATGACGTGCAATCTTTTTATCTCCAAGATCATGTTGATAAAATGGTGGGAGCTCGATCTAAAATCTCTCACATTGCTGTCGCTGTCAGGGGCTTGTGCACTGACTACAGCCCTCTACATCAGTTTATGGTGGAATAAGGCGGGAGCTTGATCTAAAATCTCTCAAATTGCTGTCGCTGTCAGGGGCTCGTGCACTGACTACAGCCCTCTACATCAGTTTATGGTGGAATAAGGCGGGAGCTTGATCTAAAATCTCTCAAATTGCTGTCGCTGTCAGGGGTTCGTGCACTGACTACAGCCCTCTACATCAGTTTATGGTGGAATAAGGCGGGAGCTTGATCTAAAATCTCTCAAATTGCTGTCGCTGTCAGGGGCTCGTGCGCTGACTACAGCCCTCTACATCAGTTTATGGTGGAATAAGGCGGGAGTTTGATCTAAAATCTCTCAAATTGCTGTCGCTGTCAGGGGCTTGTGCACTGACTACAGCCCTCTACATCAGTTTATGGTGGAATAAGGCGGGAGCTTGATCTAAAATCTCTCAAATTGCTGTCGCTGTAGTACGTGTACGTGAGTCTCTCTCTCAGTGCAGTACACCACACCGACAGAGAGACACAGCGGAATGCGAGTCGTGTTTGTTTGTGTGTAACTTATTCTCTTTCACATTCTGAATACAAGAAACAAAAAACAATGATATAATAATATAATACCAGTTAGGCGCCTTACCCAATTCTGCAAATCGGCTCAAAGCGCCACGGACTGAACCCGACACGCACACTCACGTGAAACTCACGCATTCACTCTGAAGACAAACACAGTACAAGACAAACATAGGACATTCACGTGGTGCGCGGGGTCGGCTCAGCTATTGAGGTTTCGGAAATTTTGATCGCTTGTATTTGAAATTTATAAGTAATTGGCCTGAAGCTGGTACCGAAGTGGAGGGAGAGGAAGAGCCAGAGTACCTGGAGAAAGAACCCCTGATTAACAGTGACACTTGCTCGAGAAAAGTCTGACGCCGGAACTCGGTATCAAAGCTCGCAGCTCTAGCATTGGTGGCAAGCGCCTTTACCACTGCGTCATGGACCGCCCCAAACAAAAACGCCTATTGGCTTACAACGATGGCCAAAACTACTTTCCCTCATACATATATTATGAATCCAACTATAGAATCCAGAATAAACATCAACGTAACAAGATTTACTCATTCCAAAAAAATATCTGTCACTTGTTCAACTTGTTAATTTCTTTATGTGTTCAGCGGTTGTTTCAGAACCTATCTGGATACCAATTACCATCAGATGATGGGCTATCAAAAGTTGTGTTGGGCTAGTAAAGTACTGGTGTTAATAGCCCGGCTGGCTAGTTAAACTTGTACTTTTTCCTCAACCCTGGGGGTTTTAGGCTGCTATTGATAGCCTGTGCTGTTCAAGAAATGGCACCCACACAAACAAAAAGCTTGAAGTCACACAAGTAATGAAGTATACAACTGTTAACAGGCATGGGACTTGCAGTTCCATCCCGTTAAGTGTAATGTCTTGACAGTCACTCGCTCTAGGAAGAGGCTCCAGTTTCCATATCAACTCCATGGCCACATCCTGGACACAGTACCAGCTGTTAAATACATTGGTGTCACCATCCAGTCCGATGAATCATGGCCGGATAAACACATTCACTCTGTGTGTGCAAAAGCAAATAAGTCTCTAGGCTTCCTCAGGAGAAACCTGAAAATATGCCCATTAACCTGAAGGAGAAAGCAGATTTAAGGCATTTATCTGCCCACTTCTTGAATTTATGCCTGCGTGGTATGGGATCCCCACACTCAGATGAACATGAACAGGCCATATGTCACGTAACGGATGTGACATGTTGTTTTATTTTTTTCGCCAAGTCGTTTTTTTGTTAATAAATGTAGATCGCCGAATTCTGTAAATAGCCTTAGTTTAGGGAAGTTAATAAATGTAGTGTGAGCGTAATCGTAAAGCCCGTGCAGCAAGCTTAGCAGTGAGCGAGTACAGCGGTTGCACGCTTTAGCCAAGTAGCTTTAACCGAACAGTGTTCAGAGTAAAGTTAAACTGCAAGGTAGCAGAGGGATATTACAGTCAGTCAGCGGAGTTAGCCAGCGAAGTGAGAGTCTGGGTCAGGGTGCGGCCTCGTTTGGAGCCCTTGACAAGCTGTGTGAGGGTTGTTTTACCCTCCCTGCAAGACCACGGCCAGTGTTCCTGGGTGTGGGTGTCCCGAGAGACTTGTGACCACGGCTGCTACTCACCAGAAGACCCCTCCGGTTCGTCTTCGTCTTGTTTTGTCTCGTCCTGCCGGAGGACTCACCAGTGACAGGTAAATTCATGCCATTTTCCTCAGTTAGCTGCTGTGCTCTCGGGTGTGTGAATGTGTATATAGGTGCGGAAGGGTATGTTCGTCTAGTTTTTTTAGTGATGTTTTAATTGAGTCTTTAACCATGTTTTTTAGGTTGGGTTGTAATGTGGTGGGTGTCGGATTCAGTTTATGTTCGGCTGTCGCCGAGTGAGTATATTTAAAGGGCCATGTTGTAAAATGAATTAAAGTGGGTATCCTTTCAAATATATTGGTATTAAGTCCTAGATGTAATGTAATAAGATTGTCACGTTGGGCGGTTGCTGGTGATTATTTCATATCTTTGTATGTACATCGGGATATTTTGATAATGTTGGTTTTAGCAGTGGCAATGTTATTATACAAAAGTGGTTGCGCTAGCTTAATGTTAGTGTAATGGAGTAGTGCAGACCTGGCGAATGTTGAATGTACATAGGAAGCTTTCATATCCATGATTGTATATTTAATATGGCCAAGGCAGGTATTAGGGTGAGACGAGACACAACTCACGTGGTTTGTGAGTAGGTGCGTGTCAAATAGGCCAGAATTAACTGTGTCGGCACTTTGACTGACAATGCGCCCTTTTCCAGTGCACTGGCTTCGAAGACTTCGTTCTTCGATCTCATCATCCACAACCAACGGTGACGCATCATCGGGAGTCGGAACGCCTTCGCTAGCCGGTCCTGTTGGACAAGTACGTTGGGCTACAGCAGGCTGATTCTACGTTCTGAGCGTCGGTCACAGGCGTGCGTGGGCAAGCGCGGCTACGGTGCTCTGTGGTGCAGGGGTAGTACTCGTACGTTATGAGCCACCCTGTCTAGTGTGGGACAGAGGACACTGTACAGAGACAAAGTTACCCGCCTTGTATAGCCGTTGGCCATATAAAGTTAGTCATTATCACCTGTTAGTCATATTCACCTGTTAGTCATTATCACCTGTTAGTCATATTCACCTGTTAGTCATATTCACCTGTTAGTCATATTCACCTGTTAGTCATTTTCACTTGTTAGTCATTTTTTATATGTTAACCTTTTTTATGTGTTAATACGTTATGAGTGCATGTGTGTGAGTGTGTGGGGCGTTAGTGGGTTGGGGTGGGAGTTAGAGTAAGGGTAGGTAATAAAGGATTTGTTTGTTGGTTATCACTGGCGTTGCGTTATTTATTTAGAGTGGGTGGGTTTTCTCGAGTGTCTGCACTCATATTGTCCACGGCGCCCTGACTCCGTCAGGCGTGTCGTGACACCATATAAAGACGCACATCCCGCTTCATTCTTAATTGTCATCACAACACCTTCAGCATATCATCCATGCTGCAGCAGTTACAGTGGCCATCCCTTCAACAATGCAGGCAGGTAACAAGGCGCACCCTAATTGTACAAGATACACAACAACCTAGCCTGTACCAACATTCATCCATCTAAACTACAGCCACTCATTGCCCGTCGACGCCATAGCCATAGCCAACAATACCAGCTGCTACAGAAGGTACTCCCTTCCTTCTTCAAACCACCAAGGACTGCAATGTCCTTCCCCGCGAGATCATTGAGGCCGAAACTCTCGACGCTTTTGCGTCGAGAGTTTCTCGATTCCTCTAACTGATACTGAAAGCCCCTTCTTTTTTTAAAAAAAGTCCCTTCTATTTATAGAAGGGACTTTTTAGGACGGGTCACGGTGGGGCGAATTTAATAGCATGTCCACGATGTCAAAGGTGGGCAGGCCTAATCCTATGACAACTGAAGTAACAAGATAAAAATTACGTCATGTCTAGTTATGCCAACCTAGTCGCTGCTGAACGCACTGACTTTTTTTGATTTGGCGTGAAACGCCACATGTGCGTATGTGTGTGTGTGTGTGTGTGTGTGTGTGTGTGTGTGTGTGTGTGTGTGTGTGTGTGTGTATGTATGTGTGTGTGTATGTAAACAGGAGAGTCTCCGATACTGCTGTAAGCAGAAGCTTGAAACTTGGCGAAATACTTTCTTCAAGGTGTGGCTAACCGAGCATATTGTAACGGGATGTCTCCTTGAAGACATAAAAGACAGTTTATAGAAAGTCAGTTGACCCAGATTAGAGTCGTAATTTTTGTCAAATTTACTTGAAATTTTAGCTATAGCTAGTTTGAATAAAGACATTGGATGAGTTCGTTAGCCAGCTTTGTGCCATCAACTTCTTCAGAAAAATTAACTCTTTTCAAAACAAAATTAAAACAGTAAAAAAAACTTGACTTCTGAAGAAAGTCAGACAGTGGTGGTGACATGAAAGAAGCAACTCCGTCATCACGCAGACATTGATGCAGTACTCTAAATGTGACGTAATTCTCTCTCTCGCACGTGCTCTCCGCTCTCTCACACACACATGCGCGCATCTCAAAGAGGGTGTATCAGGATATATGCCTCTTGGAGATGTCTTGAGCGCACGCGCATGCACACAGAGGCGCGCTTCAGTTTAGAAGAGCTTCAAGATTTGAGAAAATGATGACAAAACTATAATTTCAAGGTGCAATTTCAGTCTTGCTATGATTTGTGTGAAATCAGGTTGACTTTACTAAGCTACATGATACAAACTACATCATGACACATAGTACAAACTACATCATGACAAATGATGTTTGACAAACCAATGACGTGTATGCACTGCGCCCTTCTACAGCCAGAGCTTACTTCCCCCCCCCCCCCCCCCCTGAGCATGCTGCTAGCATGGGCGGAGTGGATGCGCATTACAAGTGGACATCATCATCATCATCGGCACTGACGCCGGCATTGTCAGATCTGCGAAGCCTTTTCACTAGGAGATATTTCAACATCAGAATCAGATAAACGGACGAAAGGTAGTGTCCCTTGACAGCGAGGGCAGCTCGCAAATAGAAGGGACTTTGTGGGTTATGGTTGATCCCATCTTGTTCTAACCTGCGCAGCCCGACAAAACCGCGGCAGAACAACTCAAGTTTCCGTGTTCATTGTGACGACGATGTTATACCGGAGTCAATTCAATTCAATTCAATTCAAAAACTTTATTGTGTCAGTCTAGCCGACAATTTTTCTTTCGTTGGGATCACATGCGCGCGTACGGTTTTAGCCACATTATGACAATGTTGGGAAGAAAAAAAAAACGAAAAAAAAACCACACTACATGACCACTCTGTTAAGGCCCCGCCACACATTTAGGTTGTGCCCCGATTTTGAAGCCGATTCCGATCCGATTGCGATCGGATGACGTCATATATCCGATCCGATCCCAATCGGCTGGGAACCGGGTGTCTAGAACCTGCTCTATTTTTCCGATCCGACTCGGCACCGATTGATAGCTTCAACCAATCAGAGCGCATCTCGCAAAGCACGTCGTATATTTTGAAAATGGCGGATTGATCAGTACGACCTTCGTTGCCGAAGTTTCGCACGCCTCTTCCCGAATATGATGCAAAACTGCTGATAATGCAAGCACATCACTGATCATCACTGTCAAAACTAGCAGCCATTTAGTGTAGAACAGGTACGACTTTGATCTTCGGTTCAAACCGGTCGGCTAAAAACTGTCGGGGAAATGTGTGGCAGTGCACACGTTTTTATAGTCCGGCCCGATCACACTCCGATTCGAAACTGATCGAGAATCGGCCTCAAAATCGGGCATGTGTGGCGGGGCCTTTAGTGGCGGTATAGGAGTGAGTCTGCCACTTGCAAGACTGATGCCACTGCGACATCTGAGGCCGGTGCAAGTTCCTCGACGGCGTCAACAGGGAGAGAGAGAGAGAGAGATACGCCGGCTAGTTAACACACTCTTCATTTAGGAGACAGATGGCCAAGGGTACAAAGCTGCCCTTGTAGCGTTTGGTTTTAACAAGAGGAGCCTTGAACCTACGGCCAGACGGGAGCTCTTTGTAGCCGTTATTCACACAGTAGTCACACATCATCAGTCCTCTCTGCGCCGTCTGGTGCTTGAGGCGACGGCAAGGGAGCGCCACTTTTGTCTGTCAGCTGCTATTTTGGGTGCTGTTTGCAGAGTAAGGCCTCTGTTCTTGAGCTCTCGCTCCACGGTTCGGCGCCACGTCTCCTTTGGTCGCCCACGGTCCCCTGTGGTGTCCATCTCAGTGCCACCCTTGGTAATGAGTCGGGTGACATTCTGCAGACGTGGCCTAGCCATCTCCATACAGCCGGTAGTCACACATCGCAGTATTAACATTTCACCGCATAATAGAGGACCCAACTTTTACCCGAGAGCCGAACAAACCTCAAGCTTATGCAAACACTGTTTATGAAAAAATCATGCGGGTATTAATGAGAAGATTTTTTTCTAGGGCCGCTTACAAGTCATAATTTGACATAATCGTACCCAACAGCCGAGACAAACTAGGGTTATGTTAATACCGTTTATGAAAGATTATGCGATTATAAATGAGAAAATATATTTTTTCATAATAAGGATTCCATTGTTTTAATATTAGGATTCCATTGTTTTAATATTAATCCTAAATCTCCCAAAACGTGAAACTTTTTTTCCCCAAAAAATATTTAATTATAGTATACTCAAAACGTTGAAGACGGGTATGTCAATGCTGCGGGTTAACAAACTCATCAATGTCTTCCTTTAATCTAGCGATATGCAAAATATATAGTAAAAAAAAATAAAAATTATGGACTCCAGTGTGGATCAACCGTTTTTTTCTGTGAAACAGGCATTTTCTTGCCAATGTGCATCTTAATATAAAAAATTAAAAAAACTGCCTCAAGGTTAAGTTCTTTTAGGGACAATACAAATGTAAAGCTTGTCCGTCCTCAAACGCAGGCTCTAGTCACTGACCGGTTACCCATACACACACACACACACACACACACAGACACGCACACACACAGTCACATGCTTTGACACAGCTGTCAAACACCTGTGACCCTTGACCTTTATCATATCATAGAGTTGACTGAACTAGTATACATTATTACTTAGGAAGGTCTTATCATCAGCTACCTTTGTGCCAAATTTGATTGAAAATTTTGCAAAACTGTTGATGATACATGCAACTACAATTCTTTCCACAAGAAAGGCCAAGCCATTATGGCTCACGTGGACAACCGATATACTTTTGTGTGACCTTTGTGACCATAAGTAAAGGACTGGCTTTCGCACCAGCAAAGTCTATGTTTTCTCAAAATGTAAGTTTTTTTCACACATATGTACACCCCCACCCCCTCCCCCACCCTTGACATTTGCAACATGAGTTAAGTAAATTAGTATGCACATGATGGTCTTACTCTTATCATCAGCAACCTTTGTGCCAAATTTGATTAATTTGTGCCAAATTTAATTGAATATTTTTGTGAAAATGTTGATACCTACAATGTTATCAAAAATCGGCATTTTACACACATTTGCAAGCCTATGACCCTATCCGAAGGGTTATCCAATTCCAAATCAGTATGCATAGATAGATTTTACCATCAGGTATCTTTGTACTGTAGCAAGTTTGGGTTTGAAGACTTTGTGAGCAGTATTTGAGAAAAAAAAACCCTCCTCCTTTCTCAACCAGGCTTGGGACTGGCAATGGCGGAGTTGTATTCCTTTGCAGATATTATAATCCAAACGCACATAAGACTGAAATTTAACCCTTTCGCCGCCACAGGTGTTAAAATGTTGCATTTCCCAGTTCCGCAGCTGTTTTGCCAGACTGCTGTGGCGCAACACCTCTTATCTTTAAAAGGCTATAACTCTTGAACCACTGAACCGAATTACTTCATTTAAAAAACAACAACATGGAGATGAGAAAACAAAATTTGTACACTGACACCTTTTTTTCTTCATATGACTCACTCAATCAAAGTTTTATATCTGGCCTGATGCAAGAAGAATAGACAAAATCTGTGTTCTCAACACACACAACAGACAGTTTACACACAAGGCAGTCACCAACACAGTAACAAACACATGATAACATGTCAAGAAATATATTAAGAAAATGTTCAACTCACAACTGAAGCATAGTTGGTTGTTCAGAGCTCTACAGTTAATCCATAACACACTAACTCACAAACATAGTCGGTTGTTCAGAGCTCTACAGATAATCCATAACACACTAACTCACAAGCATAGTCGGTTGTTCAGAGCTCTACAGATAATCCATAACACACTAACTCACAAGCATAGTCGGTTGTTCAGAGCTCTACAGATAATCCATAACACACTAACTCACAAGCATAGTCGGTTGTTCAGAGCTCTACAGATAATCCATAACACACTAACTCACAAGCATAGTCGGTTGTTCAGAGCTCTACAGATAATCCATAACACACTAACTCACAAGCATAGTCGGTTGTTCAGAGCTCTACAGATAATCCATAACACACTAACTCACAAGCATAGTCGGTTGTTCAGAGCTCTACAGATAATCCATAACACACTAACTCACAAACATAGTCGGTTGTTCAGAGCTCTACAGATAATCCATAACACACTAACTCACAAGCATAGTTGGTTGTTCAGAGCTCTACAGATAATCCATAACACACTAACTCACAAGCATAGTCGGTTGTTCAGAGCTCTACAGATAATCCATAACACACTAACTCACAAGCATGGTCGTCCATGAAGAATACACAACACCGATCTTCTACATGAAATCTGCTTGCGAGAGTGCTCGCACTAGGATCGTTATCAGAGCTATCTTGCAAATTTCCACACAAAAAAAACTCATGGTCAACTTTGTTGCCACATGGAGGCTCCTCGTTCGAATCAACATCAGTTTGTGATCGTAGGAGGTTCAAACGACGCAAAACTTCCTCCGTAGATAGTCTCTTGTGCCGCTCACTTCGCCCTATCGAAGTTTCAGCCATCACGAAAAAGCACCGCTCCAAAAAAGTCAGAAAAACTCGCAATTTCTTTGCTCAAAACTCTCAAAAGCACTCAAAGTTGGCGCTGGAATCTATGTAAGAGGGGATTCCCCTGTCCCATGATGCACTATTATTGACCAAACCTACCTCATACATTAGAGTCACGATCAAGTGCAGGCCACGGAACACAGTGCCGTTTTTGTACTGCCCAGTCTCTTAGCCATAGTCAGTCCCAGGCATCCCCTAATATTTCAAACCCCTAAAGAGCACTAGCGCCCACCAGCTGCACATTTACTTACTTACTTACGCCTGTCACCCCTACCCGGGTATAGGCCGTCGACGAGAGACCTCCAGCAACTCCTGTCCTGTGCTTCTCCTTCGATTCTACTCCAGGTGGTTCCCAGTCTCTTGATGTCTGCTTGGAGGTCTCGACGCCAGGAGTTTCTCGGCCTACCTCTTTTCCTCTTTCCCTGGGGGTTCCATGACAATGCCTGCCTAGTGATACTGGAAGCTGGCTTTCTCAGACTGTGACCGATCCATCCTCATCTTCTTCACCCAATTTCATTCTCTGCTGTTATCTGCTCTGTTCTCTCCCAGAGTCTGACGTTGCTGATCTTCTCTGGCCAGTGGATTTTCAAAATTCTTCTAAGGCAACTGTTCATGAAGGTCTGTACTCTGTTGACTGTGGTTTTTGTCAATCTCCAAGTCTCTGCTCCATATAGGAGAACTGCTTTTACATTGGAGTTGAAGATCCGGACTTTGGTGTGTTGTGACAGCTCTCTGGAACTCCACACTTTTTTCAGCTGGAGAAAGGCTGCTCTGGCTTTACCGATTCGTGATCTGACATCTGCATCAGTGCCGCCTTTTTTGTCTATGATGCTCCCGAGATAGGTGAAGGACTCCACCTCCTCCAACGGGGTGCCAGCAAGCAAGACTGGTTCCTCCCTGGTTGCGTTCAGCCTCATTGTCTTTGTTTTCTGTTTGTGAATGGTGAGGCCCACTTGGGACGAGATGTCAGCAAGCCTCGTGGTCTTGTCCTGCATTTGTTGACGAGTGTGGGACAGTAATGCCAAGTCGTCTGCAAAATCGAGGTCGTCAAGCTGTGTCCACAGTGTCCACTGTATTCCACTTCGTCTGTGCTCTGTGGTCATCTTCATGACCCAGTCTATGGCCAGTAGGAAGAGGAACGGAGACAGCAGACACCCCTGCTTGACACCAGTTCTGACCTGGAGCTCCCTGGTGAACTGCCCTTCGTGGATCACGCGACATGTCATACCATCGTAGCTGCTCTTGATCAGGCGGACGAGCTTTATGGGTACACCGTAGTGTCGTAGGAGTTTCCACAGAGTCTCTCGGTCCACACTGTCAAATGCTTTCTCATAATCCACAAAGTTGACGTACAGCGGGGAGCTCCACTCCAGAGACTGTTCCACGATGATGCGGAGAGAGGCGATCTGGTCTGTACATGATCGGTTCTTCCTGAATCCTGCTTGCTGGTCTCTCAGCTGGGGGTCAACGGAGCTCTTCATTCTCTCCAGGATGATCCTGTTGAAGACCTTTCCTGGTACTGACAGCAAGGTGATTCCTCTGTAGTTGGAACACTTGCTGAGGTCGCCTTTCTTGGGAAGCTTGATTAGGTACCCCTCCTTCCAGTCAGCCGGCATCACCTCCTCTTCCCAGATCTTTCCAAACAGTGGGTACAGCATCTCCACTGTTGTCTCTGGGTCTGCTTTCAGAGACTCCGCTGGGATGCCATCTGGGCCTGCTGCTTTGCCGTTCTTCAAAAATGCCACTGCTCTTCTGATCTCTTCCCGGCTGGGTCTGTCACAGCTGATGGGTAGGTCGGTCTCTGCCGGCTGGATGTCTGGGGGGTCGGGTGGGCTAGGTCTGTTCAGTAACTCTTCAAAATACTCGGCCCATCTGTCGAGTTGGTCTGCTCTGTCTGCAATAGGCTTGCCTTCTTTGTCTTTTACTGGTCTTTCTGTATGGCCATACTTGCCTGACAATCTTCTGGTAATGTCGTAGAGCTGTTTCATATTGCCGCTGCCTGCTGCCTTTTCTGCCTCTGCTGCCAGGTTGTCTGTGTAGGCCCTCTTGTCTGCCCTGATACTCCTCTTCACCTCGCGGTTGGCTTCCCAGTATTCCCCCTGTGCCCTTACTTTGGCTGCTCTCGTGCGACTGTTGTTGACAACTGCTTTCTTCTGCTTCCTCACTTCTATCTTCTTCAAGGTCTGTGCTGACAGCCAGTCCTTGTGATGGTGTTTCCTGAACCCTACCGTGTCTTTGCAGGTTGAGTTCAGCGCCTCTCTAACTGCCTTCCACTGCTGCTCTGTGGTGACCGCCTCCTCTTCATTTACTAGCTCCTGTAGCGCTTGAAACCGGTTGGACAGCACCAGTTTGAACTCTTCTCTAACTCCAGTTTCTCTCAGGAGGCCTACATTATAGCGCTGTCTTCTTGTTGTCTCTGTGCGGCTTTTCTTTAGCTTGAGCTTCATTCTTAAGGTAAGCAGATGGTGGTCGGAGGCGACATCTGCTCCCCTCCTAACTCGAACATCTTGAAGGGATCTTCTAAATTTCTTGCTAATGCAGATATGGTCTATTTGGTTCTCTGTTGTATGGTCAGGTGAGACCCAAGTTGCTTTGTGTATCCTTCTGTGTGGGAAGATGCTGCCTCCAATGACAAGTCGGTTTAGAGCACAAAAGTCTACAAACCTCTCCCCGTTCTCACTCATCTCCGAGCCTAGTCCCTGTCTCCCCATCACCTCTTCGTATCCGGTATTGTCCTCCCCTATTTTGGCATTAAAATCGCCCATGACGATGGTGATGTCTCGCTCCGCACATTTGTCCAAGGCACTCTGGAGTCGGTCGTAGAACTCTTGTTTCTCTTCCTCGTCCCTGTCATTAGTGGGCGCATAACACTGGATGACGTTCAGCTTGAGCTTTTTCTTGGTTCTAAAGGCTGCTGTGATGATTCTTGGCCCAAGAGGTTCCCAGCCCAACAGCGCTCTTTGTGCCACTGGTGACAGCATGAATGCTACGCCTTCTGTATGGGGGGCATTCTCCTCTTCATGACCTGAATACAGAATCATCTCCCCACTTAACAGCCTTTTCTGGCCAGACTGCGTCCATCTGGCTTCACTGATACCTAGCAGGGAAAGGTTGTACTTTTGCATTTCCGCTGCTATCTGGGCGGCCTTGCCGCTCTGGTACATGGTCTTAACGTTCCATGTGCCCATGGTTGTATCCCTGGATAGAGAGAGGCGGCTCGGTCCTGTGGCTTCCGAAGACTTCCGGCTTTCACCACAGGACGTCATAAGTCTTCTGGTAGAAGAACCTTCCTCCTCCAGGAAAGGAATTACTGTTAGTCTTTTCGTCGGCGTTTTTGTAGCTATTTCCTTTTTTGCAGGGTGGGGAAGCTACCCCCACGCCCAACCCCCTTACTAGGAGGACCAGGGGTTTTCTGTCGGGGTCACCTTCCCTTAGACCATGTTGGTTCACGGCACCTTATTTCATTCGGTGCACCCCTCTCACGAGGGACCCCCTATCCACCACCCAGGGGACGCGCCTCAACGCCGTATGGTCCCAGCGCGAGGAGCTGCACATTTGCCATGCACAAAATAACCAAAAGAACAGCACATTGACAGTCTCATTTCTTGGCTCTGAACCTGATTCCTTACCAACCCCACACCCAATCACCGCTGAAATCAGCGTGCCCCTCAAATCACTATGTCAACGGCAACTCAACATAGGCCCACAATTGTCCACTGTATAAGCTCAAGATGGTATGAATCAAAGCACCGAACATGTCTCCTCTCAGCTAACCAGAAATTTCCAGCAAATTCCAACATTCAGCCCTACTACAAATTTTCAAACAAGAAAAAAATTATTTTTAAAAACACCGGTCCTCTTACTGCCTGACCTGAAAGACAGACTCTCCCACCTGAACACCATTCAATCTGCCATCAGTGCAACCCTTAGACACTAGCTAAGTCAAACCCAAAGCGACACCATTGAATGTTGCTGCATCTTTATGTTATGGCCCATTATGTGAAGCGCGTTCTTGTGGCGTTCACAATGCTGTTGACATGTTGGATCATGTATATATATATCATCTGATGCCATGAAAAACAGACTATATATGGTCAGAATGCCTCCAAAATTGGCATGTACATCAAGTAATATATCTGATCTTCAGAAATGTTGGATTTGAGACACAGACACATGAAAGAGTTTTTTTTCCATATTTTTCCACTACCCCCCCCCCCCACCCCCCTCCCCCGCCCCCCCCCCCTACTTTTTCTGTTTCTCCAAGTTTACACACACATGCAATAGAGTCAAACTGACTTCTGGTGGGCTGGACAACTGAAAAAGGTTACCATGACACTGACATTGATGAAAAATGAGCTTTCAGACCCAAGGCCATTTCCTTGTGTATCTCAGGGCAGCCAAAAAGACAATGCTCAGGCATCCTCGTTGACCCTGTTGTCTGGTGACAACAAGCAGGAAGAGGCCTGTAACCAGCTGCCATGCCCTATATGCTGCTTGCAATCTTTTCCACAGTCAACAGGGGTCATGAAACTGCTGTGGCAATTTAAACATTAAGTCTACTGAACTAACCCACAGACAAAAGACTACACAAAACACCCAAAACTATGCTACGCAGGACACTGCATACCCAAACAAGTGTCTGGAGTGCTTATTTAGGAGGTAGCAGGGGAAAATGGTTATGTACAGTTCATTTTTATATAAAACACACGTGTCAGAGTCTCAGAAGACCTCAACTCATGTTGCAAATGCAGCAGGCATGTGTGTGCCAAACCTGTCAACACTCATGTAAAAGCCTGTACTGGTAGCCACGACTGCTGGTCCCATAACAATGCACTCAAATGAGCTTTACGCAGTGTAAAAGTGGTTGTGTTTGGCTCAGAATAGACACCAGAGACATCCTTAATGACAATTACAGCAGAATGCCACTTCAGATGCAGCCAGTGTAGCTGGATCATGCAAAATAACACTTCTGCATTTCACACTATTTTGGCGGCTTATTTCACTCTGAGGTCAGCTGTCTGAAGAAATGAACATGCTGACACTGTTTCATTGTAGTTTTCATCTTAACCTGTGACCTTAAGCAGTTAGCACCCCCCTCCTCCCCCCCCCCCCCCCACACACACACACAACTTCAATAACTGAAAAAGTGCATTTTTTGTTAAAAATTTTTTACGCATTTATCAAACTGAACGCCCCAAACCCCACCCTTTCAAGGTCAAGGTCAAAGCTCAAGGTCGAAAGTCAGACTCATGACTACCTGTAAGACAAAAAATAAATGAACAAACACACTAACCATAGCTCACAGTGCAGGTAAACAGGGTGTTGCGACGCAAATCATCCAAAAATGCCTGTAAAACTGCAATCGCAGCTGCATAAACAGTTTGTGATCGTAGGAGGTTCAAACAAGTTTTGTGGCGAAACAAATTTTCCTGTACGTGACAACATGCATTTGGAAGAATAAAGTTTATTGATTGATTGATTGATTGACCATTATAATTCAAGCGTAGTGTCAGATTAGCTTGTCTCCTGAAGGTGCCAAGCTAATCTGACAGTACCCTTGAATTATCATGGTCAATCCATCTCCTGCTTCAGGGACCCGGGCGAAATGGGTTAAGACACAATCAGAAATACTGCCGAAAAAAGAACACATCACAGGGTCGGATCACACCTTACTCCAGGGGAGGGGGGGGGGGGCAAACTTCTTGTTTGGGAACATGAACCTGATACAAAAGGCCTCCATGATCCTACACTTTGCTTCGCAGAGGGCCAAAAAATCAAACAGTGGGGGGGGGGGGGGGGGGATGTAGTTTGCTTCCAGGGTTTAGGAAAACGGGGGGTAGGCATCAGGCTCTTGCTTCCAGGGGCTGATAGATCAGACAACAGGGGGGGGGGGGGGGGGTGGTACTAGTGGTCGTCAGACCTTGATTCCATTGGCCGCAAAATCAAATGGGGTGGGGGGTGTTGTCAGACATTGTAATCAAACAATAATGTGGGGGGCGTCACACCTTGCTTCCAGGGGCAGAAGAATCAAACAAAGGGGAGGAGGGGGGGGGTTATTTGACGAACCTTGCTTCCAGGGACCGCAAAATTCAAACAACCCGATAAGGGGGGGGGGGGGGGGGGCCGGGGACAGACCTTACTTCCAGAGGCCAAATAATATAACAACGGAGAGGGGGGGGGGGGGGGCAGACAGACCTTACTTCCAGAGGTCAAATAATATAACAACAGGGAGAGAGGGGGGGGGGGGGTAGTCGACAGACCTTGCTTCCAGGGGGCCGCAAAATTCAAATCGGGGGCAGGGGCTGGGGGGGGGGGGGGAGGAAAGAGGGGGGGAGCGACAGACCTTGCTTTCCGGGGTTGAAAAATCAAACAGCGGGGAGTGCAGGGGTGAGGGGGGGGGGAGGGGCAATGCGATAGACCTTGTTTCCAGGGGCCGAATGAACAAATGAGGGGGGGGGGGGGGGCAAACACCCCCAAAAAGCAAAAAGGCACTTTGTTATAGCATTTTTACAAATTTTGGCTCTGGAGGGGGGATTCATGGACCCCCCCCTCCCCCTGGATCAAACCCTGCACCCCCTCCCCCACCCTTGACCTTTGCAATGAGTTGAGTAACTATTGGTATGCACAGAAAGGTATCATCAGCTACCTTTGTGCCAAATTTGTTTGACAAAAATTTCAGAAATGTTGCTAATACCTAAAATGTTATGACAAATTGGCATTTTACACACATTTGCCAGCCTGTGATTCTTGACTTTTCTGAAGCGTTATCCAAAACAGTATGCATAGATAGGTCTTCCCATCAGGTATCTCTGTAGCAAGTTTGGGTATAAAGTTGTGTTTGAGAAAATAACGGCTTTTGTCAAAATGTGGCTATTTTGAACCTATTTTCTGAACCGGCTCGTGTGACCCTTGACCTTACCGTGGGATCAACCAAATTAGTATGCATGGAAAGGTCTTACCCTCAGGTATCTTTGCACCAAGTTTGGGTTTGAAGTTGTGAATATTTCAGAAAGAAAATAAATGTCAAAATATAGCTATTTTGGACCTATTTCCTGAGCCCCTGTGATCTTGACCTTTGTGAGAGGTCACTCAAATTGGTATATTTAGAAAGGCCTCGCCACAAAATATCCTTGGGCCAAGTTTGAAGAATATGGCTTGAAAAGTCTCCGAGAAAATGCCAACGTTAAAGTTTACGACGGATGGACGGACGGACGGATGACCACTGGCCTAAAACATAGACTCACTTTTGCTTCACACGTGAGCCAAAAATGTACTTTTACATACGTACGTACCCACACACACACAAACACACCACACCACACCACACAGACACGCACACACACACATACATACACACACACACACACACACACACACACACACACACACACACACACACACACGGTGCTTGGCGCCAAAAGTAGTTTCCCATCAAGGTTTGCGTAGCTAGAGGTGACATCATATTTTCATCTTATTACTTTTTTTGCCAGAATGTCCGCCCCGCCCGCCCAAAACATCATGTGCATCAGTGCTCCAAGGCCGGAGCCCCATTTCAACTAAAGTTGGCCTATTTTTAAACAGGAACAACAAAAAACAGAAAGGGGGGGGGGGGGGGGGGAGACAACTTTGTCACGACTCTAGAGATAGATACTAAGAGATTTAAAAGACAATGAATTCAATAATGACGCATCCGTCATTAATTTACGTCATTTTTAATATTAAAATTTTGACCCCCCATTACACCCCCGTTAATTCCGAATCAACCCTTTGATTTTAAAAAGTGACAGCATGACCGATGCATCATTATTGATTTAATTATCTTTTAAATCTCTTAGTATCTATCTCTATAACTATTGTCTCTATGAACACCTAATCATTTACATGTCTAAGTAATTTTAAGTGGAACTTTATACGTTACTAATAAGTTACAACTAACTTTTAAGAACCTGCAGAGGTAACCTTTAAGTGAGTTGACATAAGAACTTATTAATTACTTATCATAAGAACTTATTAATTACTTACCCTAAGTTCTTATAAGTTCTTACAACAACTTGACTCAAGTCCCAAGACACTGAGACAGTTTTATCAAGATACAAGGACAATAAAAAAAACTTTTTTTTCTCAGTAATACTCAGGTGGTGGTGCTGATGGGACTAAATAATCAGGCACAAGTGGTGTAAATGATGTGTCATATCTCTGCGAAGCATATGACAAAAATATTGATTGATTACCAAATCTAATTTTTATTTGTTTAAAAGATTGTGTAGTTTTTCTGTGGTTTCCTGAACACCGATCTTTTTTCCCATCTCTAATTAACTGGCCTTAAGTTCTTCAACATTTACGGGAGATTGACTACGCATTTTATAATAATAATAATGAGTACTTGTATAGCGCCTAACCTCAGATTAGAGCTCTAGGCGCTTAACAAAAACTAATGTACAAAAAATAACTAATTACAAAAATGGAATTAACAAAAAGTACAAAAACAAAATACAACGCACTCTGTAAACAAGCTATGAAGTCACCATTCAAAAGTGCTACGCTCATGGACTCATACTGGCATTCACACACACACCCACACACACACTACTTCTATAAATAGATAGAGATGACTTTAACATGACAGGTGTGTGACAAAGTCATTTGTAGCTGACAGAAAACATATGGGTCTTTAGGGCACGCTTGAATGCCTCTCTCGAATCCACGTATCTCAGTTCGCGTGGGAGATCATTCCAAACAACTGGGCTCTGGTATCTGAATGACCTCCCACCAAACGACTTTGTTTTGACAAGAGGGATACGTAAAACTCGAGAGTCGGCAGCAGAGCGCAAATTCTGTCTCAAGGGCGTATACAGCTGGAGAAGAGAGGCAAGGTAGTGTGGGCAGGAACAGGTAATACAACTGTGAGTCATGCATGAAATTTTGTACTGAATCCTAGCCGTTACAGGTAACCAGTGTAGGGCAGACAGATGGGGTGTGATATGATCTGATCTAGGGACTCTAAGAATCAACCTAGCAGCTGAGTTTTGAATTTTATGGAGTTTGCCAATCAGACACTGGGAACAGCCAGCCAAAAGAGCATTGCAATAGTCTAATTTAGACAAAACAAAAGCGCAGACAAGTACTTTAGTTGCTTCAGGTGTCAGATAGTGGCGGACTGAAGCAATACGTCGCAGTTCAGTATAGGCGGATCTGCAAACGTTGTTCACATGAAGGCGCATGGACAGGCTACTATCAAGTGTGACACCCAGATTTTTTACATGGGGGGAGAAGGGGACAGTGGCACCACAGATTTGTAATGACGGGGGGAGTGTCAGCGTCTTCGTCAACCTCGGGGAAGCAATTATCATGGCCTCAGTTTTTCCGTCATTCAACTGTAATTTGTTTGAAGTCATCCACATCTTAGTATCCAAGACGCACTCCTGAAGGATCTCGATTGTGTCCATAATCTGATCAGGTGAACATGAGTCATGGAGTTGAGTATCATCTGCAAATGCATGATGTGATATAGAGAAACGGTTAAAGACACTGGCCAGTGGCTGAACATACAGGGTAAAGAGGACTGGTCCAAGAACTGAACCTTGTGGGACGCCAAAGCGCACGGTGGATGGGCTGGATAGTTTATCATTAACAACTATGCACTGAGTTCTGTCAGTCAGATATGATCTAAACCACGATAAAGCAGTTTCATGAACGCCATACACAGAATAGAGACGTTGTAGCAAAATGTCATGGTCAATCGTATCAAAGGCAGCAGATAGGTCTAACAGTGCGAGAACAGATACTTTGCCATCATCAAGAGCCTCGAGGAGGTCATTAAGAATTTTTGCAAGCGCAGTTTCAGTGGAATGACCTGCACGGTAAGCAGACTGATTGGGACTAAGAAGATGATTCAGGTTCAGATGGTCGAGAAGTTGCGACAACACAACCTTCTCAACGATCTTAGAGAGAAAAGGGAGGTTTGAGACAGGGCGGTAATTCTGTAGATTGTTAGGGTCTAGAGAGGGCTTTTTTAGCAAAGGTTTAACAATGGCGGACTTGAAATCCGACGGAAAAATACCAGACCTCAGGGACTCGTTGACAATGTTGGTCATGACTGGAAGCACAACATCAATACACTCGTACAGCAATGTAGTAGGAAGTGGGTCTAAACTACAAGTTTTTTGTGCAGTTCTCTTCAGCACAGCATGAAGTTCCTGATCACTGACAGGTCTGAAGGACGAGAGACACTGACCAGAAAAGGGAACGTCATACTGCGATGGAGACTGTGAAATAAGTCCATCAAGTCTATCACGAATGTTCTGAACTTTTTCATTAAAGAAATTTGAGAACTGATCAGGCAACTCTAATGGTGAGAAAATGGTCGGGAGTGGAGATGGATCCCTTCTAGCAGTCAGTTTGTTGGTTACATTATAAAGCTGCTTGCTGGTGGTGCACGCTGCAATCTTGGCATTGAAGAAAGCTGTCTTCGCCACGAGTACCAGACGAGTTACATATTTCTTAGCAGCGCTGAAAATCTGCTTGTGTACGGTAAGTCCCGTGGACAGCCATAGTCTCTCAGCTTGTCGTCGCTCTCTCTTTGCAGCGAGAAGCTTGCTTTTATTCTGTATTTCAGATTTTTGTTTCTTGTAATTATTTAAATCATCCTGGACCCGCTTAAATTCTTCGTCATCAATAAAATTATCATTCAATGCCTTACTGATAATAAGTTTCATACTGCTCAGCTTTGCACCAGCCAGCGTACTCAATGCTTCATGTTTCTGTAATTTTGTGTGAAACCTTTTGTTTAAGGCTTCCAAACCAAAACAAGTCAGGCATGTAGCAACGCTAACACCCTCAATTGCAATTCCAATTACACTTCCAATTCCTGTGGCAAACAGAACAATACCCCCTACAGAACATCCAGCTGAAACTGCACCAATAGCCATAGAAGTGTTTTGAACAGAATTAAATACTGACTTATACCTCCTTTTACATCTGGAGTACCTAGCCTCTTCACTTTCCAAATATTTAATTGCTTCTGTAATATTATTTAATCTGAATGCGTCTGCTGGTAATGTTTTATCTGAAGCAATTGGCACAGCTGTCACCTGTGGATCAGGCGCAAGCGTTGTTTTTGTCGTCACATTTGTTTCAGTCGGCTCAAGCGTCGGTAGTTGCGGATAGAAGTTTACCATTTTTTTTATTGACAAATATTTTTTATTTAATCAGCAATTACATTTTGCAACTCTTCAAAAGTATACAATTTGCTGGCATAATAAAATGAAACAAGATCAATGTGTTCAAGGTTTATGTAAGTTAGATGAACAAAAGTTGTTTTGTCGACCACCACCTTGACAGCGGGAATACTGCTCGAAACATTAATAACATCAACATTTTTTTGTAATAGCAATAAAGACCTTTGATGATTCTGATACTGTTTCATCCCATGTAAGTTTAATTCCTTGTGCAATTTGAGCCTCTTTTCCAGAAGTTACAGATCTCATGATAATTTCAAATACTATTGTTGCTTCTTTTGTGATGGTAAAGTTTGCTGGTGTAAACACAACCTTTGCATCAGACCTACCCTTCCTGTGCGTAAGAAGATATCTCCATTTCTCATAATTTTCAACTTTCAGTTTTTCTCTGCTATTGTCGTCTAAAGCAAAACTTGAAACAAGACTTACAATAAGCGGCCCCGAGTTAACAACCTTCCTAAACACTAAGGCGCCTTCGTCATCAGTGTATACATAAGGACTAATAAATTCCAACTTTATGTCCCAGTCAATTGTTGGAGGTGGTGCAGGCACAGGTGAAACAACCCACTTATTTCCAACATGTATTAAGTTGTAGGGTACGTTATTTACTGGAACAGGTGCAGTAACATCACGCAGCTGACCAAGTTTAGGAATCGGTCTCTCTGTGCCATCTTTCATGTCATCAATTACTTTTCGCTTGTACATGCCAGTTGAATCAAGTTCAAAACCATACACCTCCCCCACTTCTCCCTCCTTCTCAAAATCCTGTACGTCAGCCAAATCTTTCAACTCTGTTACCGGACATGCAACTGGTATGATTCTCGGCTTTGGACCACCACTCATTTTTATAAACAAAAATAAAATTATTTAACTTCTAACACTACACTAAAATCATGCATTACAACTGGTTTGTCATCCTGATTAGTTACAGATATACACAGTGACTCAAAGAAACTAGAACCTAATTTCTTAAACTGCAAATTAGGAAATCTAGCAACCACACTTTCACAATACGGAGCAGTTCCAGTTGGCAAGCACCTCAACAAAGTTGAAGGCTTTCCATTGTGAACATTCTCAGTTGTGTTTAGTTCTTTCAAATAAACCTTTAGTACAGTATGTACTGACAAATGAACAGGATATCTTCCAGTTATTATTTGTTTTTTTGGCTTTAAATATTTGCCATCAAGTGCCCAATTTTCATCACCACTACCATATAAAATTCCTATATCAGATATGGTAAAAAAACCCAAGTAGCACTACAAGACTACGAGATAATAATAACTTACTATCTTTTGGAAATTCCAATGTAACAAGCAAGTTAGCTGGATTTAAAGTTGCTTTAATTTTATACATATTTTGTACAAATTCAGCTACAGTACAAAAGTCATAATACCCAGGCTGTAAATGATTAGCGCCAAAACTTGTAGTACCTACAGTTCCCTGTACAGAATATTCACCATATAAATTATCATCTTCTACATTAAACCATTTTACTGTGTAGAACATTTCATGGATAGCTACAGCCTTGCTACCATCACGATTATCAATCCCATTAGTTAACCACACTGGTTTGCTTGTGTCAAGATTTGTTAAGGTAATAAACATTTTTATTATCTCATATAAAAAGAAGGATGGAATTTAAATTACCAACCATTACCACAACAAACGCATTTCAATTTAATGTGGATGCCAAATATAATGTTGCACCTACTTATGAACAGAAAATAATTCAACTAAACCAGCTCGATATTGCTGTAAGTGAACAAGATCTATTTCAAGTCAAAGTACCCAATCCATTTGACCATTACCTAAACCCCCCAATAACAGACGACTCAACTGCAAGAAAGTGGTCTTCAAGTCCACTACAGATGTTTCAAAACCAACTCAACTTTGCCATACTATGTTCTACTACAGGCTGTGGTGTTTCATTCACAGACCATTTGAATCACTCAAACAAACTGATTAGGTCTGTGTATCGTTTTCACACTTATTACCAGCTTAGACGTATACTGTCAGAACTGCATACACCACTACCAACTGAATCCAGTTTCAACAGGTTTAACAACCCCATGGATATGAAAGCATTTGAATGCATCTGTAATGAATTTAACATCAGCCCTAAGTATGACTTTACACAAAAACTTGATGATCACAATGGTATGGGTACACTGTATTACGCTATGAGTCACAGACAATACCCTCAAGATTATTACCCCGGTTACGCTTCATTCTCATCAAAATCACAAGTCTGGTTAGGCTCAATAGAACAGAAACAGTCTAATGCCTGGACCACATTTGTTTTAGACAAGAGTGACGGGTTTACTCAAGCAGGAGTCGAGCGCGTAAATGAGTCTATCAGAACATATGTCTGGTGTATACTAGGTGCACAATCATTAACAAAATCAAACATTTTGAATGGAAGTGGAAAGTTTGAAGCACAAAAACAGTTTCTCGCTAATCTAGAAGATTCAATTAATTCAACAGTCGATCTCCCATCAAGCATACAACGCTACCAAGATGTACTCAGATATGCCAGATCAAAAGTTGACTTTGTAGTTGGCATCGGGTTATACATGTTACCATCTGACCTACAACTCCAAATGGGGACAATAACAAATTATAATAATGAAATCATTGTTGCAGGTCGTGATCAAATATTAGGACTCAATCAATCTGTAAACTTAGAGGCCACAACCACACATGTACAGTTGTTTAAACCATTACAGATGGTAAAACCCCCGGCCCTGGCACCGGCCCCAACACCGGCACTCATACAACCAGTACAGTCAACCCTGGATATAACACCAACCCCTGACACTCATGAGTCAGAAAGAACTGCATTGGTAATAGGCCTCACTGGATTAGGGGTATTACTTCTTTATCTGTTTCATTAAATAACCCACCATTAACCCTCCTACTGTCACCAAAAAGACCCACACATGTTCAGCCATAAACCCTACTACCTTTGCTGTAATACTAATCAACCAACTGACAACCGTGCCAATTATATTGGGTAATGAATTCATTGCTTTTACAGCCAATTTCTTAAGCAAGTCTGATATGTGAGACAGTTGTTTCTTTACCCATGACTGTAAGTCTTTTGGGTCTGTTGGAGTCGGTGGGCCTGGGGCTGGTGGACCTGGCGGTGCTGGACCCCCACCACTGCCAACCCCGGAGACAGCTAACACAACAGTACTGATAATAAATCCAAGAGCTGTAATTAAACTGGCAATTGTGATACCCTGTTCTCTGAAAAGTGTTTTAAGTCTCTCAGCCAGAGTTGTGTCTTCGTGAAGTATTTTCTGAATAGTTTCTCTAATCCTGTTAACTTGTGTTTTCAGTTTTTGTCTTCCAATACTAATCACTTCTAACCTTCCAGATCATTCTATCTGCAAATCATTTAATCTGTGTTGTATTCTTTCTTTCATTTCTGTGTCAAGATTTCCATTGTCTGCGGTAGCCAGTTTCTCTTTTTCTCATTCTATGTGTTTATCAAGCTCACCTAGTTTGGCAACATTGTTTACCATCTCACCTCTTATTGTCTGCAGTGATTTATCCAACCCTATAATCCCCCTCATTGACAAAGGTGGGTCATCTATTGTTTTCATAGCATCATTTAATTGTCCTTCAGTAAATGAAGTTTCTTGTATCACTGTGTTTGTTATTTCTGGTAGGCTTGTTACTGGTGCCATTTCAATCTCTTGCCCTGTTGGCAACTTTGTTTGCCACGGCTGTTCAAGGCCTTCCATTTAGTTTTGAGGCGCGCGCGCGTGCCCGCGCTGTAAGATAAGGAGCCGCGCAGCGTGTCGCCTCTGTTAATACCGCCTGCTGGCAGCACAGAGCTGAGCGCAATCTGTTACGGCTGTGCAACTATAGTTGCGCTATTCTTGTCACTGTTTTACGCGAGCACGCTCTCTGTGTACACGCTCAGCACTGACAGTGTGCCACGCGGGATACATTTTAATGGTACCGGTCATTTACGGCGTGTTGTTTAAGCTGTACTGAACGTATCTTGTATTTAAGACATACACTTAAAAGCTAAGAAAATAAGCTTTCTGTAGACACTAGACATGCTTAGGAAAATGAAGATGAGCAATGCATGCAACGGACTAGAAGACAGGCAACCGGCGCCCAGTTTACCGTGAAGACAACGTAAATCGGTTGCAAATGACACGTCTTTCAACTGTTCTAACTCATGCAAAGTACTTTTGCGAAAATTATGGTTCAGGCCAGCGATCATCGTATACAGCCACTACGCTATGCACTACTCAAAATGTCAGATAGATTTACCTTGCGATCTCAGTGGGTCCTGAAATGGGATGATGCGTCATTGGTAAAATCCAGTGTTAGACAGAGGGAAAGTTCTTGGGTTAACGTAATCTCCAAACGTAGTTGATTTCGGAGGCAGTGAAAATGTTCGAAATAATTCACAGTTGATATGCAGGGTTAGCGGCAGTGTCAGTTGCACACTTTGTATAGGTGATGTTGTCTTTAGCATTCCACTAAATCTTATAAAATCGGAAGAGCAATCCCCGGCGGCCACTTTACTAAATCTTACAAATCGGATGGGACACCCACAGTGAAAATAATAAACACTCTTAATGGTGATCAAATAGCTATTTTGATAGGCGTAAATTAGATAAACACAGAACAGTCGGTGCAGGCTAAAATGTATCAGTCTCAAGACAATTTATTTCACAGAGAGACTGAGTCCTGCGTGTACTTGTTACCGGCGGCTCTCTACACATTCCCTTCAGATGTTTGTCTTCTTCATCTGTACATACGTCAATGCCATGAAAAGCAGAAAGATCGTCTACATAATCAACACACAGTTTAAAGTGTTATAGTCCGTCTTTCCTTTGCCTTTTGCTCGCTCTGCACGGCAAATCCTGCACAAACTACTCAATCGTTTCATGTAGTTTGAATAGGAATATTGTGTGTCAGACTCCATTCTAAATGTCGGCGAAATACACTCACATGCTGGTCTATAAAACTTTCTATAAAAAATCACAGGTAAATCTATCCAGTAAAAGAAAAGCACTTACTTGTAGCACTATGTTACACTAACACATATCACTCATTGAAAATCCAAACAAAAGTATTTTGAAAGCACAGTTAAGGTTTAAAGCCTGCACAAATTTGGCACTCTGCCCACATAAAATAGTAAGCGTAAAGAAGGCCTACTATCAGGCGGTACCAGACGCCCATCGGAATGCGTGTAACTAGGTCAGCTCGCCACTTGATAAGCTAGCGCGGCACTCCCTAACTAAATGTGTCGGTTTGTAGAAGAACTGAACAGCCGTGTTGCGTGTTGTGAAGCGCACTAACAAGACGCGGCGTGACAGGAGACCCTCCAATTCCAAGTTGGCGCAAGGCACCAACACCACCTTCATTTTTAATTGTACTTAAAGCCCTAAACTTACTAGGGTCTTTTTTGTTAGTCAATAGTACTTTTCCTTTGTCAACAGTATTTAAATATAAATGACCCTTGCCATCAAGTTCAAACTGATTAGGATCTACGTTGTCTGGGCGGCCACCAACATGATCATAAAATGAGTTCACTTTGGTTTCTAAAAGTTCGTGACGTAAACTGTAAATATTTCTTGTACTAGTCATATCTGTCATATCTGTCATATCTGTTGTATTACCAAAATCATACATGCCATCCATTTCAAAATCTTCATGATTAAATCCTCCTGCTGCCATTGTTTTATTAATTTATTATTTTTTATTGTGCATAATAAAAATGACACAGTCTTATGGATCAAAGTTAGACCCATACAGAAAACTACGTGAGCCTCTCGGTGTTAAGGCCATTAGACAATCAATCGTCATCACAAACAATCCTAGTACCATAGACCAGAACCAAACACTAACAGTGAAGTTTCCAAACCTAGGTCCCAGTGACGTTAATGTTCCTGGCACTGCACGCCTAGCATTTAATATCGAACTTTCATCAGACGCAGATGTGAACAGAACACTGGTTGACAATCTTGGCAGAGCAATTGTTAAAACTATTAAAGTAAAACTTGAAGGACAGGAACTGTTTAGTCTTGATTACTCAGATGTGTTCTACTGTTACAAAGATCTTTGGCTCACAAGAGAAGAACGAGAAGATCGTATTTACCAAGGCATACAGCCAGATAATGTTTGTAAACTTCGAATCAATGCTGGAGATAAGGCAACTACTGGGGCAGCCAAGGAAGTTATTATAGCAGAAACATATGGAACCAGGTTTTACATTCCACTTGAGTTTGAAATCCTAACAGCGCATTTACCTTATTATCAAGGAGCACTGAATGACCGTCTGAGTTTTGAACTAACCTTCAATGACTACTCCTAAGTTATTAAATCATCTGCCACAGATGCAACATACAAGATCTCTAACATTTCCTTGGAATATGAAATTGTCACACACACTGATCTAGCCAGACTTATTCAAAATCAGTACCAGTCAAGACTTCCAATTTATTATGACAGGGTGATTAGACATAGTTTAATGCAAAAAGATAAGAACGACCCAATGTGGAATATAAACTTGAACACACCTGCCAGATCACTGAAAGGTATTTTTATGTTGTTTGTTGAACCAGCAGCTCCATACAAACGGGATTCAGAAAAATTCTACAATCCTAAGATTACACATTTGTCCTGTACAATTGAAGGCCGCCCTAATCAAGTGTATGCGTCTGGAATGTTACCATACCAGCACTATGATGAGATCACAAAGTATTTTGCGGGTGGAAGGATTAGAGATAAACCAGCAAACATTGCGTGCAAATATTTACATCTGTATGACGTTAGGATCGGACAATACTTGACAAACAAGTATGCACTGTGGTTAGACCTTCGCAGTACGGACGACAACTATCTTCATGGGTCAGGGCGTACTGTTGAGAACGGCAGTGATGGGATTACAATTCAGATACAAAAGAAGGTTGAAACTGCTGCAGCAATAAACATATATTTGTACCTGATATATGACGCACAACTCAATATTGCAGAAAGCAGACTAAGTGGACACATATATTAAAATTATATTGTGTATTAAAATGAACCTAATGACACTCGATCCACACCGTGGATTGTTTTGTGGTGCGACAGGGTGTGGTAAAACTGAATTTGTACTTAATCTATTACAAACAAGATACATCCACCATTTTGAAAACATTGTAATATTTTGTCCAACAATCAAACACAACAAAGCTTATCACAACCGTTTATTCATTTGGACTGACAGCAACATATACTTAGTCGACCCTGAGAAAAAACTGAATGAATACCTACAATATTTTTACAAGCAATTTGAAGGACAGCCAATGTTGTTTATTGTTGATGACTGTTCCGCAGAGAAAGACATTGTCAAGAAGAGAAACACTCTATCAGAACTTGCCTTCAGTGGCAGACACGCAAATGTTAGTGTATGGATTCTCACTCAGAAATATAATGCTGTACTGAAAGATTTTCGAGAACAGTTAAAGTTTATTTGTTTGTTTTACTGTAAGGATCGTGACAGCTTTGAAGACTGTCTCAGAGAAAATGATGTGATACCAAATAAGCATGAATGGGATGATGTAAAAAATAAACTGAAATCAACTAAGCATCTAAAGCTCATTTTAAAGACAGATCAGCCCACAGGGTATGGGTTAGTAAATTAATTTATTCTTTTGTTTGTTTAATAAAAATGACAGACGGTCAAATCATACAGGTGCTTGATCTCACACACCTTTTCAAAGATGTTATGCACTTTACTGACTTAATATCACCCAAACAGACTTACATAAGCCTTTCAGCACCATCAGAAATATATGCTACATATAGTGTGACTTTGGATTATGTTGATGAGCATCCAGATGTGGAGCGCATGACAGTTGATTTAAAGACACCTACTTTTAAAGTTAATGATACCAACTATGGTTGGTTAGGAGAAGTTTGTTATAGCATATTTAAACAACTACGCAAACTAAATGTTTATATTGACAGTGTTACAGTTAATAAAGTGGTATTACACAGGGTGAGCCAGCAGAGTCAACGTTAATATTTTTTATTTTATTATTTTGTCGGACAAAATAAAAATGACGGACAATGCTCAAAGCCCTGGCCCATCAAGTTTAAGAAATGTGTTTCACACAACAAACTTGCCTATATCCAATACTAATAATGTCTATGAATCAATAGAAAACTCTTTTTCTGTCATACAACAAAATCTTCTTACAGGCAGTGCGAAAATTCAGATTGTTGCTAAAATACTCACAAACCAGATAGGTGAGGCTAGCGCTGGCAGAATTGTCAGTACTCAAACCAAGGGGAATCACAGCGCTGGACAGACAACAGTTAGATCCCCTGCCCCCGCCTATCAGGCACCCAATCGCCAGCCCACAGAGAAATACGCAGGTATAGAATAAGACAATCATTTCCATTCCTAAATAAGAATGGATCAGGTCTCTTATATAACCCATGTCTTTCTCCGGAACTTAGGAAGTAGGCAGGAGAAACATACATACACAAACATGAAGGTGCGCTATTATATGTGGTCGGGTAAATACCCTGATTTCCCACAGTAGATGCACAGAACATTACACAACAATGTAACGATACAAATTTTGCCTCGAGTTATACATGATACTCACAAACCAGATAGGTGAGGCTAGCGCTGGCAGAATTGTCAGTACTCAAACCAAGGGGAATCACAGCGCTGGACAGACAACAGTTAGATCCCCTGCCCCCGCCTATCAGGCACCCAATCGCCAGCCCACAGAGAAATACGCAGGTATAGAATAAGACAATCATTTCCATTCCTAAATAAGAATGGATCAGGTCTCTTATATAACCCATGTCTTTCTCCGGAACTTAGGAAGTAGGCAGGAGAAACATACATACACAAACATGAAGGTGCGCTACTATATGTGGTCGGGTAAATACCCTGATTTCCCACAGTAGATGCACAGAACATTACACAACAATGTAACGATACAAATTTTGCCTCGAGTTATACATGATACTCACAAACCAGATAGGTGAGGCTAGCGCTGGCAGAATTGTCAGTACTCAAACCAAGGGGAATCACAGCGCTGGACAGACAACAGTTAGATCCCCTGCCCCCGCCTATCAGGCACCCAATCGCCAGCCCACAGAGAAATACGCAGGTATAGAATAAGACAATCATTTCCATTCCTAAATAAGAATGGATCAGGTCTCTTATATAACCCATGTCTTTCTCCGGAACTTAGGAAGTAGGCAGGAGAAACATACATACACAAACATGAAGGTGCGCTACTATATGTGGTCGGGTAAATACCCTGATTTCCCACAGTAGATGCACAGAACATTACACAACAATGTAACGATACAAATTTTGCCTCGAGTTATACATGATACTCACAAACCAGATAGGTGAGGCTAGCGCTGGCAGAATTGTCAGTACTCAAACCAAGGGGAATCACAGCGCTGGACAGACAACAGTTAGATCCCCTGCCCCCGCCTATCAGGCACCCAATCGCCAGCCCACAGAGAAATACGCAGGTATAGAATAAGACAATCATTTCCATTCCTAAATAAGAATGGATCAGGTCTCTTATATAACCCATGTCTTTCTCCGGAACTTAGGAAGTAGGCAGGAGAAACATACATACACAAACATGAAGGTGCGCTACTATATGTGGTCGGGTAAATACCCTGATTTCCCACAGTAGATGCACAGAACATTACACAACAATGTAACGATACAAATTTTGCCTCGAGTTATACATGATACTCACAAACCAGATAGGTGAGGCTAGCGCTGGCAGAATTGTCAGTACTCAAACCAAGGGGAATCACAGCGCTGGACAGACAACAGTTAGATCCCCTGCCCCCGCCTATCAGGCACCCAATCGCCAGCCCACAGAGAAATACGCAGGTATAGAATAAGACAATCATTTCCATTCCTAAATAAGAATGGATCAGGTCTCTTATATAACCCATGTCTTTCTCCGGAACTTAGGAAGTAGGCAGGAGAAACATACATACACAAACATGAAGGTGCGCTACTATATGTGGTCGGGTAAATACCCTGATTTCCCACAGTAGATGCACAGAACATTACACAACAATGTAACGATACAGGGTATTTACCCGACCACATATAGTAGCGCACCTTCATGTTTGTGTATGTATGTTTCTCCTGCCTACTTCCTAAGTTCCGGAGAAAGACATGGGTTATATAAGAGACCTGATCCATTCTTATTTAGGAATGGAAATGATTGTCTTATTCTATACCTGCGTATTTCTCTGTGGGCTGGCGATTGGGTGCCTGATAGGCGGGGGCAGGGGATCTAACTGTTGTCTGTCCAGCGCTGTGATTCCCCTTGGTTTGAGTACTGACAATTCTGCCAGCGCTAGCCTCACCTATCTGGTTTGTGAGTATCATGTATAACTCGAGGCAAAATTTGTATCGTTACATTGTTGTGTAATGTTCTGTGCATCTACTGTGGGAAATCAGGGTATTTACCCGACCACATATAGTAGCGCACCTTCATGTTTGTGTATGTATGTTTCTCCTGCCTACTTCCTAAGTTCCGGAGAAAGACATGGGTTATATAAGAGACCTGATCCATTCTTATTTAGGAATGGAAATGATTGTCTTATTCTATACCTGCGTATTTCTCTGTGGGCTGGCGATTGGGTGCCTGATAGGCGGGGGCAGGGGATCTAACTGTTGTCTGTCCAGCGCTGTGATTCCCCTTGGTTTGAGTACTGACAATTCTGCCAGCGCTAGCCTCACCTATCTGGTTTGTGAGTATCATGTATAACTCGAGGCAAAATTTGTATCGTTACATTGTTGTGTAATGTTCTGTGCATCTACTGTGGGAAATCAGGGTATTTACCCGACCACATATAGTAGCGCACCTTCATGTTTGTGTATGTATGTTTCTCCTGCCTACTTCCTAAGTTCCGGAGAAAGACATGGGTTATATAAGAGACCTGATCCATTCTTATTTAGGAATGGAAATGATTGTCTTATTCTATACCTGCGTATTTCTCTGTGGGCTGGCGATTGGGTGCCTGATAGGCGGGGGCAGGGGATCTAACTGTTGTCTGTCCAGCGCTGTGATTCCCCTTGGTTTGAGTACTGACAATTCTGCCAGCGCTAGCCTCACCTATCTGGTTTGTGAGTATCATGTATAACTCGAGGCAAAATTTGTATCGTTACATTGTTGTGTAATGTTCTGTGCATCTACTGTGGGAAATCAGGGTATTTACCCGACCACATATAGTAGCGCACCTTCATGTTTGTGTATGTATGTTTCTCCTGCCTACTTCCTAAGTTCCGGAGAAAGACATGGGTTATATAAGAGACCTGATCCATTCTTATTTAGGAATGGAAATGATTGTCTTATTCTATACCTGCGTATTTCTCTGTGGGCTGGCGATTGGGTGCCTGATAGGCGGGGGCAGGGGATCTAACTGTTGTCTGTCCAGCGCTGTGATTCCCCTTGGTTTGAGTACTGACAATTCTGCCAGCGCTAGCCTCACCTATCTGGTTTGTGAGTATCATGTATAACTCGAGGCAAAATTTGTATCGTTACATTGTTGTGTAATGTTCTGTGCATCTACTGTGGGAAATCAGGGTATTTACCCGACCACATATAGTAGCGCACCTTCATGTTTGTGTATGTATGTTTCTCCTGCCTACTTCCTAAGTTCCGGAGAAAGACATGGGTTATATAAGAGACCTGATCCATTCTTATTTAGGAATGGAAATGATTGTCTTATTCTATACCTGCGTATTTCTCTGTGGGCTGGCGATTGGGTGCCTGATAGGCGGGGGCAGGGGATCTAACTGTTGTCTGTCCAGCGCTGTGATTCCCCTTGGTTTGAGTACTGTTGCTAAAATAGAATTTACTAGAGTAGACGGTGAAGTAATTGTATCGTATATATCAACAAGACAACACACACAAAGAGAATTAGAAAACGTGTTTAGAGACTATTACCTGACTTCCTCCAGGCAATTGACAGTGCAAAAATGAAGGGGTCTGGCTGGCACGAAGGACATGTACATGAACTACAATTAAAGCAGTCTAGGTATCATCCTATATTAGGTAAAGCATGGAGAGGTTGCAAACAAAAAGGCTGTAGTCAATATTCAGAACAATGACAACTATTGTTTCATGTGGTGTGTGCTTGCTAAACTACACTTTGTAAAATCAAAACCTGAACGTGTATCTAACTACACTAAATTTGTAAATGAACTCAACTTTAGTGGTATTGAGTTCCCTGTTAAAAAAGAAGACATAGATTTGTTTGAAAAACTAAATCCTGGTATATCTGTAAATGTGTATGTGTGGGATAATGAATCTGTTGACAAGTTACAACCCATTAGAGTATCACCACTTGCTCCAACCTACGGTCAGTCAGAAGATAAACATGTTGACATGTTGCTAATCGGTGATGACAATAACTTTCACTACACAATTATCAGAAATATGTCACGTCTAATTCATGGGCATACAACAAAACACAATGGCAAACAGGAAGTGTGTAAAAAATGTTTACAAAGATTCTCTTCTATTGCAGTGGCACATAAACATGTTTTTCATTGTAGGTCAGCTGATGACATACAAACTGTACTTAAGTATCCAGAGCCTGGTAGTCAAGTATATTTTAAGAACTATGGGAATCAACAAAAGCTGCCGTTTGTAGTGTATGCTGATTTTGAATCATTGGTAGTACCATATGAGGGTCCTGTTCCAGAGTCATTACCAAAGACTGTAAAGTTGAGTGACCAAGTGGTGTGTTCTTTTGGATACATTATTGTTAGGTCAGATGGTTTACATTCAGAACCTGTTATCTACAGGGGTGAAAATGCAGCATGTCTGTTTTTAACAGAAATGAGACATCTGTATAGTCAGGTAGTACAATATCTCACAACATGTCAGATGCCTTTGGTGATGACAGAAGAAGACAAACTAAAATTTGATACAGCTGTGACGTGTTGGATTTGTGAACAACCTTTAGGTGGTGATAAAGTTCGTGACCACGATCACATAACTGGATGTTACAGAGGTGCTGCACATAACAATTGTAACTTGTTATTAAAAACAGATCCTAAGACATATAAGTTACCAATCTTTTTCCACAATCTGAAAGGGTATGATTCACATATTATCATGCAGGCTGTAGACGAGTCTTACAAAAACATAAGTTGTATTGCCCAGACAACTGAGAAATACTTGACTTTTAGGCTGGACAAATTAGCATTTTATGACTCCATGCAACATTTATCTTTAGGATTGGCTAGTCTGGCAGAAGGACTGACTGAGTATCCAATAACGAGTAAATATTTTGAGCCAGACTTGATTAAAAAAGGTGTCTATCCGTATGAGTACATTGATCACTGGGTTGTGTTTGAGGAAAGGAGACTGCCACCAAAAGAAAAAAATTATTCTACACTAACTGACAAAGGTATTTCTGACTCTGAATATCAACACGCACTTGATGCATGGGATAAATTAGGGTGTCAGACAATTGGTGATTACCACGATCAGTACTTGAAAGCTGACGTTTGCTTACTAGCAGACGTATTTGAAAGTTACCGTGAAAAGGGTTTGTTACACTACAGTCTTGACCCAGCTTGCTACATAACTAGTCCTGGCATGACATGGGATGCATTTTTGAAATCCAGTAAGATATTTATAGACCTGTTGTCTGATCGTACGATGGGTGAAATGGTGGAACGCGGATTGAGGGGAGGCATTAGTATTGCAGCGAACAATTATGCAAAGGCCAACAACAAATATCTGGACGGCCCGGACCGGGGTTTTGACCCCTCAAGGTCAAGGTCATTCATTACGTACCTTGACGCGAACAATTTGTATGGGTTCGCGATGTGTGAGTTATTGCCCTTGAAAAACTTTTGTCTGCATGATTTGTCACAGTATGACATAACAGAGTCAGGGTTATCAAACTATATTATGACTCTTGACCGAAATGATCCGAAGGGTTGGATCTTTCAAGTAGACCTAGAGTACCCACATCATCTACATGATTACCACAATGATTATCCATTAGCTGTTGAGAAAATGAGTATGACAGGTAAAAAAGAAGACACCAAACTTGTACCAAATTTGAATGACAAATTCAATTACGTTTGTCAGTACCGCTTGTTGCAGTTTTACATCAGACATGGGTTAGTACTAAAGAAAGTTCACAGAGGAATTCAATTTGATCAAAGTGCTTTCATGAAAGATTACATAATGAAGAACACAACCCTCCGTGCCAGAGACGGCAACACTGCATTTGACAAAGACTTCTTTAAGCTTATGAACAATGCCTGTTTTGGCAAGACAATGGAAAATCCTCATCACAGAAAAGATGTGAGACTGGTCACAACTGAATCAGGTGCAATTAAACTTACAGGTAAGCCACAGTACACAGGGTACAAAGAGTTTCATTCATCATTGTATGCAGTGTCACTCAAAAAAAAGATTGTCAAACTGGACAAGCCAGTATTCATTGGTATGGTAATTCTTGAATTGTCAAAACTGCTGATGCTTGAATTTTATTATGATTACTTTAAATTAAAGTATCCTGAGTGTCGTCTGCTATACACTGACACTGACTCTATGATCATTGATGTGTGTACTGAAGACTTTTATGAAGACATGAAAACAGAGTTACACATGTATGACACGTCTGATTACCCAAAAGACCATCCACTGTTCAGCACACAAAACAAAAAAGTGCCTGGTAAGTTTAAGGATGAACTAAATGGTGTGCCAATAGTTGAGTACGTTGGACTGAGATCAAAAATGTATTCTATACTGCACCAGAAGGGTAGTCAGTCAAAAGCCAAAGGTATCAAGAAAACAGCGATAAAAAATAAAGACATTCGTCATGAACATTACAAGCAAGTGTTAGATGGTGCATTAATGCCTGATTATCCAAACAAGTCATTGAGATCAAACAAACATAATCTTGAAATGATCCAAACACATAAGAAGTCACTGGCAGTGGGAGACACGAAACGTGTGTTTTTCAGTAAGGAAAAAGCTTATGCACCTGGTCATTACAGGCTCAAGTTATCTGAAGAAATAGCTGATGAACTGGTTGATGAATTAATTGATGAGTTAGTTAGTGAAATGAGTAACAGTGTCTGGGGGAATAATCTGTAATTCTTCTCTGACAAATGCCCTCTGGGGCGCAGGGTCATACAGGTAATATATTGTTGCGTCTGGACCGGGAATTATTTTTTTTTATATTATGAACGGATGTGGACCAGATGGGGTCTGGCGCCCTGCGTCTGACGTCATTTTCAGCTTCCCATGGTTGATATAAATATCTCACCTGTTTAGTAAATAAACTTGTGTCTGGTGCCTGGGCTGACATTGTTTTTGGCTCTGTAATTGTTTTCAATTTAATAGCATCAGCAGGTTTTGGGTGTCCTTCATTGTTCATTGCTTTTATCACATGTGGTAATCTCTTAACCCACTCTGTGTTCCGGGTGTCATGCATGAGTTCCTTAGAATACTGGTAACTGAAAAGTCTTTCTGATAACTGTTTGTTAAAGTTTTCTACAATTTCCTGCGATCTGTGTACACCTGGAATGCCTCGTCTGACCAATACGCCATGCTTCGCAAATAACTGATTAACAGCACCTTTGAATTCTGATCCATCATCAACTTGTACAAGTCTGGGGTATCTTAAAGGGCCTCGACTATATATTTTTGTTAATGCTGTCGCAACTGTGGTAGCAGTTTTGTCAGATATGGGTTCAGCGTCTTTGTACCTTGAAGCAATGTCAACTACAGTTAATGCATACTTGTATCGTTTCTTTCTTATTGTGTCATGCAGAAGAAACAGGAGGTCCATTTGGTGTGTGTCATTAGGTGATGTGTTCTCAAAATGAGGCCTTGTTATTTTTCTTGGAGCAGGGAGATATATCTGCCAAATTGCCTGTCTCTGTAACCATTGCTTGACCTGATTGAGTGTTATATCTCCGCCCACAGCGGCATGTAATTTCTGAATAGCTGTTTGCCCTTTCCAATACCCTGATGGTGAGTAATATATTTTTGATAGTTTATTTTCGGCTGCCATTTTTTCTAGCAATGAAAACTCCAGTAAAAAATACAAATGTCATTCCCACTAGAACAAAGATTATCTCTCCGTTTCTTTGTTCTGTACTTGGTTGGTAATAGTCACTTAGTTTTGGTTTTGGGATAGACATGTCATTACCTGTGACAAGATAGTATTCACGAATTGCTTCGTCTGTATTTGAAAACGTATGTTGTGCGTGACCTTCAAGCCTCAATCTTTCATTGATGAAATCAAGTTTCTCAATTCTTTGCTTCTCATAATCCTGTTGAGCTTGTGCAAGTTTCTCAGACGCTTCATTATGGCGCTTCAATTCTTCTGCACATTCTTCTCTACCCATTTTTGAAAAGAGATAATTTGACCCACTGAAAGCCAATGCATTGACCATGGCCCCACCAATCATAATAGCTATCGTCGCCATACTTATTTTTATTTACATAGAAACATTTTCTGGAATAATTCCTTGTTTGACGAGAAAATCTTTTGTCGCAATTGACGCTGTAACAACTGCAATTAGCTTAACTGAATCTTCAATGTCTAATCTGCTCAAGTCTACAGACCTCATTTTGAGTAGACTTTTTCCCAGCATAGAATAAGCTACTGCTAATCCACTGATTACGGCAGAATGATAGACAAGGTTCATTATGTTCTTTGAGTCATTCATTTTTTAAGGCAAGAAAAATTAAAATAATATTTTTATTAGTGCATGATAAATGGGTCGACAACTTTGGGTATTGTTGGTAATGTGGCGACTTCTGGTTTTGTTTTTGGAGTGTCTGATTTTTTGGACACTGTACGAGTCTGTGGTTTGTATTTTTTGTATAATTGATAAGCTACAAAACCAGATCCGACAACAAATGCGGCAACTACATATTTTGCTGTTTCAGAATTAGACTGGGTTGAAGGTCTTTCACTTTGATGTGGGTGTGACAGGGGTGTTGAAAGTCCTGTCAGTTCTGACGGTCCTAACGGTCCTGACGGTGGGTCAGTCACATGAGCCTTTTCTGTTTGCGCTTGAAGCTGTAATTTTTTTTTGCCTGTTCCATTCGGCTAACCTTTTCCCCGCCTCTATTCGACCTGGACTTTTAGTCTTAGTCACAGTTTGAACCTGCGTCAAAACAGGGTCGGGGTTCTGTTGTGTAGTCATCTTGTTCTCATCCATTTGATCCTTCCTTTTCTTTGTCTAGAAAATTTATTTTCGAAAAATCTATATGACTTCCGGTAACAAGTAAAGTTACCACAGGTGCAAGGTAATTTCCAAACTTGTAAAACATGACGCATGCTAATTTGCCTATTGGACTTGAAACAATAGGGTTGCTTTCAAGGTCGTGTGAAAGACTGTCACTATCCACAGGTAGAAAGTGACTCACTGCTTTTGTGTATAGGCATACAAGAGATCGACTTAAATCACGAGTCATTAGTGAGGCAATGTGGTTTTCATATTTTGAATGAAGCTTGATTAGTTCATCAGCCGTGAGGGATTCTATGTCGTCTGTCATGTATTGTTTTCCTAGATAAGTCTTTGATTTGCCTGAGACAATCACAGACAAAAGCTGCTGTTTCTTAGAGTCTAAGTCTTTGTTCTCTACCGCATTGATATCATTGAGAAGAAGGAGTTCATCAGAATTCATTTTATTATAATTTTTAAAAAAAAGATAATATTGTTTTTTGTTATCAAGCAAAATCATGTTTTCTAGGAAGTTACACTGAACAGTAACTTTATACGTTTACACCAATCAGCTATGTTGTCAGTAACGTTTTACGTTTACACTGTGTTACTGCTTCTATGTAAGCTAAATGGATTTAGATTCAAACCTCAGATACACTCACTCAGGGATAAAACACACTATGTATTTCCTGCTTATGGTCAATGACATAAGGGGCATAATCACTGGAAGATTCAACCACTATACAGAGTTGTCTCCCATAGACTATATGTGGCATACCCAAGAATGGCCTTGGTGGACTTAAATAACATGCATCACGGATTTGTGAGTGAGTGTGTTTGCAATGGAGTATTCATTGAGGATATTGTTCCTGTTTGTGTGTAGCAAGGATAGTAATTTCAGGTATGTACATTTGTAGGCTTAGCTCAGTGTCATGTCTCGTGTGTGTGTGTGTGTGTGTGTGCCCCTTGGATTATGCAGAGATTCAGAAATCTTTACAGTTGACTCAAACCCAATAAAAACAGTGGCTCTTGAGAATCTCGCCATGCTCATAAGAATCTGTGATGGAGTGGGCTACTGAAAATGTAAGCCTCTTGTATAATAAAACATGTTTTTTTATGTTCTCATAGAAGAGATTCAGTAGAGCAGACGACTCATTGCGTCACTCAGCTACAAGCTGTGTATAGTATTGCCGTACACTAGCGTGTGGTGTTTTTGTGTATACATGTTCTGTGTGCGTGTGTGTGTCAGTGTGTGCGTGTGTCAGTGCGTGCGTGTGTTTGTCTGTGTGTCAGTGCGTGTGTGTGTTATGTACCTCTAACAAAACCTGTTTGGCTTAAATAACATGTTTTCAAAGTGACAGTTGACACACATGGCACTGGAATTGAAACGGTGGGTAGTGTCACTGTCCCACCTCGCTGGGAGCTGAAAGCAAATAACACTCTACGCCGGTAAACAAAACCTGTTTGCTCAGACAGGGGTGGGGGTAATGGGTGGCGTGGCGTGAAGGGCAGAGATTTACTAGTGTTTGTCAGTTGACATAAGCACAGACCTAAAACAACAAGGGTAAAAGGTATATGATCACTGGCTTTATAACGGGCCTCTCTCTGTATGAGGAGCTCATAGGGGATTATGCGGGCGAGTGTTTTCCCATTCACTGTTCAAAACCAATTAGCATTTTGTGGGGAACTCCATATCAATAATGAAAAATAAGACATACCTTGGCGTGCTTAGACATAACATGGTGTTTTCCCATGAATACCCTGTTAGTGCGATGAATATCGTTCTGCTCGAAAAAAGTTTTGAAACGTGAAAAGGTTTTAAAGACCTTCTCTGAACTAAAGGCGATATGTAAATTACCTTAGAGGTACAGTCATGACGTGAAAAATGTTTGCAGTTAAACCCTGTCAACTTACTCATAAAAAAAGATAGTGAGTAAAATTATGTGGAAAGAGAGAGAGCTATTATGTGTGTCAGGGTACTCACATGTGTCTGTACATGTGTGTGTGTGTGTGTCAGTGCGTGTGTTTGTGTGTGTGTTTGTGTGTGTGTGTGTACGGGTATGTTTATTCATGTGTTTGTGCGTGTGTGTGTGTGTGTGTGTGTGTGTGTGTGTGTGTATTTGAAGGTGTAGTGTTGTTAGTGTGTCAATGCGTATGTTTGTGTGAGTGTGTGCGTATTAGTATATTGTATACTCAAGCAAACAGAACCTTAGAATAAACCAGTAACTCAGTGTTAAACAAGCCTCTCAAACCTACTCATAATGAGAAATCAAACACTACAAATAACTGAAAATGTTGTAGAACGGGGCTCATGTGACTCTATTTACTCAGAACAAGCCTTTATGTTGGTGAAGCCCTATTCAGTCACATCGGGCCGGTGTACAATTTCTAAAGGTCTTTTCAAGCGTGGCCTGTGAATGGGTGCTGTAAAGCATGTTCCCAACGCATTGAAAGGGGTTTGACAGTCTTGTAAACTGAAATGCTATGTGTGGGCAGAAATCGACTCTGACAGTATTGAGAGACAATGGAAAGTAATTTTCTAATTGAGTGTGTAAAATGTCATTAGTCTATTACAGAGCACTATCAGAATTTTGGTTTGATTTGAGAGAAACGGCAGTGTGTACGTTAAGGACTTTAATTAGTTAATTAATTAAGATCATTAGGTGTTGACAAAGACAATAGTTATAGAAAAAGGAAGTATGAGTTTCGATAGATAATGAATTCAATAAAACCGCATCAGTCATGCACGTCACTTTTTTAAAATCAAAGGGTTGATTCAGAAATAACGGGGGTGTAATAGGGAATCAAAAATATGATATTAAAAATGACGTAAATTAATGACTGATGCGGCTTTATTGAATTCATTGTCTATCAAAACTCATACTTCCTTTCTCTACTCTTACATTTTGTAAGCTGCTCCCAAGTTTGCTAGAAAATGGGCATATTACTGCTAACTGAGGAGTCAAACTATTCAAGGGGAAAGAACAGACTGAAATGCCAAATGGCTTTTCTCTGCATATAGTGCATAAACTGGTGTTGACCTTGGGATTAGATACACGCATAGGGACAGGCATATGTAGGGTTATGGTGAACCACTGAATGACACTGACTGTGCAAAGAAGCATTGCAGATTAGTTTATAATGGCTCATAGCCAAATTGTAAGCAGAAAGGATGGACCATTCTGCCAAACAGACTGGCTATTAGAATGAAAGCCCGCAAAAACTAAATTGGGTGCAGGACCAGTAGACTAAATCAGGACGTAGCGTATGTGTTCAAAACTGGTGATATTGCAAACATTATTCCCTTGAGTACTGACATTGGAGGACAAGGAATGTGTGGCTGTTTGCAACCCCCCTCCCCCCCCCCCCACACTCCCCAACCATCACATGCACAAGGCTCAGAATGTTCACATGGGAAACTACGTCAGCTTTATTACATATGCTGCTGTAATACTTTTGCATTTCATTGCCACAATCTTGAGTGTTTGGCCAAATGGTCACGGTTGTTGTCTACGCCGTGTAATAATATGTCTTTTATGAAACATGAGAGGTCATATCTTTATTCTTGGTGCCAGTGGCGCTTTCATGTTTTTGTCCTTTTCTGAACAAAGACCAATAGTGTGTTTGTTTCTTTTACATGTGAAATCATATCTTTATTCTTGACGCCAATGGTGTTTTCATGTTTTTGTCCTTTTTAAAAAAGAAAACTAGACTAATAAATGTAATTGTTGTGCAATCTTGTGTCTGTGCTTTTTCTCAGAGTTCTGTGAGTTATGTATTAATATTAACTTAAATACTACTAACGGCTATGCCAGCTTGGTGAATTATGATACTCAGGCTGATGCCTTTGCAGATAAAGTTGATATGCACTACTAAAGCATCAAGGAAAATCTTTCTCTTGTTGTGGCGTCCTAACTGCAAAGCGGATGTGTTGCAAACAATTGGAAAGATATATTTGCCTTCTCTGCTCACAGGCGCATTGTTGCAACATACCATTTCCACACACTAGAAATAATTACAGCTGCAGCTACTATGTTTGTTGATCAGAAAAAGTGTCCCAAAAGTATGTAAGCACACCCACCTAAAAAAATGTACACCACTCCCCCACAATCCTGCACACCTTCCCTGCCAGTTATCAGTGTGTCGGCATGCAGTTTATCTCTCAGAAGTTTGTCACGATTGTATAATAGTCCATTGTATGGTTCAGGATACACTGCATACTGTCAATCAGGCACACCACAAAGTTCCTAAGGCTCTGAATTTGAACCAGAAACTCACATACTGTAAGTCAGGCACACCACAAAGTTCCTAAGGTTCTGAATTTGAACCAGAAACTCACATACTGTAAGTCAGGCACACCACAAAGTTCCTAAGGTTCTGAATTTGAACCAGAAACTCACAAAATAAAACACTGCATTATGTTAATTGTCTCACTGTTTATATAAAGATCAAATATATAACCAGTTTTGGATATAGATAGACATTTTCAGAGGTGTAAGCTTTTTTAACTTTTAGTATACTGTACCCTTTAAAAATGGATTTGGATCACCTGGCATTCTGTTATATGGGCATAATGAGATTTTAACTGGAATGGAAGAAATTGGTGGAATCTGCAGAATGATGAGTTATGCCATTAATTAGCCACTGCACTGGCCTACGCTTTCACACCATGGGTCTTGTTGTGCAGGTCACATGGTCGGAGTGGGTCAAGTCACATACATGTAGGTTATTAGGTCACATGGTCGGACCGGGTAAAGTCACTTACATGTAGGTTATTAGGTCACATGGTCGGACCGGGTAAAGTCACATACATGTAGGTTATTAATGTGCAATTGTTTCACTTTTGTTTTTGTTTGATTTCTGATGATCATGGTCATAAGTACCGTTATTAAACTGGGTTGTCTTCTGTCAGATAACAATACAGCAATTCACAGGCAACTGATAATAGTTTTTAAATGATCGGTGATCTAAATAACAGTGGCGGATCCAGGGGTGTCTCGCGGGGGGGGGGGGGGGAGGGGGGGGGGGACAGCCCTTCCTTATTGAACAAGATGAAGATTTAATCACAAAGTCTACCGTATTGTTTGCAGCTCACATGCGTTTTTCTTTTAGGAACATTCACAATTGTTCATGTTAAATTTATTCATCTGAACCATCTCTCTAAGCCAACCTCTCATCAAAACACACGCCGGCACACTTTAACGGACACACGGCGCTTCCCGCCATTAGTACGCTCTGTGGGCTGGAGTAGGGACAGCAATTATGAAGAAGAATAGCAGGAGCAATGAAATGACATCACTATATAAGCTTGACGTCAACGCAACGCAAAAATCACGACGCCGTGTACACAGGGACAAATTTGATGTTTCACATCGCTCATCTGAAAGGCACGCAGCCTCTTCCAGGGCTGACTGTTTTGTTCCACACAACCTCTTCCATGGCTGACTGTTTGATGTTAGTATATAGTAGATGGCTGCAGTGAAGTCGCTGAAAAAAGGGAAGGCAGCAGGAGCAGACAACATCCCTGCAAAGCTAGTCCAAGAAGGGGGAGAAGACATGATAAGTGCCTTACTAACAATCTGCAATAAGATCTGGCAGTCAGGGGATTGGCCCACACCATGGACCCAATCACTTATAATAACTCTCCTCAAAAAAGGCAACTTACATCAGTGCCAGAATTATCGCACGATCAGTCTTATATGCCACTTAAGCAAAGTCATGTTAAAGATCCTACTGAACAGGCTGAAGCCACAGGCAGAGGAAATCATAGCTGAGGAACAGGCAGGCTTCAGACCAGGGCGCAGCACAACTGAGCAGATCTTCAAACTGAGAGTTCTATTTGAGAGGTACCTCCAGCACCAGCAAGACCTCTATCATGTCTTTGTGGATTTTAAGAAAGCGTTTAACAGGGTGTGGCATGCAGCCCTTTGGTCCACCATGAAGCTATACAACATCAATGCCAACCTGATCAAAGTCATAGCAAACCTTTACAACAAGGCCACTAGTGCAGTCTGCTTCAATGGCAAAATAGGAAACTGGTTTAGGATTACAGTTGGAGTCTGACAAGGCTGCTTGCTCTCACCTACTCTTTTCAACATCTTCCTGGAAAGAATCATGACGGACGCTCTGAAAGATCATGAAGAAACTGTCAGTATTGGAGGCAGAACAATCACAAACTTGCGCTTTGCGGACGACATTGATGGCCTTGCAGGAACAGAGAAGGAGCTAGCTCAGCTGGTGGAAAAGCTGGATAGTACAGCCATTGCGTATGGGATGGAAATCAGTACAGAGAAGACCAAACTGGTGACCAATAACGCCAGTGGCATTGGCACTGAAATCATGGTTGGAGGCCAAAAACTGGAAACAGTTAAGAAATTCAAATACTTAGGAGCCATTGTGACAGATGAGGGATCAAAACCAGAAATACTGTCCAGGATTGCGCAGACAACAGCAGCACTGACAAGATTGAAGACCATATGGAATGAAAGAAACATCACACTCTGCTCCAAGATCAGACTGATGCGCTCCTTAGTCATCTCGGTGTTCTTGTATGCCTGCGAGTCATGGACCCTCACAGCAGACCTGAAAGGAGGATACAAGCCACTGAAATGAGATGCTTTCGAAGGCTGCTTGGCATTTCATACAGAGATCACATCACAAACGAGGAAGTGGGAAGCAGAATCAGGCAAGCCATCGGGCCCTATGAAGACTTATTAGCCATTGTGAAAAAACGCAAACTGAAGTGGTATGGGCATGTCACACGTTCAGCAGGGCTTGCGAAGACAATCCTGCAAGACACTGTGCAGGGAGGACGAAGGAGAGGAAGACAGAGGAAAAGATGGGAGGAATATCTCAGAGTGGACAGGACTGAAGCTGGGCGATACGCTGAGAATGGCAGAGAACAGAGAGGAATGGAGGGAGCTGGTTGTCAAGTCAACAGTGGTGCCCCAACGGTCGGCAAGACTACGGGATATAGATAGATAGATAGATATAGTAGATGGAAAACTTGCAAAACTTAATTATTATTTTAAAAAGTTGAAGAGGCACAAAGCTGGCTAACGAACTCATCCAATGTCTTTCTTCAAACTAGCTATGTCCTAAATTTCAAGTAAATATGACAAAAATTACAGACTCTAATCTGGCTCAACCGACTCGTTTCTATAAACGGTCTTTTATGTCAGTGTATCCTACAAAGCCAAGTTTTTAGGTGCATAATTTATATAAAAAACAACAAAGGAAAGAATTTAAAATAAAAAAGTATAATAAATTTAATCCACACAGAGTATAATACATTTAATCCATTGCCCCAAAATATTTAAACATAAATTAAGGGTTGCTTCAAAAATACGAACTCAGAAACGTTTCCTTTAAATATTTGAGCTCAGAAACGGTCCAGTTATCTTCTCTTTGAATGTCAACTGATTATCATGGTCCGTTCATAGCGTAACGTCTACATAAACAATTTTTACGGCACCCACAACTGCAAATATAAGATTATTTCGACTTTAAGTACTTAATAATATGTGTTTATGTGGTTATTTGGGCTTAGCATAGGTTATTCCTGTTTTCGGACAGCGCGATTCTGTAGAAAGGGAAGTAATCGACGTGTCATCGGCAGTCGAAAACGGCTTACTAGATGATTATTTTGTGTTTGCAATAATAGTTAAGGATACGGTTATTTTAGCTTAGGACAGGTTATTCCGGGTTTTAGTAGGACCCCGCAGAGATGGCGTATCCGGGTCCTACTAAAACCCGGAATAACCCGGAATAACCTGTCCTAAGCTAAAATAACCATATCTATAACTATTATTGCGTACCTAAACTCAAAATAATCGTGTGTTAGAAGTTTGGTTTACACTAAAGTTGATTTAGTTGTACTAGTAAGCCGTTTTCCACAACCGTTGACACGTAGATTACTTCCCTTGGTACACGATCGCGCTGTCCGAAACCAGTCGGAATAACCTCTCCTGAGCCAAAATTACCACATAAACACATATTATTGAGTACTTAAAGTAATAATATTCATATATTTGAGGTTGTAGGTGCCGTAAAAGTTGTTTATTTAGCGTTAGAAAGCTTCGAAGGGCTTGTTCTTTGAGCCTCTTGATCTATGCCTATCTTCATCCTACGCGCATTCGCCCACACCGTTCGTCCCAATCACATTTCGTCCCATGATGTTTCATCCCGGATGCTATTTAATGGACGACATTACGCTATGAGCGGACCATGATAATCAGTTGACATTCAAAGAGAACATAACTGAACCGTTTCTGGTCTCAAATATTTAATTGAAACTTTTCTGAGTTCGTATTTTTGAAGCAACCCTTAATTTATGTTTAAATATTTTGGGGCAATGGATTAAATGTATTATACTCTGTGTGGATTAAATTTATTGTACTCTTTATTTTAAATTTATTTCCTTTGTTTTTTTTAAAAAGTCCCTTCTATTTATAGAAGGGACTTTTTAGGATGGGTCGCGGTAGGGCCCATATGGCGAATTTAATAATTATGTCAAAGGCGGGCACTGAGGCCCAAACCTCTGACATCTCCAAGAGGCATAGATCCTCATGTACCCCAAGGGCGCAGGACGATCTATGCCTCCTGGAGATGAGCGCACGTTTGTGTGTGTTTGTGTGTGTGTGTGAGAGAGAGAGAGAGAGAGAGAGAGAGAGAGAGAGAGAGAGAGAGTGAGAGAGAGAGAGAGAGAGAGAGAGAGAGAGAGAGAGAGAGAGAGAGAGAGAGAGAGAGAGAGAGAGAGAGAGAGAGAGAGAGAGAGAGAGAGAGAGAGAGAGAGAGAGAGAGAGAGAGAGAGAACAATGAACAAATGAACCTTTATTTTCCAACGGTAGAAGTTATTGGTAACAGGACCAGTTTTCAAACTTGCCGTTGCTACATCTACTACATAAATGACATAGACATGTAAACATACACATACCACACACTGACGCATGTATGCACTCGCTCACGCACGCTCACACACACACACACACAAACTTGCACACGCACGCACTTAGACACACACGCACACATATACACACACGCTCTCGGACACGCACTCCAGACATACGTACGCGCATAACGCGTACGCACAAAAATATAAAATGAGTAAAAATGCAAAGTAAAGCAATACACAGAAAATCATTAAGTACATTAGAATTCATACAGCAAAGGCAAATATGTATATATGTGCTCCCTCTCTCTCTCTCTCCCCCCCCCTCTCTCTCTCTCTCTCTCTGTGTGTCTCACACACACACACACACAGCATGCACACACACACACACACACACACAGCATGCACGCACACACACACACACACACACACACACACACACACACACACACACACACACACACACACACACACGTGAGCGCGCGCCCAAAAATATCGCGTACACACATATGAAGGCAAAAAAATTATACATAGTACATGCAGTATTTAATGTACTCTTGACACTCAGATATTATGGTCCACTGTATATTATATAAAAAAAAAACAGACGCTCTCTCTCTCTCTCTGTGTCTCTCTCACTCTCGCACACACACACACACACACACACACACACACACAGACAGACATTCTCACACACACACAAACATTCACACACCTGAACACACGCGCAAGTTATCCCTGTACTGAGAGAGAGAGAGAGAGAGAGAGAGAGAGAGAGAGAGAGAGAGAGAGAGAGAGAGAGAGAGAGAGAGAGAGAGAGAGAGAGAGAGAGAGAGAGATGAAATGAAATGAAATGAAACTTTATTTCTGAACGGAAGAAGCAGTTAGCACATGTGAGAGAGAGAGAGAGAGAGAGAGAGAGAGAGAGAGAGAGAGAGAGAGAGAGAGAGAGAGAGAGAGAGAGAGAGAGAGAGAGAGAGAGAGAGAGAGATTTGTGTCATATTTAGAGTATTGTGTTACTGTCTGCGTGGTGACGGAATTGCTTCTTTTACGTCAATGTCACTGTCTGGCTCTCTCCAAAAGTCTTTTTTTTTTTTTTTACTGTTTTAATTTGTTTCTAAAAAGAATTAATTTCTACTGAATAAATTGAAAGTACAAAGCTGGCTAACGAACTCATCCAATGCCTTTCTCCAAACTAGCTATATCGGGTCACCTGCATGCTCTTCTGAAAGCGCGACGATGTGTGTGTGTGCGTGTTAATGCGTGCATGTGCGCGCGCGCTCCAAACATCTCCAAGAGACATAGATCCTCATGCGCTCTCCGGGCGCATGAGGATCTATGCCTCGGAGATGCGCGCATGTTTGTGTGAGAGAGAGAAAGACTTCGGCGCGCGCTGGAGAGAATTACATCATATTTAGAGTATTATGTCAATGTCTGCGTGGTGACTGAGTTGCCTTTTGTACGTCACCGACACTGTCTGACTTTCTCTAAAAGTCAATTTTTTTTTTTACTGTTTAATATTTTATTTTTTTCTAAAAAAGAATGATTTTTTAGTAAAGAAGTTGAACGGTTACAAAGCTGGCTAACGAACTCATCCAATGTCTTCTCTAAGCTAGCTATATCCAAAATTTCATATAAATATGACAAAAAGTACGGACTCTTATCTGGGTCAACTGACTCCCTGTAAACGGTTGTTTGTGTCTTTAATGAGACATTCAATTACAAAATGCTCGGAGGCTCCCTTAGCCACCCCTTTAAGAAAGTAGTTCGCCAAGTTTTAAGCTTGTGTGTACAGAAATATCGGAGATTCTCTTGTTTACATACATACGCACACACACACACGCACACGCACACACACACACACACACATACATACATACATGCACGCACGCACGCATATATACATACATGCGCACATAAGGCGCTTAGCGTAACTAGACATGACGTAATTTTTATCTTGTTACTTCAATAGTTTGAGGTTTAGGGATGCCCGTCTTTGACATCATGAACATGCTATTAAATTCGCCCCACTGCGACCCGTACTAAACAGTCCCTTCTATAAATAGAAGGGACCATTTTTTAAAAAAAGGACCAAAATCGGAGCTGTGCCCCTAGATAAAAGAAGAAAAGTTTCAACAAATAAAAATCTTATGCTCTGAAAACTGTAAGTATGTCTGAGAAAACCCGCTCCCCCACCCCCCACCCCAACCCCCCCCCCTCCAAAAAAACAAACAAACAAAAAACAAACAAAAAAAAAACACGCTAGAGGGTACGGTTACAACACGATAGTACAACTTTAAAGAAAATCCCTAAAAGAAAATCACCAAGAACCTCCCCTTTCCCCCCACCCCCAGACCCCGGTCCGGAGACACCCTTTGGATCTGCGCCTGTAATTCAGTGGGCGATTCTTAAAAATGTGCATTATTTATGCTTGTAAGTATACTCAGCTCTAAAATAAATGTACGACTTATGAAATGAATGAATGACTGCAAAAAAGGAATCAATGAATCATAAGATCAATCAATAAACGAACGAATGGATGAGGGATCGACCGATCAGGTAAATATATACTTTGAAAGGACCAAATCTTATGTATTATTTTTACAAATATATACACTTTGATAATATATTTATAAATATAAATAATTATAAATATATCTTGGTAAACATGTAAGTTACTTTTGGTCATCTTGTTAGAAATATTGTCCATTGTTTTGTAAATGCAAGGTAGAAGAACATTTTGTTCAGACGTTATAGTTGAAAATACGGTTAGATGAATATTTCACTTGACATTTGAACAGTTAGTTGTAATTGTTCACGTAACTGTTAACTGACTGCGGTAGTTCTTCTACCTTGCATTTACAAAACAATGGACAATATTTCTAACAAGATGACCAAAAGTAACTTACATGTTTACCAAGAATTGCTCATCTTAATCCTCGTTCCCAAATTTTTATATATTATAATGGTGTCAGAAGTGGGATTAGAAACTTTTAATTTCTAATCCAGCGATCGTAACCGCCTTGGATAAGTCATAAAGTCTAGGCAGAATTAGACTTAGCAGAGGTAATAATTGGATCAGGTAGTAGATCCCCGGATATTTTGATAGCCTCTAAATTAAGATTTTGCCAAGCCTTTTCGACTCTACGTTTTTGAGACTATTTTTTTTAACCATTTTTGAGACAAAAATGAGTATGCGCTCATTTTACGACGATGACGAAGGAGCCATGATGGAAGATTGGCGTGGTTCATATTGGTCGGAGCGACAGCCATTAAACGTAGGCCTATTAGAACCAGAAAATGATTTTTCGACTAACAACCATACAGTCTTCCGAGACAACCAGCCAACTTCATCCAGAGTCGACCGTCAGACTTCAGTATGCAGAGACGACCGTCAGACTTCAGTATGCAGAGACGACCGTACGACTTCAGTATACAGGGACGACCGTCAGACTTCAGTATGCAGAGACGACCGTCAGACTTCAGTATGCAGAGACGACCGTCAGACTTCAGTATGCAGAGACGACCGTACGACTTCAGTATGCAGAGACGACCGTCAGACTTCAGTATGCAGAGACGACCGTACGACTTCAGTATACAGGGACGACCGTCAGACTTCAGTATGCAGAGACGACCGTCAGACTTCAGTATACAGGGACGACCGTCCGACTCCAGTATTCAGAGGCGATAGGCCGACTTCAGTCTTCATAGACGACCCGACGACTACAGTCTTCCGAGACGACCGTCAATCTTCAGTCTTGAGAGATGACCATTTGAGACACAGTCAACAGCCAACATGCGACAATTGTCCTGCTATACACCATGAAGCAAACATCGACGACGTGTATACAGGCATTCCCACCACTAGCTACAACAGTAGGCCAGATACCAGGAATCACTGCGTGGGCAGAGCCATGCGCAGACACACCCGACCGGACTTTGGCAATACTGCGCCAGAATTCTGCCAAGAATTCCAGAGCCGAGGTCCAACAAGAAGAGGGCTTCAAATGAGACCCGAGCACTATGACGGATCTGGTGACTTTGAATATTACATTGAACAGTTTGAATGCTGCGCAATGCTTGGTGGACAGAAAGAGAAAAGACATTGACACTTGCAGCCAGCCTACGGGGCCAAGCACAAAAATTCTACGGAGCGCTAGCTGACATGGAAAAGCGCAACTACCAAGTCCTGACCTTCCGACTCCATCAACGATTTGGAAGTGGAGCAAAACACAACGTCTACTGGCAAGCCCAATTCGACAACCGATGTCGCCAGCCAGGGGAGAGTGTCGCATCTTTTGGAGACGAACTACTTCTCCTTACGACAAAGGCGCACCCGCATTTAGATGAGTACACACTACAGCGTCTGGCACTACAACAATTCTACAAAAGCCTTGAACCAGAGCTGAAGTGGAGATGCGTGGAGAAAAACTGCCAAACCGGCTCTACGTGAAGCCCAAGAAATCGTCGAAATCTACGAGGCAGTCATGCAGACCAAAAACGTGAGACGAGGAAGCATCCGCTACGTTCAAAAGTAAGAGACCATCGGGAACGACGTAGAAGAAACAAAACTGTACACGAATAACCAAGAGAAACCTTTACGAAATGGAACACAACCTACTTGGTCATTCCAGAGGCGTAACAACCAAGGAGGGACTTCACAAGCTACAAGAGGAATCAGAAAATGCTATTGTTGCCAAGCAACTGATCACATCTTGCAGGACTGCCCTATCTTTCAGAAATGCAAAACTTTAGAAGAAAGGTGGAGCCACAGTCCTAGCGCTACGAGAACTGCCAGACCATCCCCAACTCAACAGCCATCACGGGGAAACTAGAACCCACTGACACTCGGGGCCAGATGCCAGTGGAGGTCGAATCAAGGCCAAATAACGGAAAAGAAATTGGGAAAGACGTAAAAGATAACGCAGTCTGTTCTAGAGCAGAACGAAACTACCACAGAAGATTTTGTTAAAGGAATGGAAGCGAAATTCTGCGAAGTACATGAACTTGCACGAAAGCACATGAAAAAGGTGCAAAAATATCAAAAACGGCACTACGACCTACGAGCAAGAAAAAGGACATTCTGCAATGGACAAGCAGTCTGGCTCTTCAATCCTGTGAGAAAGCCAGGGATCTGCCAGAAATTGACCTCAAGATGGAAAGGACCATACATGATTACACAGAAGATTGATGATCTCACGTACCTCCTCAAGAAAACGGCCAAGGATCAAGCCAAAGCGTACCATATAGATAGACTCCTGAAGTATAATGGAAACAACACTCCAGCGTGGATCGTGAAATTTCGCCAGAAACACTTGGTATGAACAGGTGGTGCACCTCGTCAAGATGAACCTGAGAGACACTCGAGAGCAACTTATTTTCTTAACTTTTATTCTGCTGAAGATTTGATAGCTGACAATGGAGATCAGCATTTGAGATTATTTTTCGTTTTAGGCAAGATGCATGAGGATTGTATCTTTGCTTATTCACTGAGGCTGACATAGGTTGTCATTAGGCCAATAGGTGACTACGTTATGCTTCATCTGCGAAGAGTTTCGAGATGAACAGTTTTGTTTTGGGAGTTGGACTGATAAACCTACTGTAGTACTGCTTTCATGCAACGGGAAAGAAAACGTGAGGGAACGGCACTCAAGTATCCTTGATGAGAATAGAGGTCTCTCCTCTTGCCAAGTATTTACCTGAAGCAGCAACGAAAATGGGGTCCTTCAGTCGACTGCCCGTAGAGACGCATGAGGATTGTGTCTTTACTTTTCACTGAGGCTGACATAGGTTGTCATTAGGCCAATAGGTGACTTTATTGTGCTTCATCTGCGAAGAGTTTCGAGATGAAAAGTTTTGTTTTGGGAGTCAGACTGATCAACCTACTGTAGTACTTGTTATCATGCAACGGGGAAGAAAACGTAAGGGAACGGCACTCAAGTATCCTTGATGAGAATAGAGGTCTCTCCTCTTACCAAGTATTCGCCTGAAGCAGCAACGAAAATGGGGTCCTTCAGTCGACTGCCCTTAGAAGGGAAGATAAGAAAATGAACTCATACTCAGAACAAAGTGTTTGACAGGTGTTTCCTCTTGTCTACCCAGAATGAATGTACACGGGATGACTGCGTCCGGAGAGGCGATACTACTTTATGACTTCACGGAGGAGAAAATGTACAGAGTAGATCTAAATCCGATGTCACCACGACACTGGGCCGCAGTGCAGAGGAAACCTCAACGGCCGCTTTCCCAACTGGCTGCCTACCGAGACTTCGTCTTCTCGCCAGTGAAAGGGAGAGAGAAATCGATAGCAGAATACCTTGGAGTGCACATCACTTGCTTAAAGGGCAGCTCTCTAGTAAAATGGTGGTCCCAGCGATGGGTCGCTTACCATTTCGGCATGGGGCTTCGTGTTGATGCAATGAATCGAACTTACTATCAATCAGCCACAAAATAAACATATCAAAGTCACTTTCAGTCCACAAAGTGTACTTACTTGTGTACAGTTCAAGCAGAAAAACACATAAGAAGTCACAAATCGTCTCTAATTCACGGTACCCGGTTCCGGAGACTGCCGAACAAATTTTCAGATTTGCCGCTCGGCGGAAGTGACATCACAGGCCTGACCTCGGTTTGTTTACGCCTAGCCGGACAGCGTGCTAACTTGTGACAGAAAATGAGCTCATCAGCTGAAAGTTCTGATTCGGACTCTTACGTGGATTCGTCGGAAAATGAGTGTTTTGAAGCAGGTGCACCGCGAGGCCTCAAACCTTATATGCTTGAGCCTCTTGTACGGACAAATGGAAAAGAGCGTACGGACAGACCAACCACGCCCCTGTCTCAGACCGGGCCTATCTCAGACCGCCACACCTGAAAAGCCAGTGCCGAGCGAAAACCCCACGGGCTGGTAAGCATACATAGTACAATACATTCATCGTATTAGATTACGTTTTCATGTGCACTTGTGTTTTATTATCGTCGTTATTAATGTCGAAGTTAATGATGCGACATCAGTTGCTTAAGTTTACCGTATGCTCAGAGGCTGGCCTAAGACCGTACCTCGTTTCTCACAGCATGTTCACTGCACCTAGTGACCTATGCTAATGTAAACAAAAATTGAATGGTTATCTCAATCTTATTACTGTGTTTTGTTTGTTTGTTTGCTTTTTTGTTGTTTTGTAAATAAAGGTATCATTTCTGAATTGCCACTAAATGCACCAATTGATGATTTGATCCACAAGTTTATTTGTTGTTCAAGAATGTGTATCAGTTCAAGTAATACACTTGAAAGGTTTGATCTGCTGTGTTTATAGGGTGCTGGAATGTGTGTACACACACTTATGAGATATATATATATCCAGGTGCACGAATGGATTGGTTCACAAGCTGTAAACTAATACTAATAGCTGGTATCTGAATATTTAAAATGCAATTTTGACCTGAAAACTATTTTTTTCCATGTCTTCGGGTGCTCCGGTCAACAGATTCTATTGCCTTGAGGATGACTGTTTTCACGAACGGATTGAAGATGGCAAGATGGAGGCCAACACTGAATTTTCCTGCATCACAAGGCACCCCTCTTTCGAAGCAGTATGCCTAAACATGGATGTGCTGCGCATGGCTTACTATCAAATGCGACAGAACAATGAAGCAGAAAGGCAACATACTGAGGATGAGTGAGTTACTTCTGGCGTTTGTGTGTGGGACAATATCTACAGGAACAAATATCTGCAACATTTTAAAGAAATTTAAGATCTATGTGAAGTGATTAAGGGCAAGAAAAATGAAAGGGAGGTGGGAGCAGTCTGATGAATAGTTTATGGTACTTTTCTACTGGATTAATACATGCACTAAAAATCATGACAGTGAGTACTTAAAATAGTGCGGTCAAGTCTGTGTGGGCAGGTGGGGTGGAACTGCTCTGTGAAAAAGATTTTTATTTGTACTATTATGAGAAAGTTATATAAAGTTGCAGTGGTCACTGTTTCAGTATTAGTACTATTACTAGTCCACTGCTAGTACTACGTTAGTACATAACTTATTAGTGTTGTCACTATACTTTTCACTTTACCATGCAATACTCTGTCACATGAGACAGTGTACACATATGAGACTGTTCCAGTGGAGCCTGTTCCCCACCTCACCAGTGAAAATTAAGTGGGATACAGGACGAAACTACATCCTAGGTACACCATCACCTATGGTTTGTTTTTCAGGTTTTCAGTGACCACACCTGTGACATTGAGAATATGTGTGTTTGTGAAAATAGCATGAAATTGGTAGTGGTATTTTGCTTTTACTGCAAGAAACGCTTACTTTGAATCCGTCATTATGTGTTACAGGACCATGAGATACACAGCATACAGGCAAGTCATCCGCTGGTGTTACGGATGGCTTGGAAAACACAACCAAAAGCCTTTGCCATCGTGTGCCATGCACAAGATTTGAGAGATTTCCAGCAGGGAAAAAAGGCTACAAGGGCTTTAAATTTGTGGACAGAAGCTGACAAACCCGCTTTCCACAAGAACTTGCATACGACGACTACCTTTAGCTCATTAATCCCCATGTGCGTGCAGGCACAGGTCTTGTAGATCGTACCAATGTCGGCATGCAGGCACAGGTCTTGTAAATCGCACCAATGTCTGCATGCAGGCACAGGTCTTGTAGATCGTACCAATGTCGGCATGCAGAAAGGGTTCAATTGTGCTGTGTGTGCATGTAGATGAAATAAACATTTCTAGAGCTACCTATTTTGGCTTGTTCATTAGAAATGTCACACCTACGTTAAAGACAAAGCAACAAAAATGCTTGGAAAGTGCAAAGTAGTCCTCTTTCTGAATCTCTATTTCACATTTGCCAACTTCACTCACAAGCATATATATATATATATATATATATATATATATATATATAGAGGTTATCATTTTAATCAACAGGTCACACACTCAGATGAACAGGAAGAAAAAAAAACATCAGTCATGTTCATTGAATAAAAGAATATATATTTTTCATGTTTCATTATTTAAGAAACATTGCAGTATTTACTACAGTGCATCCAACAACAATCATTTTTCTGTTTAGAGTTTTCCACATGCATACTCATGAGCAAACTGTTAACTCATCACATGCTGAGGATGAAATTGCAAATTATTTTCCTTCGAGATCCTTGTCAAGGTCTGGACAAATTGACCATTATTTTTAATATAATTCACAGATAGTGTCAGAATAGCTTGGCGCCTACAGACGCCAAACTATTCTGCTGCCAGCCTTGAACTATCACAGTCAATCCACAACCTGCCCAAGCATGTCCAAGTTAATACTAATAATAGATAAACAAGTTTGATGCTTTATGTGTTAGCAAAATCACGCAACACGAGTCCAGTGGTCTCTTCAGTATGAATCGTACAGACATGTAGAACACCTTTCCAGGTGGCAAAATAATAAATACATGCATCAGGTATCTGTGAAATCGGGTAGTAAAAAAAAAACAAACAACAGTGCTGACAGTGTGCTCTTTGCACGCCGACAGTTACAATTACACATCACTTTATTGTCCACGAGATGGAAATTTCATTGTGCAATTATTACAGCAAAAGAAAAAAACGTGCTGGCCTGCATACAGCACAACCTACCACAACAAAAGTAACTCCGACAGATAACTACCATGCACAAAATAAATGGGTGAATTATGCTGAGAGTGCATGTAGATGAAATAAAAATTTGTAAAGCTAACTATTTTGGCTTGTTCATTACTTAGACCAGTTCTATGTACCCATTCTGTCAGAGAGATAACATTGGTGACTATTTGTGAGCAAAAGAAATGCAGCAAGGGGTGTGCATGTGATTATGTGTCAAAAGTATGCATGTACAAAAACTGGATTTAAATTTGTGCATCTATTGGGTCACATTTCTTATGCTCAAGTATTCATGTGTACAAGTTGGCAGATGGAAAGACAGAAAACAATACATTATTACTCTTGTGTATGGAAGCTTACATATTTACAAAAGTAAACCCTACGCGCTAAAAGAAAAATAGGAATGTCACACCTATGTTGAAGACAAAGCAACAAAGATGCTTGGAAAGTGCAAAGTAGTCCTCTTTCTGAATCTGTATTTCACATTTGCCAACTTCACCCATGAGCATATATATATATTGTATATATATAGGTTATCATTTTAATCAACAGGTTTATGCACTCGGATGAACATGAAGGAAAAAAAGCCACCAATCATGTTCATTGAATAAATAAAATATATTTTTCATGTTTCATTATTTAAGAAACATTCCAGTAATTACTATAGTGCATCCAACAACATGCATTCAATTTTCTGTTTAGAGTTTTTCACATGTTGAGGATGAAATTATAAATTATTTTCCTTCGAGATACATGTCAAGGTCAGCACAAATTGACCATTATAATTCACAGATAGTCCGAATTGCTTGGTGCCTGCAGACGCCAAACTATTCTGCTGCCAGCCTTGAACTATCACAGTCAATCCACAACCTGTCCTAGCATGTCCAAGTTAATACTAATAATAGTTAAACAAGTTTGATGCTTTGCGTGTTAGCAAAATCACACGAGTCCAGTGTTCTCTTCAGTATGACAGTAGCAGTATGAATCATACAGACATGTAGAACACCTTTCCATGTTGCAAAAGAATAAATACATGCATCAGGTATCTGTGAAATCAGCTATTAAAAAAAAAGTGCTGACAGTGTGCTCTTTGCACGCTGACAGTTACAATAACAAATCACTTATTGACCATGAGATGGAAATTTCTTTGTGCAATTATTACAGCAAAAGACAAAACCGCTGAGCTGGCCTGCATCCAGCAAAACCTGCAACAACAAAAGTAACTCCGACAGATAACTATCATCTGCAGGGCCATCAAAATCAGCGTCGGGGACATCACTGCCATCACACATGGTCTGTCTGGGGCGAAACCTATGTAAATGCTTGGCTACCGCCTCATCTCTTGGCACACGGACTGCCTTCTCGGTCAGGTAGCCAGACCCTTCCTCTCGGATGTAGTCAATGCTTTTGCAGAGGGTCCCCAGGACTTTCACTGTGCCTCTAGAGGAGGGCCCCTTGCAGTTTAACAGCATATCCTAGAAAAAAATAACTTAATATCAGCTTCTTTTGCACTTAACAACTGGGGCTAGAATTACATAAACAGAAATTCGGACATCTCAGTGCAACATTACAATAAACGCACAGCTGTAATTTCGGTAGGTAGTAAACAGCACCCAGAATGCAAGAATGTACATAGCTTAACGTCCGGACAGCAACAAGACTTTCTCAGGACGTGCCTGCACTGCTTGTGAAAAAAAAAAAACTAAAAACAGAATATTGAATGTATGTCGCCAGCCAGTCTAATATGCTAAATAAACCAAATCCATTTAGCAACACACATCCAATATCAAGAGTTACAGGCAGCGCAGACAGTAGGGAGAGTTTAAAAAAAGGAAATTACAGGTCAGGTGAATGAACCAAGGTTAGGCAGAAACACATGCCCCAGAAAAGAGGGGGAAACCCACCCTGTGGGGCTGACCAGGGTGACCCGGGGAACTAAAAAGTAGTTGACCCCACCTAAGTCCCCCAGGGCAGATACGGGTGGGGGACCCACCTTGTGGGGCTGACCAGGGTGACCCTGGGAACTAAAAAGTAGTTAACCCCACCCAAGTCCCCCAGGGCAGACCTGGGTGGGGGAAGAATGCAAGGAAAGTGATGACATTGCAACTATAGTCTTTCTGAGGACAAGTCTCAAATTTTAGATTCCATTTTTTATGTTGATGCGCCCTGCTGCTGGCATGGAGTGGATGCGCATTACAAGTTGACATCACCCTGCAGGCGCCATGTCCATAACATCTTAAATGACAGCAGTGTTTGCCATTGTAATTCAAATAACGTATGGTAACATAAGTTTTTTTTACTGTATGTGTGTTCTGTTGTGACTGGCCTTACATGCGCTTCAGTTTTTGGCCTTGCCATAGTAGACCTGGAATCTTGGTTCTCCTTCCTTGGTGGTCGCCTGGTCCCTGTTGTTGTTTTCATTATAATGCATGGCCGCCAGTTTGTGCCTGTAACACATATATAGTAGGTATAATAGAGATCCATGGTGGAATGGCAGTTAATACTAATAATAGACAAACAAGTTTGATGCTTTGCATATAAGCAAAATCACACAACATGAGTCCAGTGGTCTCTTCAGTATGATGGTAGCAGTATGAATTATACAGATATGCAGGACACCTTTCCAGAATAATACATGCATCAGTTACCCGTGATACCATCTATAGCGACATACAATCTCTGTATGACATTGCGGCATTCTTCTGAACTGAACCCCTTACATTAAACAAGGCAATGCATAAAATGTGACCACATCCTCTGTTGCAATGAGCAGCCCTTTTCGCAGTTCGCAGCACAATGCCTTGCAGAAAACTAATTCTATCTAGCAGGAAGATGCCCTGCACTGCATCCAATGCCCAACACTGAGAATACACAGGAGACTGACCTTGTTCGCATTCCCAGCCAACTGAAGGCAGTGTGCTTGGGAGCGAAGTGCAGCAGCAAGCTATGAAAGGCCTCCAGGTTCGAGGTCTGGTCGCCAGACTCAGCTTGTCAAGTTTTTTCCACACCCCTGGAATTAAAACAGAAGAATAAGTTTCTAAAACTTAACGTATGAGCCAATAAAGATGGCAGGTTGGCGGTTGAGAATCATGTAAGTCATGCAGTTTTGCAGAATTGAAAGCAGCAATATAAACAGATTTAGTATGACTATAACACAAAACACTGTGTACACATATCAACAAATGTTCCAAAGCATATAAATTATAATTATATGGTACCTTTCGCCACATGCCAATGTCAAACGGGTGCTGCACGCCATCATGACGGTCCCGCAGATACTTCGTAATCTGTGGATGTCGATCGGTGACAATTGTGTTCACCCTGAGTCCTCTGTCGGTCAACACTGCCAGAGTCCGCTGTAAGCCCTCCAATTCGTACCACGTGGAATCTTTTACTTCATTGCTCTAATACACACCAAAAACAATAAATTTTCATCCTAACAAAGTAACATATACTGAATCAGTCCCAAAAGTCAATTTTGTCCTCTGTAGATTACAGACAAGTTCACATTCAGCAGGGACACCAGTGCAAGGATGGTGCCATCTGTTTCCTGCTGTAGTGTATTCAGGTTGAAGGGGCCTACTGAGGAGAATGCGACACCATGCTGTCAGTAAAATGTATTCACTAATTTACAAAAAGACATGTCCATTTTTCACAACAGAATCTGACAGAAGTGAACCAAGTCATGTTAAAAACGTTGTTTCAGGCTACACAGAAATTAATTACCACATATGTAAAAAAAGCAAATACATGTAGGAAAAAGGAGATTAAACCTGATTGCAACAGCTGACACACTGACCTGCACCATCTGTACATCAATGACTTTGTTGATGCGCTGATCTATAACCGTGTAGGATCCATATTTCGCGTAGTGCCCAGGGCTGTCGGATTGCCCGTTTCCAACAAGCACCAATGGTGACCATCATCTTTCAGTTGTCTGATGATCTCCTGTTGACACACACATTAATCACTAAGTTATAACATAGTAAAGCATGAAATCCCATCCTAAATAGGTACAGCAAACTTTGGATACAACAAAGTGCCAGCTGGGCCAGATTAGTTTGATGTTACAAATAAACTATGCTGCATCCACCACTGTAGTATGACCACTCTATGAATAGCAATAACAATGAATACTACAATTTTTTTAGATACCGTCTGTTGCCCAGATGCATCTAAAAAGTAGCTTTGGCAGAAATAAACATTACATTCCTGTATGTATCAGTATGTAACTGTCAACACACATATAGAAATGTAAACAAAGGTGTAATTTACATACACCACACCCACCCTCTGCTCCTGCATGGGGCATGGGGATTTCTTCGCTGACGTTGAGCTCGTAATCGTCTTCAAAGTCATCATCAGACATGCTGGCCTGATCGGGTGCTACTGATGTACACACTGGGGGTGACTTTGCTTGTTTGTCTCCCTGCACAGACACGTGTCTGTTTTCCGCCTGTAGCCTGCAATTAAAGCAATTAAAAGAATTTTAACTCATCCACAGATGATAAAGCTTACACACCTACTGTGTAAATTAATTAAAATGTAACTGCCTGAGAGTCTTATTCAATTATTATACAAATGTGCTATTCACTCAGAAGAAAAACGTGGAATACAAATGTATTGAGTATCCGCACAAAAGATTCACAAGGATAAGCAGGCAAAAGCTGGAAGTCTTTCCTGTGTAGTATATCACCATGCAACATTATGCATGCACGTATACAAACTGCAATTTATAGATTGAATTCCAATCGGCAGTAGTGTCAACACTACCACTTAGTACCAGCTGGTTGATGAGGGCCAAGCCTGAGTCACAAACGCCCCCTCCCCCACACTCTCCCAACAAACACACACACTAAACTTTTATCTTCCTCTACCTAAAATATTCAGAATATGATACTGTGGCTTACCTCTCTCGCCAGTTGCAGCTTCATTGCGAGGACATTTCTGTGCTTCTCCGCTGCGATGGACGGTGTTGATGAAGTGCCGATCGGCCCGGATGCTTGGAATGGCTCCGGGTTTTAATAACAATATTTTCGCAAATTTTATCCTGAATTTCATTAGGTTGGAAAAATCGTCCTCCTTGAAATGTGCGGAGCACATTATCGTCCTTTTATTTTCCTTCTGGAAGTCTCTGCGAGTGGAACGGACGAAGCGGTCACATGGCGGCCACAAAGTTTGATCTGCCGGGGTACGCCGTGTACGTGTGGAGAGATCTTTCTTCGGTTGCTCTGTTGCTGCATCCACCAACAACACAAACTTGCCCCGGCATATTTCTAGATCACCACACAAAGAGTTCGCGCAAAACTGAAAACGATACAATTATCACACTGCGTACAGTCCACGTGTTGATACTTCGACAAACGGGAGCAGATGGGACCCAGCGCGTCATGTTTGTGACGTTATGTCACGTGACTTTTCCGAAGATTGCCGAAGATATTTTTTTTCGGAGGCCAGGTTTTATTTTTGCTAATATCAAAGTATCTACGCAAAGGCAAAATAAACCGTGCACATATTTCCATTCCTCGTGCTTTTTTCAGTTGGATAAATATATTTTATATCACAAAATGACTGTATTTCATGATTTGATGAAATGCAGCTGGGCACCCAAGAGCTACACTTTAAGGAAGATACAGGAAGCGCCACTACCTATTCTGTGGGACTCGCCGCCAAGGATCGACTTGTCAGCAGATTCGACAGACCCAGCTGCAATAGAAGCAGAACAACCACCTGCAGGGGAACCGGAACGCCCGACTGCAGAGGAACCAGAACGACCGATTTCACCGACCACCACTGACGGAACCTGCCTTGAAGAGGAGGAGAATCGCCCTCGGGTGCACGAGCAGACAAGCAGCCATCATCGCAGGCGTAATGGGAGGGAAAAGGGTGAAAGGTATAAACTTTAGAGACAATAGTGAAGATGGGGAAGGAGAATTGATCATTAAATTTGGGAACGAGGATTAAGATGAGCAATTCTTGGTAAACATGTAAGTTACTTTTGGTCATCTTGTTAGAAATATTGTCCATTGTTTTGTAAATGCAAGGTAGAAGAACATTTTGTTCAGACGTTATAGTTGAAAATACGGTTAGATGAATATTTCACTTGACATTTGAACAGTTAGTTGTAATTGTTCACGTAACTGTTAACTGACTGCGGAGCAGCCAGCTAAAGAGGGGAGCGTGTAAGCAAATGGCTTACTTGTTCTCTGTTTCTTACGCGATCACATTATTTTCGTTAATGTTGTTGTTCATAACGTTGGTGACGCTTTAGAATGCTTTCTCAAGTTCGCTAAAATCGCAAGACTTTGGCCAAAGCGTTTCATTACTTCTGGAACTATGGAAAGCAGTCTGAAACTTGACGGTGATTAGCACCTTAGCAGACGAAACTAAGGGAGCTAATTTTACCGGAAATAATGCCAAGGGCAAATTTTCGAGCGGAGATCGAATTTCTACTAGTTGGCAAGAAAAACTAACGACAAGTCAAATTGTGGTTATAATCGGAATTCTGAAGTTAATCTGTAACTCAGATTATTTCCTGAGATTTTATTTCAGTGCAGTTTGGAACTTATAAGCTTTTATTCTCTCGTGTGTAAGCCTTTCACTTTCGAAGGTAGCCATTTTGATCAGCTGGAAACGAAACTCTCCGTTCGAATACAGATTCCTGAATGAATATTTGAAATTGTTTTATAAACCGAATGATTCTGAATTGCAGTGATGTTATATGATGACATTATCTGACACGGAATACGATTTATTATGCCTAATTGTCGACATTGTAAAGAGGAATGCTTGCGAGTAACGGTCCACCAACCGCCAGTTATGAGTAATGCGGTTAGACTACGCTAGATCTAAGTAAATTCCAGAATAGATCTGATTTTTCCCGACGTGATGAATGATCGGAACGTCTTACTAAATAGCTGTAAATACTTGGACGTTTCATTTGAGGCTCTATAAATTGAGAAACTAAGGGACTATTTTGTTTTGTGTAGTATCTAGTAGGATTGACCAACTACAGCCTTACGCGTGCCTACTAGAAGCCGTTAGTAGGAACCTGAATAACTAGATGTAAGTGTCCAGACATAGGGACAAAGAAGGACTGAGAAAGTATAAAAACCCGGGAAAAGAAGCCCGCACCCCGGAGTCCGAAATAGCTCAGGCGGTTAAACGTCGGAGCAGGAGAGCGAAGGGAATCGCCGGGTCGTGGGTTCGAATCCCGTCCCGGCCCCGGTAGCTGGACTCACAATCCAGGGGGAAAAACGGATTTCTTCAATAGCATGTCCGTTGAAAGGTCCTGGTAAATCAAAGTGGCACAGTTGGAGTGCGCCTGAGTTGATCAGTGTTCAGGTCGTATTCCATAGGCAATAATTTCCCTGTCCCCCATAACCCGCCCGTCAGGGCCGTCCATGATCACCTCGGTGCTGTGGACGTTAAACCCGAACTAACCAACCAACCAACCAGCCCGCACCCCCGCTCCCCCACATTCCCTACCTGCTCCGCTGACGCAGATTTTTTTCCGCCAACTGACTTCGCCGATGCGACGATTTTTCTTCTGAGGACTGCAGAGGTCTCCGGCTACGAGCGGAGGGTCACTACGTAGATACTACACGACGGCTGTTTTTCTTCCGTGACTGCAGAAGTCTTCGAGCGGAGGCACTGGTCACTACGTAGAAACTACACAGCGATTGTTTTTCTTCTGAGGACTGCAGAGGTCTCCGGCTACGAGCGGAGGCACTGGTCACTACCTACTACACGGCGATTGTTTTTCTTCTGAGGACTGCAGAGGTCTCCGGCTACGAGCGGAGGCACTGGTCACTACGTAGAAACTACACAGCGATTGTTTTTCTTCTGAGGACTGCAGAGGTCTCCGGCTACGAGCGGAGGCACTGGTCACTACGCAGAAACTACACGACGATTATTTTTCTTCTGCTTCGAGAGAAGGCGTCAGAGCATCGTAGCAGATTCACGCGGCTAGCTGCAACCCTTCCTCGCATGTAAGGTCACCACAATTTTTGTTGCATACGATTTTGTTAACGCCGTTGCTGTTACGGTGGGGTGCTGTTTTTCTGCTAGTATTTTGCCAAATAGGACTGCAGATTAACTCCCCTAACCAGATTATCTCCCTAGGTAGCTGACAATTTGCCAATTAAAATGCGTAACGGTCAGCCAATCGATCCGTTAGGATAACCGAGAGAGAGAAACTGACAGGGGTATTTCCAGCAAAGAAAGTAAGAACAAGCTTATTTATTTGCCTACTATTTATTAGGAACGTTAGAAAGTTACCGAGAACTTGCAAGCATTTTTCTAGAGTAACCTGAGAACGTAGAAGAAAGAGAAGATTATATGACTTGGTGATTTGAAGAGAAAGAGAAGTCTCTTCATGCAGAGACGAGAAATATGATGTAATCAGTACCAAGAAAAGAACCTTGTTTCTGAAATAATTATCTCTGTCGTTTATCAGATAACAGTTTATTGCGTGAGATTGAATGGCGCAGTTACAGTTGGTGCGTGAGTTTGTGTCTGCATGAGCAGGGATTATAATTGCATACACACGCGAAGTTTTATCCTGACACTCGATGTGATTCGTCTGCCACGTAAAGAGTACGTCGCAGGGGTGTCACATCGTGATTATCCTGACAAATTAGTATTGGTTAGCCATCCTGACATGTGGATGCGATTCCTCTGCCACGTAAAGAGTACGTCGCAAGGGTGTCGCATCATGATTATCACAGGTGCATGCACGCACAATAACAAATCCTAAACCACCTTCGCAGCTAAGAGAGAGCTGCAGAATTAGGTATCCGTTACAATTCGGTGTCCAGAAGTGGAAGATACCGTTTTACAATTGGTGTCAGAAGAAAGTATAATTGTTACAATTGGTGTCAGAAGAATTAGGGATTTGTTACAACGGGTGTCCAGAAGTGAGAGATCCGTTTACAAATGGTGTCCAGAAGTGGGACAACCATTTGTTACAAATGAGGATTGTGTCTTTACTTTTCACTGAGGCTGACATAGGTTGTCATTAGGCCAATAGGTGACTTTATTGTGCTTCATCTGCGAAGAGTTTCGAGATGTACACTCGGGCTGCAGCCACGGAAGAAAAACAATCGCCGTGTAGTTTCTGCGTAGTGACCAGTGCCTCGTAGCCGAAGACCACTGCAGTCCAAAAAAAAATCGTCGTGTAGTTTCTGCGTGACCAGTGCCTCCGCCCGAAGCTGGAGACCTCTGCAGTCCTCGAAGAAAAATTATGTCTCTGCATACTGAAGTCTGACGGTCATCCCTGTAGACTGAATTAGACTTAGCAGAGGTAATAGTTGGATCAGGTAGTAGATCCCCGGACATTTCTACGTAGTGACCAGTGCCTTCGCTCGAAGACTTCTGCAGTCACGGAAGAAAAAGTCCTCTGCTAAGTCTAAGTCTCTTTCTCTCAAATCACCAAGTCATATAATCTTCCTTCAGGAAGAGAAAATCACCAAGTCATATAATCTTAGAGGATGGAAATGATCGTCTTATTCTATACCTGCGTATTTCTCTGTGGGCTGGCGATTGGGTGCCTGATAGGCGGGGGCAGGGGATCTAACTGTTTGTCTGTCCAGCGCTGTGATTCCCCTTGGTTCGAGTACATATACTTTGAAAGCATATGTAAGCATATGTATGCTTTTCTTTTGGAGATTATGTAAGCACACATTCATAATCCCCACCCACCACCGTTGAGAGGACAAAAAAACAACACCGTTGAGGGAAAAAAAAGCGGGAGAGGGGGGGCGGGGGGGAGGTAAATAATCAATAAATTAACTAGCAAACAATTACTGCGAATGAAGATAAGTAGCGGCTAATCTCTCTGTTTGTTTGTTTGTCTATTTTGACAAAGGGTATTTACCCGAAAAATTCATAAATTGTGTTGTACCCGTCTTTTCTAAGCGTGTTTCTTTCTCCGTTGGGTACTTCTTTGCATTTTACACGCTTGGCAGTCACCTTTTTGGGCGTCTGGATTATTTATATTAATGCCTCTGCTTAATGTTATATTGACACGATTTTAAAAGATAATTCGGGGCTTAACAGGGCTTGACACCAAAGTGACAATGGAAGGCCCTAACGGGCAGATTGCCTATGGAGTACAACCTGTACGTTGATAAATTTAGGCGTAAAGAAACACTGCCGCTTTGGTTTTGCCTATGGAGTACAGCTTGTACGTTGATACCTAAAGTACACCTCTAAGTGAGCACCTCAGTTACACTTCTGTTTTACCCCTTCACTGTCAAGAAAAGGTGAACATGGTCCAACTGCAAGAGACAATTGTTGATTGTTTCAGTTTCTCGGCACCCACATCTCAAACGATCTAAAATGGGAGAAAAACGTTGATTCTTTAGTGAAAAAATTACAGCAACGACTGTATTTTCTCAGACGTCTTAGAGGTGTACTTTAGGTGTGGCTGTGCTAGAGGTGTAATTGAGGTGCACACATAGATATGTACTTTAAAATGTAGTTAATGTTAGAGGTGTAATTGAGGTACTGTACTTTAAGTCAGTGTAGTTAATGATAGAGGTGTAATTGAGATACTCACATAGAGATGTACTTTAGGTGTGGCTATGTTAGTGGTGTAAATGAGGTGCTCAGATAGAGGTGTAAGAGTAAAAAGGACGTGCAACACATACTGAGCGATTAAGATCCTTCTATCTGCACAGGCATAAACTGTCATGACCTTTTCAACCGCAGGGGCTCAGTTAATAAAGCGTTAGCTCAGCTGTTCCTCTGAGATGGAAACGGGGTGTGAGAAGAGGGGAGGGGGGGGGGGGGTCATTGAGATATATACCGGGATATATCGTCTAATGCAATACCACTCCTCCTAACTCAATATCCTGGCTCTCCGTTAGACACTCTATATACACAGCCAAATCTTTCAACTCTGTTACAGGACACGCAACTGGTATGATTCTCGACTTTGGACCAGCACTCATTTTTATAAACAAAAATAAAATTACTTAACTTCCAACACAACACTAAAATCATGCATCACAACTGGTTTGTCATCCTGATTAGTTACAGATATACACAGTGACTCAAAGAAACTGAAACCTAATTTCTTAAATTGTAAATTGGGAAATCTAACAACCACACTTTCACAATCATTTGATAGGGTGCAGTTCCAGTTGGTAAGCATCTCAACAAAGTTGAAGGCTTTCCATTGTGTACACTCTCAGTCGTGTTTAGTTCGTTCAAATGCACATTAAATACTGTGTGTACTGCCAAATTGACAGGACGTTTTCCAGTTACTTTAATTTTTTTTTTTCCTTGGTGCTCTGTTGTGTGTGAATATGATCATGCAGCTTGGAAACTGCATCCAAAGACAAGCATTCTTGGAAGTAAACATCAAAAGACAATGTTTGAGTACAGAACCCATGGTACTTTAATCTGAATGTTGTTTCGAGACATTCAAACAAGAGCTCAGCCTTTGGATAATAATAATATAATAATAATAATGAGTATTTATATAGCGCTTAATCTTACTCAAAAGCTCTAAGCGCTTTACAATCTGTACACAAAAATAAAAATACAATGACATATGCACATAACAAACAAAGCACAATGCCCGAACACACCACTTTTACAATAAACTAAACAACAATACATACATAATAATTTATATTCTAATTAACATTTAGTCTAAACAAGGAGGATTGCAGAACTACAACTAAGGCATCAAACACTGGCAGTTATTCAAAGTAAAGCTTGAAGAGGTGAGTTTTCAACGACCTCTTGAAGTCAGAGACAGACTCACTTTTTCTGACCTCAAGAGGAAGTGTATTCCATAACACTGGGGCTTGATAAACAAAAGTGCGCTGACCAAATGTTTTAGTTTGGACAGAAGGTACACACAACTTCCGTTTATCAGAAGAGGAGCGGAGCTCACGAGAGGGTGTATACACATGCAGCAAAGAAGACAAGTATTCTGGGCTGGTGCCTGAAAGGCAGTTAAAACAGATTGACATAACTTTGTATTGAATACGTGAGGACACAGGTAGCCAGTGAAGGGACTTCAAGATGGGTGTGACATGCTCAGTCTTACGGACTCTCACAACAAGCCGGGCTGCATTGTTCTGAATTTTTTGGAGGCGATCAATGAGATACTGAGGGCAGCCATACTGGATGCAGTTTCAAAAGCCCTCCTCTATCTAGCAAAGATGTCAGGCTGCCTGAAGCTGCACTGTCAACTGTCAGAGATTGTATACAGTCCAACAACTCTTGTCTTTTCTCAATGTCTTTCAGTCTGTATGCTTTTTTCATTAGCTTTTGCAGCACAGCACCACCAATATACCTAGTAATGTCCTTCTCTTCAATTGTTAGTGTGATGTCACTATCAACTGTTATCTCAGGACTTGCAAACACTGTTGACAAAATATCTTCAAAAGTTGCGAAGCATAGCCAGGGTGAAGCATGCGAACCGACAATCTCATCCAGTGACCTTGTGTAGTCTTGGTTTCCCATTGCTAGGTGGAACTTGGCCCATGACTTTTCTCTGTTAATGTTCCTGAAGCAAGACTTCTGTACATCTAGGCAGCTTTCGAGGAATTGCAGTCTGCATACAAGCTCCTGTCCTAAACATACAAGCAGAAATTGTTGCACAGATAGTAAACTGTATTGCATTTTCTTTTCTTTGATTTTTTTTCTATAAAAAGTGTTCACATTAAACAAAAAAACAAAAAAAAAACCCCAAACTTACTGTCCACAGTCTTGCAAGCATCGTGAACCTCTTTTATCATGCATTCATCAGCAATTAGTTTTTCGCAGGCACGGGTTACAACAGCAATATCCACCTGAAAGTTAATAAAATGAAAGTTGTAACATGAGTAAGTTGACCCGAAGTAGCAATTCGTAAATCCATAACATGAATTTAACAATCTAGCATAGGCTACAGCATTGTGGAAAAAAAATTTACTAGTCATATTATTGATTTTTATTCTTCTTTTCTGTAATGTGTGTATGCCCCAAAAATATGGTTTATGCAACAAACAGGAATTAATAATAACAGAGCAACTTCTCTTCAACATTGAGCAAACTGTACTGACCTTAACACTGGACTGGTATCCTTTGCACTTGCCAATGTTGACAGTTTGTTCCTGCCAGGCAGAATTATCCGGATCTTCATCTCCAACATCCTTCAAATTATTATAAAACGGCGTAAAATATCAAGCACAAACGCAATTAATAAATGTGGAAACATTCTAGTCGGAATCAGATGAATTGAACATTGTATGAAGTTAGTATAATTTCAGTGCTATGGCTAGAATTTGCTCGCATTCCTGATTCCATAACAAAGCCTACTAGTAGGCCTACTACGCGTATAACTCACTACACTTGACGTCTGAAACGAACCCTATCAGTATCACTAGCTCATCATTGCACTTCTTATTTTGACAATAAACAGCTGCCAACATAACTAATCACTACACTGACAATGACATACTAAACTTGCCTGGAAGTTTCTGCAGGGATTATACTTTGTAAAATATGACGAAAACAATGCTATTTTCACAAAAATAACAATTTCGGGTTTGCCTTCTCTCTCTCTGACCCAGCTACACCTCGATTTATAGTTTTAAAAATGCAACTTTTACCTGCAATATTGAGTGGAGGAGTACTTCATCCATAGTCTGCTAGAGCGTGAAAGTAGAGGTACCGGAAGTGCTCTGTGCAAACTTTAGCAAATAAGCCAGCGACGGCACTTGACAAGAGGCGAGACGCTGGCTCGCTCAGCGAGATACCGATCCTGTCCCTACACATCTCTGGTGTGTCCGATGTGGACTTACAATGGCAGCCCCCTCCGCGTCATGTGACCGGCGCCTGATTGCATAATCACTTTGGGCCGGTGAATACGTGGGAACGGGTTGCTTTGTAAGCACTGCTCTGATTGACTGTGTCTGTGCACAAAATGAATTGGTACACAGACAAATTAAATTAGTTCACGTAAAAACTAGTCGGAAAATGAATCTGTTGGGGTGGAGAGGTGGCCTGGGTTAGGTAAAATATACAGTGACTTAAACAGACTTCTTTTTCACGTCTCACGAAAGTCACACAGTAACCAGGGCGTTTTCACGGATCACAAAGATCCTATCTTGTCAGTTTAATGTTTCACGACAAATCCTCCCCTTCACCCCCCCCCCTCCCCCGCCCCACCACCCCCACTCCCTCCGTGACCCAACCCTCACCACATCCCGTTACTCGCGCCGCTTTTCCGCACTGCCGCTGTTGCCTCACTTCATACAGAACCCCGCTGGCCTGTAAGTCACGATATCTCGGCCGGCCGTTAATTGCGCAACGTCTGACACCTACCCGATACATCAGAACCCGATACCCGCGTCGTTCACTACAGCCAATCTCGTTAAGGTATTCGGAATTCCAAGAGTCTGGTTCGTGATCATATGGGCCACCTCTCCGGCAATACAATACACAAGATGTTCCGACGTCTTCGATGTAAGTCACTCCATCGCTTGGTCGGGACTGAGATGGCCCATTAAAGAATATTCCGACAGTGTCTCCTGTCTTGGGGTTTGCTTATACATTCATGGTGTTGATCAGACTTTTTCCAAGATTCCCATCAGTAGTTAACAGGTGACTGACAAATCCTCACTCTCGTGGAATTTTTGTTCGGACGGATACATCGGTAAAGTGGAGCGCTGGTGAGGGTGGAGGAACGATTAGTTTTATGTTCATTCTGCTTTTGATATTCAGCTTAAAAGGGTGTTTATGATCAATCTCATTTTGTTTTTGTGTTTTACTGATTATTCTCTCACTGATAGGGTAGGGATGGGGAGGGTTACATGTTCGCTGCAGTTCTGGCTCAACATATCACAAGCTAATAACACCGGTGTCCATTTGTGGTAAATTTGTACATGTCATCTGAGACTCTTTAAAGAGGTGGAATACACGTACCTATATATACAAATAATAACTGGATAGGTCTGACTCGTTCTCGGCAGCATCAGAGAGAGAACAATAGAGTCCCGATAGACAATGAATTCAATAGAGCCGCATCAGTCATTAATTTACATCATTTTTAAATATCATATTTTTGACCCTAATTTTACCCCCGTTAATTCTGAATCAACCCTTTGATTTTTAAAAACTGACAAGCATGACTGATGCGGCCTTATTGATCTGATTATCTATCGGGACTCTATTGTTCTCTCTCTATAACTATTGTCTCTGTCAACACCTAATCATGAACCTGATCAAGTGATGCCAAGTGAAACTTAATACTTATTAACAAGTTGCAACTAACTTTTAGGAACCTGCAGAGGTAACCTTTAAGTGTGTTGCCATAAGAACTTATTAATTACTTACCATAAGTTCTTACAAGTACTTACCCTAAGTTCTTACAAGTACTTACCCTAAGTTCTTACAACAACTTGACTCAAGTCCCAAGACACTGAGACAGATTTATCAAGATACAAGGACAATAAAAAAACTTTTTTTTCTCAGTAATACTCAGGTGGTGGTGCTGATGGGGTTAAATAATCAGGCACAAGTGGTGTAAATGACATGTCATCTCTCTGCGAAGCATATGACAAAAATATTGATTGATTACCAAATCTGATTTTTATTTGTTTAAAAGATTGTGTAGTTTTTCTGTGGTTTCCTGTACCCCTATCCTTTTTCCCTCTGCTAAAAAACTAGCCTTTAGTTCTTCAACATTCACTGGAGATTTACTACGCATTTTATTTTGTATTTCTGACTTCTGTTTTTTGTAATTATTTAAATCATCCTGGACCCGCTTAAATTCTTCATCATCAATAAAATTATCATTCAATGTCTTACTGATAATAAGTTTCATACTGCTCAGCTTTGCACCAGCAAGCGTACTCAATGCTTCATGTTTCTGTAATTTTGTGTGAAACCTCTTGTTCAAAGCTTCCAAACCAAAGCAAGCCAGGCATGTAGCAACGCTAACACCCTCAACTGCTATTCCAGCCAAACTTCAATTCCTGTGGCGAACAGAACAATACCCCCTACAGAACATGAAGCTGAAACTGCACCAATAGCCATAGAAGTGTTTTGAACAGAATTAAAAACGGTCTTATACCGTCTTTTGCACCGTGAGTATTTCGCCTCCTCACTCTCCAAATATTTCAAAGCTTCTGTAATATTATTTAATCTGAATGCGTCTGCCTGTAATGTTTTATCTGAAGCAATTGGCATATGTGGATCAGGCGCAAGTGTTGTTTTAGTCGTCACATTTGTTTCAGTCGGATCAAGCGTTGGTAGTTGCGGATAGAAGTTTACCATTTTTTTATTGACAAATATTTTTTTTATTTAATCAGCAATTACATTTTGCAACTCTTCAAAAGTATACAATTTGCTGGCATAATAAAATGCAACAAGATCAATGTGTTCAAGGTTTATGTAAGTTAGACGAACAAAAGTTGTTTTGTCGACCACCACCTTGACAGCTGGAACACTGCTCGAAACATTAATAACATCATTATTTTTTGTAATAGCAATAAAGACCTTTGATGATTCTGTTACTGTTTCGTCCCATGTAAGTTTAATTCCCTGTGCAATTTGAGCCTCTTTAGCAGTAGTTACTGATTTCATGATAATTTCAAATACTATTGTCGCTTCTCTAGCCACGACTAAGCTTGCTGGCATAAACACAACAGAAGTATCTGATCTACCCTTTCTAGCTGTAAGAAGATACCGCCGTCTCTCATAATTTTCAACTTTCAGTTTTTCTCTGCTATTGTTGTCTGGGGCAAAACTTGGAACAAGGCTTACAATAAGCGGCCCAGAATTAACAACCTTCCTAAACACTAAGGCGCCTTCATCATCAGTGTATACATAAGGACTAATAAATTCCAACTTTATGTCCCAGTCAATTGTTGGAGGTGGTGCAGGCACAGGTGAAACCACCCACTTATTTCCCACATGTATTAAGTTGTAGGGCGAATTATTTACAGGTGGAGTAGGTACAGTAACATCACGTAGCTGACCAAGTTTAGGAATCTGTTTTTCACCGTCTTTCATGTCAACAATTACTTTCCTCTTGTACATGCCATTTGAATCAAGTTCAAAACCATATATTTCTCCAACATCCCCCTCCTTCTCAAAATCCTGTACGTCTGCCAAATCTTTCAATTCTGTTACTGGACATGCAACTGGTATGATTCTCAACTTTGGACCACCACTCATTTTTTATAAACAAAAATAAAATTATTTAATTTCCAACACTACACTAAAATCATGCATAAGAACTGGTTTGTCATCCTGATTAGTTACAGATATACTCAGTGACTCAAAGAAACTAGAACCTAATTTCTTAAACTGCAAATTAGGAAATCTAACAACTACACTTTCACAATACGGAGCAGTTCCAGTTGGTAAACATCTCAACAAAGTTGAAGGCTTTCCATTGTGAACATTCTCAGATGTGTTTAGTTCTTTCAAATAAACATTTAGCACTGTGTGTACTGTCAAATTGACAGGACGTTTTCCAGTTATTTTTAGTTTTTTGGTCTTCATTGTTATAATACCAAACTTAAATTCACCTAAATCATCTGATCTCCACCAATCTTCATCAGTATAAAATCCAAGTAAATATGCAAATCTATCTGAGATCCTTAACCAATCTTGTGTCGGAGATTCTAATGTAACAAGTAGGTTAGCTGGATTTAAAGTTGCTTTAATTTTAAAATTACTTTGAAACCATTCAGCTATAGTACAAAAGTCATAATACCCAGGCGGTAAAGCTTCAGTCTTACCACCAAAAATTACTTTATTATATATATCATCTTCTATATTAAACCATTTTACTGTGTAGAACATTTCATGGATAGCTGCAGCCTTGCTACCATCCCGATTATCAATCCCATTAGTTAACCACACTGGTTTGCTTGTGTCAAGATTTGTTAAGGTAATAAACATTTTTATTATCTCATATAAAAAAGGATGGAATTTAAATCACCAACCATTACCACAACAAACGCATTTCAATTTAATGTGGATGCCAAATATAATGTCGCACCTACTTATGAACAGAAAATAATTCAACTAAGTCAACTCGACATAGCTGTGTCTGACGCAAGCGTACAAGATCTATTTCAAGTCAAAGTACCGAATCCGTTTGACCATTACCTAAACCCTCCAATAACAGATGACTCTACTGCAAGAAAGTGGTCTTCAAGTCCACTACAGATGTTTCAAAACCAACTCAACTTTGCCATACTATGTTCTACTACAGGCTGTGGTGTTTCATTTACAGATCATTTGAATCACTCAAACAAACTGATTAGGTCTGTGTTTCGTTTTCACACTTACTACCAGCTTAGACGTATACTGTCAGAACTTCATACACCACTGCCCACTGAATCCAGTTTCAACAGGTTTAACAACCCCATGGATATGAAAGCATTTGAACGCATCTGTAATGAATTTAACATTAACCCTGGCACTAAGTATGACTTTACACAAAAACTTGATGATCACAAAGGCATGGGTACATTGTATTACGCTATGAGTCACAGACAATACCCTCAAGATTATTACCCTGGTTACACTTCATTCTCATCAAAATCTGAAGTCTGGATAGGATCAATAGAGCAAAAGCAGTCTAATGCGTGGACCACATTTATTTTAGATAAATCTGACGGGTTTACTCAAGCAGGAGTCGAGCGCGTCAATGAGTCTATCAGAACATATGTCTGGTCTATACTAGGAGCACAATCACTAACAAAATCAAACATTTTGAATGGAAGTGGCAAATTTGAAGCACAAAAACAGTTTCTCGCAAACTTAGAAGACTCAATTAATTCAGTAGTAGATTTACCATCAAGCATACAACGCTATCAAGACGTACTCAGATATGCCAGATCAAAAGTTGACTTTGTAGTAGGCATCGGGTTATACATGTTACCATCTGACCTTCAACTCCAAATGGGAACAATAACAAATTATAATAATGAAATAATTGTTGCAGGTGTTGGTCAAAAACTCGGTCTCAATCAATCTGTAAACTTAGGAGGAACAACCACACATGTACAGTCATTAAAATCATTACAGACGGTAACACCCCCGGCCCCGGCCCCGGCCCCGGCCCCAGCCCCATCACCGGCACCCATACAACCAGTACAGTCAACACCAACCCCTGACACACATGAGTCGGAAAGAACTGCATTGGTAATAGGATTAACAGGGCTAGGAGTATTACTTCTTTATCTGTTTCATTAAATAACCCACCATCAACCCTCCTACTGTAACCAAAAAGACCCACACATGCTCTGCCATAAACCCAACTACCTTTGCTGCAGTACTAATCAACCAACTGACAACAGAGCCTATAATGCCAGGCAACGCGTCTACTGCTTCCAGAGCCAATTTCTTAAGCAAGTCTGATATGTGAGACAACTGTTTCTTTACCCACGACTGTAAATCTTTTGGATCTGTGGGAGCCGGTGGGCCCGGGGGTGGCGGTGCACCCCCACCAACCCCAGCACCGGAGACAGCCAGCACTACAGTGCTGATAATAAACCCAAGAGCTGTAATTAAACTAGCAATTGTAATACCCTGTTCTCTGAAAAGTGTTTTAAGTCTCTCAGCCAGAGTAGTGTCTTCGTGAAGTATTTTCTGAATAGTTTCTCTAATTCTGTTGACCTGTGATTTTAGTTTTTGTCTTCCAATACTAATTGTTTCTAACCGTCCTGATCTTTCTATCTGCAAATCATTTAATCTGTGTTGTATTCTTTCTTTCATTTCTGTGTCAAGATTCCCATTGTCTGCTGTAGCCAGTTTCTCTTTTTCACGTTCAATGTGTTTATCAAGCTCACCTAGTTTGGCAAGATTATTAACCATCTCACCTCTTATTGTCTGCAGTGATTTATCCAATCCCATAATCTCCCTCATTGACAAAGGTGGATCATCTATTGTTTTCATAGCATCATTTAATTGCCCTTCAGTAAATGAAGTTTCTTGTATCACTGTGTTTGCTATTTCTGGTAGGCTTGTTACTGGTGCCATTTCAATCTCTTGCCCTGTTGGCAACTTTGTTTGCGTGTCGTGAAGAACACTAGCCAGTCTTGGCGTGACAGGAGACCCTCCAATTCCAAGTTGACGCAAGGCACCAACACCACCTTCATTTTTTATTGTACTTAAAGCCCTAAACCTACTAGGGTCTTTTTTGTTAGTCAATAGTACTTTTCCTTTGTCAACAGTATTTAAATATAAATGACCCTTGCCATCAAGTTCAAACTGATTAGGGTCTACGTTGTCTGGGCGGCCACCAACATGATCATAAAACGAGTTCACTTTGGTTTCTAAAAGTTCATGACGTAAACTGTAAATATTTCTTGTACCAGTCATATCTGCCATATATGCCATATCTGTTGTATTACCAAAATCATACGTGTCATCCATTTCAAAATCTTTATGATTAAATCCTCCTGCTGCCATTGTTTTATTAATTTATTATTTTTTATTGTGCATAATAAAAATGACACAGTCTTACGGATCAAAGTTAGACCCATACAGAAAACTACGTGAGCCCCTGGGTGTTAAGGGCATAAGACAATCAATCGTCATCACAAACAATCCAAGTACCATAGACCAGAACCAAACACTTACAGTCAAGTTTCCAAACCTAGGACCCAGTGACGTTATTGTTCCTGGCACTGCACGCCTTGCATTTAATATTGAACTTTCATCAGACGCAGACGTAAACAGAACACTGGTTGACAATCTTGGCAGAGCAATTGTTAGAACTATTAAAGTAAAACTTGAAGGACAGGAAGTGTTTAGTCTTGACGACTCAGATGTGTTCTACTGTTACAAAGACCTTTGGCTCACAAGAGAAGAACGAGAGGACCGTATTTATCAAGGCATACAGCCAGATAATGTTGGTAAACTTCGAATCAATGCCGGAGATAAATCAACGTCAGCAGCCAATGACGTTATTATAGCAGAAACATATGGAACCAGATTTTACATTCCACTTGAGTTTGAAATTCTAACAGCTCATTTGCCTTATTATCAAGGGGCACTGAATGACCGTCTAAGTTTTGAACTAACTTTCAATGACTACTCCAAAGTCATTAAATCATCTGCCGCAGATGCAACATACAAGATCTCTAACATTTCCTTGGAATATGAAATTGTTACACATACTGAACTAGCCAGACTCATTCAAAATCAGTACCAGTCAAGACTTCCAATTTATTATGACAGGGTGATTAGACATAGTTTAATACCCAAAGACAAAAGCGACCCAATGTGGAACATAAACTTGAACACGCCTGCCAGGTCACTGAAAGGTATTCTTATGTTGTTTGTTGAACCGGTGAGTCCATACAAAAGAGATTCAGAAAAATTCTACAATCCTAAGATTACACATTTGTCCTGCACAATCGAAGGCCGCCCTAATCAAGTGTACGCATCTGGAATGTTACCATACCAGCACTATGACGAAACCACAAAGTATTTTGCAGGTGGAAGGATTAGAGATAAACCAGCAAACATTGCGTGCAAAGATCTACATCTGTATGACGTTAGGATCGGTCAATACCTGACAAACAAGTATGCACTGTGGTTAGACCTTCGTAGTACAGATGATGATTACCTTCATGGGTCAGGACGAACTGTCGAGAATGGTAGTGATGGGATTACAATTCAGATACAAAAGAAGGTTGAAACTGCTGCAGCCATTAACATATATTTGTACCTGATATATGACGCACAACTCAATATTGCAGAAAGCAGACTAAGTGGACACATATATTAAAATTATATTGTGTATTAAAATGAACCGTAGCTTAATGACACTTGATCCACACTGTGGATTATTTGTTGGTGCCACAGGGTGTGGGAAAACTGAATTTGTACTTAACCTCTTACAAACAAGATACATCCACCACTTTGAAAACATTGTAATATTTTGTCCTACAATCAAACACAACAAAGCTTATCACAACCGTTTATTCATTTGGACTGACAGCAACATATACTTAGTTGACCCTGAGAAAAAACTGAATGACTACCTACAATATTTTTACAAGCAATTTGAAGGACAGTCAACATTGTTTATT
>BTPG01000002.1:326460018-326806573 GCA_036245525.1 Semisulcospira habei
ACTGAGGGTTCTTGCAACTTCTCGCCGCAACTGAAAATCAACAACACACATACAGAAACCCCCAGCTCACAAAACTTGCTCAACAAGTCTGGTCGGGTAGCGTTAAGACTCGTCAGGCTTGTTCCGCATTTAGACATAACATTTTGGAAAGACCAAGATCGATTTTAGGATCAGGTTTTGCCGGATCGGACTTATTCTTGCCGGTTAGTGTTTGAAAGTGACCGGTTGTTTTTTTTATAATTTATTCATTGGACTATTAGCCGGTTGAGATGTATGACGTCAGCTCTGTAAACCGGATAGTTGTTTATGCGTGTCTATGTTGTTTGAGTGATAGTGTGTCTGTGTGTGCGTGTGTGTGAGTGTGTGTGTTGGGTGGGGGTGGGTGGGGGGGGGTGGCGGGGGGTGGGGTGGGGGGGGGGGTGGGGGGGGGGTGGCGGGGGGTGGGGGGGGGTGGGTGGCGGGGGGGGGGGGTGGCGGGGGGGGGGGTGGCAGGGGGGGGGGGTGGGGGGGGGGTGTCTTGAGGATCTGTTGTATATGTACTCAGTCGGGTGTATAAAGCAAGGTATGATTTTCTGAGGTGCGTCTCTTTCCAGCTTTTACAGTCATGTACACCGTCTAACCGAACAGGGCGTGAAATTCAATAAGAGTTATTATCCTTTCACGGGCTGGTGGGTTTCAGTGGCTCGCGTCTCGGTGCAGACAGGTGTTTATGACTCACTGTAGGCAAACAGTCTAAGCTTTTTCATGTTACTGTGCACCATGCATGCAAGGGCCCATGTGTAACATAGCTGAAATTGTATAGACCACAACAGCATACTGAGTGTGTGTGGCAGACATGGTCTACCAGCTCTGTCAGGCGTGTGATTGTCATGGGATATTACCCTTGTGAAAATGATGTGTACCTGTGTTGCAAGGTTTGCACTTAATGTTTTTGTTTATACATGTTTTATGTTAGTATGTATATATGTATGTACGTACGTGCGTGTGCATGTGCGTGTGTTTATGTGTTGGTATGTGTGTGTGTGTGTATGTATGCCTGTGTATATAACTTGTATGACAATCTGGCACTGCCCTTGAATTATCTTGGTTTGCAACTGGCGTGTCTGTGCTTGTGCGTGTGCACGTATATTTGACTGTTATGTTTCAGAGTCGTGCTTAAACAGAGCCAATTGTATATACAGAGCCAAGTGTTTGCACTGAGCGGTCCCCCCCCCTGCACAACACAATTCTATAGGCCTTTTGACGCGTGACGTGTGAATGGCGCTGTGAAAGCTTTTACCCAACTCATTGAAAGAGGGTTTGGCATTGAGTCTTGTCATGCGTGAACTGAAATGATATGTGTGGGACATAGCATGTGAGTTTTTCGGAAATCGACTCTGGCAGTATTGAGAGAAACGGTCATGTAAAAGTTAATGACCGTAATTAGTAATTAATTAAGGTCATTAGGTGTTGACAGAGACAATAGTTATAGAGAGAGAACAATAGAGTCCCGATAGATAATCAGATCAATAAGGCCGCATCAGTCATGCTTGTCAGTTTTTAAAAATCAAAGGGTTGATTCAGAATTAACGGGGGTAAAATTAGGGTCAAAAATATGATATTTAAAAATGATGTAAATTAATGACTGATGCGGCTCTATTGAATTCATTGTCTATCGGGACTCTATTGTTCTCTCTCTGCATCTCATCACCGCGATTACGTAGTCTTTCAGCTCTGATACATTCCCGTAAGGTCCTGCGCCGTCGCAATAAATGACCAACTAATATCAGTCAGTTTCGGATAACGAAGAACATCACAAGTTTCCAAATCTCTCAATGAGGACACTATTATCGGCCGTTCAGAAATTAGTGTCATTGAAGGCTCATAGACAGTTTGAGCAAAGCTCACCTCGTGTTTTTTCAAACAACGTTTGAACGCAGATAATTTCAAGACAACTTAAAAAAAAATATGATCACCAACATTAGACTTATTAATATTTTACATTTCCTTTATTCCTGACAACAATGTGCAGCCGCTGACCTCAGGAAATCTTGAAAATGACCCAGTAAACTTGCTAAAATATATCCTGATCCAGCTCCTCGTAGAATCACTGATATATTTGAGTCCCAGTAAACTTGCTAAAATATATCCTGATCCAGCTCCTCGTAGAATCACTGATATATTGAGTCCCAGTAAACTTGCTAAAATATATCCTGATCCAGCTCCTCGTAGAATCACTGATATATTGAGTCCCAGTAAACTGGCTACAATATATCCTGATCCAGCTCCTCATAGAATCACTGATATATTGAGTCCCAGTAAACTTGCTAAAATATATCCTGATCCAGCTCCTCGTAGAATCACTGATATATTGAGTCCCAGTAAACTGGCTACAATATATCCTGATCCAGCTCCTCGTAGAATCACTGATATATTGAGTCCCAGTAAACTGGCTAAAATATATCCTGATCCAGCTCCTCGTAGAATCACTGATATATTGAGTCCCAGTAAACTGGCTACAATATATCCTGATCGAGCTCCTCGTAGAATCACTGATATATTGAGTCCCAGTAAACTTGCTAAAGTATATCCTGATCCAGCTCCTCGTAGAATCACTGATATATTGAGTCCCAGTAAACTTGCTAAAGTATATCCTGATCCAGCTCCTCGTAGAATCACTGATATAATTATTGAGTCCCAGTAAACTTGCTAAAATATATCCTGATCCAGCTCCTCGTAGAATCACTGATATATTGAGTCCCAGTAAACTTGCTAAAATATATCCTGATCCAGCTCCTCGTAGAATCACTGATATATTGAGTCCCAGTAAACTTGCTAAAGTATATCCTGATCCAGCTCCTCGTAGAATCACTGATATATTGAGTCCCAGTAACAGTGATGTCGTTTTCGTCGGCAAATCGGCCATTCACCGATAAAATTCCAAAATGTCCGAAAGAGTGACGTTCTGATCGGCCCGCTGTCCTAAGACAGGCATGCCTACACATACGGAATTTCCGGATTTTTTACGAAAATCGAGCTAGCGCTACGGAAAATACGGAAACACACACAAAAAAAATACCGGTTGGCCTGTGGTTGGCCCGGACAGGTGGTATTAGCCATCGCACACGACACAGCTATGCAGCTCAGCTTTTATCTTTCATATTGAGATGTTCGCTGCATTCCTTTTTCCAAATAACTTAAACTAAGAAAATATCGTTGTTAACATAATCCAAGTGTTTATTTTAGTTTAAAGCTGTGGGTGAAGTTGTACAATAAAAGATATTCTAATCTGACAAAAAATGCAATTATTTTGCATTTTGTTTTAAATTAGTACATAAAATAATAATTTATATGATTTCCTAATTTATCATTAATATTAGTTGCCTTTTAAATCTAGAAATAAAGTAACTGTTGGAGTTAGTCAAATTAAAACAATAACAAGGGGAGTAAGTACACTAGGTCAATTTGCTCGATTACGTCCCTTTGTTTAAACCAACCTGTAGGTGTCTGCTTTCACTTGGTGGGACCTAATGATCAGAAAATTTCGCAATGTGCAAGTTTAAAAAAAAATAAAAAAATTAAGTGGAGGAGGGGGGGGGGGGGTACCCAACCATTATTTAACCCATTACAGAGATGTGCAAACTATATGTGTCCGGCCCAGGTCAGTGATGTGTGTGTGTGTCATTTTTATTTTTGCGCTCGTGCTAATATAAAAGGCACAATATAAAAAACAGTGCAGAAATAATAACAATAGTAATAGTGTTACTGAAATTGTTATAGTATTACTGAAATTTCAAATAGCTAATACTGAAACTTCAAATTGAGGGTAGGCATGCCTGCTAAGGTTTTACGCCTCATTTGGCCACCCTTTGTCCGTTTTTTGTTTACTTGTCTCATGTCTGTTTCGTTATAATTGCTTCTGGCCATATTAATTTCCTATCGGATAAATAAAGGTGTTGTGAGTTACGAGTTATTGTCGAGCATCGCGTATCGGAAGCGCCAAGCAGACGACAAATGCATCAGTAGAGAGAGAGAGAGAGAGAGAAACTCCCCTTGTTGCTAACGGCGTGCTTCCGGCATTACCATTTTCGTTTTCGAAATGCCGCCGAAAAAGAAACCAAAAGTTATCAGTGGCCAGGGCTTCCTCTCGTTTGGTGTTGGAGAGAAAGAAAAGAAGAAAGAGAGTGGAACAACCTCTCAGACTCTGACTGTGACAAATCAAAGTGATGCAGCGCCATCGACATTGGACTCGAAATGGTGGCCGAAAGATTTTCAAAATGTCCTAAAGGTTTGTGACTGAATCGGCCTATTGGCCTATGATGAAAATTTCTAGCAACATCACTGCAGTAAACTTGCTAAAATATATCCTGATCCAGCTCCTCGTAGAATCACTGATATATTGAGTCCCAGTAAACTTGCTAAAATATATCCTGATCCAGCTCCTCGTAGAATCACTGATATATTGAGTCCCAGTAAACTTGCTAAAATATATCCTGATCCAGCTCCTCGTAGAATCACTGATATATTGAGTCCCAGTAAACTTGCTAAAGTATATCCTGATCCAGCTCCTCGTAGAATCACTATATATTGAGTCCCAGTAAAGTGGCTAAAATATATCCTGATCCAGCTCCTCGTAGAATCACTGATATATTGAGTCCCAGTAAACTTGCTAAAATATATCCTGATCCAGCTCCTCGTAGAATCACTGATATATTGAGTCCCAGTAAACTTGCTAAAGTATATCCTGATCCAGCTCCTCGTAGAATCACTGATATATTGAGTCCCAGTAAACTTGCTAAAATATATCCTGATCCAGCTCCTCGTAGAATCACTGATATATTGAGTCCCAGTAAACTTGCTAAAGTATATCCTGATCCAGCTCCTCGTAGAATCACTGATATATTGAGTCCCAGTAAACTTGCTAAAGTATATCCTGATCCAGCTCCTCGTAGAATCACTGATATATTGAGTCCCAGTAAACTGGCTACAATATATCCTGATCCAGCTCCTCGTAGAATCACTGATATATTGAGTCCCAGTAAACTTGCTAAAATATATCCTGATCCAGCTCCTCGTAGAATCACTGATATATTGAGTCCCAGTAAACTTGCTAAAGTATATCCTGATCCAGCTCCTCGTAGAATCACTGATATATTGAGTCCCAGTAAACTTGCTAAAGTATATCCTGATCCAGCTCCTCGTAGAATCACTGATATATTGAGTCCCAGTAAACTTGCTAAAGTATATCCTGATCCAGCTCCTCGTAGAATCACTGATATATTGAGTCCCAGTAAACTTGCTAAAGTATATCCTGATCCAGCTCCTCGTAGAATCACTGATATATTGAGTCCCAGTAAACTTGCTAAAGTATATCCTGATCCAGCTCCTCGTAGAATCACTGATATATTGAGTCCCAGTAAACTGGCTACAATATATCCTGATCCAGCTCCTCGTAGAATCACTGATATATTGAGTCCCAGTAAACTTGCTAAAGTATATCCTGATCCAGCTCCTCGTAGAATCACTGATATATTGAGTCCCAGTAAACTTGCTAAAGTATATCCTGATCCAGCTCCTCGTAGAATCACTGATATATTGAGTCCCAGTAAACTTGCTAAAGTATATCCTGATCCAGCTCCTCGTAGAATCACTGATATATTGAGTCCCAGTAAACTTGCTAAAGTATATCCTGATCCAGCTCCTCGTAGAATCACTGATATATTGAGTCCCAGTAAACTTGCTAAAATATATCCTGATCCAGCTCCTCGTAGAATCACTGATATATTGAGTCCCAGTAAACTTGCTAAAATATATCCTGATCCAGCTCCTCGTAGAATCACTGATATATTGAGTCCCAGTAAACTTGCTAAAGTATATCCTGATCCAGCTCCTCGTAGAATCACTGATATATTGAGTCCCAGTAAACTTGCTAAAGTATATCCTGATCCAGCTCCTCGTAGAATCACTGATATATTGAGTCCCAGTAAACTTGCTAAAGTATATCCTGATCCAGCTCCTCGTAGAATCACTGATATATTGAGTCCCAGTAAACTTGCTAAAGTATATCCTGATCCAGCTCCTTGTAGAATCACTGATATATTGAGTCCCAGTAAACTGGCTACAATATATCCTGATCCAGCTCCTCGTAGAATCACTGATATATTGAGTCCCAGTAAACTTGCTAAAATATATCCTGATCCAGCTCCTCGTAGAATCACTGATATATTGAGTCCCAGTAAACTTGCTAAAGTATATCCTGATCCAGCTCCTCGTAGAATCACTGATATATTGAGTCCCAGTAAACTTGCTAAAGTATATCCTGATCCAGCTCCTCGTAGAATCACTGATATATTGAGTCCCAGTAAACTTGCTAAAGTATATCCTGATCCAGCTCCTCGTAGAATCACTGATATATTGAGTCCCAGTAAACTTGCTAAAGTATATCCTGATCCAGCTCCTCGTAGAATCACTGATATATTGAGTCCCAGTAAACTTGCTAAAGTATATCCTGATCCAGCTCCTCGTAGAATCACTGATATATTGAGTCCCAGTAAACTTGCTAAAGTATATCCTGATCCAGCTCCTCGTAGAATCACTGATATATTGAGTCCCAGTAAACTTGCTAAAGTATATCCTGATCCAGCTCCTCGTAGAATCACTGATATATTGAATCCCAGTAAACTTGCTAAAGTATATCCTGATCCAGCTCCTCGTAGAATCACTGATATATTGAGTCCCAGTAAACTTGCTAAAGTATATCCTGATCCAGCTCCTCGTAGAATCACTGATATATTGAGTCCCAGTAAACTTGCTAAAATATATCCTGATCGAGCTCCTCGTAGAATCACTGATATATTGAGTCCCAGTAAACTTGCTAAAGTATATCCTGATCCAGCTCCTCGTAGAATCACTGATATATTGAGTCCCAGTAAACTTGCTAAAATATATCCTGATCCAGCTCTTCGTAGAATCACTGATATATTGAGTCCCAGTAAACTGGCTACAATATATCCTGATCCAGCTCCTCGTAGAATCACTGATATATTGAGTCCCAGTAAACTTGCTAAAGTATATCCTGATCCAGCTCCTCGTAGAATCACTGATATATTGAGTCCCAGTAAACTTGCTAAAGTATATCCTGATCCAGCTCCTCGTAGAATCACTGATATATTGAGTCCCAGTAAACTTGCTAAAGTATATCCTGATCCAGCTCCTCGTACAATCACTGATATATTGAGTCCCAGTAAACTTGCTAAAGTATATCCTGATCCAGCTCTTCGTAGAATCACTGATATATTGAGTCCCAGTAAACTTGCTACAATATATCCTGATCCAGCTCCTCGTAGAATCACTGATATATTGAGTCCCAGTAAACTTGCTACAATATATCCTGATCCAGCTCCTCGTAGAATCACTGATATATTGAGTCCCAGTAAACTTGCTACAATATATCCTGATCCAGCTCCTCGTAGAATCACTGATATATTGAGTCCCAGTAAACTGGCTAAAATATATCCTGATCCAGCTCCTCGTAGAATCACTGATATATTGAGTCCCAGTAAACTTGCTAAAGTATATCCTGATCCAGCTCCTCGTAGAATCACTGATATATTGAGTCCCAGTAAACTTGCTAAAGTATATCCTGATCCAGCTCCTCGTAGAATCACTGATATATTGAGTCCCAGTAAACTTGCTAAAGTATATCCTGATCCAGCTCCTCGTAGAATCACTGATATATTGAGTCCCAGTAAACTTGCTAAAGTATATCCTGATCCAGCTCCTCGTAGAATCACTGATATATTGAGTCCCAGTAAACTTGCTAAAGTATATCCTGATCCAGCTCCTCGTAGAATCACTGATAAGTATTGAGTCCCAGTAAACTTGCTAAAGTATATCCTGATCCAGCTCCTCAGTCGTAGAATCACTGATATATTGAGTCCCAGTAAACTTGCTAAAGTATATCCGGATCCAGCTCCTCGTAGAATCACTGATATACTGAGTCCCAGTAAACTTGCTAAAGTATATCCGGATCCAGCTCCTCGTAGAATCACTGATATATTGAGTCCCAGTAAACTTGCTAAAGTATATCCTGATCCAGCTCCTCGTAGAATCACTGATATATTGAGTCCCAGTAAACTTGCTAAAATATATCCTGATCGAGCTCCTCGTAGAATCACTGATATATTGAGTCCTAGTAAACTTGCTAAAATATATCCTGATCGAGCTCCTCGTAGAATCACTGATATATTGATTCCTGTAAACTTCCACGCTGAGTGCTGAACAGCCCGGCGCTGCAAGACGTTTAAACTGTCCATGGCTTGACAGTGGTCACTGAAACCTGAACAGAGTATTCAACTTTAGTGGCCAAACCGCTGGGTTTGAAGCCAACTCAATTTAAAATTAATTTTGGCCTCATTGGGTGATCACTTTTTGTGCGTAGCGTTTTATTCATGAGTTCCGCGATTCTGCGCGTGAGAGTAGTGAATGAGTGATTATTAGCCTGTGACTGTAACACTGATGATTGGAATTATAGTGGCGGCTAAACAAGGCAAACACATTCGCAGATTTGGGCCCCCGCGCCTACAAAGAGACGGGAAGGCATGTGCCTCCTGCAGATGTTCGGTGTTTCATGACGGACTGACCAGAAAACGCGACAGGCCCATTGCTGGATTGCAAATAGTTGACGTGTCTGTATTGGCGACTTGAGACGCGCGCTGATTGACACTGAACTGCTTTTCACCTGCACGTAATCGCCCGGACCCGGACACACTTCTCTGAGACCGTGTTCACAGTGATGCTATGATACATCGCAAAACATAAATTTGAGATGAGATTTTGCGGCCGAGATACCATTCAGGTTGACGCTAAGATTCTCATGAGCCCCGGACTGAGTCTACAGAGAGGCATGAAAATCTATGCCTCTTGCAGATGGTCTGCTTTTCATGACGCAGTAACCAGAAAACTCGATAGCCCCATTGCTAGTTTGCACTTTAGTACATATAACTGACTCGTGTGTATGATTGGCGGCGACTTCAAACCGTGATCACAGTGGCCCCGTTTAACTCAGGCTACCGACATCTCGCAACTTCGAGAGAAAGACCAAATTACCATTCAGTTTGACGCTATGATTCTCATGAGTTCCTGCTGATGCAAGCGCTTTTGTAGCTCTGGGTCAGTTGGAGGTGGTTGGGACTGACTGAGGGGAAAGAACAGCACAGTCGGCAGTGGGGGAAAGGGCGAGGTGGGGGGCGGGGGTGGGGGGGGGGGGTAAACACTGGTCTGTGTGTCATCATAGTCTAATAGCTATTATTCGTTCAAGACAGAAGTGCCCCCGCAGTCTTTGTGTTAAGAGGATGATGTGTGCTGGTGCACGGCACCGGCGTGTACACGGGCCGTTCAGCAGAGTTTTTGTCTATGAGATCTACTCAGTGTTGGATGCACTCGTTCCCAGCATTAGCTTTTATTCTCCAAGATGTAAAGAAAGGATAGACGTTGGTAAATTACATACTCTGACCAAACAAAGGGGACCCAATAATACAGACAAATGGGTCCCCAATAATACATGTGATGTATTAGACTCCTAGTTGTGAACATCAAAGGCTTCTGTGTTAACCTGTTCTGAAAGACCTCGATAGACACAACTTTTACACATAAACAAAGACATATTTTTTCAATTTTTACTTTGAAAAAAACTCACACTTTCCTCAAACTGCGACGTAAAATAAGTCCAACATGACACACGTTTAGGTTTTAGCATTTCCTTGGGATACATAGAAATTAATTCATTGCAACGTTTACTCTAATTAATTCTGTTTAAATGAATCGAAGTTTCCTGTTGCGTTACGTAGAGCTAGTCAAATACTTTATATATGTCTGTGTTTTTCAAGATTTCATTTGCTTATCGACAACGAGCGAATAATGTCCGTTAATAATAAATTGTGTTGTAACTGTCTTCTCTAAGCGTGCTTCTTTCTCCGTTGCCGGGGTTCCTCTCTGCACGTTAGGGTTTAGCACTACTTAATGTACCTGCATTTATGTGAAATCTTTGTCACAGAGGGGCGGTCGGTTCTACGAATTTAAATGCCGGTGCCGGCTTGCGCATACATCATATCATTTGTACACAAATCGAGCAAATTTTATCTGACAGGTCTTGGGTAGCTATTAATAGTCTGAGCAGCTTTTCGCAATTTCTGCAGAGTAAGTAGTTCGTCAAAAGAGTAACATTGGTTTGCAGGTACGAAACGAAAGTACTAATGCCATATAGTTTATGCATGGCAACAATATTTGTCCTTAGGATGGAGACATTTTTGTAGAAGTGTTTTTCGAAAGCTATTTTTCGATGTGAGGGAACCAGTCCTCGTACACGGCCCAGATAAGGTGCAAGACATTTTTTGTGCATAACATTGAAAATTTCGAGCATACAAGTTACACGTTTATTCCACTGAGTAAAGTAAAATCATCAGCAAGTAAACATGCATACATATTTACGATAAAATAATTTAAAAAGTAATATTTTTAATGCCGTAAGCATACTCGCGTCGCTAGTTTCAAAATGGCGGTCAGCGAGATGCCTTCGAAAGAAGTCAATCAGACGCGCACGGTTAATCAGCTTTACTTTGCTCCTGAAGTGAAACAGAGATTATTTTGGATTTGAACTTTGAAGTACATCTTATCAACGTCAAATACGTTATTTTTCCTGGTCTTGAAAACAGCCTTTCCCATAGAACTCGGGTCTCATTTGTGGGAGGAAAGCATATCGAAAGTAAACTACCTTAGTCGTGCATGTTGTGCATTGTGTCTGCCGACCATCTTCAACATTCTGCAGACTTTATGTCCGGATACAACATGCATGTTGTTCGTCCGTTTTCCAGCCTAACGGCTCTAAGTGTAGGTCTGCTCTTTTGTTATTAGTGGAGATGGGATTTGTAACTGGTCAAGCAACTCTTATCCGACTGGTCTTAAGCACAAGCCAGGCAGAGTGAAATCCATCTCCGAACCGTTTCCATCAAAATCATCATGTTCAGCTAAACACCTAAATATAAAATTTTAGTTTTTGCAACCAATTCAACCAATCCGCACTCAAGTACTCACAAGGACTCTTATGATTAAGCTTTATCAGGACTGCATGAGACACAATACAGGTAGTAGCCCTCTCCATTGTATTACATGTTTTATTTATTTATTTTATTATTGATTCATTTATGTATTCACTTACACATATTTATTTATTATTTATCCTTTTAATTATGGATGGAAGGAATTCCTTGATGTACATGATCGCTGGTGGTATGGTGGTGGCCACGAAGGAGAGGAAATTATTTTTCAATATGCATACATCTGTGCATGTTCATAATCTATCCATAGGTCCCAGGTATCCCCGACTTATTTTATTTATTAATTTATTATTTTTTAAAATTTATTTATTTACTTATTTGTTTGTGATGTATGTTTGCACATACACATCAGCATACAAGATGAGAACATACATGTACACATATATGGTAATAGGTGCATAACACCTGCTCCCCACCCCACATACAAAACCACAGAACGCCCATTAAAAGACATGCAAGTCTGTGCATGTTCATAATATATCCTTTACTTGGTATTCATGTCCCAGGTATCTTTGATTTATCTTATTTTATTTATTAAAATTTATTATTTATTTTTATTTGTTTGTAAAGTAGGTTTTATACATATGCTGATGTTCTCATACACATACATGGTAATACTGCCCACTCCCAACCCCACTCCACAACCACAGAACACCCACTAAAAGACAAGTACATCTGTGCATGTTCATAATCTATCCTTTACTCAGCATTCATATGGCCCATGTATCTTGACTTACTTTATCTTATTTATGTAACAGCCACGAGATGACATTAGTCGCCTGCTCGGCATTAAACCCAAATAACTATTTATTTAAATTATTTATTTATTTACTTTTGTTTGTTTGTAATGCAGGTTTTGTACATACACATCAGCATACAAGAAGAAAATATACACATATATATAGAATTTTAGATGGCAATAGGTGGCATACCGCCCGCTTCCAACCCCTACCCAAATACACACACAAAACCGCAGAGCACCTACCCAAAGACATGCACATCTGTGTATGTTCATAATCTATCCTTTACCTAGCATGCATATGTCCCAGGTATCTTAGACTTACTTTATTTTATTTATTTAAATTATTTATTTATTTTGTTTGTAATGTAGGTTTTGTACATACAAATCAGCATACAGGCTAAGAACATACACCATGATGCCTCTGTGCATGTGGCCACCAGTACTATTCTGTCAGATCTGTCGCACTCAGCCAATGATCTCTTCGAGCTTTTGCCCTCTGGCCGGCGGTTCCGTGCTTTGAAAGCCAGAGCCTCTCGATTCAGGTGCAGTTTTTTTTCCAGAAGCTGTCCTCAGTACAGCACCATCCATGGAACAACGTGATTCCATGATTTGTGACATATGACTAATTAGTGTTTAATATTGTGAGCACCATTCATTTGGAAGTTAAGCACTATATAAATGTACATTATTATTATTATTATCTATCGTTTAGTGCTCTATACAGGATGATCGCCAACTGAGTGTATGACATGATGAATGCCCTACAAGTGAGGATGTATTTTACTGTCGCCATGCCACACAAAAATCCTTATAACGTTTTACTTGGTGAATAAATGTCTTATACATGTACATTGTCATAGGTGCCATACCGCTCGCTCCCAACCCCACTCCAGTTACACACACAAAACCGCAGAACACCCACCAAAAGAATGTATATCTGTGCATGTTCATAATCTATCCTTTACTTAGCATTCATATGCCCCAGGTATCTTTGACTTACTTTATCTTATTCATTTAACCATCATGAGGGTGGCCTTAGTCGCCTGCGTGGAGTTAAACCCAAATAACTTTTTAAATTATTTATTCATGTTTTTGGGTAATGTAGGTTTTGTACATACACATACACAGTAATAGGTGCCATACTGCCCCGCTTTCAACCCCACCCCACATACAAAACCGCAGAACACCCACAAAAGACATGCACAATTGTATACTGATGGGCATTAGTGGACTGTAAATATACATGTGTATATAGAGATTTGAGATTTAAAAAGTGGCTTGTATTGACTGCCTGTATTTTAGCCTAACCTAAAAATCTCATGTGTACAGTTAATCACACTGCACATGCAGCCATCAGTTCTGTGAAAAGTAATGTTGGCCTCATGCAGTGATGCACAGGGGCACCAAAACTTACAGATAAGGCCACACCTGATAACAATAACAGAACTAATATGCATACTCAGCCACTAGTTCTGTAAACAGCATCTTTGTAAACAATACTAGTGGCCAAATGCACACATACATTATAGATGACGCCACCACTGATCACTTCAAACAATAGGCTGCCCAGTTCACATTGATAAGGAAAACCGCAGAACACCCACAAAAGACATGCACAATTGTATACTGATGGGCATTAGTGGGCTGTAAAATCTATATATAGAGATTTGAGGTTAAGAAAGTGGCTTGTATTGACTGCCTGTATTTTAGCTGCTCATCTAAAAATCTCATGTGTACAGTTAATCACACTGCACATGTAGCCATCAGTTCTGTAAATAGTACTGGTGGCCACATGCATAGGGGCACCAAACTTAAAGGTGAGGCCAAAACTGCCACCTCAAACAAAACGATACCTACACACACATATCAATGATACAGTCAACCTCCATGTGCGATAGTCAGGACAGGTTTAAAGTATGGGATTGTAAATCTTACAGCGAAATGTCAAAGCCAAAAAGAAAATAATATAACAGCAGCAAGTACATGTATTTTGTAAATCACTCAAATAAAACATGAGAACTCATCGAGGCCAATGGAGTTATGATGGGTGATGGAAACACTGAAAGAAATAGTATGTGCACAATATTATAAAGTATGTGCCTCCCCCCCCCCCCCTCCCTTTAAATGCCACCACTGATCACTTCAAACAATAGGCTGCCCAGTTCATATTGATAAGGAAAACCACAGAACACCCACAAAAGACATGCACAATTGTATACTGATGGGCATTACTTGCCATTAGTGGGCTGTAAAACCTATATATAGAGATTTGAGGTTAAGAAAGTGGCTTGTATTGACTGCCTGTATTTTAGCTGCCCACCTAAAAATCTCATGTGTACAGTTAATCACACTGCACATGCAGCCATCAGTTCTGTAAATAGTACTGGTGGCCACATGCATAGGGTCACCAAACTTAAAGGTGAGGCCAAAACTGCCACCTCAAACAAAACGATACCTACACACACATATCAATGATACAGTCAACCTCCATGTGCGATAGTCAGGACAGGTTTAAAGTATGGGACTGTAAATCTTACAGCGAAATGTCAAAGCCAGTAAGAAAATAATATAACAGCAGCAAGTACATGTATTTTGTAAATCACTCAAATAAAACATGAGAACTCATCGAGGCCAATGGTGTTATGATGGGTGATGGAAACACTGAAAGAAATAGTATGTGCACAATATTATAAAGTATGTGCCTCCCCCCCCCCCCCCCCCTCCCTTTAAATGCCACCACTGATCACTTCAAACAATAGGCTGCCCAGTTCACATTGATAAGGAAAACCACAGAACACCCACAAAAGACATGCACAATTGTATACTGATAGGCATTACTTGCCATTAGTGGGCTGTAAAACCTATATATAGAGATTTGAGGTTAAGAAAGTGGCTTGTATTGACTGCCTGTATTTTAGCTGCCCACCTAAAAATCTCATGTGTACAGTTAATCACACTGCACATGCAGCCATCAGTTCTGTAAATAGTACTGGTGGCCACATGCACAGGGTCACCAAACTTAAAGGTGAGGCCAAAACTGCCACCTCAAACAAAACGATACCTACACACACATATCAATGATACAGTCAACCTCCATGTGCGTTAGTCGGGACAGGCTTAAAGTATGGGACTGTAAATCTTACAGCGAAATGTCAAAGCCAGTAAGAAAATAATATAACAGCAGCAAGTACATGTATTTTGTAAATCACTCAAATAAAACATGAGAACTCATCGAGGCCAATGGTGTTATGATGGGTGATGGAAACACTGAAAGAAATAGTACGTGCACAATATAAAGTATGTGCCTCCCCCCCCCCCCCCCCCCTTACTTTAAATAGCTGTTCATCACAAAGCATATCTCATTCATTTGATCACTCTGTGTTACCTGTCTCCGTTTTCTTTCTCGTTTTAATCCCCAAATATATGAGTGTCAGTGCTAATGCCAGCTGCTAAGAATCTTGCAGCAAACTGCAATAATGCAGACAAACTTTAAACTATGCAGCAGCAAAATAGTTCCTCTTTTGTGCAATAGGCTACTGCTAGCAAGATAGGGTTTAATTTTAAACAAAGCATTGCATGAACTTCCAAGCGTGTTCACATTGTGCTGTGTATTTTTTACGTGTCAAGTGTACTGTACCATCAGTGATCACTGATCGAGACTGCATGGCACTGATCGCACATCACAACATAGCTTGCCAGTACAACTGATTGAATTAAGTGTTACAGTATAATAATAATTAATCAAGTTCCGAAACTTTGTTCAGCCATGACAGTTACAACCTAGTGGTGTGGCACTCTTTTACAGCATGCAACATGTTGCACTTCGGACATAGGTTTCGAAGATAGCCTTTTTTGTTTTTTTTTTTCTTTTTTTTTTTTTTTTTTTGTTGTCTTGTTTTTTTGCTGTGGTGTCGAAATGAAAACGGGCAAAGCGATGGTAAAAGTGAATGAAAATAAACGTGACAAACCTTTATCAAGATGTAAAAATGCACAAAGCAACGTTGCATGTTCGCCTTTTTGGGAAACAAACACGCTTCTGTAGAACAAATCAAAAAGAACTCGCCGGTACATCGAAATTCATCGCAGGGAAATCCGCGTGCGCCGATGTTTTGATCACGTGATCAGTTTGGGATACCTTATTGTTGAGTAACGATATTTGAGTTCAAGGCAAGCCTTTTCGTAACTGCTTCTTCTCTTAATATACCTAAGTGTGCAAATTTTATTTAAAAAAATAAATGAAATCCTTTTAAGTGACATATAGTGCTTACTATCACTGAATACAGGAACAATGAGACCCGCGTAAACTACTGATCCCCTGGGAACATGGCTGCGAATGTCCTGGTTTCGCCTTTTCTGCAGGCGAACTAGAAACAAAATGTGCTACAGAAAAATGTCTCCATCCTCCGGCGGTTTAAAACGAGTGCGCACTGCTTTTATTCAAACTAGACTTCATTTTGATATACCCAAACCTTTGTTACTCTCTAGAAAATCACTATCTCGTAAACGGCTGATCGTCTATGAAGGGCAGCTGCTAGACTATAAGAAAACTAGGACTGCACGGAAGGTGTTGCGACTTGATGCCACGCGTCTGATTTAGTATGACGTCATTCGAAAGCGTCACTGCTCGTTGCCCAGACACGTGTGAATTTTTTTCCCCGACGATATGAAAATGAAAATATGCACAACACCATACAACGATACCGTAGTACGGTGCACTGCTAAGAAACTGGCCAGAAACGTTTTCACCATCTGCGTCCTTTTTCTAACGCAAGACCTAAGCCTTCTCTACTTCTCCGCTAATTCCAGGTTACGATACGATAATTTCATATTTATGTCCCCCCTTGCACAGTCATTTGCTGGTTCATTTTATTAACCCAAGTAACAAATATGGCTAGCGCCGTTCCATTTTGATCGATACATGATGATTACATTAAACACTACTCCATAACTTTGGCATAATTGATCGGCATCTCCCAACACCTTCCCGCAACGACCACTGATAATCATAACACCTGCCCGTGACAGCGACACACACCATGTGCACCTAGGTCCCCCAAGGACTTATTTCGGGGTTCCGACTGTGCAGTGTTCATTTCATTTGGGCTTTTGTGTTCTCCGATTGGAGCATTTTTACGTTGATTCATGCAGACTAGCAACAGACATCCCACAGCTCGAACTGAATGTAGACGACACAGCGATATTTTAACTCTGTATTTTGTTTTCTATTATACTGAGGGTTTATTAAAGTGCCCTCAACCCTTCTACGGCCACACTCCGCGCAAATATTGCCTGACTTTCTTGTAGCGCCCGGAAAAGCTGAATACAGTGATGAAAGTGCGGCATACGGGGGGTGATTATACAGATCACTTAGGAATATACAGTGTTCGCATTAACTTGTCATTTTCGGATTTAAACCGGGTTTGAAACTGAGTAGTGGCCGGTTGATGATGCTTGTTAGAATTGAGAAATACCGATCGGAGGCACTGAGTGACGCCGAAACTAAATAAACTATATTACCGGAATTGGATTACATTGAATTCAAGATGTTACTTGATTTTCTGGGGTTTGAAGGAAAGCATATTTTCCAGTACCGGCCCCCCCCCCCCCCCCCCCCCCCATCCCTCCCCACCAGCCTCCCCCCTCCCCCTTTTAATTTTCCAAGGCCCATTTGTCAGTTTTGTCGGTATCACCGATTTTGACGGTGGGCGCTATAAAACAGCGATTGTAAAAATCAAAACGCGAACTGAATGTAGACGACTCAGCGATATTTATTTTTCTTGGCCTATATCCACTGTTTCTGCTTTTGTCTCTGCGAACTTCAACTTGTCCTCCGGTCTTCACGGTTCAACAAAAGGTTGAAAAGAAATACCACCTGTTACGGTTGATTCGAACTTTTTTCATGATTGTCATTAAAATTTGTATCTTGCATGACTTAAACACAAATTACTTTTTTCAAATTACTTTTACCAAGCAATATGTTTGGCTTCATCGACACGGTAATTTCACGGAGAGTTTCCAAACTGACGGAAGAGTCGACTCTGATTGGTCACTCAATAGATTTTCTATTTTCAATTTTATGTTCAGACTGAAAACATCTATCGGGTTAAAATAAACAGATCATACTGAATTATTATGCGTCTTAAACTCAGCATCTGAAGAAGCACTAGGTTAATTAGGCACTACCCGTAACTTAATGTGATCGTTGAACCCGCAGTTGAACGGACAGAATGAAAAGGTATTGAGATACTGTCTGAATGATCTGTGTGGCGAAATAGAAATGCCCGCACACGTGACATTACAAGAACATTTTAGCTTCACACTCTCTGAATGCGGCTTTTAATACTCATCTGTAAATCTGCCGGACAGTCTTTTAACAACTGCAGTAAACTCGGCAAGTGTACTGTTCACGGACCTTACTGTACATAGGTTAATTAGTGTCGAAGTTTCACGTCACAGTGTGGCTTGTACGATCCACTTACGCTCGGCCGGATTATCGGGTCTAAAGCCCGTTATGATCAGTGATCTATATTTAACAATAAAAAAAAATGTAGATGCCCCCCCCCCCCCCCCCCTTTTCCTCCGACTTGATAAAGTAGGGTTGGCCCAGAGAATCACTTGCTTTCCCCCCCCCCCCCTTCTCGACCCCCCCCTCCCCACCCCTCGGGCTATTCCCAGTGAAGGTTATCTGCCCACACTACTGCCGCCGAATCACTGGTACAGTTCGCACTCCGGCGCTAATTACGGCCAATACCTCACCCCGACTGTCCTGCGTTTCTCGGCGGGTGCAAATGCTTGAACGCGCATGAAGCAAGTCTTTCGGCGAAACCACAACACCTTCGGTAGAAACAGAGTTTCAGTCTACAAGCTAGTTTAGGGTATTAGGTCATAAAGCGAAATTAACCATCTCTCCCGCATTTACATCTGCCTCTTTTTGGACAGTGAGATCTGGTATTTGGGTGGCCGGTGACTGGGAAGGCCAGGGCGGGAGAGGGACTGTGAGGGGGTGTATGAAGGTGAAGATTTGGAAGGGATAGGGACTTCCAGCTCTCGCTGATTTCGTCCAAGGGGGGGGGGGGGGGCAGGGGAGGGGGGGGGGTTATCTCGCTGTCTGTCTGTCGCTCCGTCGCGCAGCGGCTGATGTTAACGCCGGGGCCGGGTGGTTGGTGGTGGAGGAGGCGGGTGGTGGCCGGTGAACCGTTGCTTTTAGCGCCAGGCTGGGAGGTGTTGAAGTGCCAACCACTCTAGCATTTCTTGTAGAAGTGGTGGCGGTGGTGGTGGTGGCCGGTAGAACCGTGGCTGGCTGTAGTAGGGTCTGGGGAAGTTGGGTGGTGGTGGTGGCGGCCAGTTGATCCTGGGCCGGGGGGTCGGTCGCTGGAATGGGCGGGGTGGGTGGCGGTGTTGCGGTGGCAGGCGAAGGTGCGGTGGCGGCGTGGGGAGTAGTGGCGGGCGTTGGTGTCGGAAGCGCTTGGGTGGCCTGTGCCGTTTTCGGGGGGCTGCGGCTGGTTTTTTGGCTGGTTGGTGCTGGTTGGAGTTGGTCGCTTGTGGTGCTGGGTCTGTAGAGGTGCTCTTCGTTTCTGTGGTTGGGGTGGGGGATGCGTCGGTGCCTACGTCTTGCTTGGGCGGGGCGGTGTTCCCGCATCCTCTGTTCTTGGTGGTGTCCTCTGTTCTTGGTGGTGGTGGTCGTAGTTCCTATCTTCTTTGTCGCTGTCGCTGGGGCGGCTGTTGTCCCTGTTGACTTTAGCTCTGGTGCTACTTGGCACTCGTTGTCCTTGTAGGTGGTGGTCACGTGGTGGTGGCTTGGCTGGCCGTATTTGTGGTCTTTGAGGGGTGAAGGTCTTTGAGAGCCCCGGCGTGCACCATCCACCGGGCGGCGACCACTCGGTGTGTGATCAGCCGAGTGGTGTTTAACTGTTTATGGCGGAGAATGAATCTGGCGTTTGGCTGGCCAGTAGGAGCAGGGGAGGAAGGGGAGAGACCGTAGGGTCGGCCGTAGGATGTCACGTGACATCCACTAATTACACCCTGACTCAAAATCCAGTTCTGATTGGGCGGCTTGCTCTCGTAGGTTCGCCCTCTCCATCAGCAATTGGCTGAAGGACAGCCTCCGGTCAAATCTGACACCCCCTTTCGTCAAATGACAACAAGCTGAATAGACGGACATCAGCATGCAGAAGTCAGGTTTTTAACGACCTGTTTGTCTCCATAGACACTGTTCGGAAATCAGAAGTAGATCACAAGTGAATGTCTTTTGACAAAATCAGTGAATTAAAAGCCTGTAAGCACTTATGTGTTAAGGGAATATCATTTTCGAGATTACGAACACACTTAGAAGTATTTCATTACTAATGGACATATTCGAAACTGTACCCTCTTTGGCCTGTAAGGGTTGTTGAAAAGGAAAGTATATCAAGCAGATTCATGAATTTTTTTTTTTAAATTGCTTGTTTTATACAGTCACATGGGTACATCAAACAATCTCTGAACAAGAAATGACTATCGGGTTCATGTTTACTGTAGCTGCCGCTGTTGTGTATAGACGGATCAGGAAAAAAAAGACAGTTGTTTTCACAAACACCTAAGCATTTTCGTGATAACTGGATCAACGAGTTTATCAATAGACGTGTTTGTCAGAGGAAATGGAAAGACTTGCAGGAGGCTGAATACCAGGACATGCTGTTACACTGGCATAAATTGTCCCTTGACAAGCGTAACATAACAGTGAGACAGAATTTGAACACAAATTGCAATAGTCGGAAAAAATGTTTTCCATGTACGACGCGTTTGTCGAGTGTTATCATCAAGTGGACAGTATTATTTAATGCCACATACAATGTAAAACTGAAGGGGTATGTCTTTCTGCATTGTGGTGAAGAACGTGTGGGGGGGGGGGGGGGGGGGGGGGGCTCATGTTTGATTCGTTCTGTTCTATTGAAGCGCAAAACCACACTCAATATATTCCTATAACATAACAAAGCCGTCTCGCAGAAGAATAAACTGTGCCAAACATGTACATGTACGCTGGCTCCCAGCACTGACATTAGACTGCTGGATTTTGGTCCTAGCTCGGGATCATGCTAAAACTAACCAAATAAAGACAGCTCTCCCCCACCACTCCCTCCAGTAGGTGATAAAAAGCTTTCATTTCACTGATCAGCTGCAAAGGCATAATTCACTACCACAATAAGCGGGTGGTGCTCGGCGATATTTTGAGCTCGGTGTCTACATACTGCTTCCCCATCCTGATGTTATTGATGGACAAGGCTTTTGAGTCAGGTGGTTAGAAAAATCCAAACAGCTGTTCTCAATTCCAGCCAGTTACAGTTGGTGCCGAACAACTTCTATATGTCTTAGTCTTGCCGCCGGAAATCTGTAAATCTGCCGGACAGTCTTTTAACAACTGCAGTACCAAGTGTGCTGTTCACGAACCTTACTGTACATAGGTTAGTGTCGAAGTTTCACGTCACAGTGTGGCTTGTACGATCCACTTACGCTCGGCCGGATTATCGGGTCTGTAACTGAGATCAAACGCGTAATGATCAGTGACCTAATAACAATGAAACAAACTACGTAGATGTCTCTCTCTCTCCCCCCCCCCCTCCCTCCACTTCCTCCGACTTGAAAAAAAGTAGGGTTGGCCCAGAGAATCCCTTGCTTCCCCCCTCCCATGTCCCCCACCCCCCAGCTATACCCAGTGAAGATTGTCTGCCCACACTACTGCCGCCGAATCACTGGAAAAGTTCGCACTTCGGCGCTAATTACGGCCAATACCTCTCCCCGACAGACCTGCGTTTCCCGGCGGGCGCAAGCAGCTAGGCTTCGCTTGAACGCGCATGAAACAAGTCTATCGGCGAACCCACAACACCTGCGGTAGAAACAGAGCTTCAGTCTACAAGCCAGTTTAGGGTATTAGGTCAAAAAGCGAAATTAACAATCTCTCCCGCATTTACATCTGCCTCCTTTTGGACAGTGAGATCTGGTATTTGGGTGGCCGGTGACTGGGAAGGCCAGGGCGGGTGAGGGATGAGGGGTGATCAGCCGAGTGGTGTTTAACTGTTAATGGAGAATGACTCTGGCGTTTGGGTGGCCAGTGAGGGGGAGGGGGGGGGGCAGGGGGGGGGGGAGAGACCGTAGGGTCGGCCGTAGGGATGTCACGTGACATCCACTAATTACACCCTGATTCAAATCCAGTTCTGATTGGGCGGCTTACTCACGTAGGTCCGCCCTCTCTATCATCAATTGGCTGAAGGATAGCCTCCGGTCAAATCTGACACGCCTTTCGTCAAATGACAACAAGCTGAATAGACGGGCATCAGCATGCAGAAGTAAGGTTTTAACGACCTGTTTGTCTCCATAGACACTGTTCGGAAATCAGAAGTAGATCTCAAGTGAATGTCTTTTGACAAAATCAGTAAATTAAAAGCCTGTAAACATTTATAGTGTTAAGGAAATATATTTTTCGAGACCGCTACGAACACACTAAGAAGTATTTCCTTTCTAATGGATATAATTCAAACTGTACCCTCTTTGGCCTGTAAGGGCTGTAGAAAAGGAAAGTATATCGAGTAGATTCCTGAATATTTAAAAAAAAATTGCTTGTTTTATACAGTCGCATGGGTACATCAAACAATCTCTGAACAAGAAATGACTATCGGGTTCATGTTTATCGTAGCTGCCGCTGTCCTGTATAGACGGATCAGGAAAAAAAAAAGACAGTTGTTTTCGCAAACACCTAAGCATTTTCGTGATAACTGGATCAAGGAGTTTATCAATAGACGTGTTTGTCAGAGGAAATGGAAAGACTTGCAGTAGGCTGAATACTAGGACATGCTGTTACACTGGCATAAATTGTCTCTTGACAACCGTAACACAACAGTGAGGCAGAATTTGAACACAAACTGCAACAGACGGAAAAAATGCTTTCCATGTACGACGCGTTTGTCGGGTGTTATCATCAAGTGGACAGTAAGGAATAATGTCATATACAATGGAAAACTGAAGGGGTGTCAGTGTCTGTCTGCATTGGGGTGAAGGTAGGGGGGAGGGGGGCTCATGTTTGATTCGTTCTGTTCAATTGACAGCGCAAAACCACACTCAACATACTCCTGTAACATAACAAATCCGTCTCGCAGAAGAATAAACTGTGCCAAACATGTACATGTACGCTGTCTCCCAGCACTGACATTAGACTGCTGGATTTTGGTCCTAGCTCAGGATCATGCTAAAACTAACCAAATAAAGGCAGCCCCCACCCCCACCCCCCCCCCCCACCCCCACCACTCCCTCCAGATTGTGATTTCATTTCACTGATCAGCTGCAAAGGCATAATTCACTACCACAATAAGCGGCTGGTGATCGGCGATATTTTGAGCTCGGTGTCTACATACTGCTCCCCCATCCTGACGTTATTTATGGACAAAGCTTTTGAGTCGGATGGTTGGAAAAATCCAAACAGTTGTTCTCAATTCCAGCCAGTTACAGTTGGTGCCGAACGGCTTCTTTACCTCTTCTTCCCGTGCACAAAGTTACCAAGGCAAATCTGTCGATCTGGGGTTCATTATTTTTTTCCTGTATTGTCTGCACAAAACACATAGCCAAATGAAAATTAGACAGATTTTATGAACCCACAAATATTTCACTCCTCGTCCTCAAACATAGCATGACATATCAGGCAGTGGAGAAGGCAAAAGTGGTCCGTCTTCACACACGCTTATCGCCCTGCTCTACCACCACCACCACCCCCCCCCCCACCCACCCCTCTTTCCCCCTTACTTTTTGATTTCTCGGGCAGTGGTTTACCGTCTTAGTGCCATCTGCATCAGGTTAAAGGTCCCAAACAAAACCTTGGAATCACACACGTCGTTCCCTCTTGGGGAGTAACTAATCTGCCTCTCATTAGCACCTAAATTACACCTCTGACTACACCTCAAGTACACCTAGAGCTACAGCTAAGTTACTTTTGAGTCGGATCCGGCAAATGGTTGGAAAAATCCAAACAGCTGTTCTCAATTCCAGCCAGTTACAGTTGGTGCCGAACGGCTTCTCTTCCTCTTCTTCCCGTGTACGAAGTTACCAGGGCAAATCTGTCGATCATGAATTCAGTTTATCTGTATTCTCTTCACAAAACACATACCCAAATGAAAATTAGACAGATTTTATGAACCCACAAATATTTCACTCCTCAGTCGTGGTCATGAAGGGCATCAAACAAAGCATGACATATCTGGCAGTGGTGAGAAGGCAAAAGTGGTCTTCACACTATCGCCCTGCTCTCCACCCCCCCCCCCCCCCCTTGCACTTTTTTTTTCGGGCATTGGTTTACCGTCTTAGTGCCATCTGCATCAGGGTAAAGGTCCCAAAACAAAATGTTGGGACGACACACCTCGTTCCCCCTTGGGGAGTAACTGATCTGTCTCTCATTTATCACCTAAAGTACACCTCTGACTACACCTCGAGTATACCTAGAGCTACAGCTAAGTTACACGTCAACTGCTGTATGCATGTGTTTGTGGGTACATGTGCGCGCACGCACGCAGGGAAGAGCAGTGGAGGGACCTTGTGTTATGTGTCCATGACAAAAGACCATGACAAAATAATTTCCGCTCACTTCTAACCCCCCCCTTCCACCTCTCTCTCTCCCCTCCTCCACCCCCGATTGTTTGATGTTTTGAAGGCTATAAAGTAACATGTCAGGCACATTGCAACCCCCCCCCCCCCCCCCGTCTCCCTTCTTTAATTCTCCCTGAATAAAAAAAAAACATTTTCCTAGGCTTCCACTGCAAGTATGACCAATGCCTAAAAATAAAGAGGTTGAAACTTTCATTAATTGGCACCTGAACTACACCTCAACTACCCCTGAGTTACACCTCAACTATGTATATGTGTGTGTACGTGAGTACCAGGGAAAGGTGGACTGACCTGCTCCTGATTAGTACCTAAACTACGCCTCAAGTACACCTACACCTAAGTTACACCTCAACTGCTGTGTGCATGGGTACATACAACTATCTCTGAACGATAAATGACTATCGGTTCATGTTTACCGTAGCTGCCGCTGTCCTGTATAGACGGATCAGGGATACAAGACAGTTGTTTTCACGAACACTTAAGCATTTTTGTAATAACTGGATCAACGTGTTTATCACAAGACGTGTTTGTCAGTGGAAATGGAAAGACTTGCAGTAGGCGGCTGAATACCAGGACATGCTGTTACACTGGCATACATTGTCCCTTGACAAACGTAATAAAACAGTGAGGCAGAATTTGAACACAAACTGCAAATAGTCGGAAAAATTGCTTTCCATGTACGACGCGTTTGTCGAGTGTTATCATCAAGGAGACAGTAATAAATAATGCCATATACAATCTGAAGGTTTTGTCTCCCACCATTCCCTCCAGTATGTGATAAAAAGCTTTCATTTCACTGGTCAGCTGCAAAGGCATAATTCACTAAACACAACAAGCGGGTGGTGATCGGTGTTATTTTGAGCGCGGTGTCTCCCCCATCCTACTGTTATTTATGGGCAAGGCTCTGAGTCAGATGATTGGAAAAATCCAAACAGCTGTTTTCAATTCCAGCCAGTTACAGTTGGTGCCGAACGGCTTCTCTACCTCTTCTTCTCATGTACAAAGTTACCAAAGCAAATCTGTCGATCCGGAGTTCAGTTTGCCTGTATTCTCTCCACAAAACACACACCCAAATGAAAATTAGACAGATTTTATGAACTCAAAAATATTTCAGTCCTCGTGGTCCTGAGGCGTATCAAACATAGCATGACATATCAGGCAGTGGTGAGAAGGCAAAAGTGGTCCATCTTCACACACTCTTATCGCCCTGCTCTAACACCACCCTAAAATAAAAGAGGTTGAAACTTTCATTAATTTGCACCTAAACTATACCTCAACTACACTTGAGTTACACCTCAACTGTGTTTGTATATGCCAGGGAACGGTGGACTGGTCTGCCCCTGATTAGCACCTAAACTACGCCTCAAGTACACCTACACCTAAGTTACACCTCATCTGCTGTGTGCAGGGTACATACAACTTTTTGAAGGTCAGAGAGTAATATTATTACATGTCGGGCACATTGCACCCCCCCCCCCCCCCGGCCAATCCTCCCTGAACAAAAAACATATTCCTAAGGTACCACTGCGTGTATGACGAATGCCTAAAGCACCTAAACTACCGCTCTGACTACACCTTAAGTACACCTACAACTACACCCAAGTTACAGTCTCACTCTCAACTGTGTGTATAGTGCATGCCAGGGAAGGGTGGGGGGGGGGGGGGGGGGTAGGCCTTGTGTCATTGACAAAAGATTTATTGAGATAACCTTTAAACGTGAAAGTCCTCTGGATTTAACACAGGTGGGTAGGCCAGCAACTCCACACTTAGTGAGGCTAAACATACTACTAATACTACTTTTCATAGATGACTGATCTTGCCTTTAAATTGTTTTACTTTTGAGAATATACCTGTCAGCCAGATTTGACTAGTATTTGTGAAGCAGTCAGATCTGCCAGCTATGTCGCGTTGAGATGTAGAAGAATTTTAGAGAAATAAGCAGTACTTTTGGTGTCAATTTGACTGTCCCACCAGCGCTCTGTTAGGATATTAAAAATGGCTTTTTAATAAACCAAAATTTTACATATTCTGACCACCACCACTACCACAAGGAACACCAACAATAAAATAAAAAAAGGATGAAAAAGAGAAAAAAAAAATGCAAGCAGTTAACCCACTGTCCTTATGTATTAACATGAACTAAGGATTCCTCTTTTTTTTTTTAATAGAAAAAATAACAGTCCCAGAACGTATATATTTGAAAAAAGCACTGTCAAGGGAGAGAATTGTGCATGATAGACCAATGATCATAGACATATCCCACTGTTCCAGCCCCTTGGTGCATGGAAATTTAAATCTAGGTCCCCCAAGTGGGGGTCCAGATATCTAGCTGGTATGGACAGCTGTTTCGGTCTAGGTGACCTCATCAGCACGCCATCGGCAATACTGGAGGATGAGATGGAACTTCTGCCTACCTGCAAAGAAGACCACATTTTACTGTGGTTTCTGCAGGGGCATACATTCCATGCCTCCACCTAGAGCCAAATTTTTATGCACCCTAAGAGAGAACTGCCGTAAAAGTCCCCCACGTGGGGGACCTAGATTTAAATTTCCTGCACCAAGGGGCTGGAACAGTGGGATATGAGATACGCCCCCCTTTGGGTGGGGGTGGGGGCTTCCATATGCATTGCTTCCAGTCACTTACTTAGCGCACCCCCTCTTTCCTATTTTTTTTTTTTTTTTTTTTTTGTGCTTGGACTAAAGTAGATTTATGATCATTGGTCTATCATGCACAATTCCCCCCTTGACAGTACTTTTTCCTACTCACTTGGTAGTTTCTTCTAAATTACAAGCACTGGCAGTCAACTCTTTCGGTCTAGATGTTTATATTCGAGCTCAGAAACGCTCCAGTTATGTTCTCTTTGAATGTCAACTGATTATCATGGTCCTCTCATAGCGTAATGTCTTCCATTAAACAGCATCGGGGATGAAACGTCATGGGACGAAATGTGATTGGGACGAACGGTATGGGCGAATGCGCGTAGGGCGAAGATAGGCATAGAACAAGAGGCTCAAAGAACAAGTCCTTCGAAGCTTTCTAACGCTAAATAAACAACTTTTACGGCACGTACAACCTCAAATATATGAATATTACTACTTTAAGTACTCAATAATATGTTTTTATGTGGTAATTTGGGCTTAGGAGAGGTTATTTCGATTGGTTTCGGACAGCGCGATCGTGTAGCAAGGGAAGTAATCGACGTGTCAACGGTTGTCGAAAACGGCTTACTAGTACAACTAAATCAACTTTAATGTAAACCAAACTTCTAACACATGATTATTTTGTGTTTAGGTACGCAATAATAGTATAGATATGGTTATTTTTAGCTTAGGACAGGTTATTCCGGGTTATTCCGGGTTATTCCGGGTTTTAGTAGGACCCGGCGTATCCTCACAAGATGGCGGCATGGCAACCAATCCGTCTAGCAACGCGATTGACTTCCCGAGCCCTATACTGAACAGGCGCCGTACACGCATGATTGACAGCAGGAAAGTGAACGATTGGCCGGTGTAATTAAAAAACAACAACCATCTTTACGTACAGAACAGAACGGAAGAAAACTGTCGTTGTTTGCTTACTTATGAACACGTTTGTGATCCAGTAGTAAGTAAACTGATGAATTTCAGTGAGTGCGGCAATCCGTTGCCTCTGCCAGTTGGCCAGTGTAATGTACGTCAGTACGGCCTGTCAGGAACGGCTATCAAGAATTATCATAACTCATATTTTATATAAATGCTAATCTGTCGCAGTCTTGAAACTGTTTGGTCGTAGGAGAGACCATTCCAGTCTAGGCCGATCTCGACTGATCTGGAGTCAGTGGTTGTACCGGCTACACTGAGGCGTATAGTTCGTCCACACTAGTTGTATGGTCCGTCAAGGCTAGCAGCAGTTGCTCTCAAAACGCGAAGATCACTCTTTCTTCTTCTTCTTCATCATAATGTGGTTATCCCATAGTTAAGTGTGGGGCTTGCTTAACCCTTTTCATCCTGGTACACTATTGCTTGAAATTAATTTGACTGATAGTTCAAGGTTAGTGCCAGAATTGCTTGGCGCATGAGGCGCCAAGCGATTCTGGCACCAACCTTGAACTAACAGGGTTGATCTATCTCCTAATCTGTAATGTAGTTTTCATAGGACAATACGCATTTTTTTTTTGAAAATCAACCTCAGGATGTAATGGGTTAAAGTGACCTACTCCGGGCAGTAAAAGGTTAATAGATCACACTTAAAATCTTGTGTCAGCTCTTTGTATGTCTTACAATAATGCTGAATTTTTATGGGCTACCTTAAATTATGAAGTTTGAATGTCATAAATGAAAGACTTTTCTGCTCATCTCCTCCTTTGTAGGCAGGAGAGTTCCTTCCATTAAGCTCAAAAGGCAGTGGAAAAGCTCTGGTATGCGCGCCTACTCACATGGATTGTGAACAGAATTTAAGGGTAGAAAGGTCTTAGTTGAGACAAGACAACATTGATAAAACCTCCCATGGAGCAGATCGCTTTACAGGAGGACAAAAGCTATCACTGTTTTGAAGCTTTGACCACTTTAGATTGAATTTATTAAAGCATGTTAACTGTTTTAGCCGTTGTTTTTGTTTTCAGGGTGAACCGATGACAATGATGCTAGGCAGCATGCATGGGACAGCCACATTAGCAAGTGACATTTTGGCCATCACCTTTAAGTATAGGCATTCAGGCTAGCTTGACGTAACGGACTGAAGTGAGGAATCATGAAATACTCAGGTTTTGCACAATGTAACTGACTCATTGTGTAATTATGGCAACAACTGGGTCAGGGACTAGTCTTGGTCAAGCAGGTGCTCCACCAACAGCCTCATCAAGTACTGCAGGAGGAACAGGACTTGGTATGCCAGCCGCTAGACCACAGACAACAGTGACACTCATTCAGAACTCTCCCCCAGCTACAGGGCAGGCGCACCAGAGTTTGTCTCTGGGGTCCGCCATGTCATCTCACACCCTAGCTCCTGTGAGTATACCCAACATTCCAGCCACCAGCACACCATCCATCTCTGCTGCTACAGGACCTTACCAGCAGGGCGTAGCCTCAACAGCGAATGACATGTCCGGCGTGAGCACAGGGTCTGCTGGCAGTAATAATGGCAGTACACCATCACTTCAGGCATCCTCACCTCCACTGCTGTCTCCCCTGGCAGCTCAGTTCCCACAAGGAAAGGTCTGTAGAATGCAGTTTGAGTTTGCAACAGGTGGAGGATGGCAGACATTTAACGATGACCAAGACATTTTTCTTGGCCAGGTAGAAAAAGAGGACAGGATGAATGAGTTCACCAAGCTGAACGAGTCATTTAGAGTGACCACAGCCACAGTAGATACCAGTACAGGTGTGATCATTGTGAAAAAACAAGGGCGGACGAGTCATGAGAGAGGAAAGAAGTGGGTTGATGATACAAAAGGAAAGATTATGGCTGTCATTGGGACTATCAAGTTTGAAGTTCTACAGCCTGGCCACCTATCTGAGGAAATTCAGAAATGTGTGCTTGCTAGATTCAGCAGCACCAAATTATCCTGTCACTTAAGTCAAGATAAACAGAGCCTTCTCATTTTGTCCAGTGACGGCACTGAAGTCCAAAGTGCGAAGGCCTTTGTGTCCACAATGCTACAGAGTGGAGCGAGTCAGCATGTTAGTTCATTTACTGTCTCCAGCTCAACATCAACAGCAGTGATGACCCACACACCAACACATACTTCACTGAATCAAAGTTCTTCAGCGACAGTGACTTCCACTCCTGTCAGTGCCCAGAGCACCACTAGCACTGTCACCTCAGCACCTGCTGGTAGCGCTGCATCCTCAGCAACTGCTCCGGCCCATCAGATTCAGTTGAGTCTTGCCACACCAACACTTTCCACATCAAACAACCTTAGTAACACTCTCACCTTCACTGCCAGCATTTCAGGAGCAGCTGGTCGAGTCCCATCACTTAGCATGACCAACGCCTCTCCAGCACAGAAAGGGTCATCTGGTCAACAACTGCCAAGTCCAGCTACTGCCAGTGGGGCAAACCTAGTGACACAACCAGTGCAGTCTGCCCAACAGGTCAGCTCTAACCAAGGCGTATCAGCTAAAGTAACAGTAAAGATTACACAGCTTGAAGGTAAATTTTTGAGCAGTGAAAAAGTTTCTTTGGATTTGCTTAGCCAGCTGATGAGCAACATGGTGATTATTGATGTTAAGAGCATTCCCAGCGGCAATATCACAGTTGAGCAAGGGGATCCTGTGAAGGTTGGCACAATCATCAAAAATATGGTGGGCATGACAACGCTTGCTTCTCAGGAGGATGACTGTGACATGTTAAGAGTTCTTGAGGTTTTTAAAGAAAAGTTCCCCTCACAAACAGACCATGAGTACAATAAGAAGCGATCAGAATTTACTGTTGTTTATCAGAAATGCATAGAGTCTGAGATATTGTCAGCCATACTCAAGTTAAAAACTGTCAAAATACTGATTCCAGTCCCTGCCTTCAAAGCGTGCTTTGTCAAACAATATCTGCTGGCAGTTAGAACTGAAATCCACAGCAGTGTTCAGTTCCCTGTTGACATTGAGGTTGGTCAAGACTCCAAGGGTCAGTCTGGTATCTCCATCTCAGCTGAAAGGAAGTATTTCCCTGATGCCCAGAGGGTGGTTGAGAAGTTTCTGGCACAACTCCAGCAGACAGAAGTGGAGGTTGATGCTGCCCTAGCCGTCTACTTGCAGGGAGTGACGGGTGTGAAGACTGTGCAGGCTCTGGAGCAGAAGCTGGCTTGTCAGGTCACAGTGCAGTCTCCACTGCTGCAGGTCATCATGCAGGTGACTTCTCCCAAAGGTCAGCAGCTGCTGGTGTGTGCGGGCAGGATGGCCATATCTGACTGTCAGACGCTGGTCATACCACTACAGGATGGGCAGATGCAGTGGCGAGAACACCACACACAGATCCTGAAGAGAGGTAAAAACTTTCATAAAAATAGAGAAACATCTGCACTGTATTTCTCGTGTTAACAAATAGATCCAAAGATTACGGTATTACTGGTAGATGATTATTTTTGTTTGACCCCTTGCTGGAATCATGGCAACAAAAAGCGCTGCCGACACCCAAAGTGTTAACAGTAGTTGCCGTTGTTCATCTGCTTTCCTGGCCTGCTTACCCTCAGGCTCATTCAGCAGGATCAGAGGATTGTGTGTATGGCTGCTTTTATTTATCCCCACCAGACAGGTTGCCATACATAGACTTCAGATGGTTTATTCAATGGCTGTTCTGGTGGGGGGGGGGGGGGGGGGCATAGGGACATGTATCCCCCCCCCCCAACCCACCCACCTCTGTCATCTCTGAAAACAAACTTGTTTGTAGTTGGTCATGCAAAACTGGTTATGGGCATTTCTTGCTACTGTTTGACTTTTTCTTTTCTTGTACAGTGTATTTCATTGTGATCCTTAGAGGATCGGAGAGTGGGCGTAATGTGTTCATGGGACTAGTCAAATGAACTCACTTGGCATTGCTGACCTGCACCCCTTCACAGTACGTCAGATATAAAGTTTCATGTGCCCTGCACTCACAGGGGCTCATGAAAAGCAGTAAGGGTACCTCTTACTTTGCGATACATTCTTTATAGCATTCTCAGACGAGGCAGCCATCTAGTAATAAGCTGCTGACTGTTGGTCCAGACGAGGCAGCCATCTAGTAATAAGCTGCTGACTGTAGATTCACTGCAGCTATTTAATCACCGCTGATCTGGGGCCCCACCCAGTCCCTCAGCCTTGTACCTCAGCAGTAACCCTTTGTATGCAATACCATCTTATCCCTTATCATTCAGAATACACCAGTGTGTGAAATAAGTTTGACTAAAATAGTTAAAGGGTAGTACCAGAATAGCTTGGCGCCTCTAGGCGCAAGTTATTCTGGCAAAACCCTTGAACTAAAGCCATTGGTCTATATCCTTATCTGTAAGTACTATCTGTAGCTTGCATATGAACAGTGTACAAATTTGAAGCTTTTAGCCTCAGTATGATATGGGTTATTGCATCCTCAGACAAGGCAATCATTTATGTCTAAGTCTATGATTGTGCAGTGACGTCAGAAAGCAAGAAGTCAGCCTCAAGCAGTGTTAGTGGTCAATCACCGGGAGTCACTTGTAGGTGGACTTAAGTCACCTGTTGATTGGATCTGCACATGTCCCTGATAGTTGTTTCAATGTTAGTGATGGACAGGTAGATGAGACTGTTAATCCCATCACAAATGCTCCAGCTGCACAGCGGGCCACCAGATCAGCTTTTTGAGGTAGTCTTAGTGGACATGCACCATTGCCCCGTTGCCCATCAGAACATCATTGTAGTCATTGACATTTGCCTGTCACCAGTAGTCCGATTGCTAAGGGGAGAATTATACATTTTGGGCTGATTGCCACAAAATTTGGCACAGGGGTAGAAAATCACGATATAGTAAAATTCCATGCCAGATCACAGAGCTTACGAATGGCGGAAATCGCCATGTGTCCATCTTTATTTATGTATGTCAGTGTGTGTGGATCAGAGGGTGAGTTAGAGTTAGAGTGATTCCTGTCGCTACGCGAGCCCACAGAGCGTACTAATGATGGGAAGCGCCGTGTGTCCGTCTTTATTTGTGTGCGCCGACGTGTGTTGATCAGAAGTTGGCTTAGAGAGAAGGGAAATGGATCAGCATAATAAGCCTAAAAATATGAACAACTCTGAATGTTCCTAAAAGAAAAACGCATCTGAGCTCCAAACAAAACAGTAGACTTTTGGATGAAATCCTCATCTTGTTTTTAAACCGTTGCCACCTGATACGTTGCATACTCCTTTACACCTGTTGTAACAGTGTTGTTTAATTCAACATAATTCCTTCCTCTTCACAAACGATGGTCTGAATATGCAAAGATATATGGAAATCTAAGAGAAATGTACATACTACCGATACCATGGAGGGTGTAAATAAAAACACAGTTTAGCTTATTTAAATATAGCTACCATAGTAGCAGCTTGTCTTTCATGTCCAAAGCCATATGACTTAGTGCCAAAAGGTGAGCAAGAAGTTAGTGACCTCTTTTGACAGAAAATAAAAACTGTAAAAAAAGGGTATGTGTTGATGCTGACATGTGGAATGTGTGTGTGAATGATGGAAGATATAGCGGAAATAACTGCTCCTCCTAACAAGCAATGTAACAAGCGGCAGATACTAAAACATCCGATTTACAGCGAAAATTCAGCCTTGGAAAACGGACATCGACATGCCATCCGACTTTGTCGATCTTGCGTGCAAATGCAACGCCAACAAACCTGGTGCTGATCATGTTTATGTGTTCTGGGAACATTGTTCTAATTATCCACGTGTCCACAAAACTTGAACCCCTTTGTTTTATTGCTGTTGAAAATATCTGTCGTCGGACATCAGGTTTGTCGCAATGGCAGTACCGTAGTTTCTGCGAGCATTTTTACAGCGAAAAAGCACGCTGATTTAACTGAATACAACATAGATACTTCGTTTTACTTCCATAGTGTCTTTCATCAGCTTTCACATTACTTTTATGTCAAAGTTTTCTAAGCTGGCAAACAATTTGTGAGTGGACCAATTTTTGTCGCAAGATCTGACATTCGACTATTTGCAGTAGTTCAATAATAATAATTGACTTAACTTTCAAAGTTCATTTTCTGAAAAACCATTTAAGTTATTATCTTCTTATTTCACAGGCACATTACCTGTACCATGTACATAATAAAAAAGCATTTTGTGATACTTCATGTCAAACATAATTTTGTTACCCACATGTCATTTTTCTGTGTGCACCTTTTGGCATTTAGTCAAATGTGTCTCATTAGTTAAAGCCATATACAGAGATCACAGGTGCGGGATGGTCATTGCATCATTACTGCTAGCACAGGTAGTAGCAAATAGTACCAAGGTTGGTCACACCTGAGAATCCAGCATGCAGTTGAGTCACGTTACTTAGATTATCCTCTATGGGAATGAACTCTTCCTGTCACCCTCAAAGTGGTGACACAGTTACCTCTCTTCTGGCCACGGAGTCATGTGACTACAGCGAATGCCAACAATAGTATGGCTGATGACAAAGGGGAAGCTTTCAGTAAAGCCGTCATTGCAGGGCACAACGCAATGTTGCTGGGACAAGCAGCGATGCGGGAAATGGTGCACCTTACCGCGACAACAGGCATTGCAGCAACACTGTTCGGTGGTATGATGCTTCACAAGTGAGGTAATATTATGTTACCATTTCGAAGGTGACAGAAAGAGTTAATTCCCTTAGGGGGAGATGGGGATGAGGACCATAGAGCGTATATATAGGGAGAGGCTATCTGGCACTTATCAGCGTAGGGACCGTCAGCGTAGGGACCGCCCGCCATACTGCGGGTTCCACAAACCGCTACCTCCGCACTGTGTTTATGCGATAGCATGTATATACTGCTGCCTTTTAACACCTGTCAGAGATAAGGATAATGGAATGCCAGGCGTGTGAACTGTACAGACTTGTACTTGGCGTGCATTTCCAAAATAATACACACATTATACACTAATCAAGTGGTCTAAAAGCGTTTCAGTGTTTCCTGGCAACCGGTTACTGATCTTACTTTACGTAAGTTTAGACAGGACTATGACTGTGCTATGCTTGCGGAAGATCCACTAAAGTTTTTGAATGTTATCTTGGTGCCATATTTCTAAGGAATCGCGCCAAAAGTATTGCTCTGCTCTCTACTCTGCTTGGTCGATCCATTTGGCTCGGCAGCCGGATGCCAGTCGCTTATGGAAATCAGTCGCATCTTTAGTTCCCTGTTTTTACGGCACCTCTGTGTCCCTACGTGACTGATCCATCTCTCTTGCCCCATAACATATTAGTATATACACTATGTGCATACTGTGGATGAAATGAAAAACATAAGTTCTTAGGACTGCCTTCTTCCTGCACGCACACCGACTGCATAACACTCCCGGACTGACACCCACACACGCACACACCCGCCATCACACACACACACACACACACACACACACACACACACACACACACACACACACACACACGCACGCACGCACGCACGCACGCACGCACAGACAGAGAGAGAGAGAGAGAGAGAGCCTGAGAGAAAGAGAGAGAGAGACAGACAGACAGACAGATGATGATGGAACATTTTTATTCAGGATAAAAAGTTATCTTCCAAACTGCCCTGCTACTCTACACATACAAAAATACACCAGATGATACAGCAAAAGATAAAACATATAATAAGTAAAAAGACCCATCCCCCCCCCCCCCCCCCCATCTCACCCTCAGAAAAAAAAATTAAAATAAAATTAAAAATAAATAAATAAAAATTAAAAAATTAAAAATTAAAAAATATATATGTACAAGTATGAACCTGACATGTTAATGCAGACAATCGAACTATTACATATTCTGCAGCAACAGTAGAAGATTATTAGGTAATAAGGAACCTGTCACTAACTATACGAATAGTAGCATAATAATGGAGCCGAACATACTGTTACTTCTGAAGTAAATATTTATGGAGGCGATCTTTGAAGACGCTAATCTTACAAATGATTTCAGGTGTGGAGGTAAAATATTCCACGCTTTAGCACCTGAAAAGGAAAGGCTGGTTTTACAGATGTCTAATCTAATTTTTGGAAGGTGGATCAAACTATTTCTCGTGTTTTTCCTATTATTGTCGGAAAATAGAGTTTTTAGATAGGGTGGGGCTTTTCCGTGCATGATCTTGTGCAGTAGAACACAGCGATTAAATTCAAACTGTTTATTCAATGTTAGCAACTTGAGAGATTTTAATTTTTCGTCAGTCGAAGTATGACCGGGAAGTAATAATTTAATGCCCCGACGATACAAGGAATTAACTTTTTTCATGTGAACTTCGCTGCATCCATCCCAGACGGTAGAACTGTAGTCACAATGCGTTTTAATATGTGTATGGAAAAGAGTTAACGGATATCGTATTAACTATATGGCGTAGTTTTGATAACAGAAATAGATTTTTGGAGATTGTTTTGCATACAGAGTCAGTATGCAGTTTCCAGCTTAATTGGTTGTCCACTATAACGCCTACTAATAAGCGATGCCTAGTTACTTGTTCTACAGGCAGGCTATATAAGGAGAGTGTTAAAGGTGGTAGGCCATGCTGGTGTTTCGGACGTGTAGTAACTAACATGCTCTTTGTCTTTAGAATACTAATAATCATGTAATTATCACTGCACCAGCCACAGTGACAGAGGCAGAAGAAACAGAAACACAGACAGAGGCTGAAACAGACAGCCACAAGAGGCAGAGACAGTGACTGATAGACAGACAGAAGAGGCAGAAATACTGACAGACAAACCAACGCCGGAACATGAACTCTGAAAATGGAGCCGATTATTTTATTATGCAGACGCTTTCTGAGTCTTTCGTGCCGAACTCTATAAATAATGTAAAAAGAATCTGACATTCACTGTCAGTGTTTCAGTGACTTCCGTAGATATGGATTTACACACTCATACCTATCTTTATGAACAGATAGAACGGTATGACACGCGAACATTTTCAATTTATACCATGAAAGTATCGTATTTTTAGCCGACTAAACAATACAAAATGTTCAATGGTGGCGTCAGAACAGCACATTTGGGAGCTGTACACCGAAGACTTTATTTTTGTACAGGTGGGACATAGCCCATTACAGTTCAAAAGTTTGTGCATTTAGGAGCTTAGGTATTCTGGCACCACCTATGAACTATCATGGTTTGGCGCTGAGCTATTCTGGAACCACCCTTGAACATGGTCGAGCCTTCTAGGTGCCACTCCACTGAAGCTATTCTGGCGCCACTCAGGCTTGATTATCACTACTGAGGCGCCAAAGCTATGTTGCTATCACACTTGAACTATCATGGTAGGCGCTAAGCTATTCTGATACCACTCTTGAATATGGTCGCGATCACTCTAAGTGTCATGCTATTTTGGCACAGCCCTTGAAATAGTGGTAGGCGGTAGAGCATTCTGGCACTACTTTTCACGTCAGTATGTGGTCGTGATCATTTTAGGGGCTAAACTATTCTGGCACTACCCTTGAACCATCATGGTCGATCTATCTTCTGTACATGACAAGCCTCGATGCGTTAATGAGATCCAGCCCGTCATTATATGTGAATGCAAACGTGAACTGTCTCTGCCGCTAGTGCCAGAAACGCTGGCGTCGGAACTCTCAAGATGGCGGCCGCTGCCTACGCGACGCCGCGCGCTGCGAGGCTAGAACCGCCACTCCCTATTATATACGCTCTATGATGAGGACAAGTGTGGCTTGGCTAAAAGCGGTGTGGTGTCTGAAAAAGTCATTGTTCATCAAATACAGTTAAACAGCTCTGATCCCTTTCTAGCTAAGTTTAAAAACATCAAGGTAATGAAAAGTTTCATAATTAGGACCACACTTTTTATTCCCATATACACATGTACATGTATTCAAATAAATGACTAGTATGTCTCTAAGGTTTAGGGGAGAGGGGTTTGTAATAAGTGAAAAGCATACACAAGTGAAGATGAAAATTACCTTTATTTCCCCTGTTTGATATGTGTATTCATGTATGTATGTGTATACGCGTGTGTACACATGTGTAATGGTGCGGACACAGACAAGCACACAGGCCACGAAGGCTTGTAAGGGAGAAGTCTAACAAAGTCACGGGGACATTTGTTTTCTTTATTCCACCTAAAAGCAGCGTAGAGGCAAAGCAATCAGTCCCCAATTCTTCAGTCCAGTAGCAGTACTGCCATCTCTCATTTAACCCAAACAAAATGGCTTGCTCAAATGAAGGTTCAAAACTACCTCTGGTCATGAAGTAATCTGATTGGTTGAGGGTTGAACTAATTATAAGCAGTGCCCCTTGCTGACCCCTAAGCTAGTTACCAGAAGTCAATGGGAAACAATCTAGTAGTAATTGCAAGAGTTGTTTCCCTTAGACAGTAAAGACAAGTGACCATAATATACAATGAATGCTTATAAAACGCAAAAAAAGAAAGAAAATGATACAGGAATAAACAAACAAACACAGTGACCAAAAGACCACATCATCACACATGAGCAGGCTAGTATATTTGTATTTTCATTTAGCTGTGTATCTATCCCCTAAAATGAGCAGCAGCCGCCATAAGGAGACTGTCCTTACTCAGCCCCACATCGGGCACATGTATGTTACGCACTCTTACTTACTAAAACAGGATGAGCGTCCATGGTGTTTTGCCTGCAACGAGCAGTTTTCTGTTTGACACTTTTTGCTGTCTTTTTCCAATCTAATTGACACAAGATATAAAATTTCACAGCAGACTCCTTGAAGGTTTTGTTCCGGGATGTTCCCCCGGACAAAATCTTCAATTTCTTGAGAGAATGCAATATTTTTAAAAAGATCTGAGCATTCATAGACTATGTGAATTTCCTTATTTTGCCCTTTTTTACAGTCTGTAGACGTTTCTTTTAAAGACTCGTGTGCCATTTAACCTGACATATTTTTAAGGTATATTTACATCTTGTCTTAAGACCTTTCTTTTAGTCTGGCTGACCAGATTTTTACCCATCCCACCGTGAGATGGCCTTAGTCGACTGCTCGGCGTTGAACCCCAATAATCAGACCAACCCTAAAATGATGCAGATCTGTAAATATGGACATAATTTACCAGGTGAGGGGAGGTTGGCAAGGGTCTTTATGGGGTCTTCATGCAGTTTCATTTGGCAGCTACCTAATATGTTCCTAGTGACTTGTATATAGGACTAGGTTTAAAAAAATATAGCTTTTTCAGATTTGACTGATTCACTACAGACTTTTGGATGGAACATGTTTCATTCATGTGTAAAGCAGGACTTGATTAGTAAACAGTCCACTTTCCAAACCCTCAGTAATGCATAGGAAACACCTGTATGAAATAAAAAAATTACATATAAATTGGAAGAGTTTGATGCCCTAGCATTTTCTTAGTTTATATGTTGCTATACATTCATGTCTTGACCAAATGACAATGTAGATTAATTGTCTCTAGGGAAAACAGCAGAATGCCACTTGCATTTTGTTTACTGATATCAGGGAATGTAGTGGTGCATATTTCATGTATGTGTGTGCAGGTGAGCAGGCTAGCATATTTTGTATGTTTATTTAGCTTAACCCTTATCATTCGGAATACACCAGTGTGTGAAATAAGTTTGACTAAAATAGTTCAAGGGTAGTGCCAGAATAGCTATTCTGGCACCACCCTTGAACTGGAAGCCATTGGTCTATATCTTATCTGTAAGTACTATAATGTAGCTTGTGTATGGCAGTGTACAAGTTTGAAGCTGTTAGCCTCAGTATGATAGGGGTTAATTGTATCCTAGAAATGATACAGCTCAGTAATTAAAGGCAAGTTCTAGTATTATTCTAGTGTGCAAAATATCTTTGGGCTGACATTGGCTGCAGTCAGCCTGTGTGCAGGCCAACTGCAGCCAATGTCAGCCCAAGGACATTTTGCACACTGGGATGGTGATTCACACATATTTCTCTGCACTACAATCGATTTGTTGATCTGTGTTGATTTCTTTGGTAGGTTTTCTATCAACTGACATACATCAGTACTCCAGTGAGGTTGGTCCACCGTCAAAGTCTCTGACCATGGTTCTGCAGTGCAATGGCGTGGCTGCAGCAGGGCAGAGCATCATCATCATGGCCATCCCAACTTTCTCCAATAAGAAAAAGTCAGCCAAACAACTGCAGGCTGCTTACAAAGAAGCTATAAATGCAGCCACTACAAGCATTGCCTTGCCGCTAAACCTCTCTGTAGACATCCCCTTGGATGTTAGCATCAAGGCTGCTATGCCCACAGTTAAGGATGTCATGGAGAAGGGAGGTAACCCTTGCAACATGGTGCTTTTCCTTGACTCGCCATCTGTGGCAGAAGTGAAGGGCGTGATGGCTGGCATACAGCGGAGGCTGTCACCACTCTGGGATGTCAGAGTTCCTGCAGGTGAAATGCTTGTGACAAACATCAGGCCTCACAAAATATAGGCGATAATGAAAAGAAAGCTTGAATTGTTATTATCTCTTTCAGCCCGACGCACATATTTCCTAAATTTTTGAGGTGTCATCTAACGATTATGCACCTGTTGCAGGAGATGGATCGACCATGATAATTCAAGGGTAGTGCCAGATTAGCTTGGCGCCATTATCTCCTTCAGCCCGACTAGCGTATTTCCCAAATTTTTGAGGCATCATCTAACGACTATGCACCTATTGCAGGAGATGGATCGACCATGATAATTCAAGGGTAGTGCCAGATTAGCTTGGCGCCTACAGGCGCCAAGCTAATCTGGCACTACCCTTGAATTATCATGGTCGACCCATCTCCTGCTGTAGTGCATCAGGGCTGAATGGGTTAAAAGAATGGTCACCCTTTGCCTGTCAGTAGCGGTTTTTGTCATGATTTCTGCTGCAATCATCATGACAGAAACCGCTACCAACACCCAAAGGGTGACCATGATGAGTTGCGTCGGTGTTTAGTTCTGCCACTGGCCTGCCTTTCTGTGACCTTGGTTGCAGGTCATGAGGTCAAATTCTTAGCCATGAATATGATGTTGTGGCCCCATATCAAGAGTGATCAGTATACAACGCTTGTTATTTATGTGAAAAACATTTCAGTTTAACAGTTAACTTGTGATCATTGCAGCTCTTTTGGGCAAATAATCATGATTTCTGGCTGAAATGCTTATGAAATGGAGGCACTTTGTTAAACTTATAATTTTAAGGAACATTCTAAATAACTGTCAAACTTCAATACATTCTGAAAATAGCAAAACATTGAAAGAGATGTTATTGCAAGGGGGTATTTGTAAACAATGTGTCAATGGTGTGCTTCAAATAGACATTATAACACTTGAAACGACTAGGGTTGAGCGTGCAGCAGAAAGGCCCATGTCCAACCAGAGCTGCAAAGAAGACATCTCAAAGTTCAGGATGAAATTTGTATTCTAAATTATGTTTAGGACTGAAAGGATGCATATCCAGTTGATGGTGCAATGTGACAGAACATGTATATATTGAATCATTTTGAAAAGCCAAACTTACTAGCTGTCTGACAGAGAGCACAGCACATAACTACCATTGTACCTTTCACTTTCAGCTGTACATTTTGGTCCGCAGTTGAAATCCAGGTCAGCTGGTCAAATTAAGGCCATCCCAGTGCGCAAAGGCCATCAGGTCGATGTCAGCCACCGTGAGCCTACGCATGACTGTGTGTGAGCCAGTGTAGGCTGAGGTCAGCCTGATGGCCTTTTGCGCATTGGAATATTTCCTGCCAACCTTTCTTCTTTCCCTAACTCTAAAAATATTAAAGACAATTGTGTAATTGGCATGCAAGTTTTAGAGCATTGGAGTGTTGTCTAAAACATTGCAGATTTGAACTCGGGCAGTTTCAAAATTTGTTTGGCTCTCCTTTAAATCACTTTTGTGGTGGCAAAAGTCGCTCGGCCGTTAAGCCCAAAACATGTTTCACATTCATGTTTCACACTCTCTAATGAATGATTCATGCTAGAGTTGCCTGTCAGTGATTGCTGGCACATCATTTACCATTCTTCAGAATTGATAATAATAATAATACATAGTTCTTGTAAAGCGCTGTTCTCCAGGAAAACACTGGACTCACTGCGCATGCACAACAGCACACCCTCTCTCTCAGACACGCGCACAATTATACACTACTTTAAACCACACACCATCTCTTCCCAATACCTTACATTCACTTTCTCTAAGATCAGAATAAAATGAGGCAGTCAACAGTTAGCTAAATATGAGCTAAGTGTAAATGCCCGACAGAAAAGAAAAGTCTTTAAGTGAGCTTTGAACTATGACAATGTGGGCAGATTCCGCATTTCAGGTGGCAGTGAATTCCACACACTTGGGGCTAAAAAGGTGAAGAGAACGCTCCCCGACAGTTTTCATTTTAAGCTTCGGGATTTTTAAAAGTTTGACACTGGAGGAATGGAGGGTGCTTGATGGCTGATAAACAGACAGCTTGGCAGAAAAGGTATGGCGGGAGAGATCCGTCAAAATGCCCATAGGCGAAAATTGCAATTTTGTACTGGCAGCGGAATTTTATGGGCAGCCAGTGCAGCTGCTTCAGTAGAGGCGTAACGTGGTCTCTCTTTCGTTTCTTCAAGATGAGACTGGACGCGCCGCATTGTTTTGAATCATCTGCAAGTGTGAAATCTGATCTGCCGGTACACCTGCCAGTACAGAATTGCAATAATCGAGCCTGGACGTAATGAATGCATTTACAAGTCTTGACGCCGCACTTTCTGTGAGATACGGTCTGAGGGAAGAAATTCTGCTTTGTAGAAATTAGTAGCTTTGATTTAAAAAAAAAAGTCCCTTCTATTTATAGAAGGGACCTTTTTAGGATGGGTCGCAGTGAAGTGAATTCAACAGCATGCCCGTAACGTCATAGGTGGGCAGGCCTTAACCTCTGACAACAGAAGTAACAAGATAAAGATGACATATAGTTAAGCTAACCTCGCTGCAGAAAATACTTTTGGTGGGAAACGCCGTTGTGTGTGTGCGTATTACATACATGAAAATTGCCGATGTGTGTGTAGTACAAATGAAGGAATGCTTTATTTAAGACTGAATTACAATTGGATGTTTCTTTGAAGAGTTAAATGACCATTTATAGAAAGTCAGTTGTCCCACATCAGAGTCCATAATGTTTGACCTATTCACTTGAAATTCTTGATATAGCTATTTTGGCAAAAGACATTGGATGAGTCTTTTAACCAGCTTTGTACCTTTCAGCTTTTTCAGTGAAAATAAATTCTTTGCAGAAACAAATTAAAATGTTAAAAAAAATTTGACTTCTGGAGGAAATAAGACAGTGACAGTGAATTAAAAGCAACAACTTTGTCACCACACAGACATTTGTGCAATACTCTAGATATTACTTAATCTCTCTGTCTCTGTCTGTCTCTCTCTCTCTCTCTCTCTCTCTCTCTCTCTCTCTCTCTCATAGCCTCTCTTTTGATTCCGTTCCCATTGAGCAAGTCAAGGAATATCGTCTCCTCCAGGTAATTGTTGACGAACAACTGTGCTGGTTGCCCCATCTAACACAACTAGGGAAAACATTATCAAAGAAGCTATTTTTACTGTCAAGATTAAAATCTATCATTGATACTAAGACACATAAGCTATTTTTTTCAACTTCTAGATAAAACCTCACATTGACTAGGCATCTACTATTTGGGATGGCTGTAGTGAGGCTAACCTTAAGAGGATTAATTCTCTATACAAGCGCGCAGTTAAACTGATCCTCCCAATCCCCTCTCTAACTTTGGAGGAAAGCTTCAGGCAACAGGGCTCCTTCCTTTACATCAACACCTTACATTAAATAAGTGCGTACTTATGCACAAAGCACTGAACGGGAAAGCACCCCTCTACCTGGCTAAGCTTTTCACTGAGAGTGAAAGGGTCTACAGCACTTCGAGGAACAGTCTCGTCATTGAACGGCCCCGAATTGATTTGTTTAAATCCAGCCTTTCCTACGCGGGTGCCTATTTATGGAACTCACTTCCTCCACATATTCAGCAAACAAGACATTTTCCATTGTTTTGGACGAAAGCTTTTAAATGCATCTCAGAGCAAAAGAAACGTAGATAATGCGTTCAAAAGAGCCATGTCAATGATTTCCTTTTTTAACGCACTGTTGTGGTCCTCCGTTTTGCACTTGTTAGTTTTTATATATCTCTCTTTACTGTAGTGTTTTGCCTGTTCACTATATTCCTACACAAGAGTAGCTGTATCATGAGCATGCAGTCGCTGTCTATAAACTCACTTTACATCGTCCCCCCCCCCCCCCCCTCCCAGACCCTGTGTGTGTGCGCGCGCGAATGTAACCTTCAGAGACTTGTGAACTTATAATTATCGGAATGTAAAACAAGTGACATGTGGGTGTATCCGCTTGTTTGTGCTGTTAATATGTTGTTTTTTAATGTTGTTTTTAATGTTGTAGTTTAGCAAGGACAAACATGAAAAGATGAAAAGAGGCCTATTGTTTCCATCCTTGAGAAATAAAGTAAATAAAGTAAAACCACTGTGTCACACACGCATGGACAGAAGAGCATGAGTGTACAGCAGTATATCATATATCTAGGTAAAGTTAACCTGACCTCACACAAATCATAGCAAAGACTGAAAATGTGCTGTGAAATTCTGTTTTATCACCAAGAAGCGAAAGGCAAACTAATTTTAAAATATAAAATTACGTACAAACTATAATTAAGTCATGACAAATGATGTTTTTCAAACCCTCGATGCGTATACACTGTGCCCCTTATAAAGCTCACCGAGACATTGGCAAATCTGCGAGGCTTTTTGAAAATGAGTTATTTACACCAGAGTCACGTCGAAGACAACAGGTAGAGACCCTTGACTGCGAGGGCAGCTCTCATATAGAAGGGACTTTGTGGGTTATGATTCATCCCATCTTGGTATTTTTTGGGTAAAGTGTTTTAAATTAAGTCACACACTTAACCGAACGTTTATGAGACAGTTTGGAACAGATGACTGATATTGCAGTTGTGATGCTGTCACTAAAAGTTTTAGCTGTGTGTACATTTACATGTAATTTAATATGGATACCTAAGGAATCCTGAGGTGAAAGGTGGTGTAAAAGACATGTTTCATGGATCTCTTTTTGCTAATTTTGTTGACTGCTTGGCCAGGATAGACTGTGCAGCCCGCTCTAAATAGCCAGATGCTGAATGTCAGCACACAGTAAACAGCACAATGTAATGAAAACTGTGTCACAGGGTGCAAACTGCCCCATTTTTTGTGACCAGAGTTAGCTGCTCCTTTAACCGTTTTAGCCCTCGGACCCTGCAGCAGGAGATGGATTGATCATGATAATTCAAAGGTAGTGCGGCCAGATGAGCTTGGCATCTGAAGGAGCCAAGCTCAGCTGGCACTACCCTTGAATTATCAGGATCAATCCATCTGCTACAACTTAGACAACACCTCCAAACATTTGGAAATGCGGCCATGGGGTTAAGAGGGTTAATTTGCTTGTAACAGATGTGACTGTCTGAAACAAAGAGGGATGCATTCTCGCTGTGCATGGCGTATAAACTAAGTTTGTGGGAACAGTGCATGACTAGTTCTGTACCGGTAAGTGATATATTATATATATATATATATATATATATATATATATATATATATATATATATATATATATATATATATATATATATATATATATATATATATATATATATATATATATATATATATGCTCTAGGTCACTGAAAAAAGCTCCAGACAATCTGTGTCCTTCAAAAAGTACAGGAAAGCGTATTTAATTATCATTAAGTTTTAAACTGGTTTAATTGCATACCTGTAAAAGAGAATGCACTTCTAGGGTGGGGAGGGTGGAATGGGGATCAGAAGTGACTTAAATCGGGTGACTTAAAGTGACATAGGTTAATGTGGCACTAGGCATGCAATAAGTATGTGCTGTATCAGAATTATTTAGTTTTATTATTAAATGTTTTAGGGAGGTCATTCATGCCGGCAAGCAAAACACAAAAGTCAGCAGTGTGCATTTGTGGAGAACAGAAGAACGTCGCTAGAGTACAAGACGAGGTAAGTGTTAAACACACATTCCCAAAAATGCTTTGGTTCACAGACCATGTAAAGCCTTTGCCGTTGATACAATGGACACCACATCTGGGGGACCACTGAGTTAATGCCATCGGCCCCTTCCCCCTCCCCTCCCCCACCCCTGCCACTATATATTGTTAATTGTTAAGAATTTTCATAATCATTAACATGATAAGCTATGTGGGCAATCAGTTACACCACTGGCCTACATTTGATTTTTCTTTGAACATTTGTTTTAGTTGTGTGAGTCACATGGCCAGACTGGCAGCCATGAGTCACATACTTGTTAATTCTGTGGAAAAAATATTTAAATTTTTCCCTTAGCTTAGCGTAAGGGTTATGTGAACTGCTATAGCCATGCAGGTTTCTTTTCTGGTGTCTGAAAATAGGGCAACACCTCACAGGTGACTGATTTTGAGCCATTCTCTGAAGACAACACCAGCTGAGACGCAGCGTAACTGAATAGTGATCGATTACCTGAGCATGGATATGATTTACACTGTGCTAGAGAAAGGAAGATGGAGAATACAAGAGATTTTTTGACGACCTCATTATTCCATTGTTTTTTACCACAAATCGCTCATCTAATAACACACCCCGTTTTTCTAGGTTTCTCCTTATTTTTTTCAGTAAAATAAAGATTTCCAAAATCAATGACATTCATGACTAAAGCAAAATTAACCCCCCCGAGCTAATTAATCCATCGATTATGTAAGTGTGTTCATTTTGCAACGCGTATTTTATTGATTACTTAGCCAATTATGGGTATTTCAGATAGACGATTGTGGGCGCCGTCACACACGCGCACACTTATGCCTTTAAAAAATCTGTGGTAAACACACTGACTAAATCTATTTTCTCAAATCAAATAAGAGCAATCAAATCTGCCTACTAAATAGCCTTGTTTATACACCTGCTTTGTCAATTTCACGCACACACAAGCAAACAGCACAGACAAGGGAGCAAACTTTTGGTTATAAGCAAAAAAGCAAAAAGTAGTTACTTCCCTTAGACGACGCGTAGCAACGGCCACGTGTTAGTTTGTAAACACCAAGCCGGTCGTGTTTCTTTCTGTTAAGCGGGCTTTGTAGGAGACGGACGTGTTTTGAGGACTGACTTGATTCTCGATAAATCTTGTGAATATATACGACGGTAAGATCGATAGTTTGTCTGTTTAATTTGCCACATTTAGAAACAAGACAGGCCTCGCGGTTAGTCTGCATTGCGCTAAGTCTTACTGTTCAATAGTTAACCAGACCGGTCTAGTTTTATTTACCCAGGCTACACTGACTAACATTCACTCATTTCAGAAAATGAATTGGACTCAGGAAGAGGTGACAATCTTGCGATCTCACGGTGAATACCATAAAAAAATGACCGCTTTCATTCATTCCATTCTAACAAAAGCTCCGGAATTTTGGCTTGAAAAACCGGGAAAACCACTCGGAAATTTGAGTGATATACTCAACAGTGGTTCTAAAAAACAAAAGACAAATAAAGAACAAAAAAAAAACTTGATTTGTTCTTTAGACAAAATCTTTCTGATGGCAAGCCGCCTGCGTGCAGTAGAGTAGAACATTGTGATTTGACCATATTTACTTTAGACATGTTAAAAAAGAATTTGGAAGATGGCTACAAAATACTTCAGGGAACCAAACACCTAAACATTTCAGCTTCAATCTGCTATGGAGAGTGGCTAATCCAGGGTTCCGAAATCCTTAAAATACAGAAAATATGAAAACAAACTAAATTGAACTGGCCAGATTGGCTAAAATTAAACGTAAAAATTTGCAAGTTGTATGCTCATCGGTTGTGTGTTCTAGCCAGGCTGCTATGAGGGTACCCTAAATTTCATTTTCTTGCACTGTCTTTCCGAAAGGTGTTTAGTTTGCGGGAGCAAATTGAACAAATGCTGAAAATACAGGAAATAGCCGATTTTTGGAAAAACCCTAACGCTGGTCCTAAACATTGTTTGCTTGTTTGTTTGTTTGTTTGTACAAAGGCTCTGGCGCGGCTTAAAACGCCCGTAACCTACTGTTTTGAACGGTTCATAACTTTGTTCAGTACTGAAATTGAACAAAAGTTTTTGGCACGACCAAAAGAACCATAATATTACTGTTTAAGACAAAGGCTCTGGCGTGGCTTTAAATGCTCGTAACCTTTTGTTTTAAACGGTCCATATCCTTGTTCAGTACTGAAATTGAACAAAAAGGATCTGGAGGATCATAATCTTATTTGTTTTGTTTGTGTGTCACGTTGCACAAAGGCTCTGGCGTGGTCTAACGACCCGTAACCATGCTTTTTATGTTTGTATTATCCCAAATGTTATGGACCAAATGTGAGAGGTTTTTCCCACCCTCATGCAAATAGCTTGCTTTTTGCAAGTGAATTGAAACAGATTTTACATAGGTTTTAGCAACAGGACTGACGGTGGAGTATACCTGTAGCACCCTGGCAAAGAAAAATGATTTTGGCTTTGTATCTGAATAATTGATTTACAAAAACAGCACCCTGGTCAGCCCACTTGTAGCACGCTGTCAAAGAAAGGTGTTTATAGACATTGTATCTGAATAATTGATTTATAAGTTACTCAGCGCCCTGGTCAAGCCTTCAAATCATGGTATCCAACTTAAACACATGACGTATGTCCTTAGCGAATCGTCCCCCACTGGGGGACCGGTATCCAACGTAAACACATGACGTATGTCCTTAGCGAATCGTCCCCCACTGGGGGACCGGTATCTAACGTAAACACATGACGTATGTCCTTAGCGAATCGTCCCCCACTGGGGGACCGGTATCTAACGTAAACACATGACGTAGAGCCTTAGTGACGGGACGAAGTGCGCAGTGCCGATTTGAGTAAACAGCCTGTGTATCGTGTGTTATACAGTGTGGCGAAGCCTGACGGTGTTTTGCGGACGAGTCTACAGTATTCATGCTGAATAAAGATTTTGTGTTTGTTTGTCTGTTTGTCTATGCATGTGAGTGTTTGTAGGTATGTATGTATGCGCGTATATATATATATGCGTGTGAGTGTTTGTGTGTGCATGTGTGAGTGCATGTATGTATGCGTGTATATATATATATGCGTGTGAGTGTTTGTGTGTGTGTGTATGCATGTGAGTGTTTGTGTGTATGCGTGTGTGCGTGTCTGTGTGTGTGTGTGTATGCATGTGTGCGTGTATTTGTTTGTGTGCGTGCATGTGTGCGTGTGAGAGTGCATGTGTGTGAGTGCATGTGTTTGTCTGTGCGAGTGCGTACGTGTATGTGTGTTTGTCTGTGTGAGTGCATGTGTGTTGGTATGTATGTATGTGTGTTTGCGTGTGTGTGTGCATGTGTTTATATGTGTATGTGCGTCCGTGTTTGCGTGCGTGCGTGCGTGCGTGTGTGTTTGTGTTCGTGTATATATGTGTGTTAGAGATATAAGAAATGACATTCCAAGAACTTTTTTTTTTCATTGCCTCTGCCAATACCCCCAAAACATAGTTATTTAAATAATAACCACACACACATGCACACACACACACACACACACACACAAAACTAACATTGCTATATGCACTTGATAACAAATTATTTAAGTTACCTACAGATACTTGATAACAAATTTCCAAAGTCACTTATAACTGACAAATAACTTTACAGGTAACCTTTTAAGATCTTATAAATTAGTTATAAGTGACTTAAGTCAAGAACTTATAAGAACTTAAACATAAGAAATTGTAAGTTCTTGACTTAAGTCACAACTTACTCGGACAGATTTGACAAGACACAAGGACAACAAGAAAACTTTTTTTTTATAGTAATAGTCAGGTGGTGGTGGTGGAGCTGATGGGGTTAAATAGTTAGGTGCAAGCGGCATGACATCTTTCTGCGAAGTGTATGACATTAATAAACGATTACCAAATCTGATTTTTATTTGTTTAAAAGATTGTGTAGCTTTTCTGTGGTTTCCTGAACACCGATCTTTTTTCCTTCTGCTAAAAAACTGGCCTTCAGTTCTTCAACATTCACGGGAGATTGACTACGCATTTTATTTTGTATTTCAGATTTTTGTTTCTTGTAATTATTTAAATCATCCTGGACGCGCTTAAATTCTTCGTCATCAACAAAATTATCATTCAATGCCTTACTGATAATAAGTTTAAGACTGCTCAGCTTCGCACCCGCCAAAGTACTCAATGCTTCATGTTTTTCTAATTTCGTGTGAAACCTCTTGTTTAACCCTCTTCTGCATGCAAGTGCATGTGCCAGGCGGCTCTTGAAAATATCACCAAAGGGAATCAACTTCGTAATTTTGAATGGGTGACATTTAAAAAAAAATGTTAAAAAATATTTAGACAAATCTTGAGAAAGAGCAATTATTTTTTCTAAAGTGTTAAATCAATAAAGATATAAAATAAACATTTGTGGAGCTGTAAAATGTGTAAGGAAATAAAGGTGAAAAATCTAAAGTTGAATGAACTGCAGTTTTACGTACTGTGAATCTCAGTTGCTGATGATCACAAGCTTTATCCTCAAACGATGATGTTGACTAAAAAAAAACGATCCCCAAGTCATCCCATTCCAAATCTAAGTCAGATTCTTCCCCTCTTCCACCAAGTCTTGCTCTGTAAATCCCTCAAAATCTTCATAGGCACTGCTTTCCCCCACCAATGATCACCACAGTTCGAGGCCAGCCATTCTTACTGACACTCGATTCACACTTGAAACTTCAAAAATTTGTTGCTCCGTAAGGAAACGTCCAAAATGCACATGGCGTGTATTGACAGGAAGTGGAAAGAATCTCGAAAATGAGGCTTGTGGTCTCGCGAGATTTCTATTACCATGGTAAACATGGCAGCCTCCACAGTATACACGTGGTTCAGCGGGCGTTACCGGGCGTTCTATGCACAAACGCTGTGTGTTTTCAGTGGGCGCTGGTGGGCGCTCTATGCAGAAGAGGGTTAAGGCCTCCAAACCAAAGCAAGCCAATCCTGTGGCAATGCTAGCTCCTTCCAATCCTATTCCAACCAAACTTCCAATTCCTGTGGCAAAAAGAACAATACCCCCTACAGAACAACCAGCTGAAAAAGCGCCAACAGCCATAGATGTGTTTTGTACAGAATTGAAAACGGTCTTATACTGTCTCTTACACCATGAATATTTTGCTTCCTCACTTTCCAAATATTTCAAAGATTCTGTAATATTATTTAATCTGAATGCGTCTGCCGGTAATGTTTTATCTGATGCAATTGGCACAGCTGTCGCATGTTGATCAGGCACAAATGATGACACAGTCTCATGCGTCAGTAGTTGCGGATAGAAGTTTACCATTTTTTTATTCACCAATATTTTTTTTTAATTTAATCAGTGATTACATTTTGCAACTCTTCAAAAGTATACAATTTGCTGGCATAATAAAATGAAACAAGATCAATGTGTTCAAGGTTTATGTAACTTAGACGAACAAAAGTTGTTTTGTCAACCACTACCTTGACAGCGGGAACACTGCTCGAAACATTAATAACATCAGCATTTTTTGTAATAGCAATAAAGACCTTTGATGATTCTGAGACTGTTTCATCCAATGTAAGTTTTATTCCTTGTGCTATATCTGCCTCTTTCACAGAAGCTATAGATCTCAAGATAATTTCAAATACTATTGTCGCTTCTCTTGCTATGACTAAGCTTGCTGGCATAAAAACAACAGAAGTATCTGATCTACCCTTTCTAGTTGTAAGAAGATATCTCCGTTTCTCATAATCTTGCACCTTCAGTTTTTCTCTGCTATTGTTGTCTGGGGCAAAGCTTGGAACAAGGCTCACAATCAGCGGCCCAGAGTTAACAACTTTCCTAAACACTAAGGCACCTTCATCATCAGTGTATACATAAGGACTAATAAATTCCAACTTTATGTCCCAGTCAATTGTTGGTGCAGGCGTAGGCACAGGTGAAACTACCCACTTATTTCCCACATGTATTAAGTTGTAGGGCGCATTATTTACTGGAACAGGTACAGTAACATCACGCAGCTGACCAAGTTTAGGAATCGGTCTCTCTGTTCCTTCTTTTATGTCATCGATTACTTTCCTCTTGTACATGCCAGTTGAATCAAGTTCAAAACCATACACCTCCCCCACCTCTCCCTCCTTTTCAAAATCCTGTACGTCAGCCAAATCTTTCAACTCTGTTACCGGACACGCAGCTGGTATGATTGTTCGCTTTGGACCGCCACTCTTTTTTTTAAAAACAAAAATAAAATTATTTAACTTCTCTCTTGGCTTGACTTCGCGAACGAAAATTCTATAGGGCTTGCCCACGTCGTCTGCAGGCATTTTCGTGGCTGCGGAGGCCAATCCGGGACAGGCAGGTACGACCGCAGTGGCTGCAGGGGAAGGTCTGTTCAGGGTTCTGAGTTATGACAGCTCTGTTTTTTCTTCTGAGCCGCTTGTCCTTAAGGTTAGCTCTGCGAGAGTCCTCAAAGGAGACGGCTGCCTTGTGAATGGTGGAGCGCCAGGTGTCACGGTCCGCAGCAAGCGAAGACCACTGGCGGTGGTCGATTTGGCAGGCACTAAGTGACTTCTTGAGACCGTCTTTGTATCTCTTCTTTGGTGCCCCTCTGTCTCGGTGTCCAGTGGCGAGCTCGCCGAACAGAGTGATCTTGGGTAGGCGATGATCCTCCATCCTGGAGACGTGCCCCGCCCAGCGAAGCTGTGTCCGCAGCAGCAAAGCCTCGATGCTCACAGTTTCCGCCTGTTCAAGGACCTCGACGTTGGTGACATAGTCACTCCAGTGAATGCCAAGGATGGTACGCAGGCAGCGCTGGTGAAAGCGTTCGAGGAGTCGTAGTTGGCTGCGGTAGAGGGCCCAGGACTCGGAACCGTACAGCAGGGTGGTGAGGACGACAGCTCTGTACACGCTGATCTTGGTGCCTTTTTTCAGCTGTTGATTGTGCCACACCCGCTTGAATAGTCGCCCGAAAGCACTGTTCGCTTTTGCCAGCCTGTTGTCCAGCTCCTTGTCCAGCTTGGCGTCTGACGTGATGATGCAGCCAAGGTAGGTAAACTGGTGTACAGACTTCAGTTCGGACTCGCCGATGGTGATGTGGGGAGGGCGATGCTCTTCCTTGGGTGCCGGCTGATGAAGGACCTCTGTCTTTTTCAGACTGACCTCAAGTCCAAAGAGCTGGGCGGCATCTGCGAAGCAGGACGTAATGCGCTGCAAGGCTCTCTCTGTGTGTGCAACGAGGGCAGCGTCATCAGCAAAGAGCAGCTCACGAATCAGTTGGTCTAGGGTTTTCGTGTGGGCCTGCAGTCGTCTGAGGTTGAACAGGCTGCCATCGAGACGATACCTGATGTACACTGCATCGTCATCATCGAGGTCCACTGTGGCCTGCTTCAACATCATGCTGAAGAAGATGGTGAAGAGGGTCGGTGCCAGCACGCAGCCTTGCTTCACGCCGTTGCGAATGGGGAATGGTTCTGAGAGGTCACTGTTTAGTCTGACCTGGCCTTGCTGGTCCTCGTGGAGCTGGACGATCATGTTGAGGAACTTTGGGGGACAGCCTAGTCGCTCCAGGATCTGCCACATACCTTGCCTGCTCACAGTGTCAAACGCTTTTGTTAGGTCGACAAACGTTACGTACAGCCCTTTTGTTCTGCTCGCGGCACTTCTCCTGAAGCTGTCTCAGCACAAAGACCATGTCGGTGGTACTCCTGTTGGCTCTGAAGCCACACTGGCCCTCTGGGAGGTGGTCTTCAGCGATGGCAGGTACCAGCCGATTCAGGAGCAACCTTGCGAGAATTTTCCCGGCAATGGACAGCAGGGTAATTCCACGATAATTAGAGCAGGCAGACTTCTCTCCTTTGTTCTTGTACAGGGTGATGATGACTGCATCACGGAGATCCTTTGGTAGTGTTCCTTTTTCCCAGCAGCAGAGAAAGAGGTCGTGGAGCTTGTCCATCTTGAACCGCTGGTCAGAATACTTTCAGGACCTCTTCGGCGCTGAGCGCACTGTTCAAGAAACAGTCATCCTTCAAATCCCACACCTTCCACTAAAGGTTGAATTGGACGAACCGTCCACCGCCGAAGAGACCCTCACAGCCATCCACCAGCTCAAGAGTGGCAAAGCAGCAGGCATTGACGGAATCCCGCCAGAGATCTGGAAACATGGAGGCACAGCACTGCACAACAAGCTCCACGACCTCTTTCTCTGCTGCTGGGATTTAACTTCTAACACAACACTAAAATCATGCATAACAACTGGTTTGTCATCCTGATTAGTTACAGATATACTCAGTGACTCAAAGAAACTAGAACCTAATTTCTTAAACTGTAAATTAGGAAATCTAGCAACCACACTTTCACAATAGGGTGCAGTTCCAGTTGGTAAGCATCTCAGCAAAGTTGAAGGCTTTCCATTGTGAACATTTTCAGTCGTGTTTAGTTCTTTCAAATAAACTTTTAGCACTGTGTGTACTGACAAATTGGCAGGACGTTTTCCAATTATATTAAGTTTATTTCTCTTCAATGTTATAATACGAGAAAAAACATCTTCTTCAGCCATATACCAATCTTCATCCAAATAAAAACCAAGTAAATAAGCAAAATTAACTGACATTTTAAACCAATCTTGTTTCAAAGATTCTAATGTAACAAGTAGGTTAGCTGGATTTAAAGTTGCTTTAATACTAAATTTACTAAGAAACCATTCAGCTATAGTACAAAAGTCATAATACCCAGGCGGTAAAGCTTCAGTCACACCATCAAAAATTACTTTATTATATATATCATCTTCTACACTAAACCATTTTACAGTGTAAAACATTTCATGGATAGCTACAGCCTTGTTACCATCACGATTATCAATCCCATTAGTTAACCACACAGGTTTGCTTGTGTCAAGATTTGTTAAGGAAATAAACATTTTTATTATCTCATATAAAAAAGGATGGAATTTAAATCACCAACCATTACCACAACAAACGCATTTCAATTTAATGTGGATACCAAATATAATGTTGCACCTACTTATGAACAGAAAATAATTCAACTAAACCAGCTTGATATAGCTGTAAGCGAACAAGATCTATTTCAAGTCAAAGTACCCAATCCATTTGATCATTACCTAAACCCTCCAATAACAGATGACTCTACTGCAAGAAAGTGGTCTTCAAGTCCACTACAGATGTTTCAAAACCAACTTAACTTTGCTATACTGTGTTCAACTACAGGCTGTGGTGTTTCATTTACAGACCATTTGAATCACTCAAACAAACTCATTAAGTCTGTATATCGTTTTCATGTTTATTACCAGTTAAGACGTATTTTGTCAGAACTGCATACACCACTACCAACTGAATCCAGTTTCAACAGGTTTAACAACCCCATGGACATGAAAGCATTTGAACGCATCTAATGAATTTAACATCAGCCCCAAGTATGACTTTACACAAAAACTTGATGATCACAACGGTATGGGTACATTATATTACGCTGTAAGTCACAGACAATACCCACAAGACTATTACCCTGGTTACACTTCATTCTCATCAAAATCAGAAGTCTGGATAGGCTCAATAGAACAGAAACAGTCTAACGCCTGGACCACATTTATTTTAGACAAAAGTGACGGATTTACTCAAGCAGGAGTCGAGCGCGTAAATGAGTCTATCAGAACATATGTCTGGTGTATACTAGGTGCTCAATCACTAACAAAATCAAACATTTTGAATGGAAGTGGAAAGTTTGAATCTCAAAAACAGTTTCTTGCAAACCTGGAAGATTCAGTAAATTCAACAGTTGATCTCCCGTCAAGCATACAACGCTATCAAGACATACTCAGATATGCCAGATCAAAAGTTGACTTTGTAGTTGGCATCGGTTTATACATGTTACCATCTGACCTTCAACTCCAAATGGGTACAATAACAAATTATAATAATGAAATCATTGTTGCAGGTCGTGATCAAATATTAGGACTCAATCAATCTGTAAACTTGGGGGCCACAACAACACATGTACAGTTGTTAAAACCATTACAGACGGTAACACCCCCGGCCCTGGCACCGGCCCCAACACTGGCACCCATACAACCAGTAACACCAACCCTTGACACACATGAGTCAGAGAGAACTGCATTGGTAATAGGACTCACTGGATTAGGAGTATTACTTCTTTACCTGTTTCATTAAATACCCTGTGATTAACCCTCCTACTGTTACCAGAAAGACCCATACATGTTCTGCCATAAACCCTACTACCTTTGCTGCAGTAGTGATCAACCAACTGACAACTGTGCCAATTATGCCAGGCAAAGCATCCATTGCTTTCAGAGCCAATTTCTTAAGCAAGTCTGATATGTGAGACAGTTGTTTCTTTACCCATGACTGTAAGTCTTTTGGATCAGTTGGAGCCGGGGTTGGTGGACCCAGGGTTGGCGGTGCCGGGGTTGGTCTACCCCCACCACTGCCAACCCCGGAGACAGCCAACACAACAGTACTAATAATAAACCCAAGAGCAGTAATTAAACTAGCAATTGTAATACCCTGTTCTCTGAAAAGTGTTTTAAGTCTCTCAGCCAGAGTAGTGTCTTCATGAAGTATTTTCTGAATAGTTTCTCTAATCCTGTTAACTTGTGTTTTCAGTTTTTGTCTCCCAATACTAATCACTTCTAACCGCCCTGATCTTTCTATCTGCAAATCATTTAATCTGTGTTGTATTCTCTCTTTCATTTCTGTGTCAAGATTCCCATTGTCTGCTGTAGCCAGTTTCTCTTTTTCTCGTTCTATGTGTTTATCAAGCTCACCTAGTTTGGCAACATTATTTACCATCTCACCTCTTATTGTCTGCAGTGATTTATGCAAGCCCATAATCTCCCGCATTGTCAAAGGCGGATCGTCTATTGTTTTCATAGCATCATTTAATTGCCCTTCAGTAAACGAGGTTTCTTGTATCACTGTGTTTGTTATTTCTGGTAGGCTTGTTACTGGTGCCATTTCAATATCTTGCCCTGTTGGCAACTTTGTTTGCGTGTTGTGAAGCGCACTAACAAGTCTTGGGGGGACAGGAGACCCATCAATTCCAAGGTACCTAACCAACCCAGAGTTACCACCGACTTCACCTTTAATTGTACTTAAAGCTCTAAACTTAGAAGGATTATTTTTATGTGTTAGATTTATTTTCCCTCTGTCTGTATTTACAAATAAGTGTCCTTTATCATATTCAAACTGATTAGGATCTATTACATCTGGGTGGACACCAACACTATCATAAAACGAGTTTACTTTGTCTTTTAGCAGTTCGTGATACATACTAGAAGTAGTTACCATTCCAGTCATATCTGTGATACTGGTATCTGAGGCATCCATGACATCCATTTCAAAATCTTCATGATTAAATCCTCCTGCTGCCATTGTTTTATTAATTTATTATTTTTTATTGTGCATAATAAAAATGACACAGATTTACGGATCAAAGTTAGACCCATACAGAAAACTACGTGAGCCTCTGGGTGTTAAGGCCATTAGACAATCAATCGTCATCACAAACAATCCAAGTACCATAGACCAGAACCAAACACTTACAGTCAAGTTTCCAAACCTAGGTCCCAGTGACGTTATCGTTCCTGGCACTGCACGCCTTGCATTTAATATTGAACTTTTAATCAGACGCAGATGTGAACAGAACACTGGTTGACAATCTTGGCAGAGCAATTGTTAGAACTATTAAAGTAAAACTTGAAGGACAGGAAATGTTTAGTCTTGACGACTCTGATGTGTTCTACTGTTACAAAGATCTTTGGCTTACAAGAGAAGAACGAGAAGACCGTATTTACCAAGGCATACAGCCAGATAATGTTTGTAAACTTTGAATCAATGCTGGAGATAAGATAACTACTGGGGTGGCCGAGGAAATTATTATAGCAGAAACATATGGAACCAGGTTTTACATTCCACTTGAGTTTGAAATCCTAACAGGGCATCTGCCTTATTATCAAGGAGCACTGAATGACCGTTTGAGTTTTGAACTAACCTTCAATGACTACTCCAAAGTTATTAAATCATCTGATCTTAGTGCAATGTATAAGATCTCTAACATTTCCTTGGAATACGAAATTGTCACACACACTGATCTAGCCAGACTCATACAAAATCAGTACCAGTCAAGACTGCCAATTTATTATAACAGGGTGATTAGACATAGTTTAATGCAAAAAGATAAGAGTGACCCAATGTGGAATATAAACTTGAACACACCTGCCAGGTCACTGAAAGGTATTCTTATGTTATTTGTTGAACCAGCAGCTCCATACAAACGGGATTCAGAAAAATTCTACAATCCTAAGATTACACACTTGTCCTGTACAATCGAAGGCCGCCCTAATCAAGTGTATGCTTCTGGTTTGTTACCTTATCAGCACTACGATGAGATCACAAAATACTTTGCGGGTGGAAAGATTAGAGATAAACCAGCAAACATTGCGTGTAAAGATTTACATCTGTATGACGTTAGGATTGGTCAATACCTTACAAACAAGTATGCACTGTGGCTAGACCTTCGCAGTACGGACGATGATTACCTGCATGGGTCAGGACGTACTGTTGAGAACGGTAGTGATGGGATTACAATTCAGATACAAAAGAAGGTTGAAACTGCAGCAGCAATAAACATATATTTGTACCTGATATATGACGCACAACTGAACATACAAGAGTGCAGACTGAGTGGACACATATATTAAAATTATATTGTGTATTAAAATGAACTTAATGACACTCGATCCACAATGTGGATTGTTTTGTGGTGCCACAGGCTGTGGTAAAACTGAATTTGTACTTAACCTCTTACAAACAAGATACATCCATCATTTTGAAAACATTGTGATATTCTGTCCTACAATCAAACACAACAAAGCTTATCACAACCGTTTATTCATTTGGACTGACAGCAACATATACTTAGTTGACCCTGAGAAAAAACTGAATGACTACCTACAATATTTTTACAAGCAATTTGAAGGACAGCCAACGTTGTTTATTGTTGATGACTGTTCTGCAGAGAAAGACATTGTCAAAAAGAGAAACACTCTATCAGAACTTGCCTTCAGTGGCAGACACGCAAACATTAGTGTATGGATTATCACTCAGAAATATAATGCTGTACTGAAAGATTTTCGAGAACAGTTAAAGTTTATCTGTTTGTTTTACTGTAAGGATCGTGACAGCTTTGAAGACTGTCTCAGAGAAAATGATGTCATACCAAATAAGCATGAACGGGATGATGTAAAAAATAAACTGAAATCAACTAAGCATCTAAAGCTCATTTTAAAGACAGATCAGCCCACAGGGTATGGGTTAGTAAATTAATTTATTCTTTTGTTTGCCCAATAAAAATGACAGACGGACAGATCACGCAATATTGGCCTATTGGTGAAATCATAGATATTACATACTACTTTAAAGATGTTAAATATGTAAAAGGGTTTTTTAATAAAGGGCCACCAGGAAATTTATTTATAACACCAGTAACACTGTACATGACAGGTAATATAACTTTGGGTGTCGATAATCCATTTAGACCAACAATGATAAAAAAATAACTGTTGATATTAAGACACAAACTTTGACTGTTAATGAATATTACAGTGGCTGGTTTAATGCAGTGTGTAGTAATATAGTAAATGAACTAAACCAAACAAATTTGTATTTATCCAGTGTTACAGTTAATAAAATGGCATTACACATACAGAGTCAGAGTTAATATTTTTTATTTTATTATTTTGTCGGACAAATAAAAATGACGGACATTTCTCAAAGCCCATCAGGCTCATCTGGTTTAAGAAACGTGTTTCACACAACAAACTTGCCTATATCTAATACTAACAATGTCTATGAATCAATAGAAAACTCTTTTTCTGTCATACAACAAAATCTTATTACAGGCAGTGTGAAGATTCAGATTGTTGCTAAAATAGAATTTACTAGAGTAGACGGTGAAGTGATTGTATCATATATATCAACAAGACAACACACAGTTAACACAAGAAGGGAATTGGAGAACGTGTTTAGAGACAGACTATTACCTGACTTTCTCCAAGCAATTGACAGTGCAAAAATGAAGGGGTCTGGTTGGCACGAAGGACATGTGCATGAACTACAATTGAAACAGTCAAGATATCATCCTATATTAGGTAAATCATGGTTACCACTGCCTATTGAGGTTGTAAACAAAAAGGCTGTTGTTAATATACAGAACAATGACAATTTCTGTTTCATGTGGTGTGTGCTTGCTAAATTACACTTTGTAAAATCAAAACCTGAACGTGTATCTAACTACATCAAATTTGTAAATGAACTCAACTTCAGTGGCATTGAGTTCCCTGTTAAAATAGAGGACATAGATTTGTTTGAAAAATTAAATCCTGGTATATCTGTGAATGTGTATGTGTGGGATAATGAGTCTGTTGACAAGTTACAACCCATTAGAGTATCACCACTTGCACCAACATATGGGCAGTCAGAAGATAAACATGTTGACATGTTGCTAATAAGCTCCAGTGATAACTTCCACTACACAATTATCAGGAGTATGTCACGACTAATTCATAATCATGTATCAAAACATAATGGTAAACAGGAAGTGTGTAAAAGATGTTTACAAAGATTCTCCTCCATAAACGTAGCGCACAAACACGTCCTGCACTGTAGGTCAGCTGATGACATACAAACAGTACTTAAGTACCCTGATCCTGGTAGTCAAGTGTGTTTTAAGAACTATGGGAATCAACAAAAGCTGCCATTTGTAGTGTATGCTGATTTTGAATCACTGGTAGTACCATATGAGGGTCCTGTTCCAGCGTCATTACCAAAGACTATAAAACTAAGTGACCAAGTGGTGTGTTCTTTTGGATACATTCTTGTTAGGTCAGATGGACAGCATTCAGAACCTGTTATCTACAGAGGTGAAAATGCGGCATGTTTGTTTTTAACAGAAATGAGACATTTGTATAGTCAGGTAGTACAGTATCTCACAACATGTCAGATGCCTTTGATGATGACAGAAGAAGACAAACTGAAATTTGATACAGCTGAGACTTGTTGGATTTGTGAACAACCCCTCCCGGGTGATAATGTTCGTGACCATGATCACATAACTGGACGTTACAGAGGTGCTGCACATAACAATTGTAACTTGTTATTAAAAATAGATCCTAAGACATACAAGTTACCAATCTTTTTTTCACAATCTCAAAGGATATGATTCACACATTATCATGCAGGCTGTAGATGAGTCTTATAAAAACATAAGTTGTATTGCCCAGACAACTGAGAAATATTTGACGTTTAGGTTAGACAAATTAGCATTTTATGACTCCATGCAACATTTGTCTTTAGGTCTTGCTAGTCTGGCAGAAGGACTGACTGAGTATCCAATAACGAGTAAATATTTTGAGCCAGACTTGATTAAGAAAGGTGTGTATCCGTATGAGTACATTGATCACTGGGTTGTGTTTGAGGAAACAAGACTGCCACCAAAAGAGAAATTTTATTCTACACTAACTGGCAAAGGTATTTCTGACTCTGAATATCAACACGCACATGATGCATGGGATAAACTGGGGTGTCAGACAATTGGTGACTACCATGACCAGTACTTGAAAGCTGACGTTTGTTTGCTAGCAGACGTATTTGAAAGTTACCGTGAAAAGGGTTTGTTACACTACAGTCTTGACCCTGCGTGTTACATAACTAGTCCTGGCATGACATGGGATGCATTTTTGAAATCCAGTAAAATATTTATTGACCTGTTGTCTGATCGTACGATGGGTGAAATGGTGGAACGTGGATTGAGGGGAGGCATTAGTATTGCAGCGAACAATTATGCCAGAGCAAATAATAAATATATTGACGACCCGGACCAGGGGTTTGACCCCTCAAGCCCGGGGTCAAGGTCATTCATTACATACCTTGACGCTAATAACCTTTACGGATACGCGATGTGTGAGTTATTGCCTTTGAAAAACTTTTGTCTGTATGATTTGTCACAGTATGACATAACAGACATAACAAACAATATTATGAATCATGACCAAAATGATGCAAAGGGTTGGATCTTTGAAGTAGACCTAGAGTACCCACACCACCTACATGATTACCACAATGATTATCCGTTGGCTGTTGAGAAAATGAGTATGACAGGGAAAAAAGAAGACACTAAACTTGTACCAAATCTGAATGACAAATTCAATTACGTTTGTCACTATCGCTTGTTACAGTTTTACATCAGACACGGATTAGTACTAAAGAAAGTTCACAGAGGTATTCAATTTGATCAGAGTGCTTTCATGAAAGATTACATAATGAAGAACACAACATTGCGTGCCAGAGACGGCAACACTGCATTTGACAAAGACTTCTTTAAGCTTATGAACAATGCCTGTTTTGGCAAGACTATGGAAAATCCTCATCACCGCAAAGATGTAAGACTTGTCACAACTGAATCGGGTGCAATTAAACTTACAGGTAAGCCACAGTACACAGGGTACAAAGAGTTTCATTCATCCTTGTATGCAGTGTCACTCAAAAAAAAAAAAATTGTTAAACTGGACAAGCCAGTATTCATTGGTATGGTAATTCTTGAATTGTCAAAACTGTTGATGCTTGAATTTTATTATGATTACTTCAAATTAAAGTATCCTGAGTGTCGTCTGCTATACACTGACACTGACTCTATGATCATTGATGTGTGTACTGAAGACTTTTATGAAGACATGAAAACAGAGTTACACATGTATGACACGTCCGACTACCCTAAAGACCATCCACTGTTTAGCACACAAAACAAAAAAGTGCCTGGTAAGTTTAAGGATGAACTAAATGGTGTGCCTATAGTTGAGTACGTTGGACTGAGATCAAAAATGTATTCTATACTGCACCAGAAGGGAAGTCAGTCAAAAGCCAAAGGAATAAAAAAAACAGCAATAAAAAATAAAGACATTCGTCATGAACATTACAAGCAAGTGTTAGATGGTGCATTAATACCTGATTATCCAAACAAGTCACTGAGATCAAACAAACATAATCTTGAAATGATTCAAACACATAAGAAGTCACTTGCAGTTGGGGACACAAAACGTGTGTTTCATAGTAAAGAAAAAGCTTATGCACCTGGTCATTACAGGCTCAAGTTATCTGAAGAAATAGCTGATGAACTGGTTGATGAACTAATCGATGAGTTAGTTACTGAAATGAGTAACGGTGTCTGGGGGAATAATCTGTAATTCTTCTCTGGCAAATGCCCTCTGGGGCGCAGGGTCAAACAGGTAATATATTGTTGCGTCAGGACCGGGAATTATTTTTTTTATATTATGAACGGATGTGGACCAGATGGGGTCTGTCGCGTCTGATGTCATTCTCAGACTCACCTGGTTGATATAAATATCTCACCTGTTTAGTAAATAAACTTGTGTCAGGTGCTGGGGTTGGGGTTGGTCCTGTTTTTGGCTGTGTAATTGTTTTCAATTTAATAGCATCAACAGGTTTTGGGTGTCCTTCATTGTTCATTGCTTTTATCACATGTGGTAATCTCTTTACCCACTCAGTGTTACGGGTGTCATGCATGAGTTCCTTAGAATACTGGTAACTGAAAAGTCTTTCTGATAACTGTTTGTTAAAGTTTTCTACAATTGCCTGCGATCTGTGCACACCTGGAATGCCTCGTCTGACCAGTATGCCATGCTTCGCAAATAACTGATTAACAGCACCTTTGAATTCTGATCCGTCATCAACCTGCACTAGTCTGGGGTATCTTAAAGGGCCCACGACTATATATTTTTGTTAATGCTGTCGCAACTGTGGTAGCAGTTTTGTCAGATATGGGTTCAGCGTCTTTGTACCTTGAAGCTATGTCAACGACAGTTAATGCGTACTTGTATCGTTTCTTTCTTATTGTGTCATGGGGTAAAAACAGGAGGTCTATTTGATGTGTGTCATTTGGGGTAGTGTTTTCAAAATGGGGTCTTGTTATCTTTCTTGGAGCAGGTAAATATATCTGCCAAATTGCCTGTCTCTGTAACCATTGTTTGACTTGATTGAGTGTTATATCTCCGCCCACAGCGGCATGTAATTTTTCAATAGCAGTTGCTCCTTTCCAATAGCCTGATGGAGAGTAATATATTTTCGATAGTTTATTTTCTACCCCGAGGTTCATTTCTTCTAGCAATATAAAGACCAGTAAAAAATACAAATGCCATTCCCACTAGAACAAAGATTATCTCTCCGTTTCTTTGTTGTGTGCTTGGTTGATAGTAGTCACTAAGTTTTGGTTTTGGAATGGTCATGTCTTCACCTGTGACAAGATAGTATTCACGAATTGCGTCATCTGTATTTGAAAACGTATGTTGTGCGTGGCCTTCAAGCCTCAATTTTTCATTGATGAAATCAAGTTTCTCAATTCTATTCTTTTCATATTCTTGTTGGGCTTGTGCAAGTTTCTCAGACGCTTCATTGTGACGTTTCATTTCTTCTGCTGATTCTTCTCTACCCATTTTTGAAAAGAGATAATTTGACCCACTGAATGCCAGGGCGTTAACCATGGCACCACCAATCATAATAGCTATCGTCGCCATACTTATTTTATTTACATAGAAACATTTTCTGGAATAATTCCTTGCTTAACAAGAAAATCTTTTGTTGCAATCGACGCTGTAACAACTACAATTAGCTTAGCGCTGTCTTCAAAGTCAAGTCTACTGATGTCTGCTGATTTCATTTTGAGTAGACTTTTTCCTAGCATAGAATAAGCTACTGCTAGTCCACTTATTACGGCAGAGTGATAGACAAGGTTCATTAAGTTCTTTGTGTCGCTCATTTTCTAATACAAGAAAAATTAAAATAATATTTTTATTTACTGCATATAAAATGGGTCAACGGCTTTGGGTGTTACTGGTAATGTGGCGACTTCTGGTTTTGTTTTTGGAGTGTCTGATTTTTTGGTCACTGTACGAGTCTGTGGTTTGTATTTTTTGTATAATTGATAACCTACGTAACCAAATCCGACAACAAATCCGGCAGCTATATATTTTGTTGTTTGAGGTTCAGGGTCAGACTTAGTTGTTTGTCTCTCACTTTGATGAGGGTGTGACGGTCCTGACAGTGATGACGGTGCTGACACCTGGTCAGTCACATGAGCCTTTTCTGTTTGTGTTTGAAGCTGTAATTTTTTCTGCTTGTTCCATTCGACTAATCTTTTTCCTGCCTCAACCCTGCCTGGACTTTTAGCCTTAGTCACAGTTTGAACCTGCGTCAAAACTGGACTGGGGTTCGGTTGTGAAGTCATCTGGGTTTCGTCCATTTTCTTCTGCAGTAAAATTTAATTTTGAAAAATCAATATGACTCCCAGTAACAAGTAAGGTTACCACAGGTGCAAGGTAATTTCCAAACTTGTAAAACATGACGCATGCTAATTTACCAATTGAACTTGAAACAATAGGATTGCTTTCAAGGTCATGTAAAAGACTATCACTATCCACAGGAAGAAAGTGACTCACTGCTTTTATGTATAGGCATACAAGTGATCGACTTAAATCACGAGTCATTAGTGAAGCGATGTGGTTTTCATATTTTGAATGCAGTTTGATTAGCTCGTCAGCCGTGAGAGATTCAATATCCTCTGTCATGTATTGTTTTCCGAGATACGCTTTTGACTTCCCTGAAACAACTACAGAGAGAAGGCGCTGTTTTTTCGAGTCTAAATCTTTGTTTTCTACAGTGTTGATATCATTTAGAAGAAGTAATTCGTCTTGATTCATTTTATAATAAAAAATATTAATTTTAAATGTCATTGATTTTGGAAATCTTTATTTTACTGAAGAAAATAAGGAGAAACCTAGAAAAACGGGGTGTGTTATTAGATGAGCGATTTGTGGTCAAAAACAATGGAATAATGAGGTCGTCAAAAAATCTCTTGTATTCTCCATCTTCCAGAGATAAAAGAATGTATTTTACTTAACCACCCTGGTCAGCCCCACAGGGTGGGTTTTTCTCTCTATTCTGGGGCATGTGTTTCTGTCTACCCTTTGTCCATTCACCTGTATTTGCCTTTTTAAAACTCTCCCTACTGTCTGCACTGCCTGTAGCTCTTGATATTGGATGTGTGTTGCTAAATGGTCTTAGCTTTATTTAGGCCCCATGTGTTAGGTTTATTTACTGTATTTGACCGGCTGGCGACATACATTCAATGTTCTGTTTATTTTATTTTTTTTTTTTTTTCACAAGCAGTGCAGGCACGTCCTGAGAAAGCCTTGTTGCTGTCGGGACGTTAAGCAATGTACAATCAATCAATTAAAAACCAAATTTTCAGGAGTCAAATAGATGCTCTAAAACTATCTATTTTTAATCACATACACCCACTACTCTCTCAGCGCTATCATAATTTCCACCTCACTGCCACCAAAACCATATTTTGAAACAAAGACTGGCTCATGAGAATCATCATCTGTATTGACGAGTAAAATAATTGACCCAATTACCCATTGTCTTAAGTTGACCTTAATTAATTACTAATTACGGTCATTAACGTACACACTGCCGTTTCTCTCAAATCAAACCAAAATCCTGATAGTGCATTCTATAATAAACTAATGACTTTTTACACACACCCCTGTCAGAGTCAATTTCTGAGAAACACGATTTTCTCAAGTAAAACTTTATACTTACTAACAAGTAACAACTAACTTTTAGGAACCTGCAGAGGTAACCTTTAAGTGAGTTGACATAAGAACTTATTAATTACTTATCATAAGAACTTATTAATTACTTACTGTAAGTTCTTATAAGTTCTTACAACATCTTGACTTAAGTCACAACTTACTCGGTCAGATTTGTCAAGATACAAGGACAATAAAAAACTTTTTTTTCTCAGTAATACTCTGGGGGTGGTGCTGATGGGGTTAAATAATCAGGCACAAGTGATGTAAATGACGTGTCATTTTTCTGTGAAGTGTATGACATTAATAAACGATTACCAAATCTGATTTTTATTTGTTTAAAAGATTGTGTAGTTTTTCTGTGGTTTCCTGAACACCAATCTGTTTTCCCATCTCTAAAAAACTAGCTTTTAGTTCTTCAACATTCACGGGAGACTGACTACGCATTTTATTCTGTATTTCAGATTTTTGTTTTTTGTAATTATTTAAATCATCCTGGACACGCTTAAATTCTTCGTCATCAATACAATTATCATTCAATGCCTTACTGATAATAAGTTTTATACTGCTCAACTTTGCACCAGCGAGCGTACTCAATGCTTCATGTTTCTGTAATTTTGTGTGAAACCTTTTGTTTAAGGCCTCCAAACCAAAGCATGCTAGGCATGTAGCAACGCTAACACCCTCAATTGCTATTCCAGCCAAACTTCCAATTCCTGTGGCAAACAGAACAATACCCCCTACAGAACATCCAGCTGAAACTGCACCAATAGCCATAGAAGTGTTTTGAACAGAATTAAATACTGACTTATACCTCCTTTTACATCTGGAGTACCTAGCCTCTTCACTTTCCAAATATTTAATTGCATCTGTAATATTATTTAATCTGAATGCGTCTGCTGGTAATGTTTTATCTGAAGCAATTGACATATGTGGATCAGGTGCAAGCATTGTTTTTGTCGTCACATTTGTTTCAGTCGGCTCAAGCGTCGGTAGTTGCGGATAGAAGTTTACCATTTTTTTATTCACAAATATTTTTTTTAATTTAATCAGCAATTACATTTTGCAACTCTTCAAAAGTATATAATTTGCTGGCATAATAAAATGCAACAAGATCAATGTGTTCCAGTTTTATGTAACTCAGACGAACAAAAGTTGTTTTGTCAACCACCACCTTGACACCTTGAATACTGCTTGAAACATTAATAACATCACCATTTTTTTGTAATAGCAATAAAGACCTTTGATGACTCTGCCACTGTGTCATTCCATGTAAGTTTAATTCCCTGTGCTATATTTGCCTCTTTTACAGAAGCTACAGATCTCAAGATAATTTCAAATACTATTGTCGCGTCTCTTGCTAAGGCAAAGTTTGCTGGTGAAAACACAACTTCTGTGTCTGTTCTATTTTTTCTATGCGTAAGAAGATACCGTCGTTTCTCATACTCTTGCACTTTTAGCTTTTCTCTGCTATTGTTGTCTGAGGCAAAGCTTGGAACAAGACTTACAATAAGCGGCCCAGAATTAATAACCTTCCTAAACACTAAGGCACCTTCGTCATCAGTGTATACATAAGGACTAATAAATTCAATCTTTATGTCCCAGTCAATTGTTGGCGGTGGTGCAGGCGCAGGTGGCACAGGTGAAACAACCCACTTATTTCCAACATGTATTAAGTTGTAGGGCGCATTATTTACAAGATTAGGCGCAACAGGCACAGTAACATCACGCAGCTGACCAAGTTTAGGAATCTGTCTTTCACCGACTTTCATGTCAACAATTACTCTCCGCTTGTACATGCCAGTCGAATCAAGTTCAAAACCATATATTTCTCCAATTTCTCCTTCCTTCTCAAAATCCTGTACATCTGCCAAATCTTTCAACTCTGTTACCGGACATGCAACTGGTATGATTCTAGGCTTTGGACCAAGACCACTCATTTTTATAAACAAAAATAAAATTATTTAACTTCTAACACAACACTAAAATCATGCATAAGAACTGGTTTGTCATCCTGATTAGTTACAGATATACTCAGTGACTCAAAGAAACTAGAACCTAATTTCTTAAACTGTAAATTAGGAAATCTAACAACCACACTTTCACAATACGGAGCAGTTCCAGTTGGTAAGCACCTCAACAAAGTTGAAGGCTTTCCATTGTGAACATTCTCAGATGTGTTCAGTTCTTTCAAATAAACATTTAGTACTGTGTGTACTGACAAATGAACAGGATATCTTCCAATTATTTTTTCTTTTTTTGGTTTTAGTAGTTGTTGCCTGTCTGGACTTAACCATTTTGTCCAATCTTCATCTGGAAAAGAAAGTACATTACCCATAAACCCAAGTAATTTTAAAAGACTTAATGATAATGAATACTCAGTACCTTTTGGAAAATCTAATGTAACAAGTAAGTTAGCTGGATTTAAAGTTGCTTTAATTTTAAATTCATTTTGTAGCCATTCAGCTAAAGTACAAAAGTCATAATACCCAGCTCGTAAAGCATTAACTCTCTTTAAACTAGCAATAATAGATCCATCTATATAATAATCTGTATCATTTGTAACATTAAACCACTTTACACTATAAAACATTTCATGGATAGCTACAGCCTTGCAACCATCACGATTATCAATCCCATTAGTTAACCACACTGGTTTGCTTGTGTCAAGATTTGTTAAGGTAATAAACATTTTTATTATCTCATATAAAAAGGATGGAATTTAAATCACCAATCATTACCACAACAAACGCATTTCAATTTAATGTGGATGCTAAATACAATGTCGCCCCTACTTATGAACAGAAAATAATTCAACTAAATCAACTCGACATAGCCGTAAGCGAACAAGATCTATTCCAAGTCAAAGTACCCAATCCATTTGATCATTACCTAAACCCTCCAATAACAGATGACTCAACTGCAAGAAAGTGGTCTTCAAGTCCACTACAGATGTTTCAAAACCAGCTCAACTTTGCTATAATATGTTCTACTACAGGCTGTGGTGTTTCATTCACAGACCATTTGAATCACTCAAACAAACTTATTAGGTCTGTGTATCGTTTGCACACTTACTACCAGCTTAGACGTATACTGTCAGAACTGCATACACCACTACCAACTGAATCCAGTTTCAACAGGTTTAACAACCCCATGGATATGAAAGCATTTGAACGCATCTGTAATGAATTTAACATAAGCCCCAAATATGACTTTACACAAAAACTTGATGATCACAATGGTATGGGTACATTGTATTACGCTATGAGTCACAGACAATACCCACAAGATTACTACCCTGGTTACACTTCATTCTCATCAAAATCAGAAGTCTGGTTAGGATCAATAGAACAGAAACAGTCTAATGCCTGGACCACATTTATTTTAGACAAGAGTGACGGATTTACTCAAGCAGGAGTCGAGCGCGTAAATGAGTCTATCAGAACATACGTCTGGTGTATACTAGGTGCACAATCATTAACAAAATCAAATATTTTGAATGGAAGTGGAAAGTTTGAAGCACAAAAACAGTTTCTTGCAAATCTAGAAGATTCAGTAAATTCAGTAGTTGATCTCCCATCAAGCATACAATGCTATCAAGACGTACTCAGATATGCCAGATCAAAAGTTGACTTTGTAGTTGGCATCGGGTTATACATGTTACCATCTGACCTTCAACTCCAAATGGGGACAATAACAAATTATAATAATGAAATCATTGTTGCAGGTGTTGGTCAAAAACTCGGTCTCAATCAATCTGTAAACTTGGGGGCCACAACCACACATGTACAGTTGTTAAAACCATTACAGATGGTAACACCCCCGGCCCCGGCCCCAACACCGGCACTGGCTCCAACACCAGTAACACCAGTAACACCAACACCAACACCAACCCCTGACACACATGAGTCAGAAAGAACTGCATTGGTAATAGGCCTAACGGGATTAGGAGTATTACTTCTTTATCTGTTTCATTAAATAACCCACCATTAACCCTCCTACTGTCACCAAAAAGACCCACACATGCTCTGCCATAAACCCTACTGCCTTCGCTGCAGTACTAATCAACCAACTGACAACTGTGCCTATAATGCCAGGCAAAGCGTCCACTGCTTTCACAGCCAATTTCTTAAGCAAGTCTGATATGTGAGACAACTGTTTCTTTACCCATGACTGTAAGTCTTTTGGATCAGTTGGTGGTGCCGGTGGAGGTGCCGGGGCTGGCAGTGTCGGGGTTGGACTACCACCACCAGCACCGGAGACAGCTAACACAACAGTACTGATAATAAATCCAAGAGCAGTAATTAAACTAGCAATTGTAATACCCTGTTCTCTGAAAAGTGTTTTCAGTCTCTCAGCCAGAGTAGTGTCTTCGTGAAGTATTTTCTGAATAGTTTCTCTTATTCTGTTAACTTGTGATTTCAGTTTTTCCCTTCCAATACTAATCGCTTCTAACCTTCCTGATCTTTCTAGCTGCAAATCATTTAATCTGTGCTGTATTCTCTCTTTCATTTCTGTGTCAAGATTCCCATTGTCTGCTGTGGCCAGTTTTTCTTTTTCTCGTTCTATGTGTTTATCAAGTTCACCCAGTTTGGCAACATTGTTTACCATCTCACCTCTTATCGTCTGCAGTGATTTATCCAATCCCATAATCTCTCTCATTGACAAAGGTGGGTCATCTATTGTTTTCATAGCATCATTTAATTGCCCTTCAGTAAATGATGTTTCTTGTATCACTGTGTTTGCTATTTCTGGTAGGCTTGTTACTGGTGCCATTTCAATCTCTTGCCCCGTTGGTAACTTTGTTTGCGTGTCGTGAAGCGCACTAACAAGTCTTGGGGGGACGGGAGACCCACCAATTCCAAGGTACCTTGCCAACCCAGAGTTACCACCGACTTCACCTTTAATTGTACTTAAAGCTCTAAACTTAGAAGAATTGTTTTTATGTGTTAGATTTATTTTCCCTCTGTCTGTATTTACAAATAAGTGTCCTTTTTCATATTGAAACTGATTAGGATCCAAGACTTCTGGGTGTGCACCAACACTGTCATAAAATGAGTTTACTTTATCTTTTAACAGTTCGTGATACATAGGAGAAATATTTCCCATTCCAGTCATATCTGTGATACTGGTATCTGAGACATTCATGACATCCATTTCAAAATCTTCATGATTAAATCCTCCCGCTGCCATTGTTTTATTAATTTATTATTTTTTATTGTGCATAATAAAAATGACACAGTCTTACGGATCAAAGTTAGACCCATACAGAAAACTACGTGAGCCCCTGGGTGTTAAGGCAGTTAGACAATTAATTGTTATCACAAACAATCCTAGTACCATAGACCAGAACCAAACACTTACAGTCAAGTTTCCAAACCTAGGACCCAGTGACGTTATTGTTCCTGGCACTGCACGCCTAGCATTTAATATTGAACTTTCATCAGACGCAGATGTGAACAGAACTCTAGTTGACAATCTTGGCAGAGCAATTGTTAGAACTATTAAAGTAAAACTTGAAGGACAGGAAGTGTTTAGTCTTGACGACTCAGATGTGTTCTACTGTTACAAAGATCTTTGGCTCACAAGAGAAGAACGAGAAGACCGTATTTACCAAGGCATACAGCCTGTTAATGTTGGTAAACTTTGAATCAATGCCGGAGACAAAACAACTACTGGGGTACCAAAGGAAGTTATTATAGCTGAAACATATGGAACCAGGTTTTACATTCCACTTGAGTTTGAAATCCTAACAGCACATTTGCCTTATTATCAAGGGGCACTGAATGACCGTCTGAGTTTTGAACTAACCTTCAATGACTACTCCAAAGTTATTAAATCATCTGCCACAGATGCAACATACAAGATCTCTAACATTTCCTTGGAATATGAAATTGTCACACACACTGATCTAGCCAGACTCATACAAAATCAGTACCAGTCAAGACTGCCAAATTATTATGACAGGGTGATTAGACATAGTTTAATACCCAAAGATAAGAGTGACCCAATGTGGAACATAAACTTAAACACACCTGCTAGGTCACTAAAAGGTATTCTTATGTTGTTTGTTGAACCAGCAGATCCATACAAACGGGATTCAGAAAAATTCTACAATCCTAAGATTACACATTTGTCCTGTACAATCGAAGGCCGCCCTAATCAAGTGTACGCTTCAGGAATGTTACCATATCAACACTACGATGAGATCACAAAGTATTTTGCGGGTGGAAGGATTAGAGATAAACCAGCAAACATTGCGTGTAAAGATCTACATCTGTATGACGTTAGGATCGGACAATACCTTACAAACAAATATGCACTGTGGTTAGACCTTCGCAGTACAGATGACGACTATCTTCATGGGTCAGGACGAACTTTTGAGAATGGTAGTGATGGAATAACAATTCAGATACAAAAGAAGGTTGAAACTGCTGCAGCCATAAACATATATTTGTACCTGATATATGACGCACAACTCAATATTGCAGAAAACAGACTAAGTGGACACATATATTAAAATTATATTGTGTATTAAAATGAACTTGTTGACCCTTGACCCACACTGTGGATTGTTTTGTGGTGCCACAGGGTGTGGGAAAACTGAATTTGTACTTGACCTCTTACAAACAAGATACATCCACCATTTTGAAAACATTGTAATATTTTGTCCAACAATCAAACACAACAAAGCTTATCACAACCGTTTATTCATTTGGACTGACAGCAACATATACTTAGTCGACCCTGAGAAAAAACTGAATGACTACCTACAATATTTTTACAAGCAATTTGAAGGACAGCCAACATTGTTCATAGTCGATGACTGCTCTGCAGAGAAAGACATTGTCAAGAAGAGAAACACATTGGCAGAACTTGCCTTCAGTGGCAGACACGCAAACATAAGTGTATGGATTCTCACTCAAAAATATAATGCTGTTCTGAAAGATTTTCGAGAGCAGTTAAAGTTTATCTGTTTGTTTTACTGTAAGGATCGTGACAGCTTTGAAGACTGTCTCAGAGAAAACGACGTCATCCCAAATAAGCATGAACGTGATGATGTAAAAAATAAACTGAAATCAACTAAGCATCTAAAGCTCATTTTAAAGACAGATCAGCCCACAGGGTATGGGTTAGTAAATTGATGTAAATTAATTTATTCTTTTGTTTGTCTAATAAAAATGACAGACGGACAAACTCAAGTGTTTGATGTTACAGAATGCTTCAAAGATGTTATGCACTTTACTGACTTAAAAACACGTGTGTTTGGACCCAGCTTTAAACTCTCAACACCGTCAATAAGGATATACACGACATATAACGTTACTCTGGAATATTCAGATGGATTACCACATTATGATTATGAGACTGTTGATCTTAAGACAAAAGCTTTTAAAGTTTATAATGCTAACAGTGGCCACTTGCGTTGGTTTGAGGTATTGTGTAATGACATATTTAATCAATTAAGAAAACTACATTGTTATATTGAAAGTGTTACGTTCAATAAAGTAATATTGCACCTGCAGGACAAACACCAGGGCAGTGTTTGACTTGTTTATCATAACTACAGATAATACAGTGTTACATATGATGTGACAGTGGTAATATATTTTTTATTTTATTATTTTGTCGGACAAATAAAAATGACGGACAATTCACAAAGCCCTGGCCCATCAAATCCTGGCCCATCAGGTTTAAGAAACGTGTTTCACACAACAGACTTGCCTATATCCAATAGTAACAATGTCTATGAATCAATAGAAAACTCTTTTTCTGTCATACAACAAAATCTTATTACAGGCAGTGTTAAAATTCAGGTTGTTTCGAAAATAGAATTCACTAGGGTGGACGGTGAGGTAATTGTATCGTATATATCAACAAGACAACACACAGTTAACACAAAAAGAGAATTGGAGAACGTGTTTAGAGACAGACTATTACCTGACTTCCTCCAAGCAATTGACAGTGCAAAAATGAAAGGGTCTGGTTGGCACGAAGGACATGTACATGAACTACAGTTAAAGCAGTCAAGGTATCATCCTATATTAGGTAAATCATGGTTGCCACTGCCAACAGAGGTTGCAAACAAAAAGGCTGTTGTTAATATTCAGAACAATGACAACTATTGTTTCATGTGGTGTGTGCTTGCTAAACTACACTTTGTAAAATCAAAACCAGAACGTGTATCAAACTACACCAAATTTGTAAACGAACTCAACTTCAGTGGCATTGAGTTCCCTGTTAAAATAGAGGACATAGACTTGTTTGAAAAACTAAATCCTGGTATATCTGTAAATGTGTATTGTGGGATAATGTGTCTGAGAACAAGTTACAGCCAATTAGAGTATCACCTCTGGCTCCAACATATGGGCAGTCAGAAGATAAACATGTTGACATGTTGCTAATCGGCCCTGTCGGTGACAATAACTTTCACTACACAATTATCAGGAGTATGTCACATCTAATTCATAATCATGTATCAAAATATGGTAGGAAACAGGAAGTTTGTAAAAGATGTTTACAAAGATTCTCCTCCATAAACGTAGCGCACAAACACGTCCAACACTGCAGGTCAGCTGATGACATACAAACTGTACTTAAGTATCCAGATCCTGGTAGTCAAGTGTATTTTAAAAACTATGGGAATCAGCAAAAGCTGCCGTTTGTAGTGTACGCTGATTTCGAATCACTGGTTGTACCATATGAGGGTCCTGTTCCAGAGTCATTACCAAAGACTATAAAGTTGAGTGACCAAGTGGTGTGTTCTTTTGGATATATTCTTGTTAGGTCAGATGGTCAACATACAGAACCTGTTATCTACAGAGGTGAAAATGCAGCATGTCTGTTTTTAACAGAAATGAGACATCTGTATAGTCAGGTAGTACAGTATCTCACAACATGTCAGATGCCTTTGGTGATGACAGAAGAAGACAAACTAAAATTTGATACAGCTGTGACGTGTTGGATTTGTGAAAAACCCCTCCAGGGTGATAAAGTTCGTGACCACGATCACATAACTGGATGTTACAGAGGTGCCGCACATAACAATTGTAACTTGTTATTAAAAACAGATCCTAAGACATATAAGTTACCAATCTTTTTTCACAATCTCAAAGGTTATGATTCACACATCATCATGCAGGCTGTGGATGAGTCTTACAGAAACATAAGTTGCATTGCCCAGACAACTGAGAAGTACTTGACTTTTAGGTTAGACAAATTAGCATTTTATGACTCCATGCAACATTTGTCTTTAGGGTTGGCTAGTTTGGCAGAAGGACTGACTGAGTATCCAATAACAAGTAAATATTTTGAGCCAGACTTGATTAAAAAAGGTGTTTATCCGTATGAGTACATTGATCACTGGATTGTGTTTGAAGAAAGGAGACTGCCATCAAAAGAGAAATTTTATTCCACACTAACTGACTCTGAATATCAACACGCTCTTGATGCATGGGATAAATTAGGGTGTCAGACAATTGGTGACTACCACGATCAGTACTTGAAAGCTGACGTTTGCTTGCTAGCAGATGTATTTGAAAGTTACCGTGAAAAGGGTTTGTTACACTACAGACTTGACCCTGCTTGTTACATAACTAGTCCTGGCATGACATGGGATGCATTTTTGAAATCCAGTAAGATATTTATAGACCTGTTGTCTGATCGTACGATGGGCGAAATGGTGGAATGCGGATTGAGGGGAGGCATTAGTATTGCAGCAAACAATTACGCAATGGCCAACAACAAATATCTGGACGGCCCGGACCTTGACCTTGGGTTTGACCCCTCGAGGTCAAGGTCATTCATTACATACCTTGACGCGAACAATTTGTATGGGTTCGCGATGTGTGAATTATTGCCCTTGAAAAACTTTTGTCTGCATGATTTGTCACAGTATGACATAACAGACATAACAAACAATATTATGAATCTTGACTGAAATGACGCGAAGGGTTGGATCTTTGAAGTAGACCTAGAGTACCCACATCATCTACATGATTACCACAATGATTATCCGTTGGCTGTTGAGAAAATGAGTATGACAGGGAAAAAAGAAGACACCAAACTTGTGCCAAATTTAAATGACAAATTTAATTACGTTTGTCACTACCGCTTGTTGCAGTTTTACATCAGACACGGGTTAGTATTAAAGAAAGTTCACAGAGGAATTCAATTTGATCAGAGTGCTTTCATGAAAGATTACATAATGAAGAACACAACCCTCCGTGCCAGAGACGGCAACACTGCATTTGACAAAGACTTTTTTAAGCTTATGAACAATGCCTGTTTTGGCAAGACGATGGAAAATCCTCATCACAGAAAAGATGTGAGACTGGTCACAACTGAATTGGGTGCAATTAAACTTACAGGTAAGCCTCAGTACACAGGGTATAAAGAATTTCATTCATCATTGTATGCTGTGTCACTCAAAAAAAAGATTTTTAAACTGGACAAGCCAGTATTCATTGGTATGGCAATTCTTGAATTGTCAAAATTATTAATGCTTGAATTTTATTATGATTACTTCAAATTAAAGTATCCTGAGTGTCGACTGCTATACACTGACACTGACTCTATGATCATTGATGTGTGTACTGAAGACTTTTATGAAGACATGAAAACAGAGTTACACATGTATGACACATCTGATTACCCTAAAGACCATCCACTGTTCAGCACACAAAACAAAAAAGTGCCTGGTAAGTTTAAGGATGAACTAAATGGTGTGCCAATAGTTGAGTACGTTGGACTGAGATCAAAAATGTATTCTATACTGCACCAGAAGGGTAGTCAGTCAAAAGCCAAAGGTATCAAGAAAACAGCGATAAAAAATAAAGACATACGTCATGAACATTATAAGCAAGTATTAGATGGTGCATTGATGCCTGATTATCCAAACAAGTCACTGAGATTAAACAAACATAATCTTGAAATGATCCAAACACATAAGAAGTCACTTGCAATAGGGGACACGAAACGTGTGTTTTTCAGTAAGGAAAAAGCTTATGCACCTGGTCATTACAGGCTCAAGTTATCTGAAGACATTTGTGACGAACTGGTTGATGAATTAATTGATGAGTTAGTTACTGAAATGAGTAACGGTGTTTGGGGGAATGATTTGTAATTCTTCTCTGACAAATGCCCTCTGGGGCGCAGGGTCGAACAGATAATATATTGTTGCGTCTGCGCCAGGAATTATTTTTTTTATATTATGAACGGATGTGGACCAGATGGGGTCTGTTGACCTGCGTCTGATGTCATTTTCAGCTTCACCTGGTTGATATAGATATCTCACCTGTTTGGTAAATAAACTTGTGTCTGGTGCTGGGGTTGGGTTTGGTCCTGTTTTTGGCTCTGTAATTGTTTTCATTTTAATAACATCAGCAGGCTTAGGGTGTCCTTCATTGTTCATTGCTTTTATCACATGTGGTAATCTCTTAACCCACTCAGTGTTCCGGGTGTCATGCATGAGTTCCTTAGAATACTGGTAACTGAAAAGTCTTTCTGATAACTGTTTGTTAAAGTTGTCTACAATTGCCTGTGATCTGTGAACACCTGGAATGCCTCGTCTGACCAGTACGCCATGCTTTGCAAATAACTGATTAACAGCACCCTTAAATTCTGATCCGTCATCAACTTGCACAAGTCTGGGGTATCTTAAAGGACCACGACTATATATTTTTGTTAATGCAGTCGCAACTGTGGTAGCAGTTTTGTCAGATATGGGTTCAGCGTCTTTGTACCTTGAAGCAATGTCAACGACAGTTAGTGCATACTTGTATCGTTTCTTTCTTATTGTGTCATGTGGTAAGAACAAAAGGTCCATTTGGTGCGTGTCATTAGGTGTTGTGTTCTCAAAATGAGGTCTTGTTATCTTTCTTGGAGCAGGGAGATATATCTGCCAAATTGCCTGTCTCTGTAACCATTGCTTGACTTGATTGAGTGATACATCTCCGCCCACAGCGGCATGTAATTTCTGAATAGCGGTTGCTCCTTTCCAGTAACCTGATGGAGAGTAATATATTTTTGATAGTTTATTTTCGGCTGCCATTTCTTCTAGCAATATAAAGACCAGTAAAAAATACAAATGTCATTCCCACTAGAACAAAGATTATCTCTCCGTTTCTTTGTTCTGTACTTGATTGGTAATAGTCACTTAGTTTCGGTTTTGGGATAGACATGTCTTCACCTGTGACAAGATAGTATTCACGGATTGCTTCGTCTGTATTTGAAAACGTATGTTGTGCGTGGCCTTCAAGCCTCAATCTTTCATTGATAAAATCCAGTTTTTCAATTCTTTGCTTCTCATAATCCTGTTGGGCTTGTGCAAGTTTCTCAGACGCCTCATTATGACGCTTTAATTCTTCTGCAGATTCTTCTCTACCCATTTTTGAAAAGAGATAATTAGACCCACTGAAAGCCAATGCGTTAACAACGGCCCCACCAATCATAATAGCTATCGTCGCCATATTATTTTTATTTACATAGAAACATTTTCTGGAATAATTCCCTGCTTAACGAGAAAGTCTTTTGTAGCAATTGATGCAGTAACGACTACAATTAGCTTAGCGCTGTCTTCAATGTCTAATCTGCTCAGGTCTGCTGATTTCATTTTGAGTAGACTTTTTCCTAGCATAGAATAAGCTACTGCTAGTCCACTGATTACGGCAGAGTGATAGACAAGGTTCATTATGTTCTTTGAGTCATTCATTTCTTAGACAAGAAAAATTAAAATAATATTTTTATTAGTGCATGATAAATGGGTCAACGGCTTTGGGTGTTACTGGTAATGTGGAGACTTCTGTTTTTGATGATGGAGTGTTTAATTTTTTGGACACTGTTCGAGTCTGTGGCTTGTATTTTTTGTATAATTGGTAAGCTACGTAACCAGATCCGGCAACAAATGCGGCAACTACATATTTTGCTGTTTCAGAATTAGACTGGGTTGAAGGTCTTTCACTTTGATGTGGGTGTGACAGGGGTGTTGAAAGTCCTGACAGTGTTGACGGTCCTGACGGTCCTATTGGTGTTGACGCCTGGTCAGAAACATGAGCCTTTTCTGTTTGCGCTTGAAGCTGTAATTTTTTTTGCTTGTTCCATTCAGCTAATTTTTTTCCTGCCTCTATTCGACCTGGGCTTTTAGCCTTAGTCACAGTTTGAACCTGTGTCAAAACAGGGTCCGGGTTCTGTTGTGTAGTCATCTTGTTCTCGTCCATTTGATCCTTCTTTTTCTTTCTCTAGAAAATTTATTTTTGAAAAAATCGATGTGACTCCCAGTTACCAGCAAAGTTACCACAGGTGCAAGGTAATTTCCAAACTTGTAAAACATGACACAAGCTAATTTGCCAATCAAACTTGAAACAATAGGATTGCTTTCAAGGTCATGTGATAGACTGTCACAATCCACAGGTAGAAAGTGACTCACTGCTTTTGTGTATAGACATACAAGAGATCGACTCAAATCACGTGTCATTAGTGAGGCAATGTGGTTCTCATATTTTAACTGAAGCTTGATTAGTTCGTCAGCGGTTAGAGATTCAATATCCTCTGTCATGTATTGTCTACCCAGATAAGTCTTTGACTTGCCTGAGACAATTACAGACAAAAGCCGCTGTTTTTTGGAGTCTAAGTCTTTGTTCTCTACAGCATTGATATCATTCAACAAAAGGAGTTCATCAGGGTTCATTTATAATGTAATTAAAAAAATTAAAAAAAAAATTGTTATCAAGCAAAATCATGTTTTCTAGGAAGTACATTAATAGTAATTTTATACGTTTGCACCATTCAGCAAATGTAGCCAATAGTTTTTTGAGTTTACCCCAGACCTATATTGTGTCTCTCTCAGTGGGCTTATTAATATCATGCTTAACATATTTCAATTGTGGTGTCATGTACAATAACCCTGTCCTTTTAAGCAAACATACCTGACACAGTATTGGCGATTATTGGCTTTGCAGTAAATTATAAATCACAACCTGGCCAAGTGAGAGCCAAATGAAACATCTAGACAGTAACATAGACAGTAACTTGGTAATTTTACCATGACTTGAGCACCAGAAAAAGGAAGGAATCACCCATGTTCAATAACAAAATTTTCTGAGTACAGGTTAATACAAGGGAAGTAATTTTGTAAAAATTTCAGCAAGACAAAAAAGTTACTTCCCTTGCACTATTAAATTATGCTTTAATTCTTGACTAAAGTACATATTTTGTCAAAATTAAATAACAAATTGTGCAAATAATTACAATAGATAATAGAATAAAGATGTTGTTATTTGATTTTGTTAAAACAATGAGTGATTTCTTTTTTTAAAAAAACAAATTATACATTATTTTGTAATTACTTTTGTCACTTTAACACCTGCTTAAATGTTTTTGTAAGTACATGCACACACTCGCTAACAATGTTTCTTATAGCGGTTTTTTTAGGGTATTGACTCAGAAATAATGGTATAGATAGACTTCAAATGGTTTTTTTTCTTAAAGCCTGAGGCTAACTAGCGTGGATTGTGTACTTGAGTGATTTGGATGAGGGCTCTCAAGTCTCAGTCACAGGTGGGTTTACCCGCATGCGTCACTCCACAAATGCATGACTTGTTGACAAGACGGATGTATCAAAGCTGACACCTCTCAGCTATAAGCGTGCTGCATTTAAAAAGATATGTCCCTTACCTAAAATAGAATAGGGTATTCATTTGTGGCATGTGGTGTGTGGCGTGAAGGGCAGAGATTTACTAGTGTTTATCAGTTGTCATAAGCACAGACCTAAACCAGCAAGGGTAAAAGGTATATGATCACTGGCTTTATGGCGGGCCTCTCTCTGTGTGAAGAGCTCATAGGGCGGGCGAGTGTTTTCCCATTCACTGTTCAAAACCAATTAGCATTTTGTGGGGGATTCCATATCGATAATGAAAAATAAGACATACCTTGGCGTGCTTAGACATATCATGGCTTTTTCCCATGAATACCATGTTAGTGCGATGAATATCCTTCTGCTCAAAAAAACTTTTCAAACGCGAAAAGGTTTTGAAGACCTTCTCTGAAATAACGGCGATATGTTAATTACCTTAAAGGTACAGTCATGACGTGAAAAATGTTTACAGTTAAACCCTGTCAACTTACTCATAAAGAAAGATAGTGAGTAAAATTATGTGGAAAGAGAGAGAGCTATTGTGTGTGTCCGAGGTATTCCCGTGTGTCTGTACATGTGTGTGTGTGTGTTTGTGTGTGTGTACGTGTATGTTTATTCATGCGTTTGTGTGTGTGTATATATGTGTGTGTGTGTGTGTTTGTGTGTGTGTACGGGTATGTTTATTCATGTGTTTGTGTGTGTGTGTATATGTGTCAATGTGTACATGTGTGTGTGCGTGTGTGTATGTGTATGCAACGTGGTGTAATGCTCAGAAATTTGCACACAGTCTTGTTTAAGTGAATAACGCAGTCAATATAGCTTTATCATAACAAGCCATTATGCTCGAGAAAGGCTTTTGTCCACGCATGGACTGATTCAAAAAGCCGTGTACATGAATGCACTCATGTATTCAAGTCAGTATATGCGTGTTTATGTTAGTATGTACGTACGTGCGTGTGCATGTGCGTGTGTGTGTGTGTGTGTGTGTATATGTGTGTTTGTGTGTATGTGTGTGTGTGTGTAATGGGTTGTTTTGACGGTTGAGTTGGTCGGTCGGTAGATTGGTCACTTGGCTGATTGGTTGGTTGGCAGGTCTGTCGGTCGGGGATGCTGGCTAGTTGGCGGCTGTCTCAAGTTCTGTTCCCCCTTCCGCGCCGCCCACACCCTACCCCCTCCCCTCCCCCTCTTCAGCGTGCATGAATTGCATTGAGGGGCTGCCGGTGTGTGCCAGTGTGTATGTGTGTGTGAGTGCGTGTATGTGTGTGTTTAAAAGTTCACTCGGTCCCTACTTGATCAGAGTGCTGGTTATATTAAATCGATCTATGTAAGCAGGTAATTGCTTTTTAAGTGCACTCCGATCGTGTGTTATTTCATACACAGATAAAGCCAGTAGCAACAGACCGGCGGTGCGCGCGTACATAGAAACGCCGAGGCTTTTGTCACGTATGGGTTGATTCAAAGCATTGTGAACATAACTGCACTTAGATCTTTGTAGTCAAGTCAATTAAAATCTGTCTGCATAGAATTCTAAAGATATGTTATGAACAGAAATTAAACATACACCAGTACAGTGAGAGGGCTACCTTTTTGTTATTAAGACACGGCGACCTGTCCCCCACGCTGGTTTTGGTGGCAATGAGGTGGAAATTATGATAGCGCTGAGAGAGTAGTGGGTGTATGTGATTAAAAATAGATAGTTTTAGAGCATCTATTTGACTCCTGAAAATTTGGTGGTTAAGTAAAATACATTCTTTTATCTCTCTTCCTTTCTCTGTGCTTCTCTTACCCATTTCATCCTGGTACACTACTGCTTGAAAAAATGTGACTATAATAGTTAAAGTATGGTGCCAGAATATCTTGGTGCTTGAGATGCCAAGTTAATCTGGCACCACCCTTGAACAAAAATGGTTGATCTATCTTGTAGTCTGTAATGTAGCCTTCATAAGACAATAAGCACATAAAAAAGGGCATCAGGATGTAATTGGTTAATCCCCAAACACAAGAGTTTCATCTGTAAACATTTCCAGAACTGCTGCATGGGTCTGATTTTGCAGGACAAACACCTAGAAGTTGATGAAAAGAGAAATTGACATAAACATTGTATTTCATTGGGATATTTAGTAGGTCAGTCAGTTAACTTATAACAATTAGCATGTAAAACAAGAGCAGGATTTCATCCCAAAGTCTACCGTACTGTTTGGAGCTCAGATGCGTTTATCTTTTAGAAACATTCAGAGTTGTTCATATTTTTAGGCTTATTATGCTGATCCATTTCCCCTCCTCTCTAAGCCAGCCTCTTGTCAACACACACGTCGGTGCACACAAATAAAGACAGACACATGGTGCTTCCCGCCATTAGTACGCTCTGTGGGCTTGTGTAGCAACAGGAATCCATCTCCTTCTACTCTAACACACCCTCTGATCCACACACACTGGCACACAGAAATAAAGACGGACACACGGCGATTCCCGCCAATCGTAAGCTCTGTGGTCTGGCGTAGCATAGCTATTCTGAAGAAAAATAATAGCGCAAGCAGTGAAATTATGTCACTTCAAGCTTCACGTCATGGTATCATTAGCCCCACGACGCCGTGTTCATAGTGACGACTCGATGTTATACGTCATCATCGCAGTACTAACATTTGACGTATTAAAGGATCAACGTTGCAATTTTCTTGCTGATTTTCATGCCTAGAGCTTACAGGTCACAATTTGACCTAATCCTACACCAGAGCCGGGACAAACAGCAGGCATATGCAAACACTGTGTATGCGGGTATTAATGAGAAGACTTTTTTTTCGTAAAAGAAAAATTGAAGTTATGTTAGCTGTTTTACAAATGACTCCGAAAAAGTGGTGCAGAAAATTGTCTGATTTTCACACCTAGGGCATACAAGTCACAATTGACCTAATCGTACCCGACAGCTGAGAAAAACTGTAGGCTTATGTAAATACCGTATAAGAAAAATCATGCGACTATTTATGAGATGATTGTATTTTTTATTTTTTTTCATAAAAAAGATTCAATTGTGTCTTAAATTAACACCTTTTTTTCGCACGAGGGGGTGGGGGCTAAAAAATCATTCAATTAAAGATTAACCCATATAATTCGTTAAATTAATCCCAAAAATGTGCAAATATATTTTTTCAAAAATTATTTAATTATCACTCAAAAGGTTCTAGAGGTACAATGTTGGTTAACAAACTCATTCAATATGTCCCTTTTATCTAGCCATACGCAATTAAAAATAGAAAAATTACGTGCTCCAGTGTAGATCAACCGGTTTTTGTGAAACAGCCATTTTCTCGCCAATGAGCATCTTAATCAAAAAGTTTTAAAAAAAGGTCCAGGGATAATTTTTTTAGGCACAATATCCTAAAATTTCAAGCTTGTCCATCCTCAAACGCGGGCTCTAGTCTCTGTCACACACACACACACACACACACACACACACACACACACACACACACACACACACACACGCACGCACGCACGCACGCACGCACGCACGCACGCACGCACGCACGCGCGCGCGCCGTTTGGCGCCAGAAAGACGTTCTCTAGCAAGGTTTGCCTAGCTAGACATGATGTCATTTTTATCTTGTTACTTCTTTGCCAGAATTTCTGATGCCAAAAACGTCATGTGCATGCTCCAGAATGCGCTCCAACAAGCCCCATTTCAAAGTCCATCTTATTTTTTAAATACGGTAGACAAAGAATGGCTTTTGCTGCCTCCAAGTTTCCTTTGTTGACCTCAGAGGTCGTCCTCCCACGCCGCTCACCCCCATCAACCCCAGTGTGCTCACCCAGCCAGACTCCCGGCTGTCAGGTAGTAGGGGACTCCCTCCGGAGGAAACTCCGCACTACTGTCGAGTCACTTCGGTGGTCTTCCTACTTACGACATTTTTTTTTTGCTAGTCACGGAGTCGACGAGTGAGAGCTCCCCCCAGAGGTGGCGAGTCGACCACTACGTCCTTCCACGCACAGCAGCAGGGTCTGGCCGAAGACAACCGCGCACCTAGGGCTCCTAGAGGCCGGACTGGGCTGAGGTCATCATGAGACGGAGACTTGAGGGGTCAGAGGCACCTGGAATAGTGTTTTTTCATTTTTGCATGATGATGGGGATGGCATGATGATGCCATGGTGGTCCATGTGGTTAGGGACTGCGTGACAGGGCCGCATTCCAAGCTTCCTGTCATAAATATCCTGGTATTAACCAGGCCCGGGACTTGCGGACACCTGCGGTGCCAGCCGTGTAATCATCTACACCTTGCGATGCGTCATAACCCGGGTAACAGCCCCCAAAGTCCCACCCGTGAAGTGGGTGAGACTCGGCTGCGTGGCATCAGCCTTCTCATTGGGTCCATAGCACACCCGCTCTGGGTAGGAGCCGACCCAGGTAGGAAAAGTCCCGCTTGACTCGGCTGGGATTCGAACCCGGATCTCCCGGCCGCCAGTCCGACGCTCTAACCACTGTGCTACAGAGGCCGGTCCAAAGAATGGATATTAATCTATGCTTTTTCAGATATGCTGAACACATTTAAACAAATGATTAACAGTAATAATATATATATATATATATATATATATATATATATATATATATATATATATATATATATATATATATATATATATATATATATATATATATATATATATATATATATATATGTTAGAGTCAATCCATGAATTCAGGAAATTCATGATTTTCCTAAACCATTTAGGAAATATGTTAATTGCCTATGACCTTTAGTCAATACATGAATTGACACAAAATTTTCATGAATTTCCTAACAATACACTGAGGAATTACATGAATTGCCTGAGCTATAAATAGCAAATGCAGATTCAGAAATGAGCTTGTTATTTCGCCATTTACTTGATTTATTTGCAATAAAAATGGACCCCCACCGGGTCTGCCCTAGGGGACCTTGGTGGGGTTGTCTACTTTTTAGTTCCTAGGGTCACCTTGTCTAACCCCTGCAAGGTGGGTTCTACTCTTTTGGGGGTTTGTATTTCTGTCTTTCTGGCCCATTCATCTGTTTTTTTCTTTTGAAATTCTCCCTCCTGTCTGCGCTTCTTGCAGTTCTTTTCTTCATTTAGCGCAGGCATGTCCTGAGAAGGCCTTTGTCGCTTGCGGGACGTAAAGCAATCTATACTCACTATACTCAATAAAAATGGCAGATCTGTTTTATTAAGTTGGTTTTGTCTTGATTTGTTTTTTTGCACAGTTATTCCTAATATTGAAAGTAAATTTGGTTCATTTAAAGTATAAAAAAAAATGTATTAAACACCCACAGAGAGAGAGAGAGAGAGAGAGAGAGAGAGAGAGAGAGAGAGAGAGAGAGAGAGAGAGAGAGAGAGAGAGAGAGAGAGAGAGATGATGATGATGAAACTTTATTTATCAACGGTAAAAAGTTTTGACAGAAACAAATCGTCATTTTACAAACTTCTCGTTGCTAACATCTACAACATGAAATAAATTTTAAAAAAATAATAAAGAATTATATTTACACATATTATTTCATCCAACAATAATATTTAAAAAAAAATATTTACACAAAATAATAGTAACACTCAACATTCAACATTACACACACACACACACACACACACACACACACACATACACACACACACACACACACACACACACACACACACACACACACACACACACACACAAACAATATAAATAAATGCATATATTACATGAAAGCATTAACCATCAGGGTTTGTTTAAATGCCCAGTGTTGTTATGTTTGGCTCATCAGGTAATCGAAAAGTTTCGTTTTAAAGATTCCAAGCGAGGCTATAGTCTTCAAATGTGCAGGAATAGTGTTCCATACAAACGGTCCAGAAAAGGATAAACTAGTTTTAAAGAGGTCAATTCTAGGCAGAGGTAAGGGTAAAGTATTGTTCCTTGAGGTCCGTTCGCGTTCTTGCTGTGGCATAAATTTGGTGGTTAGATACTGCGGTGTCATGTTATTTAATATCTTGTGCATGAGGATGCATTTGTTGAAATTAAGTTGTTGACGCAGGCCGAGAATGTTTAGATGTCTAAATTTGTCTGTGGTAGGAATGGGCCGCGTATCTATCATTTTGACAGCTCTTTTATATATAGAGTTTAACCTGTTCATGTGAACATCACTACAACCATCCCACACTGTGGAGACATAATCAATGTGAGACTTGATATGGGCATGATAAAACAGTTTACGAGTATGTGTATCCGTTACTTGTCTAAGCTGGGACAACAGGAAAGTGTTTTTAGCAATGGTTTTACAGACTGTATTTATATGCGTCTCCCAACATAATTGTTCGTCAACGTGTATTCCCAAGAATTTACACTCTGAGACTTGTAGTAAAACTGTTGCCGCTAGGGTTTCACGTGAAAGAAAAACAGAAGATAGTGGTAGAAAACCCTTTAAAATGAAACAAATAACGACGTTTCGGATCAAAGATCCTTCCTCAGGTGACATGGAAACAAACAAATGGTTTGTTTCCATGTCACCTGAGGAAGGATCTTTGATCCGAAACGTCGTTATTTGTTTCATTTTAAAGGGTTTTCTACCACTATCTTCTGTTTTTCTTACTCTGAGACTTGTTCTATCGGTTTAGCGTTCTGTTGTAAATGTAACGGCTGTGGTCGGCGTTGGTGTTTTTGTCGTGTAGGGATTAAAATACTCTTTGTTTTTCCTGGATGAAGAACCATATGATTCTCTCTACACCAGTCGGAAACCTCGCTGAGACTACTTTGTAAGCTAAGGTTAATGTCAGCTGTTTTTTTTTTTTACCCGAAACATGGAGGCTCGTATCGTCCGCAAACAGGTTGCAGTTGACATCAGTGTTAGTAATATGCAAAAGCAAATCATTAATGAATATTATAAATAGAAGAGGTCCCAAGATCGACCCCTGGGGGACACCGTAGTTAACTTGTCCTTGTTTAGAGTATTTTCCATGGGTATATACCTTTTGTTTTCTGTCTTTTAGGTATGATCTAAAGAATGCTATGGCAGTTTCACTTATATGGTATGCTGCTAGCTTCTTTAAGAGAATGTCATGGTCGACAAGATCAAATGCTTTTTGTAGGTCTAAGAAAACAGCTCCAGACATCAGGTTTTTATTTATTGATTCCCTGTCTACAATGTGTGTCAGTGCTGACTGATATGAGTGTTTCGGTCTAAAGCCGGACTGATGAATATTTCTGAAATTGCCCTTTTCTAGAAAATCGAGGAGGTGTTTTTGTATGTGTTTTTCAAAGGGCTTTGACAGGGCCGACAAAAGTGTGATAGGACGGTAGTTGTTGACATCTTCAAGATCTTTTGATTTAGGGATCTTTTGATTTAGAGAGAGAGAGAGAGAGAGAGAGAGAGTTAAATGATAAAACTGATTTAATTTTTATTTAATAACTGAAATTAAGTAAAATTAAAAGAATAGTAAAAATAAAGGCAGTTATTTGAAGCAAAAATAAGATCTACGATTTTAAAAAATGTCAGGCTAAATTTAACCATAGTCCCCCCCCCCCCAAAAAAAAAAAAAAAGAAAAAAAAAAAAGAAAAAAAAGTTGCTTCGTTTTGGCTGTAGTCTTGCTTCCTTTGGCTTTTTTTCTCTCTCACAAATTATGCAAATTATAAGCACTTTACAGCCAAACTGAAGCATATAGTATGTTATAGAGATCTGCAGCCACCACCAAATGATGTAACATATAGCCAAAATGAAGGTTATAGTATCTTATTCAGCACTGCAGCCAAAAAGATGCCAACATACAGCTAAAATGAAGCCTGCAGTACCTTACAGAGCTCTGCAGCCAAAATGAAGCCAAAATACAGCTAAAAATGAAGCCTGTGGTATCTTACAGAGCTCTGCAGCCAAAATGAAGCCAACATATAGGTCATAATGAAGCCTATGGTATCTTACAGAGCTCTGCAGCCAAAATGAAGCCAGCATAAGCCTAAATGAATCCTGTAGTATAAGCCCTTTGACATCAGAGCATACAATTTTTTCTGAAGATATCAAACAAACATTTTTTATACCACTTACAGAACAAATATAATATTGTGCCAATTGTCGTAATATGGCTATTTTTTCTTCTTAACCCCTTAACTCCACGGCCTCATTTCCAAACTTTTGGAGACTTTGTATAAGGACTATGTACCAGTTGTAGGAGATGGATTGATCATGATAATTCAAGGGTAGTGCAAGATGAGTTTGGCACCCTTGAATTATGATGATCAATCCGTCTCTTGCTGCAGGGTTCCGGGGCTAAATGGGTGAACTCATATGACGCAAATTTTGATGAACTGTTATTAAAAAATTTGGTAAAAAGACAAGAACAAACCATTTTCAATACCCTTGTACAGCCTCTGTCAGGTTTGACAACTTGGTCAGCTTGCTCATTCACATGGAAATAGATCTTTGTTGTACTGATTGTTGGCTGATGAATTATTATATGTGACACATTTAAGGATGAAAAATTCAAGAATTTTTACTACTGTAAGGCAAAACTGGCAAACTGCACAAGATAAGTTTATTGAAAGTAAATTAGAATCAACTGGTTACTGACACATTATGATATTTGTTCCAAGAGTGGCATGCAAAAGTGGTTCTCTGCAAAGAAAGTTTGGGCACACACACACACACACACACACACACACACACACACACACACACACACACACACACACACACACACACACACACACACACACAACAAAAATCATTGCACGCTCTGATTTCATACAACCTATTTCTTATAGAGTACTGTAGCCCAAAGGAAGCCAATATAAGCCAAAATGAACCTTTGCCCAGTATCTTGTAGAGCTGTGCAGCCAAAATGAAGCCAACGTACAGCCAGAATGAAGCATATCTGCTTGTCTTGCAGAGATCTGTAGCCAAAACGAATTCAAAATACAGCCAAAATGATCAAAGCTTGTGGTATTTTAAAGAGCTCTGCGGCCAATTTATTAATATTTTGGGTAAGTATACAACTTGCTACCTAGCGGATTTTTGTCACTGTGAAGAAGCTAATCTTAATAAGTTGTAATGTAACTGTCTTTCCTAAGCGTGTTTCTTTCTTTGTTTCTTTATTTCATTTTACATGATTGTCAGTCACCTTTTACAGCTGGAATTCGTGAAAATATCAGTTCACACATTGCTTAAACTCTTACAGATGCTGTCAAGAATTTTCTGTTTAAATGGACGCTGTTTTTAGGAAATTATTGAAATTCCTGAAAAGTTTTGTCATTTCATGTATTGACTGGAGGTCATAGGTAAATCATGTATGGATAACTCTCAAAAGGTGCCCCGGATGACCCTCTATGCACAAGACAGGCCATAAGTACTTTATATGACCAATATCTAACAAACGAGTGTGTAGTATTGATGTAAAATTGTTTGATGAGAAAAAATAACAGTATTTTTCATACCTAAATGGATGATGAATAATCTTTTTTACCCTTTCTTGTGGCAGAATCGAGCATAAAATGGCCGTGAAAAACGCATTTCGCTTGGGAAGGTCACTTACCAGTACAACTTACCAGTACAACTGTCAGCATACAACTCACTTCTGATGTTAAAACATGAGCAAGAATGATAAAAAGGAATCACTCTTTAATAATACAACACCTTCCTGACTCTGTCAGGGCATTTTATGCTGCTGCAGTGTATGCAAAGATCATCTGTCACATTTATATGTGTACTGTCACAATTTACATGTGGACATTTACCAGAACTGGTGCCTGGCTCAAAAATGGGATGGCGTGAAACAAATGATTTAAAAAGAAGAGAGAAAAATTAATCAGTCTCGGTGAAAACAGGTCGTGTTGATTGTTGTGCCAGTCAGTTGTCTGTTGTTTTAGCCATTTGTTTAGTTGGTCTCTGAAGGATTGCACTGTGCCTAGACTGGAAAACATCTACTGTCTGCCCCGTCCCCAAGAACAACAAGCCCAGGACACTCAATGACTATCGCCCCGTAGCTCTCACCTCTATAGTAATGAAGTGCTTTGAGCGTATTGTCCTTTCTAGACTGCTCCATCAGGTCAAGCCCTATCAAGATCCTCTCCAGTTTGCATACAAGCAGAACAGATGTACAGACGACGCCACACTCGCACTCCTGCAACATGCATACACACTTTTAGAAAAACCTGGCTCTTTTGTACGCATTCTTTTTATAGACTTTTCTTCAGCCTTGAACACTATGCAACCCTATCTTATGGCTCCAAAAAAATTATCTGTTACAATGTAATTCCAAGACTTATCCTATGGATTGTCAACTTCCTTGTAAACAAGACCCAGTCAGTTTGCTTTCAAACAGCTCTCATCCCTTAGGTCCACTTCCATGGTGCCCCTCAAGGTACAGTTCTCTCCCCAGTGCTGTTCACACTCTACACTAACGATTGTAGTGGCACCGACTCTACCTTTCTTATAAAATACTTGGATGACACTGCCTTAGAAGATCTCTCCAATATTGATGCAACTTACTTTGCAGAAGTAGAACGGTTTAGTGTCTGGTGTAAAGATAATGTTCTAGACCTAAATGTGAGTAAGACCAAGGAACTACTGATAGACTTTAGAAGAAACCCCGCCCCTGTCCCTGTTCTGATGATTGATGGTCGTGTCTGTTGAGCATGTGACTGAGTATAAGTACCTTGGAACAGTTATTGATGATACAACAACAACAATGGGCCTCTGTCAGTCTGAATCGACCATACATAATGCTTCCTAGGTGTTTTGTTCTAATTGCCTGCTCAGCTGGATTTGGAGCAGCCAGTGACTGTGAAGGCCAATGCGGGTGTGGCAGTCCCTGCTGCCAAGATCACAAATGTACATGGTCGCTGGGCTGATAGAGTTATTGGACTCCTTTCTGTGTACCCGCTTGTCTGCTGCTGCTTTCAACATCATCTCTTCCCCTGACTTGAGGTGTTGGTGGATGATACTTCTCCACTTTGCACGGTCATCCGCAAGGTGTTTCCAGGACCCATTGTCAATGTCCAGTGCTCTCATGTCCCTCTTGCAGACATCTACAAATCGTAGTTTGGGGCGACCATTGTTTCTTCTCCCAGCTGCCAGTTCTCCGTAGAGGATGTCTTTTGGGATGCGGCCATCTTCCATGCGGTGAACGTGGCCGAGCCAGCACAGTCGCGTTGTCTGAGTAGGGTGTACATGCTGGAAAGGCCAGCGCGTGACACGTCTTTGGTGTTGGTCACTCTATCTTGCCAAAATATGCCCAGGATACGGTGGATGCTTCTCAAGTGGAAGGTGTTGAGTCTTCTCTCTTGTCTAGCATATGTGGTCCATGCCTCACTGCCGTATAGCAGTGTGCTGATGACGCAGGTGTTGTACACAGCCTTCCTTGTTTTCACAGTCAGCTGGGGATTTGTCCACACTCGAGTTGTAAGGCATGCAAGAGTTGCAGCTTCCTTCCCGATCATCTTCAAATGTAGAAGAGATAAGACGTACTCTGGACCCCATTCAGATCACTTACCATACGGACCATACGAAGCTACCAGTGTGGCGAAAGGTGTTAAATCTACACTACGTTGACGAATTTCTGCCTCAAGGTGTCAGAACAACATGGGAAGATTCTGGAGAACACCATACCATTTATGAACACCTAATTGACCCAGATCTGAGTAGTCTGCCGCAGTTCGACTGTGGACTTGGCCGTCTACTAGACTGGGCGGATGCGTTTCTTCACGTCCCCATGCTCCCCGCCCCCAGACGTTACCGGCGCTTCGCCTTCGGCAGTGTGGTCTACCAGTTTCGGCCGCTACCCTTCGGCCTCAACCTCAGCCCTCGGTGTGCTTCCGCATTGGACGCCGTTGTCGCCAGGACCAGACGGACGTCCTCGAGCCCCACTTCGAACTTCCTGGATGATCGTCTTGTGCAGTACCAGTTGGAGGCCTCCTTGGCGAAGGACGGAGATGCGCTGCTGGATCTGCTTGACCGGCTCGGCTTCCTGGTCATCGTGGGTAAGTCGGACCTTGTGTCGTCCCACCTGGGGATGGATTTCGCACCGACCTCAACGAGGTGAGCCTTCCGAGCTACGGATACAGACGTGGGCGAACCTAGTCCGACAACTCGACCGTCATTGCCTGCATGCAGAAGCGGGGCTGGAAGCGCTCCACCACCCGCTGCATCCTCCTCTACCAAGTTCTCCGGTGGTGCGAAGATCGCGGCATCTCCCTTCGAGCGAGGCACATCCCGGTCCACCTGAGGTCCTGGCCGACTCCCTCTCACATCGTGGACAGCTTCTACACTCAGTGGGCACTCCGTCCGGACATCCTTCGGATGATCTGTGCAGTGTGGGAGACCCCCATGTTCGACCTCTTCGCGGCGAAGTGGAATCGCCAGCTGCCCCTCTTTGTCTCCCCCATTCCAGACCCGCTAGTCGGGGCAGTCGACGCCCTCTCCATTCCTTGGGACGGCCTCGTCGCGTACGCCTTCCGCCTACGGTGCTCGTCCCCAAGATCCTGCTCAAGCTCAAGGGTGGCTACGCGGTCCTGTTCCTGGTAGCTCCATTCTGCTGGACCAAGTCGTGGACCACCGACCTCCTGAACCTCGCCACGGGCCCCCCTCTGCAGCTTCCCATCCCACAGACGATGCGCATGCAACCACGGCAGGCGCTGTACCACCCGTGCCCTGAGCGTCTCCTCCTCCACGCCTGGAGATTGTGCGGCTCTCCCTTGCCGCTAGAGGCTTCTCAAGTGCAGCAGTGGGAGCTATCGCTACAGCCCGCAGACCCTCGACCCTATGAGTCTACGAGGGAAAGTGGCGAGTCCTGTGGTCTTGGTGCGACGACCGACTCCTTTTGGCCGAGTTCTTCCTCTGTCTTTCGCCGAGCAGCACTTGGCTCCGATCGCCATCAGAGGGTACCTGGCCATGATTGCTGACACATACCGCCATTTTGGGCCGGCCGGACCCTGGTGGCTGCGAAGACATAGCCGACCTGATGGCACTCTTTGGCATCCAGTGACCTGCCGCTGATACCGCGATGGGACCTATCCTGGGTGCTGACGTGGCTCAACTCGGACCGCTTCGAACTGCTCCCCTTGGCGCGGTTGGTTGACGTGACCCGAAAGACTTGCTTTCTCCTGGCCCTGGCCACTGCCTCCAGGGTCAGCAAACTGCATGCGCTCTCCACACGCCCAGCCTGCTTGCAGTTCAGAACAGATGGCTCCGTGCACCTGCTGACCGATCCGGCCTGCCTGGCCAAGACCTGGTCGCCTTTGGCCGCCCCACAGGTGATCATCTTTCAGCTGTTGCGGGAGCCAAGCCTGGCCCGAGAGACCAGACAGCAAGACCCGGTGAGAGCCTTACGAGTGTACCTGTGCCGGACCAAGCCGGTATGCAGGAGACGCTCCTGCCTATGCTCCCTCTGTCCCAGGTAGAACTGACTTCCCGGCCCAGACGATTCCTCCTGGCACCGATGGGTTATACACTCCGCCTACCAGAACCTCTCCCCTGTCGCTGCCAAGCAGTAGAACATCAGGGAGCACGAGGTTAGAGCCAGGGCCGCAAGCCTCGCCTTCGGCTGCAGCTGCGCCATCAAATACATTGTGGCGGCCGTGGACTGGCGAGCAGAGTCGACCTTCAACCGGTTCTACCTGAGGGACCTCTCCGGCCAGCGGGAGAACGATCGCTGGTGGGAGACATCGCCGTGGTGCAACACTCCCTCCCGGCACCCAGGTGCCGTAGGTAGCTCTTAGCTGAAATTGTCGGGAAGTTGCCCCAGGGAGGGCGGGTCTCAACGGTATTCAGGGGTTAGGGGTGCGTTACGCGGCACCCACCTCCTATTCGCTATTCTTCCTAATAGTAATGTCATCGGAAATGTATTTTGAGGAAAGAAATGAATTTTTCTCTAAAATGTATTTTTTTCGAAAAATACTTACCGATGACATTACTCGAAGGACCCTCCCACCTGCCCCACTTGCCGCTAGTTAGCTAAGCGAATAAACTGGCGCGCTAAGCGCGTGACCGGATGGGTTGGGACGGGAGGCTACTCGGGGTACTGGGTCATGATACAGCCCCTAGGTTGCCTCCCCTGCCCTATAGGTACACAACCAAATTTTGGCTGAAATTGTGCTAGCTAAGAGGCATTTCCTATTAGTAATGTCATCGGTAAGTATTTTTGGGAAAAAATACATTTTAGAGAAAAATTCATTTTTCTCAAATACTATCCACAACTTTAAACCCAAACTTGGTACAGAGATACCTATCTATGCATATTAATTTGGATGAGCCCCCAGAAAGGTCAAGGGTCACTAGAGGTCAGCAAATATGTGTAAAATGCCAGTTTTTCATAGAATTGTACTTATTATGAACAGTTTTGCAAAATTTTCAATCCAATTTGGCTCAAAGGTAGCTGATGATGATAAGACCTTCCAGTGAATACTACTTTAGTCGACTCGTCACAAAGGTCAAGGGTCATGGGGGTTTGACAGATGTGTGAAAATTGATTGAATTTTGAGAAAAGATGGAGTTTGTTGGCGCAGAAGCCATCCCTTTACTTATTGTCACAAGATCACACATGTAGATTGGTCATACACGTGAACCATAAGGGCTTTGCTTTTCTTATTTCTTCTTCTTGTGGTGGTGGTTGTGGTGGTGGTGCTACTGCTGTTATTTCTCACCAAGTTTTCTGCTACTGTGAGTAATCGTGTATCATGAATAACTTAATGCCCTTTGGATAACAGCTAAGATAGAAATGAAATACCTTTTGAAAACAAAATTCAGCAAGTTGAGACATGCTGTGTTTCCTGTGACAAGCAAAAACTAACTTTACTGTCACAGTTCAAATGATTCACGAGTGTAACAGGCGGGAAGTCGCAGTTAGCGTTCCTTTCATTTATTAAGCAAACCCTGAGAAAGACAAATCAATATATATAATAAACATCGAAAATACATATTAACACCACATATAATAACTGATATAAATAAATATAACATTCACTTTTCTATATAAATCATATAACCATGCACACAAAATAATGAATCGATAACATTGACAAAAATATTTACAAAACCAAATGATTCAGAATCAAAGCCAAAACAATCTACAGAATACAATTGAGAATGAACACTATAAATATTAAAGAGCGCACACTAATCAATCTGCTCCAAAACTCATGCAGTCTACAACAGATTGATCAGTGAGAATGCTATAAGCATAACAATCAGACACCACTCAATCCCAACACCAAACACACAAAAATCATTCTAACCCGACATACATAATAAGATCATAATTATAATAAAAAAAATATAATAATCAAATAAAATACACGAGAAACTTACCCCACCAGCAGTCAGGTTCAGCATGTAAAGAGTATAACTCTTTCTACCCCAGACACACCACAGGAAGATAAAGATCGACCATGATAGTTCAAGGGTGATGCCAGAATAGCTTGGCGCCTATGGGCGCCAAGCTATTCTGGCATCACCCTTGAACTATCATGGTCGATCTGTGTCCTGCACTGCAATGGATTCTTCAGATGACAACGGCAAAATTTAAGGATTTCGGTGTTGGGGTAGAATGAGATAACTGGTGGCAAGCCAATGTCAAATACAGTATAGTGAGTACAGATTGCTGTGAATATATTGATGGTGAGTACAGATCAGACACAGAGTTCAGTTCACTATGTTACACGAGTGACATTACTATATCATCTCTGCTCATGATCGTTTTGTTCACATCTACACTGAAACTTTTGTGTCAGTTTGCATTGGTATTGCACAGTGAATCCGTTCCAATGAGTTTGAAATATTTTGTTTGATTCAGGTTTGTTGGGTATTGCATGTTACTTGTGACATGTGACGAGTCAACTTTTGTCGCACATCATCTTTTGTCACAAGTAGCATACTGATGTGAAAAAGTTTGGTTTAGAAGTTTGCTGACGTAGTTTTCAGAGTTCCATCTTTATTTTTACACTGAGCTATCAATGTAGACAAAGTCATAATCTGAATGTCATGATGCTCCTTATGTCAAAGCAAATGTGTGAGAGTGCAAAAAGAGTCACCTATGACCGACACAAATGGGTTCTCGTTTTGCACATAATTAGGTCATTTTGTCAAGTTTTGCATAAATATTTCATTGAGGGCTACCTAGATGAATGGTTTTAATTAATTATAGGTATCATTTAACTTATAGTTTAGGCAAAATGAAATAATTTGTGTCGTCACGTGTCACAAGAGACACATTTTAACCCCTAGCATTAGAATCTCAGTTTCTCATAAACCACTCATAATATTTTTTTTAAAAACCTCAGCAGAACTGAGGAGCCAAATGGAAAACAAACTCAGAAAATTGGGACAGGTTGTTTTCAACCCATGTTTATTTTTTTGTTGTCTGCATGGTACCTTTTGAGAGTGAGTCATATTTCCTAGACAGTTTAGAAAATTCACGAATTTACTGACTTCATGGAATGACTTTGTACTAATACATGTACAAATATAAATAATGTTGCAGATTCAAAAGATGCCAGTACCTGATAAATGTAAGACACAAGTCAGTCAAATCATCTCAGTGCAAGGAATGATTGATGAGGTATGTATTCCGTTTTGTTGCATATCACATGAAGACTTGAGCATGTTTTTCCAGACACTGAAAATATCCAGTAACCAATAGATGGGGGATCATTGAAGCTTATTTATCAACGGTTGCGGCAATGACATTGTCATAGACATAGCCGTTTTGGCTTACATGCGAAGCAAAAGTGATTCAATGTTCTGGGCCAGTGGTCGGTCATCTGCCGTTCGCTGTCTGGCGTCGTTTGTCCACCGTCGTCTGGGGGTAAACTTTAACTTTGACATTTTCTCGGAGACAATTCAAACCACAGTTTTTAGACTTGGCCCAAGGATACATGTACTTTGTGGCAAGACCTTTGTAAACATACCAAGTCGAATATCAAAGGTTAAGGTTACAAGGATCAGGAAATAAGGGTAGGTCAAAAATTGTCATATTTTGACAAATTTGTTTTGTTCTCAAACACTATTCACAACTTCGAACCCAAACTTGGTACAAAGACACATGATGGTAAGACCTTTCTATGCATACTAATGTGGTTGACACCTTAGAAAGGTCAAGGGTCAGAAGAGCTCAAGAAATGGGTAAAATATACTATGACAAAAGATGTTTTTTTTTCTCAAATATTATTCACAACTTTTACCCAAACTTCAAGATGACTTTATTGTTGCTGTGGTAAAAAATAATCATACATAGCAAAAAATTGTCTTGCCAACTCAGGTGCTGGTCACATTCACTCACTTGATCATTCCACAATTTACAAAACAATTCTTAAAGCGAAAACGAATGTCATATCACGTTAAATATAAAATTACGTGACGGGCTTGTTCCATAGCATGTCCGTTGAAAGGTCCTGGTAAATCAAAGTGTCACAGTTGCAGTGCACCTGAATTGATCAGTGTTCAGGTCGTACTCCATAGGAAATAGATTTGTCTGTCCTCCATAAACCCGCCCGTTAGGGCCGTCCATTATCACTTCGGTGCTGTGGACGTTAAACCCCGAACCAACCAACAATAAAATTACATTTAAAAAAAAACTTAAAAAAAAAAAAAAACGTCATGACAAAATGACGTTTCACAAACAAATGACGCGTATGCACTGCGCGCGCCCCTTATAGAGTTCACTATGACGCATTGGCAGATCTGCAAGGCTTTTTCAAAAGGAGATATTTCAACATCAGAATCAAGTCAAAGACAAAAGGTAGAGACCCTTGACAGCGAAGACAGCTCTCATATAGAAGGGACTTTGTGGGTTATGGTTCATCCCATCTTGTTTTTGAGTTCTGGGACTTTGCCATTTTTTGGGCTTGCTCTACTTTGTAAAGGGCGCTTCGGACTCTGTCGTTTTTCCGAAGTTTCTTTTTACAAAGGGCGTTCTGTACTCTGCCATTATTCGGGGTAGCTTCGGGACTTTGTCATTTGTCGGGTGTGTCTTCCTTGAAAACGGGCACCTCAGACTGTCATTTTTCCGCGGCTTCCCATTATCAAGGGAAATTTTGGACTCTGCCATTTTTGGCTCACGTGCGAAGCAAAAGTGAGTATGTTCTGGGCCAGTGGTCATCCGTCGTCCGTGGTAAATTTTAATGTTGGCATTTTCTTGGAGACTATTCAAGCTACAGTCTTCAAACTTGGCCCAAGGATACTTTGTGGAAAGACCTTTGTAAACATACCAATTTCAGTGACCTCTCACAAAGGTCAAGGTCACAGGGCATCAGGAAATATATCAAACATAGCTATTTTGGGACATAATTTATTTTTTCTCAAATACTATTCACAACTTTAAACCCAAACTTGGTACAAAGATACTTGATGGTAAGACCTTTATACACACACTAATTTGGTTGATCCCTCGGAAAGGCCAAGGGTCACAAGAGCTCAAGAAATAGGTCCCAAATGACCATATTTTTACAAAAAAATGTTTTTTCTCAAATACTATTCACAACTTCAAACCCAAACTTGCTACAGATACCTGATCGTAAGATCTATCTATGCATACTAATTTAGATGACCCCTCGGAAAGGTCAAGGGTCACAAGAGCCCAGAAAATAGGGATTGGTCGATACACGTGAGCCATAAGGGTTTTGCCTTTCTTGTTTTAGATAGTTATCCTCTTAAAGGGTGGCTCAGACTGTCGTTTTTCCGAGGCTTCCCATTAACAAAGGACGTTTTGGACTCTGCTGTTTTCTGGGGCACTTCTTTTGTAAGGGCGCCTCGGACTCTGTCGTTTTTCCGAGGCTTCCTTTTACAAAGGGCGCTTCGGACTTAATCATTTTTGCCGAGGCTACCTTTTATCCAAAGGCACCTCTGACTTGGCAAAGATAGGAGGAAAATTCGCGCCACTGCTACTTCTAGGTGCAGAAGACACGGATGTGGACACACTGATCGACACATCTAACACTGCTGTAACCCAAACAGCCAGTGAGATCCTTGGCAAACACCGACAAGCAAAGAAACCTTGGGTTACAAGTGACATCTTTGTTCTATGTGACAAGCGTCAAGAATTAAAGAAAAAGAAATCAGAGGTAGAAGGAGCTAAACAATACAGGGAAATTAACCAGGATATCAATAAAAGCATGAAAAAGGCAAAGAATAAGTGGATTGAAGATCAGTGTAAACACGTAGAAGAAAATCTGAACAAAAAACAACAACAAAAAATAGCAAAAAAGCATACCAGCTGGTGAAAGACCTGACCAGTGTAAAATAAGGACGCTCCTCGATCATTCAAGATAGTGAAGGGAACTGTCTTACGGAAGACCAAGACATACTGAAGAGATGGACAGAGTACTGCTCAGATTTGTACAACCACCGAGCTACAGGGGACCCAGGCATACTTGTCAACCCACCTGTGACCAACAATGGCAACTATCCCATCCTCCGAGAAGAAGTAGAGGCTGCAGTGAAGTCGCTGAAAAAAGGGAAGGCAGCAGGAGCAGACAACATCCCTGCAGAACTAGTCCAAGAAGGGGGAGAAGACATGATAAGTGCCTTACTAACAATCTGCAATAAGATCTGGCAGTCAGGGGATTGGCCCACACCATGGACCCAATCACTTATAATAACTCTCCCCCAAAAAGGCAACTTACATCAATGCCAGAATTATCGCACAATCAGCCTTATATGCCACCCTAGCAAAGTCATGTTAAAGATCCTACTGAACAGGCTGAAGCCACAGGCAGAGGAAATCATAGCTGAGGAACAGGCAGGCTTCAGACCAGGGCGCAGCACAACAGCAGATCTTCAACCTGAGAGTTCTATGTGAGAGGTACCTCCAGCACCAACAAGACCCCTATCATGTCTTTATGGATTTTAAGAAAGCGTTTGACAGGGTGAGGCATGCAGCCCTTTGGTCCACCATGAAGCTATACAACATAAATGCCAACCTGATCAAAGTCATAGCAAACCTTTACAACAAGGCCACTAGCGCAGTCTGCTTCAACGGCAAAATAGGAAACTGGTTTAGGACTACAGTCGGAGTCGGACAAGGCTGCTTGCTCTCACCTACTCTTTTCAACATCTTCCTGGAAAGAATCATGACAGACGCTCTGAAAGATCATGAAGGAACTGTCAGTTTTGGAGGCAGAACAATCACGAACTTGCGGTTCGCGGACGACATTGATGGCCTTGCAGGAACAGAGAAGGAGCTAGCTCAGCTGGTGGAAAAGCTGGACAGCCATTGCGTATGGGATGGAAATCAGTGCAGAGAAGACCAAACTGATGACAAATAACACCAGTGGCATTGGCACTGACGTCATGATTGGAAGCCAAAAACTAGACACAGTTAATAAATTCAAATACTTAGGAGCCATTGTGACAGATGAGGGATCAAAACCAGAAATACTGTCCAGGGTTGCGCAGACAACAACAGCACTGACAAGATTGAAGACCATATTGAAGGACAGAAACATCACGCTCTGCTCCAAGATCAGACTGATGCGCTCCTTAGTCATCTCAGTGTTCTTGTATGCCTGCGAGTCATGGACCCTCACAGCAGACCTCGAAAGGAGGATACGAGCCACTGAAATGAGATGTTTTCGAAGGCTGCTTGGCATTTCATACAGAGATCACATCACAAACGAGGAAGTGGGAAGCAGAATCAGGCAAGCCATCGGGCCCTATGAAGACCTATTAGCCATTGTGAAAAAACGCAAACTGAAGTGGTATGGGCATGTCACGCGTTCAACAGGGCTTGCCAAAACAATCCTGCAAGGCACTGTGCAAGGAGGACGAAGGAGACGAAGACAGAGGAAAAGATGGGAGGACAATATCTCAGAGTGGACAGGACTGCGGCTGGGTGATACGCAAAAAATGGCAGAGAACAGAGGGGAATGGAGGGAGCTGGTTGCCAAGTCATCAGTGGTGCCCCAACGGTCGGCAAGACTACGGGATATAGATACATAGATAGACCTCTGACTTGGCTACTTTTCTAGACTTTTGTTTTATAAAGGGCACTTTGGACTTTGTCATTTTGCCCAGGCTGCCTTTCACCTATTGGCCTCTCTGACTTAGTTATTTTAAGTTATTTTACTAGATTCTCCTTTACAAAGGGTGCTTTTTCAGACTTTGTCATTCTTTATAGAGACACAACTTAGATAGGACCGCGCTACTATAGTAACGCCTGAAGACATTGTTACCATCATAAAATATATTTTTCTCAAACGGCCTCGTGCCGAGGCATTTGTTGTCGCTTTACCATTTTTAGCTTGTATTGCAATATAGTCTATACGAAATGTGATCCTCGTTTCACGTGTTTTATTGTAGTTAGTACTGAGTGCGAGTGACTGGGCTTGTGTGTGTGAACTTGGCATCCTGACACGAAGCAAACATTTACATACACATTCACTGGTCACACAAATCTAGCACATGGTCAGCGACACTACATAATTAAATTTTGGTGTCGGAAGTCTGGGTGAAGCGACACTACATTTTTAGGCTTATTATGCTCATCCGCCCATTTCCATCCTCTCTAAGCCAACCTCTGATCAACACACATTGTCGGCGCACACAAATAAAGACGGACACGTGGCGCTTCCGACCATTAATACGCTCTGAAGACTCGTGTAGTGACAGGAATCCGTCTCCTTTTACTCTAACCCATCCTCTGATCCACACACACTGGCACACAGAAATAAAGACGGACACACGGCAATTCCCGCCATTCCGGTAAGCTCTGTGGTCTGTCGTAGAGAATAGCTATTCTGAAGAGGAATAATAGCAAGAGCAGCAAAATGACGTCGCTTCAAACTTCATGTCATGGCATCATTAATCCCACGACGCCATGTTCATAGTGATGACACGATGTTATACGCCACTCATCACAGTACTAACATTTGACGTATTAGAAGATCAAACTTTGCAATTTTCTTGCTGAATTTCACATCTAGGGCTTACAGGTCACAATTTGACCTAATCCTACCCTAGAGCCAAGACAAACAGCAGGCTTATGCAAACACTGTTTATGAGAGAAAAATCATGCGGTTATTAATGAGAAGATTTTTTTTTGCAAAAGAAAAATTAAAGTTATGTTAGCTGTTTTACAAATGACTCCGAAAAAGTGGTGCAGATCAGAAAATTGTCTGATTTTCACACCCTAGGGCATAAGGTCACAATTGACCTAATCGTACCCAACAGCCGAGACAAACTGTAGGCTTATGTAAATACCGTATATGAAAAGTCATTCCAGTATTAATGAGAAGATTGTTGTTTTTTTTTTCGTAAAAAAATTCAATTGTTTAAGATTAATCCCAAATAATTCGTGAAATTAATCCAAAAAACGTGAAAATAATTGTTTAAAAAATATTTAATTATCACTCAAAAAGCTCTAGAGGTACAATGCTGGTTAATAAACTCATTCAATATCTCCCTTTTATCTAGCTATGTGCAAAATATCTGGTCAAAATAAGAAAAAAATGCAGATTCCAGTGTGGGTCAACCGGTTTTTGTGAAATGGGCCATTTTATCGCCAGTGAGCATCTTATTAAAAAACAAACATACAAAAAAAAAAAAAAACTACCTCGAGATTATTCTTTTAAGGACAATATCATACAATTTCAAGCTTGTTTGTCCTCCAACACGGGCTCTAGTCGCTGTCACACACACACACACACACACACACACACACACACACACACACACACACACACACACACACACACACACACACACACACACACACACACACACACACACACACACACACGGCGCTTTGTCGCCAAAAAGACGTTCTCGTGCAAGGTTTGCGTAGTTAGACGTGGCGTCCTTTTTATCTTGTTACTTCTTTGCCAGAATTTCTGCCCCGCTTGCCAAAAACGTCATGTGCATGCTCCACAATGCGCTCTGACCAGCCCCATTTCAAAGTCTACCGTATTTTCAATATGGTACATAAGGACTAGCACCCACCCCCCACCCCCCCCCCCGCCCCCCACCCCCCATACTTGCTACATAAACAGGGCAGCCGCAGTGAAGCGCCATTAGAAAAGCTTGCTGGCAGATGCTTCTCTGTGGCTTCCAGGCTCTAATGTGGAGTCAGTCAGAATAAAGAAAATCTGGCAGTGCAATAGTCTGTGAATAATGTAGGAAGGAGCCTGAAATAGCACATGTTTAGTAGTTCCACAGTTTATCTGCACGCTCTTCTTTGAATACAGTCATAGGCTGGTATGAAATATGTCCAAATTCTGACTATTACAGGATGAAGATGATGTTCTAGTCGGTACACCACATCTATCAAATAAAGTTGTCGAAAATGCACATCACTGTTTCCTCAGAACTTCACAGCACAACACTGCCTGGAAAATAATATAATAATTGTAGGCGTCGCTTTAAAACACAGTTGGCGGATTTTGCTGGAGCGGTCGGCCAGGAGATGGTGCATGGCTGCCATCTTGCCCTTCTTGGTACAGAGATACCTGATGGTAAGACCTTACTATGCATACTAATTTGGATTACTCCACGGAAAGGTCAAGGGTCACAGGAGATCAGGAAATACAGTAGGTCACAAATAGCCATTTTTTGACACAATTTCTTTTTCATAAATACTGTTTGCTATTTTCATCCCAAACCTGGTACAGAGATACCTGATTATAAGACCTTCCTATGCTTGCTAAGTTGGATGAGCTCTAGGAAAGGTCAAGGGTGACAAGAGATCAGCAAATGATGTAAAAAGTGTTTTGTTTGTTTTGTTTGTTTGTTTTTTTAGAATTTTAGGATTTTGTAGGTTTTTTCCAAGACTTTTCAACTAAATTTGGCAGAAGGGTAGCTGATAAGACCTTCTATGCATACTAATTGGTTCACTACTCAGAAAGGTCAAAGGTCAGGGGACGTTGACAAAAGGTTATAAGTGATAAATTTTGCAGGGTCAAGTGCCAACCCTTTCCATATGTTATGTTAGAACACGTGAACACTTGTTTATTTCAGTGACCTGTAGGAAGGTCAAGGTCACAAAAGTAATTAATTATGCGGATCAGTCATGCACATGAGTCTTGAGGGCTTTGCCATTCTTGTTCAGACCTGCCGTTGTTAAAAATCTGCAAGACAATTTACACCCCCCCCCCCAAAAAAAAAAAAAAAAAAAAAAAAAAAAAAAAAAAAAAAAAAAAAAACAAACAAAAAACACACTAAAGAACAGGCTTTGCCATTCTTGTTCAGACCTGCCGTTGTTAATAATCTGCGAGACAATTTACACCCCTCAAAAAACACACCAAAGAACAAACAACAACCAGAAAACCCAACAACTAAGTATATAAATGTACACAGACGTGACATAAAAATATTGCCAGCTTAGGGAAAGAAGTCCCATGATGATCTCACACTCCCATACACACCGCCATAACACACACACACATACAGAAATATGGTCAATTCCTGCTTACAAACTCCTGCTCGTGCGCGTACACACACACACACACAGAGAGACACACACCGAGTGAATAGCTGGGATCACACGTAATCAGATTGACAGGGCAGTATATATTTCACAACATAATGATTGCGACTGCTTCGAGACGTGCCTGAAGAGACTGTTTTGAAACGGGTTAGAGAGGAAGCGGATTTCACACAATCAGGAAGCGTTTTCCAGGTCTGCGTTCCCGAGAGTGACAAACTAGATTTGTATATGTTAGATCGTACCCTTTTTAGTATGGCACTAAACTATCTGTGTTTGTTACTTTGAGTGTTTCAGTCCCATTTATATATTTAGATCATGCCTTTTTCAATATGGCAATTAACTATCTGTGATGGGTTACTTTGAGGGTTACATTGTGGTACAACTGAACATAAATATTAGACTGACGCGCCAATGGCGCGGAAGCTGATGATCAGTTTCAGATGACTACAAACCGTGACGTAACCTTAGAAGTAACCCAACAACAGATGGTTCAATGCTGTTGTCGTGCAGTCCAAATTATTATGCACTGTTTGAAGCAGCGAAGTTTACTTTCACATCAGGAGTAATACGCCAAAATGCTCTGACATTAGATTGATTCATTCCTGTGAGCATAGGCTGGCGCATGCAAGGCTAAGCAATAATGAGGATGTAGATGATCGTCTTGTTCTATACCTGCGTATTTCTCTGCGGGCTGGCGATTGGGTGCCTGATAGGCGGGGGCAGGGGATCTAACTGTTTGTCTGTCCAGCGCTGAGTAATTCCCCTTGGTATGCGTACAATTCTGCCAGCACTAGCCTCACCTATCTGGTTTGTGAGTAAAGCTAAGCAAGTCTGTCACAACACAGTCTTGTCAGCGACTGGACAAACCTAAGTTTATCTTTGACGTTTAGAAACCTGATTTTAATTTTTGGCTCACGTGCGCACGTTCTGGGCCATATCGTCTGTCTTGTCATCCAGCATCCATCTGTCATCCATGGCAAATTTTAACGTTGGCATCATCTCTGAGACTGTTCAAGCCTGTCTTCAAATTTGGCTCAAAGAAACGTTGTGTCCAGACCTTTCTAAACAGCAGATGACACACAGTGGCAAGTTTAGAGCTGTCTCAATTAAGAATTTAATTTGCGGTATATTTGTGTAGCACTTGTGTGGTGTGTTCTCTGTTTGAGAAAATGTCTTAATAAGGTACATTTTTTTTTAATTTTCCCTGGAGGAGCATGTCTGTTTGATTCACCTCGGATACAACAACCAGGTTGGACGTCATTTCAATGAACCTCCTCATAGCCTCACACATTTTAGCATGCACGTCATTGGGCAAAATACATCCAACTTTATCTGCCACAAAATGACAGAATAATTTTTCACGGACAGGCTTGACACTTAACATCCACGGTGCTTATGCTTGGGCTGATGGGTAGTTGGTGCCAGATTTGACCTCACTCCTGATACTTGATGCTACCGTTGCACTGTTTAGTGTGTGAGTGTGCGTGCGCATGTCTATGTGTGGGTTGTTTGCGGGTGTGCGATCGTGTGTGTTGTGCGCATGGTATAAGGTAGTGTCATCTCAGTTTTTAAGCACGTTTTCTTTCTAAGTGGATATTAACATTACAGATGGTTGTGATGTTATATACGTGCACATACTGTAATCGGTCAGTGTGTTCTGGCAGTCAAATGTATTTATTTGTTTTATATTCACATTTCTTTCTACATCTGTTTAAAACATTCTGCTGCAAACAAATTAGTTCCCATCTTGGGAAAATAAAGGTATTTGTATTCGTATTTAGATATGTGAGTGGCAGCAGGCAAAAGTAAATTCGAATGCGTGTAGTGACGTGAATGTATGTAGACGTATGATTTGTGCTACGCGTCTTGGTGGGTATTTACATCATTATGTATCTTCTGTTCTCTCTTGTGAACATATCTTCTTCTTGTTCTTGGGGCGGTCCGTGGCGCAGTGGTTAAGGCGCCTGCCACCAATGCTAAAGGTGCGAGGTTCGATACCGGGTTTCGGCGTCAGATTTTTCTCCTCTAGCAAGTGTCACCGTTAATTCGGGCGGACCGTCGGGGATTCTTTCTCCGGGTACTCCGGTTCTTCCACCCCCTCCACTTTGGTACCAGTTTCAGGCCACTCTATACATTTCAAATACAAGCGATCAAAATTTCCGAAACCTCAGTAGCTGATCTGACCCTTCGCACCACGTGGATGTCCTGTGTCTGTCTTGCACTGTGTTTGTCTTCAGAGTGAATGCGTGTGTGTCATGTAAGCGTGCGTGTTGGGTTCAGTTCGCGGCGATTCAAGTTGAGCCCATTCGCCGAATTGGGGAAAAGCGCCTATATAATAACCGGTATTATATTGTTCTTTTTATTGTTTTTATTTCTGTTTTTTTTTTCATTTTATTTTTTACTACGTCATTCTAACTTTTCTCTATACCGTCTTTTTTTCTATTGGGTGTTTTTTTCTGTTCTACGTTGTTTCCATATCATGGTGAAGAGGGGTCTCTGATCTGAAATGTTGTTTTTATGTTTCATACTTAAAGGTTTTTAACCTCTATTTTCTGTTTTCCTTTGCCATGAAACCCTTGCGGCAACATTTTTACTTACTTCATTTATTTTCCCTGTCATGTACAACCATTTGATCTTTGCATTTCTGGTTCATTTATGAAGTAAGGTGCTGGGCATCCCTTTTAAACGTTCAGACTGAAGACCTACATAGATTTGAGTGCAATAAAGAATTGCAAATTGTCCAGCTGATTAAAACTTACGGGTACGGCAATTGTTCTTGGAGATATATGTAAAGAAAGCAATGGGACATTGAACCCCTTGCAACTTTGTATGTGCTGACAAGTCACTATGTCTAAAAATGGACTGACTGCATGGCAGTGTCTTAATTATAAAAGACATGTGTTAATTACTGATCAAACAACAAGTATGTTTGTTTTTTATTATGGAATGGGACCTAATGTTTTTTGTTTTTTTTTAAATCTTATTTACACGTTTTATCATGCGTGAGGAAAGATGAAAGAAACGACACTGCATGACCTTTATTTAAATTCAGCTGAATTAAATTGCTTTGTCTGTAGGGACCAGACCCGTGCAGATTCACCATACCTGTGGAGCGACTGAAAAAGGTGGAGAGAGGAATGCTTGCACAGCTTCTGAAACAGGAAACAAAGGGCATGTTGCAAGGTTATTCACAGGAAAATGATGACCTGGTCTTCAGAGCAAAATTTGAAAATGTGGAGCATGTTGTAAACCTTGTGTGCAGCATTGTCAGGAAGCTTTCTGAAGTACAAAGTGGAAATAGTCCAACCATGTCGTCAGAATCGCAAGCGGCTTTCAGCGTGGATTTTGACATGCTTGAGTATGAAGCCCTCAGGTATCTTCTTGGAGCAGCATTTGTTCAGTCAGTAAGTGTTGTCAAAGAAGACAGAATGAAAGTTAGTGTCTGCTCCAAAGCTGAGAAGCCAGTTTGGCTTGAAAAACATAGTCTCCTGAAACGTAAGGATGTGCAGCTGCGAGCTGATGAACTTGCAAGACTTGGACAAGGGCCGCTGGACACAACTGAGGAAAATTTTGAGGCTTTCATCAAACCACTTCCTGACCAAGGCAAAGTTGCGATATTGTCTTTTGACTACAATGCCATCATCAGAGCCATGCATCTTGTGAACGTCAAGGCTGGTAAGGTGAAAGTCACTGCCAGGGCTATGAGAAGGTTTAATGGAGTAGGACAGGGTGAACACGCTCCTCCTGATTCTTTGCAGTCTGTGACTGTACATTCCATGGAATTCATCACCAAGTCTGGTATCAAGGTACTGGTATATAAGACGGTTATAACCAAGCTGCCTGTGGATGCCATCGTCAATGCTGCCAATGACCGCCTGGCCCATGGAGAGGGAGTGGCATACGCTATTGCCAGAGCTGCTGGAGTGACGCTGGAGGAAGAGGGAGACGCCTATGTCCAGAAACATGGCCCCCTGAAGGTGACGGAGGTAGTGACCACTACAGCAGGAGCCATGCCATGTAAGAAAGTTCTGCATGCTGTGGGACCACGCTGGGATGACTACCAGGACAAGGTTCAGTGCCAACAGGACCTGGGGACAACGGTCTTTAACTGCCTGGTGACTGCACACAATCTGAAGTTCTCATCTTTGGCTGTCAGCTCCATCAGTTCAGGTAAGACATGAAGCAGGTCTGTGTACAGCAGTCTAGATTTACTGTCAGCTCCATCAGTTCAGGTAAGACGTGAAGCAGGTCATTGTACAGCAGTCTAGATTTACTGTCAGCTCCATCAGTTCAGGTAAGACGTGAAGCAGGTCTGTGTGCAGCAGTCTAGATTTACTGTCAGCTCCATCAGTTAGGGTAAGACGTGAAGCAGGTCTGTGTACAGCAGTCTAGATTTACTGTCAGCTCCATCAGTTCAGGTAAGATGTGAAGCAGGTCTGTGTACAGCAGTCTAGATTTACAGTCAGCTCCATCAGTTCAGGTAAGACGTGAAGCAGGTCATTGTACAGCAGTCTAGATTTACTGTCAGCTCCATCAGTTCAGGTAAGATGTGAAGCAGGTCTGTGTACAGCAGTCTAGATTTACTGTCAGCTTCCTGATTGAATGTACTTGTTGGTGTTGCAGGGTTGTCAGATTCCTATTCATGTTGAGTTTTGGCAGATGTGCGATAGCAACAGCGAATCTGTGCACTAGACCATCCATCTGTTGTCAGTCAGCCGTCTCTAAATGACTACAGACCGGTCGCTCTGACCTCAGTTGTCATGAAGACGCTTGAGCGCCTCGTCCTCCGGTTTCTGAGAACATTTACCGACCCTCTGCTGGATTGTTTTCAATTCGCGTATCGCGAAAAACGTTCCGTGGAGGATGCGGTGTCACTTGGTTTGTTTTATGTTTTACAACACCTTGAAATCCCAAACACCTATGCCAGAATTTTATTTGTTGATTACAGTTCTGCTTTTAACACCATTATTCCATCTAAATTGTACCAGAAGATCCAGCAAATCGGAGTTCCAGAGACATTGTGCCTCTGGACCCTCGATTTCCTGTTGATGAGACCACAGGTCGTTAAAATTGGTGGAAATGTGTCATCCACCCTCACTTTATCCACGGGCACGCCTCAGGGGTGCGTGCTCTCCCCTATGCTCTACTCCCTGTTTACTTATGACTGTGCTTCATGCCATGCCAGTACTAAAGTTCTGAAATTTGCAGATGACACCACAGTGGAAGGGTGCATTACAAACTCAGACGAATCCGCTTACCGTAGTCAGGTTGAGACTCTAATTAGTTGGTGTAATAACAACAACCTTGAACTGAACTCTGGCAAAACAAAAGAAATGATTGTGGACTTTAGAAAGAAACAGTCCCCTCCCCCTCCCCCTCTTGTGATCAATAGTGAAATCATTGAAACAGTCCAGAACTTTAAGTTTCTTGGCACTACCCTGTCATGTGACCTGAAGTGGGAGGAAAACACTCGCCTTATCGTCCAAAAAGCACAGCAGCGCTTGTTCTTCCTGCGACGTCTGAAAAGTTTCGGTCTCGGTGCCCACATGTTGATGCAATTCTACCGAGCTGTGATTGAGAGCGTGCTCACCTTTTCGATCACGGTTTGGTATGGTTCCATCACGGCCAAAGAGAAAATCAGACTGAGTAGGGTGGTCAAGACCGCTTCAAAAATCATAGGCAGAGATCTTCCTAGCCTGGACTCACTGTACCAGCAGCGTCTCTTACGTAGAGCACGTCTTATCTCCAGTGATTCCACCCACCCCGGCAATGAGCTTTTTCAAATTTTACCATCAGGGCGCAGGTACAGGTCCATCAGTACCAGGACCAGCAGATTCCGCAACAGTTTTTTCCCTCTTGCTGTTCACGCTCTCTCTGATCAACCGGACTAATTGGAGAGAGCGCGAGTGGCGAGTGAGAATGATTGTGTACAGTCAGTTTTTAACTGTATCAGATCTCTCTCTCTCTCTCTCTCTCTCTCTCTCTCTCTCTCTCTCTCTCTCTCTCTCTCTCTCTCTCTCTCTCTCTGTGTGTGTGTGTGTGTGTGTGTGTGTGTGTGTGTGTGTGTGTGTGTTTAGTCTTAGTAACTGACATCAAGACAAATTCCAATGTTTTTATTGTTTTGTACATGGAAACATATGGCAATAAACCATCTTATCTTATCTTATCTTATCTTATCTTATCTTATCTTATCTTATCTTATCTTATCTGTGGTAAACTTTAACGTTGGCATTTTCTGGGAGACTATTCAATCCAGTCTTTAAACTTGGCCAAATGATACTTTGTGACCAGACCTTTCTAAACATAAGAAGATGGGACCCCAGCCGAACATTGTTCCTATTTTCAAGCTTATCCTTCTGATCCATCTCCTTCTACTCTAATCCACCCTCTGATCCACACACACTGACACACAGAAATAAAGACGGATACGCGGCGATTCCCGCCATTCATCAGCTCTGTGACTGTGGGCTGGTGTAGCGATAGCTATTTTGAAGGGGAATAATAGCACAACCAGGAAAATGACTTCGTTTCACGTCCTGGCATCATTAGTCCCACGACGCTTTTTCATAGTGACGACTTGATGTTATACGTGACGCATCTCAGTACTAACATTTTACATATAGAGGATGCGATTTCTTAGCTGATTTTCACACCTAGGGCTTACAGGTGACAATTTGACCTAATCTTACCTGACAGCCGATCAAACTGTAGCCTTATTTAATTACCATTTATAAAAGATTATGCGATTAATTATGAGAAGATTGCATTTTTGTTAAAAAATATTAAATTGTTTTAAGATTGATCCCAAATAATTTGTGAAATTGATCCCAAAAATGTGAAACCATTTTGTCCAAAAATATTTAATTATCACTCAAAATTGAAGAGGTACGTTGCTGGTTAATAAAGTCACTCAATGTCCTCATTTAATCTGGTGATATGCAAAATATCTAGTAAAAATAAAAACAGGAGAGGCAAAGCCCTTATGGCTCACATGTATGATTTACATATGTGTGACCTTTTGTGACCCTTGACCTTTTCAAGTGATAAACCAAATTAGTATGCATAGAAAGGTCTTACCATCAGATATCTTTGTACAAAGTTTCGATTTGATGTTGTGAATAGTATTTGAGAAAAAATAAATGTCCCAATAAAACTATTTTGGACCCTATTTCCTGATTCCCTGTGACCTTGACCCTTGTGAGTGGTCACTGAAATGGGCATGTTTAGAAAGGTCTTCCCACAAAGTATCCTTGGGCCAAGTTTGAAGACTGTGGCTTAAATAGTCTCCGAGAAAATGCCAATGTTATGGTTTATGACCGCAGATGGACAACGGTCGGATGACCACTGGTCCAGAATATAGACTCACTTTTGTTTCGCACGTGAGCCAAAAATTACAGACTCCAGTGCGGATCAACTGTTTTTTGTAAAATGGCCATTTCCTCACCAGTGTGCATCATAATTATTAAAAATAATAAAAATACCTCGAGATCATTTTTTTTAGGGACAGTATAATAAAATTTCAAGCGCAGAAGGGCGGGAAAGATGGTGACTGACTCAGGGAGAGAGTTGAAGGACAGGAGAGATGATGGAGACTACCGCAGGGAGAGCGGAAGGGCAGGAGAGATGGCGACTGACGCAGGGAGAGAGTTAAAGGGCAGGAGAGATGGAGACTGCCGCAGGGAAAGCGGAAGGGCAGGAGAGATGGTGACTGATGCAGGGAGAGAGTTGAAGGGCAGGAGAGATGGTGACTGCTGCATGGAGAGAGTTAAAGGGCAGGAGAGATGGTGACTGCCGCAGGGAGAGCGAAAGGGCAGGAGAGATGGTGACTGCCGCAGGGAGAGCGGAAGGGCAGGAAAGATAGTGACTGACGCAGAGAAACAGTTGAAGGGCAGGAGAGATGGAGACTGCCGCAGGGAGAGCAGAAGGGCTGGAGAGATGGTGACTGCTGCATGGAGAGAGTTGAAGGGCAGGAGAGATGGTGACTGCCGCAGGGAGAGCGAAGGGCAGGAGAGATGGAGACTGCCGCAGGGAGAGCAGAAGGGCAGGAAAGATGGTGACTGATGCAGAGAAACAGTTGAAGGGCAGGAGAGATGGAGACTGCCGCAGGGAGAGCGGAAGGCCAGGAGAGATGGTGACTGATGCAGGGAGAGAGTTGAAGGGCAGGAGAGATGGATACTGCTGCAGGGAGAGCAGAAGGGCAGGACAGATGGTGACTGATGCAGGGAGAGAGTTGAAGGGCAGGAGAGATGGTGACTGCTGCAGGGAGAGAGTTGAAGGGCGGGAGAGATGGTGACTGCAGCAGGGGGAGCAGAAGGGCAGGAGAGATGGTGACTGACGCAGAGAAACAGTTGAAGCGCAGGAGAGATGGAGACTGACGCAGGGAGAGAGTTGAAGATGGTGACTGCCGCAGGGAGAGCGGAAGGGCAGGAGAGATGGTGACTGCCGCAGGGAGAGCAAAAGGGCAGGAGAGATGGTGACTGCCGCAGGGATAGATGAAGGGTATTCCATGTGGATGGCCCAACACGGGAAAAAGCGTGTGAGCCTACAGTGCAGAGTTTAAAATGGATTACAGAGCTTTTAGCTATTCTGACACCATCCTTGAACTAAAATGGTTGATCTTTCTCCTAATCTGCAATGTAGCCTTCATAGGACAATAAGCAAATTTGTAACAAATCAGCCTCAGGATGTAATGGATTAATAGAAGTGAGACGTGTTTGGAAATGTTCAGTGTGATCAGTATTTGTGTTGATACTGCCACGTGCACTATAGCTATAATTGTTTTTCCTCTTCCAGCCATATTTGGTGTACCAAAGGACCTGTGTGCCCGGATGTACCTGTCAGCAGTGAAGAACTTTGACCAGCAGTATGGGGGCAGGACCAGTCTCCAGGTCATCCACTTTGTGCACGTCAATGACAACATGGTGTCTGTCATCCAGGACATCTTCACCAATGGATGGTCTGACGCAGCCAACAGCAGTCAACAAACTGGGTACAGCTCAAGTGCTTCAGGAAAAGTCGGGTTGGGTGATGCACATCCGATAAGTCAGGGCACTGGGTATCCAATGGGTGGAATGCAGACAAGGAGTGACAAACTCCATCAGTTCCGTGTTGTTAATCTGGACCTGATCCTGCAGCAGCAGAGGGTTTCCAGCTGCCAGGCAGATGCTGTTGTCTTGTGGCAGCGTGCTGGTCAAGTTCTTCAAAGTGAGGATAGCAAGCAGCTCATACAAGGCTGGAAGTCTTCAGAAGTTAGCAGACTCAAACATTGCTTAACGACTGGAGCAGTGGAAGTTGTTGAGACAGATCAGAAAATGTTCATTCTTCCAGTGGGTTCACAAGCCATCACAAGAGAAAACATCTGCAATCTCTTCCGGCAAGCAATGAACAAAGCAGACCAGTTTGGCAAGAAATTGGTGGCAGTCACATGCTTCACATCACAATCAGGTTTGTCAGGGCATAATATGTGATGTATTACCATGTGCTGATATAAAATATACCGGTACTGACAGGGAAAAGTTCTGCACAGTTATTTAAACAATTCGTAAAAAATTAGCCGATTCTTCAGTTTCAATGAAACTTTGGTATATTTTCTCTTGACCATTTTGCCACGTAATGTGACAATTTCGTGAAAATTGCTTTAGTTGCATGGATACATGTTGGCACGAAACAAGCATATACCGTCCAACAGATCCATTGCAGAACAGTTGAAATTTCATAGTCTTTCGTTGCATTTCTTGTTCTCCAAACAATCCCATAGATAATTTGGCACGCAACTCGTGAAATGGTGCATCTGTCATTACAGGAACACTGGAAGGTGAAAATTCATCTTTTCGTGTTTTTTGGGTCTGCAATAATTTATTCTATCCCAATAATGCCCAGAAAATCAAACAAATTTCCTTGCTTGGTCAGGACATCCATTCAATGATGCTTTTAAGTGATCCTGTATGATTTTGACAACAAAGAAGTGATTACTGTATATTGAAATAATGACAAAAGATGTAAACGTGCAAAAATCTACAAAACTGGAAGTTTTGTCATTTAGGTTAGTTTTAACATAATTTTGTTACTTGCCAACACCATATAAAGTGGTAAAATATTGTACTGAAACATTTTTTTGTTATAATTTCAACCTGTTAGACAGTGATACTGGAGATGAGGAGGCGACTTTCAAACAGGCGTCCATTTATATTCTTATTGGTGAACCAAGTGGCCTTTTCAATGCATTTTTATGGGCCACCATCTGGCTATCTAACGTGCACAAAAGATTCTCCAAGAAATCCTGGACGTTCTACCCTTTGACGTTATACGGTTTGACACGACTTGCAAATTCCTGAGTCATGATTTTCCAATAAGCAAATTTTGTAGCATTAATAAATCAAGAAAACTCTCAGCAATAGTCTCTGGTTTGTTTGTCTCCATGTTTGATAGATTACAAACTATTTCACACTAAAGCATGTGCAGAACTTTTGCTTTTTAGTATGTGATATTGTTTCTGTGGGTACGTCCACATGCATATATACATATACTCAGTAGTGAAAAACAAGGTGAGAAAACGAAGTTCAACGTAGCATAAAGCTTAGGACAGAAAGTGACATGTATGTTTTAACCTCTTTCTCATTGGTCTAGAGTTTAGGGTAAGCCTTTTACTAGACTGCAATGACAGATTGTCATGAACCAATTGGAAATGAGCATGTCAAGTGCTTATGTCACCAAGCTTTTTTCTGGCGTAAACGTCGATCTACATGCGGATTGCTTTTTTCTGTTAAAAAAAAACAACAACCTTGATTCTAAACTGATTGTTCCAGTCAGTCACATACACACACCCAAAGATTTACTGGTCTGTGTGTATTCATGTGTTTGTTTGTTTTTGTTGGGTGTCTGTGTTTGAGAGAGAACAATGATGAGAGACTGAACGGAAAAGTGATGCGCGGACATCAGCGACAAAGGCCACTGGGTTCACCAATAAGAATACAAATGGACGCCTGTTTGAAAGTCGCCTCCTCATCTCCAGTATCACTGTCTAACAGGTTGAAGAGGAAGGAGCCGGAATCGATGTGTAAAGATGTGTTTTATTTTCTCCACTCTCCTTCTCCCCTCGTTTTCGGGGTGTCATTTAGATATCCCTTTGGTCACTTCAAAGGAGGTAGAGATTTGATGTCTGTGTCCTTTTTTTTTAAAAAAACTATGAGTATGAGTAGGTATCACAGGTTTTCTGTGGATTTGTTAAACTTAATCTGTTCAACTGTTTTTAGGGGTGAACTCGTACGGTTCATTCGTGTGTAAAGATGTGTTTGGCATTGCCCACTATATGATGCAATGGCCTGTTTATCTGAACTGAATAATGCATTGCCATCTTAGCAACTTGCACGTTAAACTACTCTTGACTCTCCAAAACTACTACCACTTGACCAAAATACTACTCCCATTGCCGTGTAGGGGTTGGCAGGTCTGGATCAGGTACAGAGACCTTTTTTTCAAACATATCCTTGCTCACATACACAAGCAAACACACACACACACACACACACACACACACACACACACACACACACACACACCTCCCAAAAAAAAAAAAAAAAAAAAAAAAAAAAGATGGGATGAACCATAACCCACAAAGTCCCTTCTATATGGGAGCTGTCTTCGCTGTCAAGGGTCTCTACCTTTGACTTTGACTTGATTCTGATGTTGAAATATCTCCTTCTGAAAAAGCCTCACAGATGTGCCAATGCGTCATAGTGAACTCTGGAAGGGGCGCGCGTGCAGTGCATACGCTTCATTGGTTTGTAAAATGTCATTTGTCATGACGTATTTCTTTGTTTTTACGTAATTTTATATTTAATGTGATATGAGATTCGCTTTTGCTTCAAGACTTGCAAAAATGGTGACAAAACTAGAATTTCATGGTACAATTTCAGTCTTGCTATAATTTGTGTGAAATCAGGTTGACTTGTGCGTGGGTGCATGCGTGCGATGCAAACATCTTCAAGAGGCATAGATGGTCAAGCGTCCTCCGGGCACATGAGGATCTATGCCTCTTGGAGATGCGCTCATATGTGTCATTGGTTTGTCAAACATCATTTGTCATGACGTATTTTTTTGTTTTACGTAATTTTATGTTTAACATGAGTTTCGCTTTCGCTTCAAGACTTGGGAAAATGGTGACAAAACTAGAATTTCATGGTATTATTTCAGTCTTGCTATAATTTGTGTAAAATCAGGTTGACTTTACCTAGCTACATGCTATACTAAGTACACCTGCATGCTCTTCTGAAAGCGCGTCGATGTGTGTGTGTGCGTGTGCGTGAGTGCATGCACGCGCTCAGAACATCTTCAAGAGGCTTAGATGTTCATGCGCCCTCTGGGAACATGAAGATCTATGCCTCTTGGAGATACGCGCATATGTGTGAGAAAGAGCAAGCGAGAGAGAGAGAGAGAGAGAGAGAGAGAGAGAATTACGTCATAATTATTTAGAGTATCAGTGTCTGCGTGGTGACAGAGTTGCTTCTTTTACGTCACCGGCACTGTCTGACTTTCTCTAAAAGTGAAGTGGTTTTTTTTTTACTGTTTTAATTATTTTCTGAAAAAAATATTTTTTTACTAAAGAAGTTGAAAGGATACAAAGCTGGCTAACGAACTCATCCAATGTCTTTATCCAAACTAGCTATATGCAAAAGTTCAAGTAAATATGACAAAAATTACGGACTCTAATCTGGGTCAACCGACTTCCTATAAACGGTTGTTTGTTTTCAATGAGACATTCATTTATTATGCTCGGAGGCTCTCTTAGCCACCCACTTTAGAAAGTGTTTCGCCAAGTTTCAAGCTTGTGTGTACAGAAATATCGGAGATTCTCTTGTTTACATACATATGCACACACATACATACGCACATACGGCGCTTCGCACCAAATGTACGTTCAGCAGTTAGATTAGCGTAACTAGACATGATGTAATTTTTATCTTGTAACCTCAATTGTTAGAGGTTTAGCCTGCCCGTGTTTGACATCGTGGACATGCTATTAAATTTGCCCCACCGTGAACCATCCTAAAATGTCCCTTCTATAAATAGAAGGGACTTAAAACACACACACACAAAACACACACACACAAAACACACACACACACACACAAAACACACACACACAAAACACACACACACACACACACACGCACACACGTGCGCGCGCACGAGAGAGAGAGCGAAAAACAAAATTAAATAAAATTAAATAAAATAACCATACAATCGCTCTCCATCTGTCCCTCCATCATCCATTCCACCAAACATCCCAGCATCATTCCCTCTCTCATTTCCCCACTCCCTCCATTTCTCCATCTGTCCACCCATCTCTCCATCCATCCATCCAGGAAGTGTCACTGACAGAATTGCCTTTCAATGGACACGCAATAGCACTGCTGATTAACATTAGGTCAACTGATTACAAACGGCATCTGCATATTTGACAGAGAATACATGTGGAAAAATTGAGCCATTTTACTTTGAAACAGTCAAATTCTTTCATTATCATTTTTTTCTCAAATCCCCTCCATTTCAGGATTTGTGGAGCAAAAGTCTAAGAGCCTTTAATTGTTTGTTTTTTATACCATAAAACATCCAGGTTCAGTCAAAAGAATTTTTTTGTAAGTTAAGAAAAGTTAGTGACACGGTGATAAGCACTTTGCTTTGCTCAAATATAGACTACTAAAATCAACACCATCCTTAACAAACCACAAATAATGCATTGTTGTCATATTGTCATGCAATAGAGCGACAGGTGCAAATAGGTCATTTTTCCTTAACTCATTTTGTCTGCGACACACCACAGCAAGATATGACCATGATAGTTCAAGGGTGGTGGCAGAATAGCTTGGTGCCTATAGTTGAGGCGCCAAGCTATTCTGCCACCACCCTTGAACTGTCCGCATGGTCGATCTGTCCCCTGAATTGTGATGCAGTCCTCAGAGGATAACTCCAAAATATGGGCATTTCGTACCTCGAGCACAATGAGTTGAGCATGTTGTTACCATTTGGTGTTCAGTTTCTACAAAAAGCGCAGTATTTGTACCTGAAGATCCTTTGAAAAATAACCTTGAACTAAACTTCCCCCATATGATCTCAACTTGACATTTAAAATGTTAGGAACATAACAGAAAGATAAAACGTTAGGAACAGAAGAACATTAATGGGGAGTTTGGGGGAGGTTAGTGTACAATGAGGAGCACAGAGGTGGAGGCAGGCTGTAGCAGTCTGCATAGGAAATTATGTCATCTCACTGTATTGTACGTGCGGCATATGTAAATATGTAAGAGGGGGGGGGGAGGGGGAAGGTTAGGAGACTAATAGGGCTTGGGAAGTTCCCCGCGTTGCCCAGCAGCATAGGCGCGTGAGCCGCCATCTTAAAAGGATAGGATAGACTTCAGATAGCAGCGAAGTAATGTTTCAACACGTTTTTCTTCATGTTTCTTCCTTTTTGGAAACAAACAAAAACAGATTCTGGTTAGCGGTTTCAACGGTGATGGCAAGACTTGCTGTTATTGCCTATAGCACGTCAGGACTTTCCTGACATTATCCTGACAGCGATTTCCCTATGAGGGCCTTAGTCGCGAATCCTCTCAAGATAGCCACCACGACTAGCGTGATGACGTCAGTTTCCCGAGCCCTATAGGGGCACAGGGGTGGTGATTGCCTTAGTTATATTAGACACTATGTGTTTCACATCACCGCGGTGCAGGTTGGGGAGGGTGAGGCATGACGGGGACAGGGATAGGGACTGCCTTAGCAATCTGTATTAGACATTATATGTTTCACATCACTGTGGTGCAGGTTGGGGAGGCTAGGAGGCATTGTGGGGGACAGGGGTAGGGACCGCCTTGACAATCTATGATATAAGGAATTGCAATAGCGCCATTATCAGTGTCAGGCGTAGGTCTATCGACACATAGTGTAATTGCTACGTCGTGCCTTTGGTCAACGGTTGTAGTTCTATCGACATGTAGTGCTGTTGCGACATAGACTTGTATATTGTGGAAGGCGTAGGTCTATTGCTAAATAGTTTTAGTGCCTGTATGTCTAACCGCCATAGTGCTATAGAGTGTAGTGCTCTCAAGCCATAGTGCTATTGAACTGTAGTTTTAACGGGCGTGCCCTGGGGGACTTGGGTGGGGTTAGGTATTTTTTAGTTCCCAGGGTCACCCTGGTCAGCCCCACAGGGTGGGTTTTTCTCTCTATTCTGGGGCATGTGTTTCTGTCTACCCTTTGTCCATTCACCTGTATTTGCCTTTTTAAAACTCTCCCTACTGTCTGCACTGCCTGTAGCTCTTGATATTGGATGTGTGTTGCTAAATGGTCTTAGCTTTATTTAGGCCCATGTGTTAGGTTTATTTAACGTATTTGACCGGCTGGCGACATACATTCAATGTTCTGTTTCTTTTTTATTTTTTCACAAGCAGTGCAGGCACGTCCTGAGAAAGCCTTGTTGCTGTCGGGACGTTAAGCAATGTACAATCAATCAATCATTTTAACGGGCGTAGTTCTATCGACACGTAGTATCGCGACGTAGACTCGTGTACTGTGGAAGGCGTAGGTCTATCGCTGTTTAGTCAGTTCTAGTGCCCGTAGGTCTAACTGCCATAGTGCTATCTAGTGTAGTGCTATCGAGCCATAATGCTATTGACGCGTAGTTCTAATGGCCATAGTTCTATCGACACAAAGTGCTCATGATATGTAGTGGGATTCACAACACCCATTGTCCATCCAATAGGCACTCAATAGGCACTCAGTCATACTCGTTGGGTACAGCTCAGCGGTTTTGTTTGTATTTTTCAGCTAGTGTTTTTGCACCAAGAGTCTGCCACACATAGGTTTTTGAATCCAGTGCCCAAATCTGGCAAGATCTCTGTTTTCACGTCGCTGAAACCAATCATGGAAAGCTGAACAGGTCAGCACAAAAGTTTAGGAAGGAAGCAGTGACCAAAAAACCCTTGTTTTAGTAAAATGCATTAACTCCATTGAGATGGGTGCAAACACTGATTGGTGGCAGATTCTTGGTGCACTAACACTAGCGGCAAATACTGATGAAGCCACCAACAACCAAAGTGGATGTGGGTGACATTATTAATTGGTTACATCACATTATCACAGTGTGTATCAGTGGGTCAAATGGTTGTTGTGATGCGTCTTAGTGTGGTAGTGTAGCGTCTGTGCTTGTCGCTCTCGCTTTCAGCTCCCACCGCTGGCTAGCAGTTTTGCGAAAAGGGGAGCAGAACATGTCAGTCTCTCCCTGCCAGTACACAGCCTCTCCAACAACAAGCCTCATGTAGTGCCTCCTCATGGTGACTCATGGTAACCGAGCACCTTACGGACTCGGGCTGAACTACAGAGGACTCGGAGGAGATCTGGCCCCAGACATGCGGCATGCAGGCCCATCGATGTGTGGACAAGCCCTGATGCCCATGAACCAGATCCCCAGCTATGGGTAAATAGCCCCACTGCCTTGTGGGTGCCTTGGGAGAGGCAAAGGCTAGGGGAGTAAACCCTATACAAATCCGGGCAGGGATGCTTGATAGCCTTGGTTGGCAGATCTCCTTCGAGAAGGAAAACTCCGAGGAAAAACCTGAGTAGATGGGACCCATAAGCCTTGGTCGGCAATCCATCTAGGAGAAGGATACTCCAAAACTAAACCATCCTGTGCTCCCAGGAAAGGCCTTTTGACCAGGAGCTAAGGGTGAGGTAACCCCGACAGAAACCCCGAGTGCTGAAGACGGAGGTACTGGGCTGCACAGCGCACTCTAATAAACCACAGTACCATGCATATACAGCCATATGACACTTGGAGATGGATTCAAGAGGAATGGTGCTCGCCCTGTGGAGTCTCACCAGGCAGGTGCAGTACCGGGCTCTGTTGAAACTGTACGGGCCTGTGGAGGCGCTACAGAAGACCACAGATTTCATTTTGAGAGCCAAACTCCAAGTGTGACGGCGTTCGAGAAGAAAGAAGAAGACAGTGTGTATCAGAATCAGCAGACCTGACTGAAACATTTTTAAAGAAGTAATGAAAAACAAATGAGTGCACATCATTTTAGTGATGTCTGTATGACAAACAGTGTCAATGAATTCAACCACACTCCCCAAATTTTGGAATTGTCATCTAATGCCTGTGTACCAGTAGCAGGAGATGCATCGACCATGATAATTCAAGGGTAGTGCCAGATTAGCTTGGCGCCTGTCGGCGCCAAGCTAATCTGGCACTGCCTTTGAATTATCATGGTCGATCTATCTCCTGCTGTAGTATGTTGGGGCTGAGTTACATTTTAAACAGATATAAACATTTTATGCACACCAGTAACATCGCTTATCTGATCACTTGACTTCCATTATTGTTATTATTATTATTATTATTATTGCTATGTTTTTTATTGGTCAGATTGGCTCAGAGAATTTGACAGCGCAACTGTTTGTGATCAGAGCATGTTACTAATGATGTCTGTTAATGTTTTGCAGGTTCCAGAAAAGCCACGAAAACTAACAAGGATGTAGCGGTAGTGGAGTATGCTGCAGGTGTTTATCTGGCAGTGAAGAAATACGCTGAACGACCGCGCAGGTCCGTAACACAGGCCTACATCCTGGAAACTGATTTTGACACACTGAAAGCTATAGAGGAAACTGTTAGTGAGATGCTGGCCATTGACAGATCCAAGGAAGTTCTGGTCAATAATCAGAGACCACAGTCCGTGGTTCAGGCAAGTGTCAGCGCCAGATCACCGCCTGATACAGGTGACAGGGGGTCAGATGAGCCATGTGTCATCTGTCTTGATAAGATCACTGATCCAAAACCTTTGAGGTGTGGTCATACCTTTTGCTCAAAGTGCATTGATAGGTGGTTGGGACATAAGCCTGTGTGTCCCAGATGTCAGACTGTCCTTGGAGTCCTGACTGGTAATCAGCCAAAAGATGGAACAATGAAGATCCGCTACGAGCATGGTGCTGTGTATGCGATTGACTACATATTTCGTTCTGGAACACAAACTGTGAGTACACTTTGTACATCAGTTACAGCATACATGCATGTATCTTCTTCAACATTGAACCCTCTGCACATCCCTTAACCCTTATCATTCGGAATACATCAGTGTGTGAAATAAGTTTGAGTAAAATAGTTCAAGGGTAGTGCCAGAATAGCTTGGCGCCTCTAGGCGCCAAGCTATTCTGGCACCACCCTTGAACTAAAGCCATTGGTCTATATCCTTATCTGTAAGTACTATAATGTAGCTTGCATATGGCAGTGTACAAATTTGAAGCTTTTAGCCTCAGTATGATATGGGTTAAACAAACAAACAAACAAAGATGCATTTCTAGTCTCTCATGTCTGTTATCTGCATGTATCGAGGTTAAGATATTCCTTTGGGTATCGGTTTTGGTAGTGATGATGCCTGTTGGAATCATTGCAACTAAAAGAGCTACTGACACGCAAGGGGTTAAAATCTGAATTTTTTTTTTCTCTCATCGTCCCAACTATTGCTGCATGCAGGGGCTGGCATGAGCGGTGTTTAAAGTGTGTCCAAATATTCAGATGTTGAGATGAGTATTCTATCCCAAAGTTTCTTAGATTGCTTCCCCCATTGTAGCAGTTTTTTGATAGCGAAGTGGATGTAAGGTGTTGGGAAGGGATGGGGTGTTTTAAAGTAGTGTATAATTGTGCGTGTGTCTGATAGAGAGAGTGTGCTGTTGTGCATGCGTGGTGAGTCCAGTGTTTTCCTGGAGAACAGCACTATACAAGAACTATTTATTATTATTATTATTATTATTAGTTTGGGAGTCTGAAATATATACGTCATATATACATCATTTTATCTTGGGGTATTAGGCTGAAAATGCCAAAGGCAGCAGTTGGAAACCCATGCATCCATGACATGTAACTGATAAGCACCAGTATATTTGTACACATTATTTGTATGCTGTCTGTGAAAACATACATGTGTCGGACTATGCGTACAGACAGGTATGTTAGAGAGAGAGTGCTTTTGTTTGTAACGGAAAGAAGACATTCACGGGAAAGAAGTGACACGCTGGCCAGCACACTTCTTGTTGGGGAGATAAATAGTGGTAGGAAGAAAGCTGTCATTTGAAGCATCTGTTTTTTGTGGGGGGACGTGGGGTGGGGGGGGAGGGGGGGGGGGCGCGTGTTTAAGCCTATGCCCAGACAGGAGCTGCAGGAAGTGATTAGCCCTTGGGGTGTCAGTAGCAGTTTCAGTGATTAGATGATTCCTGCAGGAATCAGCGCGACAAAAACTGCTGCCAATGCCCAAAGGGTTAACATGGCAGCGGGAAATGTCGGCTGCATGCCTTGAGGATCATGCTCTCCCTGCAGAGGCCACAGAGGTGGATTTGCACCCCGGGTGGATTCATGCTGAGTAGATTTTTGCTGGACACATTTACACTGGATATAGATTTTCACTGTAATATAGCGCAGTTGACCCTTTCATCAAAACAGTCAAATGCTTTAGTTAACCCATTTAACCCCACGACCACATTTCCCAAATTTTGGAGGTGCTAGTTAAGGACTATGTACCTGTTAAAGGAGATGGATCGACCATGATAATTTAAGGGTAGTGCCAGATGAGCTTGGCGCCACAAGGCGCCAAGCTCATCTGGCACTACCCATGAATTATTATGGTCCGTCCGTCTCCTGCTGTAGACACTCGGGGCTGAATGGGTTAATATATCCAAAATGAAGTAGAAAGAGGTGTTTTCAAGACAGGCATGTCAGAAATAAGTGTAAGACATGTACATCATTGTATGCCTTGGAATTTCCCGCTTGCTGCAGACCTAGTCGTAGTAAATGTTTGGCTCACGTGCGATAGTGAATGTGATCTAGTCTGTGTAATGGGCCGTTGGTCATCTGTCCGCCACGGTAAACTTTAACAATGGCATTTTCTCGGAGACTTTTAAAGCCACAGTCTGTAAACTTGGCCCAAGGATACTTTGTGGCAAGACCTTTCTTATCATACCAATTTCAGTGACCTACCTCAAAGGTCAAGGGCACAGGGGATCAGGAAATAGGTTTTGGAAAAAACCCACATATTTTGACAATTTTTTTTCTTAAATGCTATATTCACAACTTCAATCCCAAACTTGGTACAAAGATACCGGATCGTAAGACCTTTCTATACATTCTAATTTGGGTGACCCCTTGGAAAAGTGAATTTAAGGGTCACAAGCGAGCAGGAAATGGGTAAAAAATAGCCATGTACTGACTTTTTGTTTCTTTTTCAAATACTGTTAAACAACTTCAAACCCAAACTTGGTACAGTGAAACCTGATGGTAAGACCTTCCTGTACATAACTGGGATGACAACACGAAAAGTTCAAGGGTCACAAGAAATCATAAAAATAGTTCACAAATAGCCATTTTTTTTAAAAACAGTTTTGTTTTCACATACTATTTGCAACATCCAACCCAAACATGGCACAGATGCCTGATTTTAAGACCTTCCCAAGTGTGCTAATTTGGATGACCCCTCAGAAAGATCAGAGGTCACAAGAGATCAGCAAATGATGTGAAAAATGTTTATTGTTTGCAGAATTTTAGATGTTATCAGCACTTTTGCTAATTAAACTTTTCAACCAAATTTGGCAAAGAGGTAGTGGCATGATGATAAGACCTTTCTGTGCATACTGATTTGGTTCACCACTCTCAAAGGTCAAGGGTAAAAAGAGTGAAAAAGATGAGAAAACACGGACTTTGCAGGTACAAAATGCAACGCCTTATGTTAGAACACTTGAACATTGCTAATTTCAGTGACTCTCAATAAGGTCAAGGTCACAAAGGTCAGATTAATTATGTGGATTGGTGAACCTTAAGGACTTTATGCCATTCTTGTTACAAACCTGGTTTGTGCCAGTCACTGGCTTATTCTGTGACACTGTAGTTGTGTGCATGTATTGTGTAATTCGAGTTAGTTTTTACCATGCTACTCAATGCGCAAAATGCCATCGGACTGATGTCGGCCACAGTTGGTCCACGCATGGGCATGCATGTGCCAATAACGGCGGACATCGGCCCAATGGCCTTCTGTGTATTGGGAATTTGTACATGGCGCAAGTAGTCTGAAACATTTTATTATATGATAATCTGCCTGGATGGTCAGCTTCACATCTGACATAACCAGCAGGGCGCAGTTCCACCATCTTTAACTAAAGTCCACATTAGGAGGTATATGGCATTAGACTTAGAACATTCTAAAATGTGGTTTAGTACAACAAAATACTATTTGTGATAATAATAATATATAACTCTTCTATAGCGCAATATCCCAACAAAGAAAGGCTCAGAGCGCTTTACATCTAGATAATAATAATTATGGTATTTATAATGCGCTTATCTTATAATAATTATAACTCTAAGCGCGCACTCACAACTCGCGCACGCATGCGCACGCTTTAGACAATGACTCACGTACCACAAATAGTGAATTACATTACGACAGTCAGCTTCGGGTGGGGAGTGTGTTGATATAGTGTTAGAACTGTTGAAAGAGGTGAGTTTTGAGGGCGGACTGGAAGGAGAAGAGAGAGTGTTTCTGACGGAGAGACAGTGGGAGAGGCCGTGTTCCAGGTGGAAAGACCGTAGACAGAGAAGGAGCGGGGGCCAAAAGTGCTAAGTTTGGTGCGGGGGATGTGGAGGCGGAGAGGGTCGGAGGCGGAGCGGAGGGAGCGGGAAGGAGTGTAGGGGTGAAGTAAGTTGGAGAGATAGGTAGGAGCATAGTTATTCAGGGATTTGTAACAGAGAGACAGAATGTTGTATTGGATGCGTTGAGGGATGGGGAGCCAGTGAAGGAGTTTGAGCAGGGGAGTGATGTGCTCGGATTTTTTCTTTCTGAGGACGAGGCGGGCAACATTGTTCTGGACGTGCTGCAGAGTGAAAGTGGATGAGTGAGGGAGGCCGGAAAGGAGAGAGTTGCAGTAGTCAATGCGAGATAAGATGAAAGAGACAGAAAGTTTGGTGGCAGCTTCAGTAGTGAGGTATTTTCTGATCTGACTGATGCAGCGAAGGTGGAAATAGCCATGCCTGGGCCATGGCGGAGACGAAGTTGGTCATGGAAAGAGAGGAATCGAGGATAATGCCGAGGTTCTTGGCCGAGTCAGAGAGGGAGATGGGGGTGCTATCGAGTTGAAGGTGGAGAGAGGGAGGGAGCTGGGATAATCTAACTAGTTGAAATTAACTAACTAAAGTACTGACAACGTACAAAAACACAATCATTCATGCACACTGACACAATACTAAAATAATAAACATAACATGGCAAGAGCCTGATCAGAATATAAAGTATACATGTTGACGGGGAAACATAGGGTTGATCAATCCCTTTCAAAGGCCAAATTGAAAAAATATGTTTTCAATCTAGCCCTGAAAATGGCCAAAGATGGTGCATGGCGAATATCATGGGGAAGACCATTCCACACTTTGGGAGCTTGGAAAGAAAAGGACCGCTGTCCAAAGGTTTTTAAGGACACTCTGGGGATAGTCAATATCTGTCGTCAGTGCTGGAGCGCAATACTCTGCCTGGTGTATAGACAAGGAGACTGGAGGACAAGTATGCCGGGAGTGTCTTATCAAAGGCCTGAAAAACGAGGGAAGCAATTTTGTATTCAATTTTGAACTTCACAGGAAGCCAGTGTAACTGCTTAAGCAAGGGGGTGATGCGGTCACGCTTTGATTTTTTCAGTACAAGTCTTGCTGCGTGGTTTTGAATCTTCTGGAGCCTGTAGAGCAGATCGTTCGACATACCTCAGAGTTACAGTAGTCAATCCTTGACAAAATCTGTGAACATGCAATTTGCTTACAGGCGTCATCAGTAAGGTACTGTCTAACAGAGCTAAGCCTCCTGAGCTCAAGATAGCAGCAGCGGGACATGATCGTTCATGGACAGAACATTTTCAATGTAAACACCTAGGTTTTTCACACATTTTTTAATCCACAAATGATTAAGGACTCATCGTGGGAGACACTCACCCTGGAGCGAGTGCCTACCACAATGGCATCTGTTTTTCCTTCATTGAGCTTTAGCTTGTTGTCTTTCATCCAGTCCTTAGCAGCTTCTATACATTGTTCCATGTCATGCAGAAGAGACGGGAACTGTTTGAGAGGAGCGTCTTTCTTCAGCTGTGTGTCATCGGCATATTTGTGATGTTCACATCCTTTACTGGCGATCACCTCAGACACAGGCTGGGTGTACAAAAAAAACAAGACCGGTCTGAGAACTGAGCCCTGGGGTACGCCATATCTTGTTGGCTAAAATATACATTGTATCATAACGCTGAAATATCAGTGTCCATGGTTTGTGACCATCTCTCTATGCTGTCCTCAGTAAGGACAGCATAGAGAGGTGGACACAAACCAAGGACACTGATATTGTCAGCATTATGATACACTTTACAAGTTACATCACAATCAACAGGTTCAAACACAAACCAATTTCTGACACATGCAGCTAACCTGTGCAGAAGTTACTGCAAACCTAGCTTCAGTCCATTACCTCCCTTACCCCCCTCGTCCTTTTTCCAGCTGTCCCTTGTGTCTACATCTGCCACACCCACTACAGGTGGAAGTGAGCTGCAGTCATTCACCTGATCGTTCACACACTCAGACTGACTTTCCTCCAATTCCACCCTGTGTCTGACAGAATCAAGGAAATCTTCATCCAGACCTCCATCACTGTGCATTGTTTTATTGTCGGTTCCTTCTCCATTGCCTAGAATTTTGAACAAACTTTGATCTATCTCATCCATTTTTAGTGATCTGGCCACCATCTTGCCCCACAAAAGCCAAACAGAAACCGTTCAACAACTCAAGTCAGCACATGAACAAAAAAACCACTTATGACATCAGAGGGACCTACTACCGGTAGCTAGGAGTGAGTATGTCACTAATGACATACCCCCACCCGGGTCTGCCCTGGGGTACTTGGGTGGGGTTAGGTATTTTCTAGTTCCCAGGGTCACCCTGGTCAGCCCCACAGGGTGGGTTTTTCTCTCTATTCTGGGGCATGTGTTTCTGTCTACCCTGTGTCCATTCACCTGTATTTGCCTTTTTAAAACTCTCCCTACTGTCTGCACTGCCTGTAGCTCTTGATATTGGATGTGTGTTGCTAGGTGGTCTTGGCTTTATTTAGGCCCCATGTGTTAGGTTTATTAATGTACTTGACTGGCTGGCGACATACATTCAATGTTCTGTTTATTTTTATTTTTTCACAAGCAGTGCAGGCACGTCCTGAGAAAGCCTTGTTGCTGTCGGGACGCTAAGCAATGTACAATCAATCAATCAACTAATGACATACACAGGGTTTCCCAGGAATTCACATGACTATAAACGGTGAAGTATGAACATGACTATGTACTACTAAGAATTTTTTTTTTAAAATTGCGTGCTGATGTAAATAAATAAAATTTGTCTGTATTTTACCCCTATGAGATGTCCTCAAGCACGCCCCCAAGGGTATTGAGATTGGAGTACTCATTCACGAGAAAATGGCCATTTTATGAAAACATTTGACCTGCAAATCAGACCATAACTTTTGTTTCACTTACTTGATATTTTGCATATAGCTAGGCTGAAGGAAGGCATTGAATTAGTTCATTAACCATCTTTCGTACCTCTTCAACTTTTTGAGTGAAAAGTATAGAGCGCTTGTTTGAAATTTTCAGAAGTGCAATTTTCATGAAGTATTTGTATTATTTTTAGAACCGTTAAAAAATTTTGAATCTTTTTATGAAAAATGCGGTCTTCTCATTAATATTTGAAAGATTTTTCTCATAAACAGTATTTACATAAGCTGTTAGTCCCAGCTCTCGGGTATGATTAGGTCAAATTGTCACCTAAAAGTTCTACGTGTGAAAATCAGAAAATTACAGAATGTATAACTCGCACAAAGCACTGTTTGTTTATATGTGCCTTTGGGGGGTGGGGAGAGGGGGGGGGGGGGTAGACTTTGGGATGGAATCCTCATCTTGTTGTTGGATAGATTGGCACTAGGTAGATTTACACGTGAATGTATATAGTGACATTGACCCCTTCAGTGACACTAACAGCATGCCAACCACCACCCACCCACCCACCCAACACCCACCCATACTTCCTCTGAAATGTTCTTGAACTCTATGCTGAAACACACACGTACACACACTGAACTTAGGTGGGTTATGAATTTAGCTGATAGTGTGCTGATAATGGTGTGTTGATTTGACTCTTTAAAAATAGGATGAACATCCCAACCCAGGAAGATCATACAGTGGAACTTTTGAAAGGGCCCACCTGCCTGACACACCTGAGGGGAGAAAAGTGCTGATGTTGCTGAAGGTGGCTTTTGACAGACGTTTGTTGTTCACTGTGGGGCGGTCCACCACAACTGGAAGAGACGACTCTGTCATTTGGAATGATATCCACCACAAGACAAGCATCAGTGGAGGACCTGTAAGGTTAGTTAACCCATTATGCCCTGAAACAACAGGATATAAATCAGTGATGATATTTTAAGGGTGGTGCAAGAATGGCTTGGTGCCTTGAGCTATTCTGGCACCATCGTTCAACTGTAATGTTTAATTACCTGCACTGTAATTTAGTCTTCAGTGAATAAATCTCAGATTTGGGAATTCAGATGTTAATTAATGTCCAACAGTAGAAACAAGAATTACCTGTGAATTCATTCTTTTACAGCCCCTTCACGTATCGCCCCCACCCAGGTCTGCCCTGGGGGACTTGGGTGGGGTTAACTACTTTTTAGTTCCCAGGGTCACCCTGGTCAGCCCCACATGGTGGGTTTTACCCTATATTCTGGGGCATGTGTTTCTGTCTACCTTTGGTCCATTCACCTGTATTTTCCTTTTTTAAATTCTCCCTACTGTCTGCGCTGCCTGTAGCTCTTGAAATATATTGGATGTGTGTTGCTGAAATGGTCTTGGGTGCATTAGACCGGCTGGCGACATACATTCAATATTCTGTTTAGTTTTTTTTTCACAAGCATTGCAGGCACGTCCTGAGAAAGTCTTGTTGCTGTTGGGACATTAAGCAATGTACAACCAACCAACCAAGCTTCACGTATCGTCAGCTTCCATAGGAAATACGGTACTCGTGAACCATGAATGGCAATAAAGGCTTTGTTATGTACAGTCATTCTGTAGCAAAGTCACTGTCACAAAGTTAATTACATTAACTGTAATAATAATAATAATAATAATAATAATAATAATAATATAAAGCACTAATTCTAATTTTTAAACAAAATATTTCTGTGATCTCATGACACATAACCATGCAGGCTGCTTTCTCCTCTTCTATCTTTGGCGGAACAAATCGCTAATTGCTAAAAGTTATCACTAAAACAACTCTATAGTCACTTAGACATGCCATTGATCTATTATTTGTACTGAGAACTTTTGACTTTGAGATCTTTGAAACTGTTTAGTCAGACTTTGTTCTCTCCTGTGTGCCTGTTGCTGCATCGATTTCTAAGTCTGATGTGACTACAGAACGAATCCATGTTTTCTCAGGATTGTGCACTTTCACACATTTAGCCACCTGTGACCATTGACCAGTCAGAGGGATCGACCAAATTAATATGCATAGAAAGTAAGTTTAATTAACATCAGTTACCTTTGTGCCAAATTTGATTCAAGAGTTTGTAAAACACTGTTAAAAACTACAATTTACCAAAAATTGACATTTCTCATGCATTTGCCGACCTCTTATAGCCCATGACCTATAGAAAGTGTCATCTAAATTAGTATGCATAAGCTTGTCTTACAATCAGGTACATGTGTATATAATTATATTTGTACCAAGTTTGAGTTTGAAGCTGAGAAGACATATTTTTATCAAAATATGGCTACCTATATTTGTAACTATTTCTGGACCCTCTGTGACCTTGAACTTGAGAGAGAGAGTTAGATAATGGGATTTTTTAGACAATTTTCATTGTCTTAAGTTGGACCTAATTAATTAACTAATAAGCTCATCAACGCCCACATGGTCGTTGCGTTAAAAAAAAGGCCCCTTTAAGTACACTCAGTAAAAATAAAGATATAAGACATTTCAACCCCTCCTAAATTAATAATGCCATCGACCTCAAATTAGAAAATTACTCTCTGTGGTCCCCGTCAACACCCCCTCCTATCTCAATACTCACGGTTCATTTAAAATAAAATGCAGTCAACCACATTATGTACCTACCTTGCTACACACACACCATCCACACAAAAAATAACATCCTATGCGATACACCCCCACCGGGTCTGCCCTAGGGGACCTTGGTGGGGTTGTCTACTTTTTAGTTCTTAGGGTCACCTTGTCTGCCCCCTGCAAGGTGGGTTCTACTCTTTTGGGGGGTTTGTATTTCTGTCTTTCTGGTCCATTCATCTGTATTTTTCTTTTGAAATTCTCCCTCCTGTCAGCGCTTCTTGCAGTTCTTTTCTTCATTTAGCGCAGGCACGTCCTGAGAAGGCCTTTGTCGCTTGCGGGATGTAAAGCAATCTATACTCACTCACCCATGTGATACATACTGACAGAGTCGATTTCTGAGGAACACAATTTTCTGAATCTGATAAAATTTCTCGAGAACCGGCTAGCCTAACTCTCTCACCACACACACAACGCTGTAGTTGCCTATGCATAAAATTCCAGTACCCTGTCCCATTTTTTTTTCATGCCACACATGGCGAGACAGGGCCTTTAGAAATTTTCAGTGCATACAAGTTCAATTGTGGGTAGGTCATCGTGACTTGTCTACAGGGGACAGCTAAGTGCTATTTTTTTTCAAACAGCCCTGCATGGGCACGTCTTTCCCTGAGCATTATGGCTTGTTATGACAAAAGCTGTCTTGTTGACTGTGTCATTGACTTAAAACAGGGCAGGTGACACCTTTTTAGTACAGGTATACTGTCTTCTTTTATGTCAGGCCTCTCACTGTGAGTTAGACTGATGGGGCTTGGTGGTTAATTTCTGAGCACCTTCTAACCCCCCCCCCCCCCACCCCATCACCCCCCCCACACACACACACACACACACACACACACACACACACACACCCGACCCCACCTCACACCCCACACACACACACCTCCCCCCCCCTCCCCCCCCCCACACACACACACAATCATATCATGTCAAACCTACCCGTTCCACATCAAATCAAGAAATATGTACCAAAAGGTAGATATGAAAATATGGGTTATATAACAAAATGTATGTCAGATACGAAAATATGGGTCATTTAACAAATGTATGTCAGATACTGAAATCTATATCATTAGGTCATTTTGCAGAAAGTAGGTCATTTTTCAAATGATGGGTCAGGCGCTGTGTTGACTAGTTTTAAGTAATCTCCTCATGTTTTCTGTTGCAATCACTTCCAATGCCCAAGCGCATATAAACTCCCCCATTGGAATAGACTTGCCATTTTTCTATTCAAACGGCCGAGTCTACTCCAATGGGGGAGTATAGGGACACACCTTTCATGTCTCCAAAGGCATGCATAGACTTTCTTTTATATACCTTTCCTGTCTGGGGTGCTATGTAAGGAGAGTCAGGCCTTTCATAAAAGCGGGCCAAACCGGTTTTTAAATGTGCAGTTTATTGTATGTGTGCTCCAGATATTATAACCAACGCATTGCTGACAGCACTGTCAGTCTTTTGAGAAAACAAGATTACACACGATGGCTGTTGCTGTGCTTGAGAAATATATGATTGTGAAATGTGTTTGTGAAAGAGGATTTATGCTAAGCCAAAACAGCCTAAACTCAAAGATAAGTGCACGAATTATTAATTCGTGTTTTTTTAAAATTACATTATAAAATGATTCAGGACGAACTTTTTCTGTTGAGCAATATATACTCTGTAGAGAACAAGGACATAAGCTCAAAAAAAAACATCTTCTCTCTGTAGTTGTTTCTGGAAAATCAAAAGCTTATTTCGGAAAATGTTATACAACAGAAGACATCGAAACGCTCACCGCCAATGAGCTAATCAAGCTACATGCTAACTATAAAAATCACATTGGTTCACTTATGACTCGCGATTTGAATCGATCTCTTGTCTGTCTATACACAAAGGCTGTTAACCATTTCCTACCTGTCGATACTGACAGTCTGTCTCACGATCTGGAAACCAATCCTATTGTTTCAAGTTCAATTGGCAAATTAGCATGCCTTATGTTTTACAAGTTTGGCAATTACCTTGCTCCTTTGGTAGCCTTACTCATCACCAGAAGTTATGTTGATTTTTCAAAAATAAATTTTAAAGCAAAAGAAAATAGACGACACTCAGACGACCCCACAGCCGAGCCCTGTCTCGACGCAGGTTCAAATGGTTACTAAGGTTAAAAGCCCAGGAAGAATCAAGGCAGGGAAAAAAATTAGCTGAATGGAATAGACAAAAACATTTGCAGCTTCACGCGTTATCAGAAAAGGCTCATGTAACTGACCCACCACCGTCAGGACCGTCAGCAGCCTCGGCACCAGCGCCATTACCGACCCACCACAACTGCCATATCAAAGTGAGAGACCAACAACAGAACCTGCCACCCATCAGTTTAAACCCGAAATAACAAAATATATAGTTGGCGGATTTGTTGTAGGATTTGGTTTTGTAGGTTACAGGCTATTGAAAAAATACAAACCACAAACTCGAACAGTGTCCAAAAAACCAGATGCACAAAAAGCCAAAGAAAAAAAAAACACATTACCAGCAACACCCAAAGCCTTTGATCCATTTTTCATGCAGTGAATAAAATTATTATTTTAATTTTGTAGCATAAGAAAATGAGCGACACAAAAAACACAATGAACCTTGTCCATCACTCTGTTGTTATAAGTGGACTAGCAGTAGCTTACTCTATGTAAGGGCAGAGTCTTCTCAAAATGCATTCTGCACACCTGGGAAATCTTGATTTTGAGGACAGTGCCAAGCTAATTGCGGTTGTTACAGCGTCATATGCCACAAAAGACTTTCTCGTCAAGCAAGGAATTATTCCAGAAAATGTATCTATGTAAGTAAAATATGGCTACATTGGCTGTTATCATTGGCAGTGCTGTTGTTAATGCTTTTGCATTTAGCGGATCAAATTATCTCTTTTCAAAAGTTAGTAAAGAGGAGTCTGCAGATGAAATGAGGCGACACAATGAAGCATCAGAGAAATTAGCACACGAAACTAAGAATTGAGAAACTTGATTTTATCAATGAAAAGCTTAGGCTGGAAGGTGACATACAGCCTACATGTTCAAATGTTGATGACGCTATCAAAGAATACTACCTTGTTACTGGCGAAGACATATCCATCCCACAACCAAAACTTAGCGACTACTACCAACCCAGTCAGCAACAAAGGAATGGAGAAATAATATTTGTTCTAGTAGGTATGACATTTGTGTATTTCACATGAGTTTTTCTTGCTAGAAGAAATGACAAGCACTGGCACTGACACCGACGCCGGGGCTAAACTATCAAAAATATATTACTCTCCGATTGGCTACTGGGAAAAAAAACTGCAATAAAGAAATTGTATGCCACTGTAGGCAGTGATGTTACGCTCAATGAAGTAAAACACTGGCTCCAAAAACAAGCTATTTGGCAGGTTTATTTACCTGCACCAAGAAAAATAATAAGACCTCACTTTGAAAACACCACCCCTAATGACACACACCAAATGGATCGCCTGTTCCTTCCACATGATACGATTAGGAAAAGGCAATACAAGTATGCACTGACTGTTGTCGACATTGCTTCGAGATTCAAAGACGCCAAACCTCTAACTGATAAAAACGCTACCACTGTAGCGACAGAATTATCATTGATATATAGTCGGGGTCCTCTGAAATACCCTAGGCTTGTACAAATTGACGATGGAAGTGAATTCAAAGGTGCTGTTAATCAATTATTTGCAAAGCCTGGTGTGCTAGTATGACAAGGCATACCGGGCATCCACAGATCACAGGCAATTGTTGAAAACTTTAACAAACAATTATCAGAGAGACTTTTCAGTTATCAGTATTCTAAGGAACTCATGCACGACACGTGTAACACTGAGTGGGTTAAGAGATTACCATCTGTGATAAAAGCAATGAACAACGAAGGTCATTTCAAACCTGCTGATGCTATTAAATTAAAAACAATAACATCACCGACAGGGCAGTCAGGACAACCAGGGCCGGGGCTAAAAACAATAGCGCCCGACACAAGTTTGTTTACGAAACAGGTAAGATATTTGTATCAACCCGGCCATGCGGAGAATGACGTAAGACCTAGGGCAACTGATCCAATATGGTCTACATCTGTTGAAAATATTTTAAAAATAGTCCCCAGCACAGGCGGTAACCCATCAATTTATTATCTATATGAGCCTGCCCCTTGGAGGGCATTTGTCAGAGAAGAATTACAGATTATTCCTCCGGACACTATTATTCATTTTTAACCATTTGGGCCATTTCATCAATCAGTTCATCACAAATGCCTTGAGATAACTTAAGCCGGTAATGTCCAGGTGCATAAGCCTTTTCCATACTGTGAAATACACGTTTTTTGTCCCCAACTGCAAGTGACTTTTTATGTGTTTGGATCATTTCAAGATTATGTTTATTTGACCTCAGTGACTTGTTCGGATAATCAGGCATTAGTTCTCCATCTAAAACTTGCTTATAGTGTTCATGATGGATTTCTTTATTTTTTAATCGCTGTTTTTTTTAATACCTTTTGCTTTAGACTGACTACCTTTCTGGTGCAGTATAGAATACATTTTGGATCTCAGTCCAACGTATTCAAGTATAGGCACTCCATTCAGTTCATCTTTAAATTTCCCAGGCACTTTCTTGTTTTGGGTGCTGTAAAGCGTGTGATCCTTAGGATAAGCAGATGTGTCATACATAATTATGCAACTCTGTTTTCATGTCTTTATAAAAGTCTTCAGTAGGAACATCTATGATCATAGAGTCTGTATCCATGTATAACAGCCGGCAGTCAGGATACTTTGGTTTAAAGTAATTGTTACGATTGTGGTTGTGTTATCCTGTGAGAGCGTACATGTGTTGATCGTAGGTAACGATCCGATGTTTATTTGAGCTATCACGGTTACGTTTCACGTGCCTTTTTAGTAAGATTTTCTTTTGTTCGTGAGTAGAGCCGTTTTCGTTTTGTTAAGTTTAGTCCGGAGCATGCTAGAAGGGTCGCACTGTCTAGTGGCCTCGTAAGTGTCACGTCGGTTGACATCGCAACATTTTCGCTACTTTTTGTTTTCCTGTGCGCGTGTATTGAGCAGCCCTTATTGTTTTGGGAATGTTCTCGTACCTTTTTGAGCTACCAGGTGATAGGGATACCATACTTTTATGTGACTTAATTATACGCTAGAATTTAGAGCTGAAGTAAGCAGCCGTGTTTTTGTAGCCCGTTATAGTATTGTTTCTGGAAAGTTTATGTTAATGAGTTTCGGCTGCGTGTTTCGTTCTGATTGGTCGCATTGTATGATTTGCATAGACGGTTCTAGAATTTCATAGTATTATATAAGGAGGGCGCTGGGAAAGCGTGTGAGTACATTGTCTTGCTTTGTCAGTTGTAGAGACACGCAGTTTACTGCGAGAGATGCTGTGTATGAGAAACTGTGAGTCGTAGTGTGGACATAGCAGAAGAGACTTTGTATTCAGTAGTTTATGCATTTGAAGAGCATTATTGTGTGGATATCGCATCGCTGAATTAAATATTGTTGGAACTGTTACTCCAGTATTGTCTACATCCTTAAGCCATGTGTGATGGTCTGCAGCTGAACGAGGTTTACTTTAAAGAACTCTACGTGCGTGCGTGTCTGGTGTGTTTATCATACTTTGACTACAACTCCACCACGTAACAATTTGGCGACCCCGACGAGACCTCTTCAGTTGGTTCAGTGGAAAGGGTAGCAGGAGAAAACAGCCAGCAGTGAAAAGCAGAGATGGCGACATCGGAGATGGAGACATTCCTGAAAATTGGAAAGGAATGTGGACTCGAAGGAGCTCAACTCCTTGAGTTTGTAAAAGAGAGAGAGAAAGAGAGACTGGAGAGAGAGAGGAGAAAGAAGAAAAGAGACGAGAGAGAGAAGAAAAGGAGAGACTGGAGAGAGAGGAGAAAGAAGAAAAGAGACGAGAGAGAGAAGAAAAGGAGAGACTGGAGAGAGAGGAGAAAAAAGAAAAGAGACGAGAGAAAGAAGAAAAAGAGAGATTTGAAAGAGAAGAAAGAGCCAAAGAGCGTGAAATTAGGAAACTCAATTCAAGCAGAAGAGGCGGAGAGGCAGCGACAACACGAAATTCGTCTGAAGCAGATGGAGATAGAGGCACAGAGCCAGAGAACTAATGAAGCAACAGCATTAGCGAACAGAGAACAAACAGCCCGGGCGCCAAAACTTCCACCTTTCATTGAAAATTCAGATAAGATAGACGCTTATCTGGAGCGATTCGAGCGCTTCGCAAATAGTAAACAATTGGAAACAAGAGACTTGGGCTATTAAACTGAGCGCACTTCTAACTGGCAAAGCGCTTGAATTTTACACCCGTTTGCCAAGAGAAGAAGCCGAAGATTATACTCATTTGAAAGCCGCCCTGTTGAGACAGTACGACTTCACTGAAGAAGGTTACAGGCGACGATTTTGGAACTGCAAGCCTGAGGAAGGAGAAACACCCGGCCTATTCATTGAAAGGATCAGGAGCTACTTGGAGACATGGATAGAGCTGGCTGGTTTAAACAAAGAGTACCAGGACCTATGTGACCTCATCATCAAAGAACAAGTCCTCAACGCATGTTCTAAGGACCTGGCCGCCCACCTCAGGGAGCAAAAAGACCAGTCCCTAAAGGCCCTGGCCGACTTCGCTCAAAGATACCTTGATGCCCACAACATGAAGTTCGGGTCCAGTAAGCCACAACGTGTGTCTGCATCAGCAGAGGAAATTCACAATGTCAGAGACACCCCGAAATACAAGCCGGTGGAGAACCTGACATGTTGGATGTGTTGCTAAATGGTCTTGGGTTTAATTAGCTTATTAGACCAGCTGGCGACATACATTCAATATTCTGTTTAGTTTTTGTTTTCACAAGCAGTGCAGGCACGTCCTGAGAAACTCTTGTTGCTGTCGGGATGTTAAACAATGTACAACCAACCAATCTAATTGGTTGTAACTTGTTAGGAGACTCGGTGTCCCATACATACACATTCACAGATATACCAGGATTTAGTTCTTCAAACAAGTCTATATCCTCCACCTTAACAGGAAAATATATGCCACTGAAGTTGAGTTCATTTACAAATTTGGTGTAGTTGGATACATGTTCATAACATGCAGTTTAGCAAGCACACACCACATGAAACAACAGTGATCCTTGTTCTGAATATTGATGACAGCCTTTTTGTTTGCAATCTCAGTTGGTAGTGGCAACCATGATTTTCCTAAAATAGGATGATATCTTGACCGCCTCAGTTGTAGTTCATGTACATACCCTTCATGCCAACCATACCCCTTCATTTTTGCTCTGTCAATTGCTTCGAGGAAATCAGGCAACATTTTTTTTTCTAAACACTTTCTCCAGTTCCCCTTTTGCATTAACAGTGTGGTGTCTCATTGAGATATATGATATGATCACTTCACCATCTACTTTGTTAAATTCTATTTTAGCAACAATCTGAATCTTTACACTTCCAGCAAAAAGATTATCTTGTATTTCAGAAAAAGAGTTCTCTATTGATTCATAGACATTGTAAGTGTTCACTATAGGCAAGTCTGTTGTGTGAAACACGTTTCATAAGCTTTGAGCTCTTTGCGATCTCGAGCTGTCCGTAACCCCACCCGGGTCTGCCCTGGGGGACTTGGGTGGGGTTAGGTATTTTTTAGTTCCCAGGGTCACCCTGGTCAGCCCCACAGGGTGGGTTTTTCTCTCTATTCTGGGGCATGTGTTTCTGTCTACCCTTTGTCCATTCACCTGTATTTGCCTTTTTAAAACTCTCCCTACTGTCTGCACTGCCTGTAGTTCTTGATATTGGATGTGTGTTGCTAAATGGTCTTAGCTTTATTTAGGCCCCGTGTGTTAGGTTTATTTAATGTATTTGACCGGCTGGCGACATACATTCAATGTTCTGTTTATTTATTTTTTTTTCACAAGCAGTGCAGGCACGTCCTGAGAAAGCCTTGTTGCTGTCGGGACGCTAAGCAATGTACAATCAATCAATCAATCGAGCTGTCCGTCATTTTTATTTGACCAACAAAATATTAAATATAAAAATATTACAGCTTGTGTAATACCACTTTATTGACTGTAACACCTACAATAAACAAATTTAGTTTGCATAGTTGTCTGAATATTTTGTTCACACACTGTCTCAAACCAGTGCAGGCCCCGGCGGTTATCATCAAGTTTAAAGTATGTGTCTTAAGATCAACAGTCATGTACTCTACAGATGGTAGCTCGTCAAATATTTTTGAAGTCGTATGATATGTCACATATGTAACCTCTGGTTGCTTGGAAGGTGTTATTATTTGATCAAAATACTGGATATGTGTGAAGCAGTTTGTAACGTCAATCGCTTGTGCTTGCATGTCTGCCATTTTTATTTGACAGACAAAATAATAAATAAAAAATTACGGCTGACGCTGCAGGTGTAATACCACTTTATTGACTGCAACACTTATAGTACAAAGATTCAGTTTGCATAGTTGATCATGTATGTGATCACGCACTGTCTCAAACCATCGCAAGCGGTTATCATCTACTTCAAAAGAATAGAATGTGTCTTATTTTCAACAGTGAAGTACTCTACAAATGGTAGCCCATCAATATATTCCAGATACATTATACGTCACATATATCACTGCTGGTGTTGATATTGGTGTTATGCCATGATTCTCAACAAATGCTTTTGTCTGATCAAAGTGATAAATATTTCTGAAGCAGTCAGTAACGTCAATCGCTTGCTCCCCTTGCACCGCTTGCACTTGTCCCTCCATCATTTTTATGTCCAAAACAAAAGTATAAATTAATTCACTAATCCATATCCAGTGGGATGATCTGTCTTTAATATAAGCTTTAGATGCTTAGTTGATTTCTGTTTGTTTTTCACATTGTCTCGTTCATGTTTGCTGGGTATTACATCGTTCTCCCTGAGACAGTCTTCAAAGCTGTCACGATCCTTACAGTAAAACAAACAGATAAACTTTAGTTCACGAAAATCTTTCAGTACAACATTATATTTTTGAGTGAGAATCCAGACACTGATGTTTGCTTGTCTGCCACTGAAGGCAAGTTCTGCTAAACTATTCCTCTTTTTGACAATGTCTTTCTCTGCAGAGCAATCATCAACAATAAACAAAGTTGACTGCTCTTGAAATTGCTTGTAAAAATACTGCAGGTAGTCATTCAGTTTTTTTCTCAGGGTCGACTAAGTAAATGTTGTGATCAGTCCAAATAAATAAACAGTTGTGATAAGCTTTGTTGTGTTTGATAGTGGGGCAAAATATCACAATGTTTTCGAAATGATAGATATATCTTGTTTGTAAGAGGTCAAGAACAAATTCAGTTTTGCCACATTTTGTGGCACCACAAAACAAACCACAGTGTGGGTCCAGTGTCAGCAAGTGTTATAAACGTGTAACTGATGACACAATTGAGATTGGTATGGACAAAATAGCTTATACTGAGTGATTCTGGAGTGTTTGGCACTTCTAATCATGTGTACGATTGTAATTAAATATGAGTAGGTGTTATGTAGCAAGCGTTAAAAGTAGACAAGTTTATGGAACTATTTGCGTTTTTCGGTCGCGCCTCTTTTTTCTGAGACAAATGCAGAATTCTGTAGGCTCAATAAGGCATAATTAGTCAGAAACGATACTATCTGGTTATTGGAACGTTCTTGTGATAGTCATAGTGATAAAACGGACTTTGTGTGTGATATATGTCAGTTCACCTACTAACGGCACCTATAGTTACCGTCCGTGTCTCGTGGTGCTGTTTTTCGCTAGGGGTGGGTGTCACGACCCCGCTTCCGGGGTGCGAACTATGAGTGCTGTCACTCGAGATTCACCCAACCCACACTAACACAAACCTAACACAAACACCAGAGGAACAATGACGATGACGTTTATTAAATATAACCCTAACAATAAACAACTATACTCACACAGCTACGCATTCACACCTCGCATTCACACTCACACACGTTCGAACCCTTCACCCCGAATATCTATACACAATACAAAATAACAAAATATACAATAACTAAATATCCCTAATAAAATACAAACGAACAATATATAAATAAACTACTATCCTTAATAATGATATAAAAGAAAACAGGCTGAAAGGCTTAAACCATATGCCACTAAACCCTGCCGGAAGCACAAGTGTCAAGCACTAACGCCAGTCATACCAACGCCTTTGCTTCCGCGGAGAGTCTATCACAGCACGTGGCTCCTTAAGTAACACAATAGTACAAATAGCACAATATCAACTAAATGAAACAAATATGATTGCTTAATAAAAGATCGAAAAAAATGAATACAATCTGTACGCTACTATAACTCCCCAACGGGATCATGAACAAGTTCAAATTAAGCTAACGCTCAAGCAAATTAGACATTAACAGCACAAAGCTCTTTTAACTAACACGTCTCGGGATACACAAGGCTCCTTTAACTAGCAACATTCAGAATACACAATATCATATATGCGAATGGAGCAAATGTCCTTAACTTAATATAACTGAAAATTAGTTGAATAAATATTATATTCCATGTCACGGGACCTTCTCGCCGGAAGCACAACCATTAAGCGCAGCTCAACTCGACGCTCTTGCTTCTGCGATAAGGTCTTCCGCAACGCAGGCTACTTTTACATAATACAATAACCCAAAATGTCACTATGATAAAGCTCCTCTGACGTTACAGTCACTACGAGGAGATGAAACAAATCTCACAATGTATGACGTTCTTTACAAGATTATACGCGAACAAAACTTCGCTTAAACAAGTTAGGAATATTTAAACGGGGTGACCTGACCTGACTAAACGAGGTGCGCCGCGACACTCGCAAAGGCACTCAGGTTCGGCGTTGTAGCCCCACAAGGCGGAGTGACAACGTCAGCCTCCACTCTCAGTACACCACTGGGTTAGGATAGGAACCCGTCGGAAATAGGATGCATTAGAACACAGGTGCACAAATACACACATAAATAACTAGCAAAAGAAACAAAATAACCACATCACCCTTCCCACAACTTCAACTGCAGCCTCTTATACTCCCTTCACCATTCTCCCGCAATAATTCAACCTCAACATATTCCCTTCACCTCTCTCCCACAACGACAAATTCATCCTCAACAAAATACATATTTACACGTCACCACATGCCTCAAATCCGATATTTACACTCCTACACTAAATAGAGAATGACCTTAGTCGCCTGCTCGGCGTTAAACCCCAATAACTAATTCGCCGCTAGCTACTCTAGAAATTACAACATACAACCAACGGCATTCACTTCTACACTCTATTCTTACACATGCCCCCCAATACACTAACCAAAATAATAATAATAATAACGGAACAAGCAAACACAAACAAACCCCACGAGCAAATGGCCACTAGAGAATTGTTGCGTGTACTTACTGTCATCCGTGAAGACGCCCCGGCTAGGACGAAGACAAACAAGACAAGACAAGCCAGGGGTAAAGTCGTCGCAGCTCTTCTTCTCTTCCTAGGACACCGACTCCCGGGCTCGACCAGGGCCATTTCGTAGGGATGCCACAGGTCGGACGACACAGCTACTTGAGGCGGCGGCTAATGGAAACCCACGCCCGCACAAACCCCCCTCAGAGACTACGTTGAAAAGATGACTGCTTTCGTTCGCTGGTGGAATGCGACTGGTTAACAATTTGGAAAACTTTAGGTTGGCGAAAAACGCTCACTACATCACGTGATGAAAATTCACGTGAAACAGGTACCACCCGACCGCGTTCAGACTGAACGATCACGTGCAGTACGCCAACATCCAAACTCACGTACAGCAGCAAATACTCATGTACAGGCCAAATACTACACACCTATGCTATAGCTGCCCGGTGACTAACTAAATCCTGTCACCCCTCTAAACTTACTCCCCTACAAAATTAGACGAAAAAGACTCGTGTCGTGACAGTGTGGTTAAAAAATTGTAACTGATGACACTTTTTTGATTGATTTTGACACCATGCTTTTTAGAATTTGATTCTAGAGTGTTTAGCGCTTCTATTTATGTATTTGATTATATGGAATAAGTAACAGTTGATGTGTTCCGCCGCCTTCAAAATGGATACGTTTGTCAAACCAGTTTACTTTTTAGGGTTTCTTTCCTAACAGTAAAACAGCTATATGTTTACTCAGCTATGTTGAAATCACGAGAAAAGATTATCATGGCTTAATGGAAGTAGAATCTGGTGAGATATTTAGTGATGTAAGGTTCTGTGTGCGTGATATATATATGGGAAAATTTCTGATCAGCCGCACTGCACCGTTACTGTGCGTCAGAGCATTGTTTACTTTCGGGGTAGCGTTATAAACATGTAACTGATGACACTATAGATGTTGATAAGGACGAAATGGCTTGTACTGTTTGATTTTAGAGTGTCTGGCGCTTCTGTCCATTTGTAGGATTGTATTTCACTTATATAGATGTTAGGTGGCGTCGCGTTGAACTTATAGAACTATCATCATGTTTGATTGGCCTTTTTTTTATAGACAAATACAGCACTCTGTAGACTCCATAAGACGTTATTAGAAACGGTTACATCAGGTTATCAGGAAAAATATTTTGGTGAGGTATAGTGATGAAACGGACTTGTGTGTGACATGGTGATGTCGACTTCCAACGTCACCTCATAGTTTCTGTGACTTAGGGCATGTTTTCTTCTTTTTTTTGGTGGGGGGAGGGGGGGGGAGGGGGAGTGAATAGGGTTACAAAAGTGTAACTGAAAACACTTTTAGAGATCGAAAAGGACAAAATCAAAATGACTTGTACTGTTTGAGTCTAGAGAGTTTGGCGCTTTTATCTATGTATATGATAAATTTAAAATAAGTGTTACACAGCGTCATGATTAAAATGGACTTGTTTAAGAAACTATGCGTGTATTTGGTCTGGCCGGTTTTGTGACATATATGACAATCTGTAGACTCAATGAGGCATTATTAGTCAGAAACGATAATTATTAGAAGAACATTTGGTTAGTTGTATAGTAAAGAAATGGACTTCTTGTATGGTTAACTTGCCAACTAGCGGCACTGCATAGTTAGTTATTGTACATTTTTTTATACCTTTTTTTTTTTTTTTTTTTTTTTTTTTTTTAAGGGGGGAGGGGGCCTGTGGGTATGGTTACAAACTTGCAACTGATGATGTATTAAAGATCGATTTGTACACCATGACATGTACTGTTTGATTCTAGACTTCGTATCGGTTCTTTTTTTATGCATGTGATTATATAGAATATTAAAACGTTGATATACACTGCCGCCATAGAAACATACATTATTGTCAGGTTTGCTTTTCGGGCACAGACCTTACATCGGAGCGAAATATTTCGCCGTTTTCTTTCACAATCCGCCCTGAGCCTGTGCCTGAAATGGGGCAAGTTGCTTAGGTGAGCTGGATTTTGGACGAGTTCACATTATACTGATATTATGGTACCATCGGGATACCATACTACAGGGGCCATGCATGCGCGGGATGCCATCTTGCACCGCTGGCCTTCGCACCGTGTTTGCTCGCTTTGATTTTTCTGTCAATGATTTTATCTAAATTACCACATTTTCTGTTAAGTTTGAGTGTGGGATAGTTACTATAGATAATGTACAATGACTGTATATAGATTTTTGGTTGTGTAACCCCCTCAATTTTTATTTTTCAGGTTTTTGGCATTTCAATTTTGACTGATAACTGTTAACTTCGCGTTCGTGCCAAAGTGCATACTTGATTGTCAGGTATTGGCCAATTCTTACGTCATACAAATGTAGATCTTCGCTTGCCATGTTTGCGGGTTTTTCTCTAAGTCTTTCACCTGCAAAATATCTTATGATCTCGTCATATTGTTGATAAGGTAGCATACCTGAAACATACACTTGATTAGGATGCTTTTCAATAGTGCAAGACAAGTGTGTAATCTTTAAATTATAAAATGTTTCTGACTCTCTTTTGAATGGACTTCCTGGTTCAACTAACAACATAAGTATGCCTTTCAGTGACCTAGCAGGTGTGTTCAAGTTGATGTTCCACATTGGATCACCTTTGTCTTTGTGCATAAAACTGTGTCTTATCACACGATCATAATAAATCGGAAGTATTGACTGATACTGACTGTACAACATCATCCAGTCTCACCGCATACACCACCACCTCTACGCTGACGACTCACAACTGCTAGACAAAGACAAACTCGACAACACTCAGTCACTACTGACTCGCACGGCTGACTGCTATGAAGTCGTGAAAAACTGGATGACAGCAAACAAGCTAAAACTGAACGACGACAAAACGGAAGCCATGCTGGTAGGCACTCGCCAGAAACTCTCCCAGCTCCCTCCCTCTCTCCACCTTCAACTCGATAGCACCCCCATCTCCCTCTCTGACTCGGCCAAGAACCTTGGCGTTATCCTCGATTCCTCTCTGTCCATGACCAGCTTCGTCTCTGCCATGGCCCAGGCATGTTATTTCCACCTCCGCCGCATCAGTCAGATCAGAAAATACCTCACTACCGAAGCTGCCACCAAACTTGCTGTCTCTCTCATCTTATCTCGCATCGACTACTGCAACTCTCTCCTTTCCGGCTTCCCTCACTCCACCATTTTCACTCTCCAACGCGTTCAGAACAATGCTGCCCGCCTCGTCCTCAGAAAGAAAAAATCCGACCACGTCACACCCCTGCTCAAACTCCTTAACTGGCTCCCCATCCCCCAACACATCCAATACAACAACTGCGCTCCTGCCTATCTCTCCAACTTACTTCACCCTACACACCTTCCCGCTCCCTCCGCTCTGCCTCTGACCCTCTCCGCCTCCACATCCCTCGCACCAAACTTAACACTTTCGGCCCCCACTCCTTCTCCGTCTACGGTCCATCCACCTGGAACACTCTCCCACTCTCTCTCCGTCAGAAACACTCTCTCCTCCTTCCAGTCCGCCCTCAAAACTCACCTCTTTCAACAGTTTTAGCACTATATCACCACACTCCCCACCCCAAGCTGACCGTCGTAATGTATTCCACTGTTTGTAGTATGCAAGTCATTGTCTAAAGCGTGCGCATGCGTGTGCGAGTTGTGAGTGCGCGCTTAGAGTTATAATTATTATAAGATAAGCGCATTATAAATACCGTAATTATTATTATTATTATTATGTGTCTAGCTAGTTCAGTATGTGTGACAATTTCATATTCCAAGGAAATGTTAGAGATCTTATATGTTGCATTGAGATAAGATGACCTGAAGACTTTGGAGTAATCGTTGAAGGTTAGTTCAAAGCTTAGATGGTCATTCAGTGCTTCTTGGTAATAAGGCAAATGCGCTATAGGATTTCAAATTCAAGAGGAATGTAAAAATCTGCTTCTGTATGTTTCTGCTAAAATAACATCTTTTGCAGCTGTTGAGCTGTTGTTGATTTATCTCTTGCATTGATTCTGAGTTTGGCAACATTATCTGACTTTATGCCTTGGTAAACACGGTCTTCTCGTTCTTCCCTAGTGAGCCACAGATCTTTGTAGCAGTAGAATACATCAGCATCATCAAGACTAAACACTTCTTGGCCTTCAAGTTTAACTTTAATAATCCTAATAATTGCTCTACCTAGGTTATCAACTAGTGTTCTGTTTGCATCTTAGTAAGATGAAAGTTCAATATTAAATGCAAGGGGTGCAGTACCAGGAACAATAACGTCACTGGGACCTAGGTTCGGAAACCTGACAGTAAGAGTTTGGTTTTGATCTGTGGTGCTAGGATCTAGATTGTTTGTGATAACAATTGATTGCCTAATGCCCTTAACACCTAGAGGTTTGCGTAGTTTTCTGTACGGGTCTAACTTTGATCCGTAGGATGATGTCATTTTATTTATGCAAAATAAAATTTAAAAAATTAAATAAAATACACCAATGGCAGTCGGAGAATTTGGCCATGATTTTGAAATGGATGACTTGTATGATTTTGATAATAATACAACGGATATGGTTGGAATGAGAAATACTTCTAGTTTACATCGTGAACTTTTAGAAAGCAAAGTGAACTCATTTTATGATAGTGTAGGTAACCGCTCAGACGTCATAGATCCTAATCAGTTTGAACTTGACAACAAGGGTCACTTATTTGTAAATACAGAGAGAGGAAAAGTACATCTAACCTATAAAAACAATCCTGCTAAGCTTAGAGCTTTAAGTACAATTAAAGGTGAAGTCAGTGATAATACCGGGTTGGCAAGGTACTTTGGTATTGGGGGCGTAAGCGGTACCCTGGTACCACCTCAGCTTGTTAGTGCTCTTCATGATGTGCAAACAAGGTTGCCAACGGGACAAGAAATTTAAATGGCAGAAGTAAAAAGCCTGCCAGAAATAGCAAACAAGGTAATACAAGAAACCTCATTTACAGAAGGACATAAAAATGAGGATATGAAAACAATAGATGACTCTCCTTTGACCATGCGGGAGATAATGGGGTGGATAAAACTGGAAACAATCAGAGGTGAAATGGCAAATAATGTAGCCAAACTAGGTGAGCTTGATAATCATATAGAAATGAAAAAAAAAACCAACAACTTGGCAAAGCAGACTAGGAAAATTATGACATTGAAATAAAAGAAAGAATACAACGCAGATTAAAGGATTTGCAGATAGAAAGATCCGCACGGCTAGAAGTAGCTGAAATTGTTTAAGAAAAACTGAAAACACAGGTCAACAGGATTAGAGAAACTATTCAGAAAATACTTCATGAAGACACTACATTGGCTGAGAGATTGAAAACACTTTTCAGAGAGCAGAGTATCACAATTGCAAGTTTAATTACTGCTTCTTGGGTTTATTATCCGTACTGTAGTAATGGTGTTGTAGAGGGGGGTATGTGAGCACTTTCTTACGCACTCACACCCTGGGGTTCGCTTCCGTGAGGGTTGAGAAGAGGCTTAATTGAAGAACATCTTTTTATTTACAGCATTAAATCAAGGCTGTAAGCCAAGGTCCTTAAATCAATGTCCTTAAGTCAATGCCTCTAAGTGAATGCCTCTAAGTGAATGATGCCACCCTGCAACAAACATTACAGGTCATAAGTATATATCATATACAATATAGCGTGAACGTACGTTCTAGCTATTACTATTATCAAACTACCATAAACATACATACGCCGCTATAGCTTGAACATACATTCTAGCTATTGTCAAGCAACCGAAATTACAAAAGAATGTACAGTACCAATCGGCTCTAAACAATGAATTATAAAAACAGACAATCAAGTAAAAATAACATAAAATGCAATAACAACATTTTTCAGTTAATGCAATATTCTATTACCTTAACAAATAACCAAACATTTAGCTATTCAACATACCTTAGCAAAGTGTCAAAGGTGGTACAATGAAGGTAGACTGAATTTCATATGACTCGATGCAGTCAAGTAACAAAACTGCTGTGTCTGACTGCCCAAAAATGTCACAGCAGCTATAGGTGAACACAGTTCAGTCAAAGCTCATGCACCTGACTGAAAAACTCATGACAGAATATACCGCCCAAGATGCACTGGATTCTTGGAGCACTTATAGCTACATGCTGTCCAAACACAGTCAGGCAGCAATATTTATACATTTAGGCTAGAGCTAGGCTCAATATAACTCTATGTTTCCACTGACTAAACTGTTCTAACTTGCAGTGAAACCTGTCTGGTATTGAGTGCAGTCTATCCACAACCACCTTATAAAACAAGACAACGGAATGAAGTAGATCAAGTTAAAAGAGAAAAAGATCTAAGACAATGCTAACTAGGAATTAACAACCTATTTGGCTCTATCCATTAATTAACATTTATTTACCTTACAAATCATAATCAGTGGAAAATATAAACTAAACACTTCCATTCCTCTATTTAACTGCATGATCAAAGATCACTCTACCACATTCACCCCTGCCAAGTGAAATGACGTCCTCGGCATTTCCGTTTAAGTATTAACTAATTAAAGGGTTAACGTTACAAAACCATGGACAATATAATAGGAACAAAATAGAAAAGAAAATAATACAAGAAATATAACTATTGCAACACAAAATTCAAAGTATCCACTAAGTATACGTCCGACTTTGGTATGACATTCTGCGCCATGGTAAGCTGGGCTCAGTACACTGGATGTAAGAGGTTATGGTGAAGTGTGAATGAACTACCACAGAAATATTTATACACACGAACTTAACACAACATTAATTCGAGAGAAACTATGACTCTTTAAATCAACTTATCTGGTATCCGAGTGAAAACAAAGTAAAGTCCGGGCATGGTTCTAAGTACTATTCCCATGTTAACGCTATGATAGACCTACTGAGTTAAGATGGATGATACAGTTTCAGACAATCTTTCAGGATCCATCTGTACCGCTCGACTCTTAATCAGGTCCGATAGAAAAACTATTTTCCTTTTCCATTCTGGTCCAACAGGTTGTTGTGCCATAGCATACTCACCTGTCAGTCTGCCAAGTAGGGGGCCTTCGATGTCTACTAGAAACGCGAAGAACCGGCTGTTCTTGCTCCTGATTTGGACCTGTGTCCTCTTCACTGTCTCTAGTCGTCCCTTCCTCCTGTGTCTGACCACTTGCCTCATCTGTGGACGCGCTCAGCTCTCCACCTTCTACACTCACGGTGGACTGGTGGTCGTCACCACTCAAGCTGGCTGCCCCGCCATCCACAACAGCTCCTTGAGCGTCCTCAGAAGGTTGTGATGACATCTCCTCAGCTTGCTTATCATCCTCCTCCTCTCCGGCAGCGAGTTTAACTGCTGGGTCAGAACCCTGGAGTTCAAGCTGCACCTCTACGATGACCGAGTCTGACTCGTCACCTCTGAGTATGCTGTCAGATCATGTGTAGTCTGTTCCTGTTCCTGCTTGGCTGCCTTGCTCCTGGCCCGTGGTGCCGGAACTGGCCGTGGCCTGCCTGTCACTGTCTCATCATTTCTGTCATTTGATGCCGCGGCAAGGGGTAAGAGATGATTCCGGTGAAGGGTTCTCTTACGACTTGCATCTCCCTCTTTGTGTATCCTGTACACGGGAACATCTTCATTTGGTTGGGAACTGACAATGTAGATATCCTCTTCCCACTTGTCTGAGAGCTTGTGCTTGCCCTCGAAGGCAAGTATGCGGACGAGCACTCTGTCTCCTTTCTGTAAGGTTGCTCCTCGCGCTTTGATGTCATAGTGCTCCTTCTGACGTCGTTGAGCCCCATCTGCTGTACTGGCCGCAACTTTGTAGGCTTCCTGAAGGCGCGTCTGTAGATCAGTCACATAGCTGCTGTAGTCTTTGGCCGGCGTTCTTTCCTCGTTCCAGCCCGAATACTAGATCGATGGGTAACCTTGCCTCTCGCCCAAACATGAGAAAATACGGAGAGTGACCGGTGGACTCGTGTTTTGTGCTGTTGTAGGCGTGGACTAGAGGGGCTACTGACTTATGCCACTGTGCTTTCCGCTCTGGCTCCAGAGTGCCTAGCATCCCTAGCAAGGTCCTGTTGAAACGCTCGGTCATCCCGTTCCCCATTGCGTGATATGGCGAGGTCCTGCTCTTGTCAATACCGGCCAGCTGACAAAGATCTTTGATGACACGACTCTCAAAGTTCGCGCCTTGGTCTGAGTGGAGTCTCCTGGGAAATCCATAATGCACTATGAAGTTGTTGAAAAGCGCGTCTGATGTTGTCTTGGCGGTCTGATTTCGAGTCGGTATGGCCTGGGCATATCTCGTGAAGTGGTCGGTAATCACGAGGATATGCTGATAGCCACTGGAAGACGTCTCCAGGCTCAAGAAATCAATGCAAACTAGCTCCATGGGCTGACTGTTGCTGATGTTGACTAACGGGGCCTTCTGTCCAACAGCTTTCCGGCGTAAACATCGGGGGCAGTTCTTGCACCAGTCTTCAATCTGACTTGCCATCCGAGGCCACCAGAATCGCTCCTTTGCCAGCGCAGTTGTGCGGTCCCGGCCTGGGTGGCCTATGTCATCATGAATCCCTTGCAGAGCGCGTTTGATGAATGCTGCAGGCAAGACTAACTGTGACTGCACCACCCCGTCGGTTGTCGTCTCCTTGTACAGTGCTCCACGCTGCAGCCGAAAACGTTGCCAGTGTCGGTACATCGCTGAGTGCTCAGGCGTGCTAGGGAAGTCTTGTCGTCGCGGAATGCGCTTATTCCTGATGAGCCTCAGCCACAGACCTATCACTGGGTCGTCGTCCTGTGCTCGACGCCAATCCTTACATGTGAACTCAGCCATGTCTTGACCGTCAGGTTCATCAAGTACGTCGGCTACTGTCGCCGATAAGCAGTGCGTTTCTATCACAGGACAACTGACCGCCGAGCAGATGGTGTAAATGGCCTCTGTGGACAACTCTTCCTCTTGTCCTTCGGTGTTGTAAGTAATCCTCGACAACGTGTCTGCGTCAACATTATGTGCACCAGGTTTATATTTGATGTTGAAATTGTACGCTGCCAGGGCCGCCAGCCATCTGTGGTCTGTCGCGTCAAGCTTTGCAGTGGTGAGCACGTATCAAGTGTCAGCGGATTGTTGTCCGTGTGAACGGTGAAGCGGGCGCCGTAAAGGTAGTCTTTAAACTTCTCTGTGACTGCCCATTTCAAAGCGAGGAATTCTAGTTTGTGGGCTGGATAATTCCGTTCAGCTTTTTCTAGTGCTCTGCTGGCATAGGCTACAACGCACTTGACGCCGTCCTGTTCCTGGTAGAGAACACAGCCGAGCCCTGTCCTGGATGCGTCGGTGTGGAGCTCAAAGGGCCTAGTGTAGTCAGCATACCCTAGAACTGGAGGTGAGGACAGTATGTTCTTTAGTCGCTGAAAGGCCTCTTCTTCTTCATCTCCCCACATCCATGGCTTCTGGACATGCGGCTTCCGCTTCCCTCGCTGTTTCTTAGTTGGTACAGGCATGAGGACTGTAAGGGGTGCAGTGATCTTGGCGAAATCCTTAACTTGCGGTAATAACCTGCGAACCCCAGAAACCTCCTTACTTCCTCTGGTGTTGTCGGTGTAGGCCAATCTCTGATGGTTTCGGTCTTGGCGGGGTCTGGTTCGATACCATCACATGACACAGCGTGGCCAACATAGACCACCTTGGCCTTGAAGAGATGACATTTCTTGGGTGCTAGCTTAAGACCAGCCTCACGCAGCCGTTGAAAGACCAGCCGCAGGCGTTCTATATAAGATAATAAGATGGTTTATTGCCATATGTTTCCATGTACAAAACAATAAAAACATTGGAATTTGTCTTGATGTCAGTTACTAAGACTAAAAACACACACACACACACACACACACACACACACACACACACACACATGAACACAAAACCCTCAGTCTGGGTTACCTACCATTTTATGTGAAAATGGGTTCCCATATTTCTATTTATTCTAGGGCTCTGGAGTTGATGCGAATGTTTAGAACTCACCTTATAACTAAGCTCTACAACTTAAAATAAAATAGACATTTTCTAGAAACAGAGCCACTGGATGGAAAAAAAATGGGTTTTTACCCCAAAAGTGGGTGCCTCTTACACAAAACTGGGATTACAGTGAAAATACCTCACTAAAGATACCTTTCGTTGATTTTACTATTATGATTGTTTGAGTGGGGTTGTAAGGGGGTTGGGGGAGGGGGGGGGGAGAAGTGTGTGTGGGGTGGGTGGGGGGGGGGGCGGGGGTGGGGGGTGGGGGGGGAGAGGGGGTCATCACTTTTGGTTTATAGAGCTGCTCAATGCGCTCTTATGAATGAAAGATTTTCATTATCAGTGGAATCAGTAGGTCATTTCAGAGGCGCACACTGAGTTGCACGTCGAACCACTCACAAATACTCATTTGGAGTGCACCAGATGGATCCAGTTGGCAAAGTCCAACAGTTCCACACTATAGGACAGCTAAGACTGAAAAGCAATCGCAGCGTTTATGGCGCGGTACAAGGTTTAAAACTAAGAAAATGTTGTTTTTAGAAGCGTGTCGGGCAAAAGTTTTTATGAAAACTGTTTTAAAACCTTTTTTAACTCAACTTTCCTTAATGTTAAAAGTGTTTTATTGTACATTACTTAACGTCCCGACAGCAACAAGGCTTTCTCAGGACGTGCCTGCACTGCTTGTGGAAAAACAACAACATAATAAATGTCGCCAGCCGGTCAAATACATTAAATAAACCTAACACATGGGGCCTACATAAAGCTAAGACCATTTAGCAACACACATCCAATATCAAGAGCTACAGGCAGTGCAGACAGTAGGGAGAGTTTAAAAAAAAGGCAAATACAGCTGAATGGACAAAGGGCCGACAGAGACACATGCCCCAGAATAGAGAGAAAAACCCACCCTGTGGGGCTGACCAGGGTGCCCCTGGGAAATAAAAAGTAGTTAACCCCACCCAAGTCCCCCAGGGCAGACCCGGGTGGGGTTAAAAGTGTTTTAATTTACAAGCGTGTCGTAACTGATATGCATCTATTCCAACCAACGTATAGTGCTGGATATTTTTCCCATCCTCGCCTTCTCTCTTTGCTCAACACTCGACTTTCCAGTCCTTCCCTGAAACACCCCCAACTGGTCTGCCCTCAACACTCGACTTTTCAGTCCTTCCTTCAAACACCCCCAACCGGGTCTGCCCTGGGGGACTTTTTAGTTCCCAGGGGCACCCTGGTCAGCACCACAGGGTGGGTTTTTCTCTATATTCCGGGGGCATGTGTTTCTGTCTACCCTTGGTCCATTCACCTGCATTTTCCTTTTTTAAACTCTCCCTACTGTCTGCGCTGCCTGTGGCTCTTGATATTCGATGTGTGTTGCTAAATGGTCTTAGCTTTATTTAGGCCCCATGTTGTAGGTTTTATTTAACGTATTGGACCGGCTGGCGACATATTCAATATTCTGTTGAGTTTTTGTCACTAGCAGTGCAGGCACGTCCTTGTTGCTGTCGGGACGTTAAGCAATGTACAATCAATCAACCTTCCTTCAAACGGACAGCATTCACACAAATAATACTTTACTATTACATCAGAAAATGGCCCATCCAAGCCTGCACTCTTTTAACTGCACTAAACGACTGACTGTAGCAGACGACGCATGAAACGACCGCTGACTCTGTGACGTCATTTCCATTCAATCAATTTGTGCATACAATCCAAAAGGAGATGCGGCATTGATAACATCGACAAACCTACAAAATAAAGCAACAGGTTCAACCAAAAGGTCGGGCAGGACAAAAGACAACAGCAGCCTCACCCTAAACGTCCTCTCTTACAATGCGCACTCATACAATCACTTCACTTCTTAGCAACCCGGCGCACGAATATAATTATAGGCTAAGTCAAACTGAAACAGAAGATAGTGGCGGAAAACCCTTTAAAATAGAAACAAAGAACGACGTTTCAGATCAAATATTCTTCATCTGACATGGAAACAAACGTAGAAAACGTATAGGCTAAGTCCCTGGTGAACGTATACATGAATCTCAAATCTGCACTAGACATGACCTTTCTCCACATCACCCCGGAAGTACATTACAACTCAACACTTTTTTTAACAAAAACAACAACACCCTCAAATAACAAACCTAATTCTGTAGAAACATAAACAATTTACTCCCTGAAACAACAAAATATCCCCCCTGACCCATATCAGCTATGAAGTTATTTATAGCTAGCTGAGAAGGGTGATGTAATACATACACGCTCATTTTCAGGGTTCTGTGTGCCAACACACACACACATTGCTGGGAGGGACAAGTTTTCAAACACACTACCGGCGTGTCTGTTAAACACAAAAGTGCATGTGTTAACGCCAAAATGAGAAAAACGGATTTTTTTACTTTTTATGAATCTTTACCGCAAGACAATGCAGAAACAACCCTCAGAAAAAGTGGGTGTCTGACTTGGGAACCCAGAATTATACACATACCCAGTTTCCATAAGGATGGTAAAGACAGTCACCCGTTTCAGCTCTTTCGTCTACACCTACACCCACACCTACACACACACCTACACACACACCTACACACACACCTACACACACACACACACACACACACACACACACACACACACACACACACACACACACACACACACACACACACACACAGAGAGAGAGAGAGAGAGAGAGAGACATCTGATACAGTTAAAAACTGACTGTACACAATCATTCTCACTCGCCACTCGCGCTCTCTCCAATTAGTCCGGTTGATCAGAGAGAGCGTGAACAGCAAGAGGGAAAAAACTGTTGCGGAATCTGCTGGTCCTGGTACTGATGGACCTGTACCTGCGCCCTGATGGTAAAATTTGAAAAAGCTCATTGCCGGGGTGGGTGGAATCACTGGAGATAAGACGTGCTCTACGTAAGAGACGCTGCTGGTACAGTGAGTCCAGGCTAGGAAGATCTCTACCTATGATTTTTGAAGCGGTCTTGACCACCCTACTCAGTCTGATTTTCTCTTTGGCCGTGATGGAACCATACCAAACCGTGATCGAAAAGGTGAGCACGCTCTCAATCACAGCTCGGTAGAATTGCATCAACATATGGGCACCGAGACCGAAACTTTTCAGACGTCGCAGGAAGAACAAGCGCTGCTGTGCTTTTTGGACGATAAGGCGAGTGTTTTCCTCCCACTTCAGGTCACATGACAGGGTAGTGCCAAGAAACTTAAAGTTCTGGACTGTTTCAATGATTTCACTATTGATCCTGGTATGTCCTGGTATGTCCGAGCGAATATGATGACGTCATCCAGGTAGATGAGACATATCCGCATGTGGTACTCTCCTAAAATGTCTCCCACGAGTCGCTGATACGTAGCGGGTGAATTCGTCAGTCCGAATGGGAGGCGGTTGTACTCGTAGAATCCGAGTGTACCGACGGTGAATGCAGTACGCTCTTTGTGTTCCTCGGCGATTTCAACCTGGTAGTAGCCGCTTTTCATGTCCAGGACACTGTAGTACTGTGATCCAGATAAGCAGTCCAGGATTTCTTCTATCCTTGGCAAAGCATAGGAGTCGCGTATAGTCCTGCTATTCAGCTGTCGGAAGTCCGTGCACAGACGAAGGCGTCCATCTTTCCTTCGTGCTAAGACGATATTTGAAGACCATGGGCTGTAGGACTTCCTGATAATTCCACCTGCCAGGAGTTGCTGTATGTGTGAGCGGACTTCATCCAGCATCGATGGTGGTATTCATGCGATGTTTCTGCTTGAAGGGGCGGTCGTCACTGAGTTCGATCCGGTGGCGCACCCTTGAAGCTAGGCCTACATCCTCCTCGCTTTTGGAAAAGATGTCCTCATACACGGTAATCAGATTCTGTGCCTCCTTCAACTGATCCGGTGTTAAGTTGTCAGTGTCTATCTCAACGAGTGAAAGCAAATTTTTCTGCACCTCTTCAGGTAGATCCTCCAGCTCTGTGATGTCCACTGGATGAACCTCACATAGAAGAGCCCTGGGTTCAAATGAGACTGTACGGGTGGACGTGTTCGATAGGGTGACCTCAACTGGACTCGTCTCATTGTAAGCGTAGCTAACGAGGGTCGGATTAAGGTCGACGTCCGGGTCTACATCAGGATGGGGCTGAAGAAGGGCACACGTGCGATGGTATGGCTGTGATTTGTCTACCATTCCCCTCAAGGTGACTTGTTCGTTAGGGTGAAGTATCACACGTCTCTTCTCTGCCGATCGCACCACTGCTATCCTGTTGCAGTTCCTTGATAATTGTTTCTCCCTAAGCGTGATGCTCTTCAGTGCAAGTTGCCAGGATGTCTGTCTGTCCGGGGTTTGTGCACAGCGATCAACAGTGCTCTGAGTACAGCTGTCCTTGACTCTGGCTAGGAAGTTAGTACCCAACAGAATCGGAGTCGCAGCACTGTAGTCAGTCCCCGGCACGACGAGCAAAAGACAGGGGTGTACGGTGCTGCTGAGTCCTGTGGCAATCACATCCGCCTTAATGTAGCCAGAGTATGGTAGCGTCTCTCCATTGGCGCACTCGATCCGTAGTAGGTGTTCAACCTTTTGAAGTTCCAGGTGGGTTAAGTGTTTTGCGTAGAAATCCTGTGTCACAGTCGATACGGCTGATCCTGTGTCTAACAGTGCAGATGTTGCAACACCTTCAACTTGGATTCCTGCTTCGTTAGGCTGACCCACAAGATCATCCAATGTCTCATGGTCCGTATTTTGGTATACCTGTAGTTGGGGCTGATACTGGCGGCCGCGCGTCTGCCCCTGCTCGCGGGCCCCTAGGGAAAATCCTGTTTCAGATGGTCAAGTCGTACTCTGCAGCCGATCCTCAGATGACCGTACTGCCCACAACGGAAACATCGGGGTCCTCTTGGGTCAGACTCTGCAGTTCGTTGACGATATAAACCTCCAGCGCTTGATCCTCCGCATGGTTGATTCTGGTGTTGAGTCCTGTTATCTGGTCCCGAAGTCTGCAGATCACTTGATCTGTCCCCGTTTGCAGCTCCATTCTTGTTCCTGTCCGATTGCAGCTCCTTGACTGCGGCAGTCAGTTGGCGTAGGGCTTCTCTCACTTCCTCCAGTTCGGAAGTCTCCTCTGAGTCGGACATTGTATCGAGGGGGATCTATCTACTGTATAAACCTACTTAGGTATCACTAGAGTTTAGAACTGCAAAACAGAACTATGAACCACCTCCAAATTCTAAGATAAGTAAATTTGCCAAAAAAAACACCCAAACCTTTCAAAGCTGGCTCTGTATCATGCACCTTATTGTGTCTATACTCACCAGGCTATTTCGCCGATGCTTATCTAAAGTCTAGATCACCTGCACATAACTGTTATGCCACAAATGTTTCCAATCTGAAGCTATCATTTACAAGTAACCATACCGCCTGATGCTTAATGCTTATGACTGAAGAGCTTAAGCGCATGGGGCAAAACACCAAGCCAAAGTCCAACTTTTCTTCAAATAAAACGCTGAAATCAGTCACAAGAACTTAACTGATGATCCCAAAATATATGCTAGATCAAAAGAACATGTTCAACAAAAAAAATGATCACACGATCTCACACAAAAAAAAACGTAGACGTTTGCTCGTGCTAGGAAACGCATACCACACACTCACTGTACTTATCACATTACAGTGTGCTCGTCAGTCATTTTTTTCTGAAAGGAGAGAAACAGTTGCTGAACTGAAGTATGACCCAACAGCTGATTTTGGAAGTAGAGGAAATGTCGTGCACGAAATGAGCGCCAATTTATATCGAGCTATGACATGAGACTGGGCTTTTCCTTTTTTTCTAAGTCCCAAAACTGTGAAACATTGTGATAAATAAGCTAAGTATCCAGTCTCGTGCTAATGTGACTCGACTGTTTCTATTGTCTCTCGCCCTGTTTTTCTTTTCTTTTCAAGTAAAAACAGACCGACGAACGTACATGACACTGCTATGCATAATCAGACTAACAAACGCATGCACAACTAAATGAATACAAGACTACTGCATAAGTGGTCAGTGCAAAAGAAAAAAAAATTCTTTTCTTTTGGTTTGCCCTGACTGGTGAACACACTAACACACTGACTAAAGTATCACACTAGCCATCACATGTGTAATAGCATATAAGACATAACCAGTCAACAAATATTTGGAACTAGTTCAAATTAAATCAGTAAGTAAGGACTGTTATGAAAACTATCAGCTAACTCATAGCGAAGTCTAGAACAAGAGCAGCAACCAATGCCTAGATGTGGGAATTGTGACCCCAAATATCAAAAGCACCAATTGTCAGAAAACTATTTGTGTCACACACTAAAAAAAAATTTACATTTCTTTCAAAGACATATAACGTTTGCAATGTTCTCTTACAGTTTATGTTGCTGCAGTTATTCACACTATCTCAGCAAAAGAATATTAGCAAGTACAATGTGAGAACAAAACTGAATGTAAACAATACTTAAAATAAGTTACATGCCAACTAACCCTGTAACCCAAGAGAGGTCGTCCGGACATCCATCAGTGCAGCTGCGAGACGTCATCTGTGAGTAATGTCCGAGTCTTTCTTTGTAGAGTTTAGCAGCACAAGTATGAACACTACACAACTCCAAGAGCACCGTCTGTGATGAATCACTTGACCAGGGAAAGCACGAACATCCACCACGATACCACCTCAGTCAGTCAGCTGGTTGATGTCGCCATCCTCCCACGCCAGGTAGATCGACCCCGTCACACTCTTCCTCACTGGTAATTCTGCAGGTTGGAGCCGTCACGGACGTCGGTCGCCACACCGTCGCGGTCAGTTAGTTGATCCACGCCGCTGCCGTCGTCCGACGTCAGCAACTTAGGCACGGTTCGACGACTCTTTTCCCCCTTAAGCACAGAAGATCGTTGCAGTCACTTAGCTGGTTCGGCAGTACAGTTCCTCATCTCTCCCTCAGCACAGAAGAACGTTGGGCGCCATTGTTGTAGAGGGGGGTATGTGAGCACTTTCTTACGCACTCACACCCTGGGGTTCGCTTCCGTGAGGGTTGAGAAGAGGCTTAATTGAAGAACATCTTTTTATTTACAGCATTAAATCAAGGCTGTAAGCCAAGGTCCTTAAATCAATGTCCTTAAGTCAATGCCTCTAAGTGAATGCCTCTAAGTGAATGATGCCACCCTGCAACAAACATTACAGGTCATAAATATATACCATATACAATATAGCGTGAACGTATGTTCTAGCTATTACTATTATCAAACTACCATAAAAATACATACGCCGCTATAGCTTGAACATACATTCTAGCTATTGTCAAGCAACCGAAATTACAAAAGAATGTACAGTACCAATCGGCTCTAAATAATGAATTATAAAAACAGACAATCAAGTAAAAATAACATAAAATGCAATAACAACATTTTTCAGTTAATGCAATATTCTATTACCTTAACAAATAACCAAACATTTAGCTATTCAACATACCTTAGCAAAGTGTCAAAGGTGGTACAATGAAGGTAGACTGAATTTCATATGACTCGATGCAGTCAAGTAACAAAACTGCTGTGTCTGACTGCCCAAAAATGTCACAGCAGCTATAGGTGAACACAGTTCAGTCAAAGCTCATGCACCTGACTGAAAAACTCATGACAGAATATACCGCCCAAGATGCACTGGATTCTTGGAGCACTTATAGCTACATGCTGTCCAAACACAGTCAGGCAGCAATATTTATACATTTAGGCTAGAGCTAGGCTCAATATAACTCTATGCTTCCACTGACTAAACTGTTCTAACTTACAGTGAAACCTGTCTGGTATTGAGTGCAGTCTATCCACAACCACCTTATAAAACAAGACAACGGAATGAAGTAGATCAAGTTAAAAGAGAAAAAGATCTAAGACAATGCTAACTAGGAATTAACAACCTATTTGGCTCTATCCATTAATTAACATTTATTTACCTTACAAATCATAATCAGTGGAAAATATAAACTAAACACTTCCATTCCTCTATTTAACTGCATGATCAAAGATCACTCTACCACAGTGGCTGTAACCGGACCCGGGAGTGGCACAAGCGGTCCTCCAGCTCCTCCTCCAGCTCCGACTCCGTCTTCTGACCCAAAAGACTTACAGTCTTGGGTAAAGAAACAGTTGTCACATATTTCACACTTGCTTAAGAAATTGGCTGTAAAAGCAATGGATGCTTTGCCTGTCATAATAATTGTACATTGCTTAACGTCCCGACAGCAACAAGGCTTTCTCAGGACGTGCCTGCACTGCTTGTGAAAAAAAACCAAAACAGAACATTGAATGTATGTCGCCAGCCGGTCAAATACGTTAAATAAACCTAACACATGGGGCCTAAATAAAGCTAAGACCATTCAGCGACACACATCCAATATCAAGAGCTACAGGCAGTGCAGACAGTAGGGAGAGTTTTAAAAAGGCAAATACAGGTGAATGGACAAAGGGTAGACAGAAACACATGCCCCAGAATAGAGAGAAAAACCCACCCTGTGGGGCTGACCAGGGTGACCCTGGGAACTAAAAAATACCTAACCCCACCCAAGTCCCCCAGGGCAGACCCGGGTGGGGGCCTGTCATAATAGGGAGTGTTGTCAGTTGGTTGATCAGTACAGCAGGGAAGGTAGTAGGGTTATGGCGGAGCATGTGTGGGTCTTTCTGGTGACAGTAGGAGGATTAATCACAGGATATTTAATGAAACAGGTAAAGAAGTAATATCCCTAATCCAGTAAGGCCTATTACCAGCGTAGTTCTCTCTGACTCATGTGTGTTTATTGGTGCTGGTTTTGGGGCTTGTGTTACTCGTTGTACGGGTGCCGGTGCCGGGGCTGTTACTGACTGTATGGGCAATGGCGTGACTGGTGTTATTGGTGACTGTAGGTGTCTGGTTGATGGGCCCAAGTTTACTGATTGATTGAGTCCTAATTTTTGATCACGCCCTGAAACAATTATTTCATTATTATAATTTGTTATTGTCCCCATTTGGAGTTGAAGGTCAGATAATAACATGTATAACCCAATGCCAACTACAAAGTCGACTTTTGATCTGGCATTCCTGAGAATGCCTTGATAGTGCTGTATGCTTGATGGGAGATCTACTACTGAATTTATAGAGTCTTCCAGGTTTGCAAGAAACTATTTTTGTGCTTCAAATTTGCCACTCCCATTTAAGATGTTTGATTTTGTTAGAGCTTGTGCTCCTAGTATACACCACAAATACATTCTGATAGACTCATTAATACGTTTGACTCCTGCTTGAGTAAACTACTCAGTTCTGTCTAAGACAAATGTGGTCCAGGCATTGGACTGTTTCTGTTCTATTGAGCCTAATCAGATTTCATTTTTTTGTGTAAATGAAGTGTAACCTGGGTAGTAATCTTGAGGGTATTGCCTGTGACTGAGAGCATAATACAATATTCCCATGCCATGGTGATCATCAACTTTTTGTGTAAAGTCATACTTAGAGCCGGTGCTGATGTTAAATTCATTACAAATGCGTTCAAACGCTTTCATATCCATGGGGTTATCAAACCGGTTAAAAATGGATTCAGTGGGTAGCGGGCATGGAGTTCTGACAGTATTTTTCTAAGCTGGTAATATGTGTGGAAACGATACACTGACCTAATCACTTTGTTTGAGTGATTCAAGTGGTCTGTAAAAGAAACACCACAGCCAGTAGTTGAACATAGTATAGCAAAGTTAAGCTGGTTTTGAAACATCTGTAATGGGCATGAGAGCCACTTTCTTGCAGTTGAATTGTCTGTTATTGGTGGGTTTAGGTAATGATCAAAAGGGTTGGGTACTTTTACTTGAAAGGAATCTCCTTCGCTTGTGCTTGACACAGCTATGTCGAGCTGATTTAGTTGAATTATTTTCTGATTATAAGTCGGTGCGACATTGTACTTGGCATCCACGTTAAATTGAAATGGTTTTGTAATAACGTTTGTTTGTGATTTAAATACCATTGTGTTTTTTATATGATAATAAAAATGTTTATTACTTTAACAAAAAATCTTGATACAAGCAAACTAGTGTGGTTAACTAATGGTATTGATAATCGAGATGGTAACAAGGTTGTAGCTATCCATGAAATGTTCTACACTGTAAAGTGGTTTAATGTAGAAGATGACGGTGATAATTATGTAACTGACAAAGATTGTGGGTGTAGTATTTCTTTACGATCAGGGTATTATGACTTTTGTACTTTAGCTGAATGTTTACAAAATGAATTTAAAATTAAAGCAACTTTAAATCCAGCTAACTTACTTGTTACATTGGAATTTCAGAAAGGTAGTCAGCTTTCATTATCAGATAGACTTATGAGTTTACTTGGTTTTTTAAGCGAAAGAACAATATTTCCAAATGATGATGATTGGACATTTGATCATGAAACATATCTATTGACGCCAAATAAAGATAAAATAACTGGAAAATATTCTGTTTATTTGGCAGTACACACAGTATTCAATGTTTATTTAAAAGAACTGAACACGACTGAAAATGTGCACAATGGAAAGCCTTCAACTTTGTTAAGACGCGTATCAGGTGGAACTGCCCCCTATTGTGAAAGTGTGGTTGTTAGAGTTACTAATTTGCAGTTTAAAAAAAAAATTAGGCTTCAGTTTTTTTGAATCACTATGTTTATCTGTAACTAATCAGGATGGTAAACCAGTTCTGATGTATGATTTTAGTGTTGTCTTGGAAGTTAAATACCCCCACCCTGGTCTGCCCTGGGGGACTTGGGTGGGGTTAACTACTTTTTAGTTCCCAGGGTCACCCTGGTCAGCCCCACAGGGTGGGTTTCCCCTCGACCACTATTCTGGGGCATGTGTTTCTGTCTACCCTTGCTCCATTCACCTGTATTTTCCTTTTTTAAACTCTCCCTACTGTCTGCGCTTTCTGTAGCTCTTGATATTGGATGAGTGTTGCTAAATGGTCTTTGCTAAATGGTCTTAGCTTTATTTAGGCCCCATGTCATAGGTTTATTTAACGTATTGGACCGGCTGGCGACATACATTCAATATTCTGTTCAGTTTTTTTCACATGCAGTGCAGGCACGTCCTGAGAAAGCCTTGTTGCTGTCGGGACGTTAAGCAATGTACAATCAATCAATCAGCCTTGTTGCTGTCGGGACGTTAAGCAATGTACAATCAATCAATCAGTTGAAGTTAAATACATTTTATTTTTGATAAATAAAATGAGTGCTGCTCCAAAACCAAGAATTACACCAATTGAGTGTCCAGTATTAGAGTTCAAAGATTTGGCTGATGTGCAGGGTTTTGATAAAGAAGGAGAGATAGAAGAAGCGTATGGCCTTGAACTAGATTCCTTTGGAATGTACAGGCAGAAGGTAATTGATGATGCAAAAGATGATGCAGAAGTATCCCAAACTTAATCAGCTTCATGATGTTACTGTACCTAGTCCTACAAATAATGCGCTCTACATCTTAAAACAAATGGGTAATAAGTGGGTAGTTGTTCATGCACTTGTTCCTGCACCTGCAATTGTCTGGGACATAAAGTTTGAATTCATTAGTCCTTATGTAATTACTGGAGAAGATAACTTATCATTAGAAAAGCTCTTAACTCTGGGCCATTGCTTGTGAGTCTTGTTCCGAGCTATTCCGAAGAAAACAATAGTAGAGATAAAATAAAACTACAGGAGTATGAAAACCGAAGGTATCTTCTTACAAATAAAAAGGGTAGGCAGTGTTCCCGATTACGCACAGTAGTGCGTAAATTACGCACAAAATATGAAAAATGACGCAGAAAAATTTGCATGTGTGCGTCCTGTGGACGCACACATTTTTTTCAAATCGCTGAAGTCAAAAATACGACCAACGAGTGGCGAACTAATTCACGGCATAATCAGAATCAGAACCAGGGTCCGTACAGAAAAGCAGGGACAAAGTTCACAAACTTTTCATAAACGTTTCACAAACCCAAACTGAAGCCTGAAGGTTTACACACTTTAATTAGATCACTCTGTATCAGCAGCTCATTCAAAGCTTTTGCTTGCTTGACTTGAAAGGGACAAGGACTTCCAACTTTCGTTGATTTCGTCCGGGGGGGGGGGGGGGGGGCCCAGGGGGGGTTTGTGGGGGGGGGGGGGGGAGGTTGTCTCGCTGACTGTCTGCCGCTCCGTCGCTCAGCTGGCTGATGTTACTGCCGGGGCCGGGTGGTTGGTGGTGCAGGAGGCAGGTGGTAGGCCAGGGGGCCGTCGCCTATCGCCAGGCTGGTGGGTGGTGGTGTGCAAACCACTCCAGAAGATGTTGTAGGAGTGGTGGCGGTGGTGGTGGGGGTGGCCGGGGGAACCGTGGCCGGTTGTAGATGGGTCTGGGGAGGTAGGGTGGTGGTGGCGGCGGCCAGTCGATTCTTGGTCGAGGTGTGGCGCGCTGTCGTGGACGGGGTGGGTGACGGTGTTGCGGTGGCAACCGCATGTGAGGTGGCGGCCGCGTGGGGAGCAGTGGAGGGCGTTGGTGCCGGACTCGCTTGGGTGGTCGGTTGCGTCGTCGGTGTGGTTGGGTGTTGGTTTCCTGGTTGACTGTCAACGGCGGTGGCGGCTGTTGTGTAGCTGGGTCTGTTTCGGTACTCTTTTCTTCTGATGGTGGTACAGGCGGCGCGGTGGTGTTGCAGCCCCTGTGTTTGGTGGTAGTGGTGATGGTTCCAGTTTTCTTCGATTCCGTCGAAGGGGCAGCTGTTGTCCCTGTTGATTTTAGCTCAGGTGCTACCTGGCATTCGCCATCTTTGTAGGTGGTGGTGGCGGTGGCTTGACTGGCCGTTTCTGTTGTTTTTGGCGGGTGGAGGTCTTTTAGGGCCCCGGCGTGCACCATCCACCGGGCGGCGACCAGTGCACGGTGGTAGTCGTCCCCTTCCACCGCCCTGATGATTGGAACTGCATCCTGCAGCAGGAGGACTAAATCGTCAAAGTCCATCCCCCTGAGCCGAGTCCCCGCCTCCACAGGCAGTGCCGGCCTTTCCCGGGTAATTGAGTCGGGAAGGTTGACCGGCGGCGGGGAGGGCGGGAGGTCCGGCTCAGTTGCTGGCTCCGACGATGTCTCCGATTCCTCAGGCAGTGTCATGGGGGTGACCGGGGGGGGGGGGGGGGGGGTGTCTTCCTCCTCTTCTTCTTCTTCTTGCTGTGACATGGTAGGGGCTGGGTGGAGTCGCCCTTCCTTGTATGAGCATTCGTATATGCTCTGGTGATGGGAACCCGGAAAAGTCGGGTCGGGCCGCAACGTCGGGTAAGCGAATGGCTTCGCTACTAGGTTTCTTCCTGGTGTTCCGCTGTGGGGGTAGATTTTCCCACTCTGGTTGTGTCAGCGGCCGTATCGGTGGAGACAGAGGGGGCCGGTGGCTCCTTGTCTCCCGTTGGGCCGCTGGCTGTTGTCGAGGCGCTTGGGGGAGGGTGGAGGCATATTCCTCCGCCTGTTGCTTGTTGGTCTTCCTTCTGTTTCTTTTGCCTTTTTCCATCTCGCCGAGCGTGTGACTTGACTTGATTTGGTCGGCTGTGTGTAGTGGGAGCGCTGGCTGTGCGGTGGACCGTGCACTTGCGCTCTGTATCTGGCTGGCTGGCTTGCTTGCTTGTGCCGTCTTGTTGTGTGGAGAGAGCGGAAAAAACACCGTCCTCTCTCCTCTGCTGCTGTGATGATGCCTGATGATGATGCCAAAGCTTTTGTGCCTAATGCATGAAGATATACCAAAATAAAAGAACGCTTAGCGAATGGCGGAGCTCGGTAGAAGCGTAAACAACCAATCAGAATGTTCGGCAGAAAGGCCATGCAGTCACTTTATGATCAGAGCTAAATATAGATCACTTGCAACAAGCGTCAGCATGATCATTCGCAATGGAATAGCCACAAATTGGGGGGGGGGGGGGGAAGAAGTAGACAAAAGGTTGCCAGCACTTTGTCATTTTTTACAAACTTTCACAGACTTTAAGGAAAAGATTATGATAACTAATGTGATGCTTTAACAGAGTAAAAAAAAAAAAAAAAGTGAGGCTTGGACTTGTTTTTACATTTCTTTTTCCGATTTGGGGACTCTCAAAATTTGCACAAGGACTCTTAAAATTTTATACCTGGGAGTCCCAAGGACTCTCATTTCTTTTTTGTGGAGGGAACACTGGTAGGTCCGATTCAACTGTTGTGTTTACACCAGCAAACTTTATGATAACTAGAAAAGCAACAATAGTTTTTGAAATTATGAGACCTTTGGATGATGCTAAAGAAGAAAAAATTGCACAGGGAATCAAACTTACGTGGGATAGCTCAGTGACAGAGTCAGCAAAAGTCTTTATTGCTATTAGAAAAGGCACAGATATAGAAGTATTGAGTAGTAACCCTCTGTTAAAGTAGTAGTCAATAAACCGGGTCTTATTTCATTAAATTACATAAACCTGGCACACATAGATCTTGTTTCGTTTTATTACGCTAGCAAATTATACACTCCTGAAGAGTTGCAAGATGTAATCGCTGATTAAATAAAAACATATTTGTCATTAAAAAAAATGGTGAAATTGTATCTGCACACTTGTATGGTGCTTGTCATGCAGACAGCAACGTCATTACAGATATTATATTATGTCATAACTCTATTACATGTATATTCTTTTGACGTCAGTCATGATTGGTGTGATCCAGGTCCGAAGATTTCAGCTGTTTTCTTTTATGAAAATAGTCAAGGAATGAAAACAAATACATTATTGATAGCAGGGGTTTGCCGCACGGACCCTTGTAGGCCTTCGGGAGGATAAAGGAACCTTTGTATCGCTCAGGCCTTCGGTCTTTGGGGTACAATGGTTGCTTTGACCTCCTGAAGGCCTACAAGGGTCCGTGTAGCAAACCCTTGCTACCAATAACTTATAATATCACACTTACTATCAGATATCAAGGAAGAAAGAAGTTTAAGGAAGGGAAAGCCTTCATGTCTATTGTGTGTGATCAACTGGCATACATTCTTTGACCTTCTATGACCTTAATCCTGATAGTACACCTTCGGTTTAGTCGTAGAGCAGGCGCCGCTAGGCTCTCACGCTGACGGATAAGAGATTCAAATGACTCGTCAGGACTGAATATGCTCAGATCTATAAAGGCTGGCCGAAGGTTTCAAATCCCAACAGCAACAAAGTATCACTCAGGATGTGTGCAAATGGAGGCGGCATGTTAATCCACTGAAGTTTAAACTCTGTGCGTTGTATTTACCTACTTCTCATTTCACTTTTCCCCACCTACCTCTTTTCAGCAAGAGGCATAAATCATCATGATCCCCCGCAGCTGCGGGGGCTCATGAGGATCTATGCCTCTTGTAGTCGGGTGGTGTTTTACTCTTTTCCTCTTGTCCTACTTCTCATTTAGGGGTAACCTCAAACACTGCAGTACCAAAGTTTAACCCCCCCCCCCACTCCACCCCCCACCCCTATGCATGCAGTGTATAGTATCGGTCACTGAATGCGCAAGGGGGAAATATTCATATTAATTGTTGCAGTTCTGGCTACCCTGATCCCACCTACCTGGCCAGAGTTGAGAAAGAGCTTGCTGCCAAGGGTGTGACCTCTGATGACCTGACAGAGAAGCAAAAGGACTTCATACAGAATCCAAACAAGTATCATAAGAGCTCTAACAGTGATTTCTGTCACGAGTTTCACAATGCACATGTCTGAGCAAGAACCTGCTCAACACAGTTGTAACAACTGTTGTATTTTGTTTGTTCCTTATGTTTTTGTGTGTGTGTTTGTTTTGTTGTTTTTTTGTAAAGAAATAACTAGCATCACAGGTTTATAATCTTCTAGAACTGTTTGCAACTTTATTTTGTTGTTGTTGAACCAATTCAGCCCTGACGCACTACAGCAGGAGATGGATCGACCATGATAGTTCAAGGGTAGTGCCAGAAATGTCATGGTCGATCCCTCGCCTGCATCTGGTACAAATTTGGCAAATGCAGCCATGGAGTTAAATTTTGGAGGTGTCATCTAAAGACTGTGTATCAGTTGCAGGAGATGGATCGACCATGATCATTCAAGGGTAGTGCCAGATGAGCTTAGTGCCTGAAGGCGCCAAGCTCATCTGGCACTACCCTTGAATGATCATTGTTGATCCATCTCCTGCCGAAGGGCGTCAGGGCTGAATGGGTGAAACACATGTACAACTGCATCATGACTTTCACAAGTGATGGAAGTTCGGACATTGTTTCATTTTCATGGAGTGTCGCTTTTACAGTAAGAAGTGTATGAGTTGTGGTTTGGTTTGATGGTGGTTTGGTTTGATGGTGGTTTGGTTTGGTGGTGATAGTCAGGTTTACAGGTTTAGTGTAGGCATGAACAAGTCATGAGGGCAGAATCAAGGTCACAAAGTTGTCAAGTTCTTACTTTGTGCTATCGTTGTTCTCCCTCGAGTAAGTAACAGGTTGAGCTCAGCTCTTTTTTTTTCTCGTATCAATGAAGCATTGTTTATGTTTGACTAGACTTTGTGATTATGACGCACCTACATCCACTGTACAAGCCATCACCCGTACGGATGTTTACAGTACAGTAGTTGCATGAGCTTGCATAATTGGGTTTAACCCATTTAGCCCCAACACCCAATAGCTGGAGACGGATTGACCAGGATAATTCAAGGGTAGTGCCAGATGAGCTTGGTGCCTTCATGCGCCAAGATCATTGGCACTACCCTTGAATCATGGTCAATGCGTCTCCAGCATCAGGTACATAGTCCTGAAGTAGCACCTCCAAAATTTGGGAAATGAGGTCTTTGGGTTAAATGGGTTAAACTGTGCATCCTCCATGAGGACAAAGGCAGGGGCTCTAACTGTCTGTCTAGCTGAGTAATTCCCCTCAGTATGTGTACAGTCCTCCATGAGAGACTTGCCTACAGCAACCTATACATGGGTGATGTCACATGTTTGGGAGGGAAAGTCTACAGCGGTCTATTGACAGAAGAAATGGTGGGCATGTGTAGCGATGGGTCAAGTGAGTCTTGCAATATCTTGCAAGGATGTATTTGTGTTTCACAGGATTGCTAGCTTTGTGTGAACATTTTAATTGTATGGTTGTATTTAAGGCTATGTCCCATTTTTAACTTTACCTCCCTTTGTGCAAGCATGCACAAGAGAGTTAACTTAACCCTTTACATCCTGATACGCTGTCATATGAGGTAAATCTGACCATGGTAATTCAAGGTTGGTGCCAGAACAGCTTGGTGCCCAGGGGTGCCAAGCTGATCTGGCACTACCCTTAAACTATCATGGTCAGTCGGAACTGAAATGCAGCCTTCATAGGATGACTCACTAATCTGAAAAAAAATCAGCCTCAGGGTGTAAGGGGTTAATGATTCATTGTGTAATTGAACGTACTTTGTATGTTATGTAAGGTCGTGTTTGGGTCACTAGGTCATTATTAATTAAGCCTTTAAATTTATACACAGCCAGGTTTCAGCGTGTGATATATTCATGACCACTTTCATAGATATTCATCAGTTCTGTCTTTCAGTTTATATTGCGGCCCAGATATATCAGTCAGTATATATTTGTGGTGTACATTCTGTGTTCCATAAAATATTATATGATGTTTTGACTCTTTGCGACTAAGTACCTTGTTTTGACGAAGCACCTTGTCTGTGTTCCATAAAATATTATATGTTTTGACTCTTTGCTACTAAGTACCTTTTCTGTGTTCCATAAAATATTATGTTTTGACTCTTTGTGACTAAGTACCTTGGCTGTGTTCCATAAACAATATGATTTTTGGACTCTTTGCGATTAAGTAACTTGTCTGTGTTCCATAAAATATTATATGATGTTTTGACTCTTTGCTACTAAGTACCTTGTCTGTGTTCTATAAAATACTATTTATTATGTTTTGACTCTTTGCGACTAAGTTACTTGTCTGTGTTCCATAAAATATTATGATGTTTTGACTCTTTGCGACGAAGTAACTTGTCTTTGTTCCATAAAATATTATATGATGTTTTGACTCTTTGCTACTAAGTACCTTGTCTGTGTTCCATAAACTATTATATGATCTTTTGACTCTTTACGACTTAAGTACCTTGTCTGTGTTCTTTAAAATATGATATGTTTTGACTCTTTGTGACTAAGTAACTTATCTGTGTTCCATAAAATATTATATGATGTTTTGACTCTTTGCAACTAAGTAACTTGACTGTATTGTAAAAAAAAAAAAAAAGGTCTGTATTGTGCTCTCTGAAACAAAATGCAAGAGGCCTGGATCATCATGAGCCACCCCAGATTTTGGGGCTCAGATGATCTTTGCCTGTTGCTGGTGTGCTTTTCACCACGCGTTCCTCCGGTGAAAAGGGGTTAGCAACAGTCAGTCTGAAATGGTTTAGAGGGGGCAGTTGCATGAGTGAGCCATGAGTTGATGATGCGCATTATATTCTGTTTTCTTCCACGTTTAGTACAGTTGACCCAATCCATGGGTGACAGTGCAAAAATTGAAATTGAAAACGGTCCACGGACTAATTGTGGCCAGCAAGAGACATAAATTCCCATGAGCCCCTGCGTGCGCAGTACTGTACTGGTGCATCCACACTGGCTCATGAGAATTGATGTCTTTAGCAGACGGAAGCTGTCTGGGGTGGCTGAAGCCGGCTGTGTTCTTTAAAATATGATATGTTTTGACTCTTTGTGACTAAGTAACTTATCTGTGTTCCATAAAATATTATATGATGTTTCAGCTTTCTGTGATTTTGAAAAAGCCGAGTCAATCTCCAAGACTGAAGACTGTCACCCGTGTTAATATTATAGTTGTAAAAAGACTGCATGCCCTTTGTTCATGAAAGTGGTGGATTAATTATAATGTGCGATTTTTTACAAAATGGCTTATGGCTGTAAGGTTCAAAATTACAGATAAACCCATTCATGTTTTTATCTTTCTTTTGTGGATCTCTCCACCTGGGTCTGCCCTGGGGGACATGTCTTCTGTCTTCCGTTGGTTCATCCACCTCTAGTTCCCATTGTTAAACTCTCCCTACTGTCTGCGCTGCCTGCAGCTTTTGATATTGGATGTGTGTTGCTAAATGGCCTGCTGCACCTGAGAGATGATAAGTTATGTGTTTGCAGTTAACCCTTTTAGCCCCAAGGTTCCATTTCTCAAATTTGGAGGTGTTGCCTAACGACTATGTACCAGCTGCAGGGGGTGGATTGACCATGATAATTCAAGGGTAGTGCCAGATTAATTTGGCACTACCCTTGAAATATCATGGTCAATCCGTCTCCTGCTGCAGGGACTCGGGGCTAAATGGGTTACAGCATTTTTTATATATAATTTCCATGTATGTATTTTGTAATTGTAATTGATTTTCTACTCTTGTGTGTAAACTAGGGTACGATAAATTAGCGTGAAGGTGCAGCGTCCCTAGTATGTCTTAGTTTTTATTGTAGCATATCAGATCGATTTTCAACATACATTCAATTTTTTTTTCACAAGCAGCGCAGGCACGTCCTGAGAAAGTCTATTGCTGTTGGGACGTTAAGCAATGAACAACCAACCAACCTGATCAGTGAGGATCATTCATGAGGCTTTCTAATAATTGTCTTTATAAATTAAATACAAGCACTAACATGCAAATTAATGTACATTCAGGAATTCCCACTGTGCAAAGGCCATCGGGCCGACTTCGGCCGCCGTTTACCCGATGGCCTTTTGCACTTTGGGAATAAATATTGTGACTTGTGAAGCAGGATCACTATTGGCCAGTAGACATCCAATAGACTGGTTTAATAACTGTGAAAAGATGCCACTGGTAAATAGTCGAAGAAAGATTGCCTGAGGCATAAATCTATTCTGGCACCACCCTTGAACCATAATAGTCAAATTAATTCAAGCAGCAGTGTATCAGAATGAAAAGGGTTAGCAACTGTGTACCAGGGCCAGGAGATGGATCGACATGATGATTCAAGGGTAGTGCCAGATTAGCTTGGTGCCTGCGCCAAGCCAATCTGGCACAACCCTTGAATCATTATGGTCGATCCATCTCCTGCTGTAGTGAGTTAGGGCAAAGTGAGTTAACAATACAAGGACATCTGCCGTAATGACTTGTTTGATCCAGTGAAATGATCCCTTTAGTCCTTACTGGAAAGGGGCACACACTACTGTATCTTCTTACTATAAAGGGGCACAGCATACTGTTGGACCTGATTCAGGTTTAGCAGTAATTCCTGTTGTGGCTGTCAAAATGCACGTTCTGCACCCGTCTCCACCTTTGTAATGAAATTGTCTTTTGCGGTATTGCGTGGCTTTCTTCGTACATGTACATTTTGTGAACTGCGTCTGGCTAAGTTGTAGCTGCATTGTAAATATAGTCTACCTCTAGTTTGACACTGATTAAACCATTCAGCCCTGACGCCCTACAGCAGGAGATGGACCGACCGTGATCATTCAAGGTAGTGTCAGATTAGCTTGGCGCAGGCACTAGACAAGTATCAGGCGCCAAGCTAATCTGGCACTACCCTTGAATTATCATAGTTGATCCATCTCCTGCTGTATTGCGTTGGAGCTTAGTGTGTTAATGCAATGGTTTGTATTTGTGATTTCATGTTAAAATGCATTTTGCGGCTAATAGTTTTCAGGCTAATTGACTTGATATAACAATTTTGACATTGGCTTAAAGTTTTCAGGCTAAATGAATTAATGTAATAATTTTTGTGGATATGATTTTCTTTATATTACTATTGGCGTGGTCAGTGTTACAACATTAACATGTTTTTAATTAGTTTGTCATGACATTTGCTGTAGTATATAGAGACAAGTATTCGGTGTACCTACAGAGAAACAAGGTGGGAAACTGAAGTAGACAACTGTGGCCCTCATGTGCGTGTACGCAGCCGTGTGTTTACGGTGCAGAGGAAAAACTCAGACAGATTAATCTCAGAGAAACACTAGTTTCCTGCTGTTGCTGTTTCATTACTCTAGATTAAAAAAAAAATTAAAAGAAACAACAAACTGGACTCCGATCAAGGCAGTGTCGTTTATTTTTCCTTCAAAGTGACCATTTTTTTTTTCTTTCCATGGTACACTTTAAACCATTTTAAACCATTAGATGTATTTCCCCTGGTACATTTTAAACCATTAGATGTATTTTCTACGCGTAGTTCAAAATGCTACCAATCAGGGTTTATTATCCCATTACATCCTGGGGCTGAATTTTTAAAATGTACTTATTGTCATATGAAGGCTACATTACAGGTTAGGAGACAGATCAACCATTTTAGTTCAAGGGTGGCGCCAAGCTATTCTGGCGCCACCCTTGAACTATCATCGTCAAATTTATTTCAAGCAATGGGTGTATCAGGATGACAAGGGTTAAGTCAGTGTCTGTTTCTTACCTTGTCCTCAAGTAAATTATGTCTTGTACGTACGTACGTGGTGTTGAAGTAATGAAGATTGCAAAATCACATTCTATGTCAACTGGCACTGAATGGGTTAACGCAGAGCAGGCTGCTTTAAGGCGGGGTAAGCACGTGCGTGCCAGCAACCAACACCACAAAGCAAGCCCTAAGATGGAACCCCCAGGGAAAAAGGAAGAGAGGTCGGCCACGAAACACCTGGCGACGTGACCTGGAGACAGATGCCAAGAAGATGGGCCACACCTGGGGACAGCTGGAGAGACTCGCCCAGGACAGAGACGGCTGGAGGGACCTTGTCGGCGGCCTATGCCCCAGGGGGGGTGATGGGCATGTGGGGGGGGGGGGGTGGAAGCACGTGCGTACACCATGACATTTGCCTGGAAAACTGACCTCTAGATGCCCACGACCCTCTCTTTTTCCGAGTGGACAAACCTCATCATTTGGAATGCGCAGATTACGTACACAAACCAAGGGGAATCACTCAGCGCTGGACAGACAAACAGTTAGATCCCCTGCCCCCGCCTATCAGGCACCCAATCGCCAGCCCACAGAGAAATACGCAGGTATAAAACAAGACGATCATTTGCATCCTCAAAAAGAATGCATCTACTGTGGGTTATCAGGGTATTTACCCGACCACATATAGTAGTGCACCTTCGTGTTTGTGTATGTATGTTTCTCATGCCTACTTCCTAAGTTCCGGAGAAAGACATGGGTTATATAAGAGACCTGATGCATTCTTTTTGAGGATGCAAATGATCGCCTTGTTCTATACCTGCGTATTTCTCGGTGGGCTAGTGATTGGGTGCCTGATAGGCGGGGGCAGGGGATCTAACTGTTTTTCTGTCCAGCGCTGAGTGATTCCCCTTGGTTTGTGTACAATTCTGCCAGCGCTAGCCTCACATATCTGGTTTGTGAGCAGATTACGTAGTTGTTGAATTTGCCCACGGGTAACTGACCAAACCCTTTTTTCCCGCCACATATGCAGCAGCGGAAGGGTTGGTTCATTGTAAGATCACTTTTCCCAGGTGAAATACGCAGTTCACTTAGGTCATGCTAAATCCGTAGAGTCTTGACTTTGAGTCGTGACTCGATTTGTTTCACAGCGTCCATTGTCTTCGTTGCGATTAAGACCTGGCAATGGTGATCCACTCATTCATAATTGTTGGTTGTGGTAAAGTACATGTAACTACATGTAGAAATCTTTTAGTGAGAGATACATAAATATTGAATTAGAGACATTGAAAACATTTCTTGTCCAAATACTGCCGTTATATGAGAAAAGTCATTATGTCAGTCAGTAGTTGAGAAAAAGCAAGATTTTCATTTTTATACTAATGGAGATACTGTCCTGTGCCACATCTGTCTATCTATCTGGTATGTCAGGCAGTCACAGAAGACTGTAATCTGTTGGGTGGCTAGCACAAAACAAAAGGAAAAAAAGAGAGTGGTGAGAATAAAAGAAGGAAGATAAAGGGATAAAAGACTACGTTGAACTCTCTTCGAGCGGCCAGTCCGGTACCTGAAGCAGCTTGATCTGAAGATCCCCGGCAGTACTCAAAACAAATCATTAAGTCTGCTAGTAGTCTTTGAAGTGCTGGTTTAGAAGGTGAGAGATGAGAGCCCCTGCTTGAAATATGCCAAGTCAGAGGCCTCCGCAGTTGGAGCTGGCAAAGAGTTCCACACTGGGATGGTCCACAAGAAGAAAGCATGTTTAACCCTTTTAGCCTCAAGGTCCCATTTCTCACATTTTGGAGGTGTTGCCTGACAACGATGTACCAGTTACAGGAGATGGATTGACCATGATGATTCAAGGGTAGTGCCAGATTAGCTTGGCGCCTCCAGGCGCCAAGCTAATCTGGCATTACCCTTGAATTATCATGGTCAATCCATCTCCTGCTGTAGGGACTCAGGTCTAAATGGGTTGAAGGTTGTTGCAGAAGCTCTTGTAATGTTCATCTGGTGTTTCTGATGAGCTCTATAACACAGAATACAGGTCAGCATTACGAAGAAGCAGCAGTATGCAGCAGTCAGGTGTAGCACAACATGGCGGTCTTTTGTTCAAGTGGATGCTTTCTTTTTCTCATTTACACTCGATAATAATTTTCACAACAAGATGTCTTAAAGTCTGTACCAATTTTGAGAGATGGATCAGCTATGATCGTTCAAGGCGAGGTCAAACATAACTCCGACGCCTTTGTAGACACTGTAAGTTAATGTGGCACTGTCCTTGAACTATCACAAATGATCATCTACAGGTGTGGCGCGCAATTAAAGGGTTAATATGTGAACCCTTGGGTGTCGGTAGTGGTTTTAGTCGTGATGATTCCTGCAATATCATCGCGTCTGAAACCGCTAATGACACCCAAAGGGTTAACTATTCCGCTGTCAGTAGCAGTTTTTGTCGTGATGATTCCTGAAGGGTGTCAGAGTGTTGTTATTCCTGAAGGATGTCAGAGTGTTGTTATTCCTGAAGGATGTCAGAGTGTTGTTATTCCTGAAGGATGTCAGAGTGTTGTATTCCTGAAGGATGTCAGAGTGTTGTGATTCCTGAAGGGTGTCAGAGTGTTGTTATTCCTGAAGGATGTCAGAGTGTTGTTATTCCTGAAGGATGTCGGAGTGTTGTTATTCCTGAAGGATGTCAGAGTGTTGTTATTCCTGAAGGATGTCAGAGTGTTGTGATTCCTGAAGGATGTCAGAGTGTTGTTATTCCTGAAGGATGTCAGAGTGTTGTTATTCCTGAAGGGTGTCAGAGTGTTGTTATTCCTGAAGGATGTCAGAGTGTTGTTATTCCTGAAGGATGTCAGAGTGTTGTTATTCCTGAAGGATGTCGGAGTGTTGTTATTCCTGAAGGATGTCAGAGTGTTGTTATTCCTGAAGGATGTCAGAGTGTTGTTATTCCTGCAGGATGTCAGAGTGTTGTGATTCCTGAAGGATGTCAGAGTGTTGTTATTCCTGAAGGATGTCAGAGTGTTGTTATTCCTGAAGGGTGTCAGAGTGTTGTTATTCCTGAAGGATGTCAGAGTGTTGTGATTCCTGAAAGATGTCCGAGTGTTGTTATTCCTGAAGGATGTCAGAGTGTTGTTATTCCTGAAGGATGTCAGAGTGTTGTTATTCCTGAAGGATGTCGGAGTGTTGTTATTCCTGAAGGATGTCAGAGGATTGTGATATTTGAAGGAATCGTCATGACAAAAACTGCTACCGACATCAAGTGAGTCAATTATTTAACCTTAATAAGTAAATTCAGAAACACAATAGGGCACAGACAGATAAGGCATCCAGAGTGAGCGGCTTTCAGGTGTAGTTTTAAAGATACGTGTAGTCTGAACTGTATGTCACTACCATGATTTCACCACGTTCAGGGGTCGTTATGTAAAATGCTGTGTGTTTTTTGCATTGTATTTTTGCGTGTATTTTTTGTTTAAAATAAATGTTCTTGCTTTTAATATACTGCAGTATATTCAGGAGAGGGTGCTTACTAAAGATAAATGTTGGTCCTATCACCAGGGTGTCATAAAGCTAGTCTCGTAAATAGACTGCTGTACGAGTTCCGCGCTTTACTAAGACTTTGAAGGAAAACCACATGATTGTGGTCTTGAATACCATTGGCCAGGCTAAAGAGTATAGAGGCTATGCTAAGCGTAGTCTCTATACTCTTTGGCCGGGCGGAGTATTTTTGGCGTATTTTTCACCTGGGAAAAGTGATCTTACAAGTAAAGGTTGAGACTGTTAGCGCGGCGTGGTGTAGGTTTTCAGTAGACGGTGCTTCTAGGCACCCTAGGCACAATTTGGAGATCGACGATGCTCCTAGGTAATAAGTCGTGCAAGTTATTAATTTACTCAAAAATTTTGGAGCAGGACACTGCACATAATAATAATAATAATAATAAAGGTAATTTGTATAGCGCCTAATCACCAAGGTGCTCTAGGCGCTTTGCAATCACAGTAATAAAATACAATGCAAAATACAAAAACAAGCACATACAACAACTAAAATACACCGATTTACAAGGAGCAGAAAACACTCTCTCTCTCACACACGCACACACACACACACACGTATACACACACACGATGAGCCAGTAGATAAAATGGTCTTTATGCACATCAGCTGGGAGAGCGTTCCATGTAATGGGATCAAAATAAGAAAATGCACGATGACCTTGAGTGACCTTATTACGTCTAGGGATATGGAAAACACGAGTGTCTGAAGCAGAGCGTAGTGAGCGGGACGGTGTATACATGCTCGAAATAAATCATGACACGGGAACTCTATAGCAGTCTATTAGTGGAGGCTATCTGGATGGGAAGTAGACACCATTACATATAAGAAAAATCAAAAACTGTAGAAAGCGGCTAGTTTGGCTGGCATTACACCAGGCCAGACCTTGCACAATAAACCCCCAGCATTGTCAGATTGTTTAAAAAGTGACGTGTGGTGTTAACCCATTTAACCCCAAGGCTGCATTTCCCAATGTTTAGAGATGTCACTTTACAACTGTAGCGGTCCCAAGAGATGGATCGACTGATGGCTGAGGCTGGATGCATAAGGGGTTAAACCATTTAGCATTGACGCACCAGAGCAGGAGATAGATAGACCATAATAATTCAAGGGTGGCGCCAGACTAGCTTGGCACCATCAGGCGCCAAGCTAATCTGGGACTACCCTTGAATTATCATGGTTGATCCATCTCTTGCACCTAGTACTATAATCGTTACGTGGTGTACGCTTCACAGATTTGAGGAATGCAGCCGTGGTGTTGAATGCTTGAAGAACGCTGGTTGCCCTGAATTTAGAAAGCTGGTTTGCGTTGTCCTCACCTTAACCCTTTTAGCCCCAAGGTCTCATTTCTCAAATTTTGGAGGTGTTGCCTGTGTACCAGATGCAGGGGATGGATTGACCATGATAATTCAAGGGTAGTGCCAGATTAGCTTGGCGCCTTTCAGGCGCCAAGCTAATCTGGCACTACCCTTGAATTAGCATGGTCAATCTATACTGCTGTAGGAACTCAGGGCTAAATGGGTTAAACACAGGAGATGGTGGGATGCCCCGACACGTTTTGTGGCTTCTGTTGCGCCCGTGCTGAGGCACACACAGCTATCGCACATATCCAGAAAATGAAGATTGCGTGTTTACACCAGTGTTGTGATGTGCATGTATTGGAAAAATAATGCAGGTGGGTGTGATCAAGATGGCGTATATTCTCTGACGCGTGTCGAGTTTCCGGTGTTATGGGTCGTTTATGATTCAATAAAGGTTGGACCAGCATGTTCAGTTTTGTTTTAATGCCAATGTTCGGTCTGTCTGCACCCCCCCCCCCCCCCCCTCTCGTTGCTGCCGAGTGGTGGCTCTGGTTCGGCGGTTTCTGAAAATGCTACACTTTTATCACTACCAGTTGTGTGTTTAACCCATTTAGCCCCGGCACAGTACAGCAGGAGATGGATCGATCATGATAATTCAAGGGTAGTGCCAGATTAGCTAGGGCCAAGCTAATCTGGACTACCCTTGAATTATCATGGTCAAGTTATCTCCTGCAACTGGTACAGTCATTGATGCCTTCATAATGCGTACTTTGCATTCTTAGTGTTTTTGTTTGTTTTGACTGCATGATATTTTGTCATCCAACTACAGCACTTGATTAGAATGTGTACGAAAAACTAAAATGAATATGAAGCGGTATTCAGCAGGACTTTTCTGCGGTAGCTGGGGTCCTTATTTGAGTTTTACCTGACAGATTTTCTTAAATAAATCAATTAAATAAACTCACAACGTAGCCCTACACATCAACAGATATCGCACACACGCGCATACACACACCAAAAACAAGAACTCGACATTGTACATAATATATCATTGGCAACTTTATTGTCTGTTCGAGTCCAGGCACGACAGAAATTTGCCTTTCGGCTCGTCATGAAACAACAATATAAGACATTAAAAAACGCTGCACTAAAGCATATCATGAAAAATTATCATTGCAGCAATCTATCACAAGCAATCTGTCACAAGATGAGAGGTAATGTTAAGTAGATCATACTTATCGCGGCGTTATAAACGAGAGTTCAAAATCGAGACAGCAGTTGGAATAAAAGACTTCTTAAAAACATTCCTTTTGGCAAGTGGCATGTTGAAACGTCTGCCTGATGGTAGCATTTGAAACTGATCAGAGAGTGGGTGACTAGGATCATTGACAATGCTAGCAGCTATCCTTCGGATAGCTCTATGGTACAGATCATCTACTGGGTACTGTCCTAGGCCAATGATCTTCTCAGCTGTTCTGACGATACGTGACAGTCTGCCCCTGTTTTTCATACTGAGATTGCCATACCAAGCAGTGATGTTTATTTGATTCTAAAGTGATCTAAATGTACATATATCATTTATATTTGATTCTAAATACAAGTACATTTATTTTTAAATAGATGTGGTTTGATTCATGATCAATACAGCCAGCCTATGAGAGTGACCATACACACACTGAATATACATACATCTTGGCAATGCCGTGAAAACCATCAATTGTAACACAGCAATATACAATCTGTTGGCGTGACACATTTGCGTGCTGGTTTGTGACCGGGATTTTGGACTGAAAGCCATAAGGCCCAAAATCACAGACTAGCACGCACACTGTGTTTCAGATCATGCATAACATTTAGTCGTATTTAAAAATCACAGTGAGCTAAACACAAGACGATGTCTGCGGCGTTCATTTGGTTGTGTTCGCACAATGGCGCCGGGCATCTTAGACTGTGTATCGCACTTTCCACATCATGGTGCCACGCAGCGGTAGTCTGTGTATCGCAGTTTCCACATATCTAACATCCATAAGAATCGACTGTAATGGTCTGACCCAAAACACGCATTTGAGAAAATCACAGACATCAACCTTGTCCTCCACGCAGGTCAACCTCAATGTAACAGTTCGGTGGGGTGGGGATTTTTAAAAAAATGGTGGGAGGGGGAAGAGAGAGGAAAAGGCGGTACGATGTGAACATACTCAAAGAATGAAAAGCATTTTCTCGTTCTCATTCACTTAGACGTACATCTTCTGATCTGTGCCGCAAAGAGATGCATGGCAAACAGAGCGTTGACATTCTGAAAATGATGCACAATAAGCGGCATTTACACAATGTTATCTTTGTCTACAACTCGTCCATATAGGGCACACTATCTGAAATGAATAAAAAATATGAAGAAATGTCTGTCCCGAAACAACATGGATTTCTTCTCACGTTTTCATGCGCACAATTCACAGAGTACTATTTGACTTCAAATACAACCAGACATATTATCGGTACACGCTACTTGACAAATCAAATAGCGATACAGGGCATCTTACCTGCAAATGAAATACAAACTATGCGTTATATCAAAGCTGACCCGTTCGCACTGGCAAGGTTTTGTTACGTCCCACAGTACAATTCAGCTGATGTAGCTATGTGTGCTGGTCTGTGGTTTGGGACCTTATGGATCTAGATCCCAAGGTCCAAAACTACAGGCCAGCAAACATATAAATACATGTAATGTCTGCATAGATCAAAGCAAGGCAGCAGAAAGATAGAAATAACAAGAAAGGCAAAGCCCTTATGGCTCACTTGTATGACTGATCCACACGTCTGACAATAAGTAAAGGGACGACTTCTGCACTAACAAAATCCACGTTTTCTCAAAATTTGACTCATCAGTTTTCACACATCTGTGAAACCCCCGTGACCCTTGACCTTTGCGATGAGTCGACTAAATTAGGATACATAGGAAGGTCTTATCATCAGCTATCTATCTATATCCCGTAGTCTTGCCGACCGTTGGGGCACCACTGATGACTTGGCAACCAGCTCCCTCCATTTCTCTCTGTTCTCTGCCATTCTCAGCGTATCGCCCAACTTCAGTCCTGTCCACTCTGAGATATTGTCCTCCCATCTTTTCCTCTGTCTTCCTCTCCTTCGTCCTCCTTGCACAGTGCCTTGCAGGATTGTTTTGGCAAGCCCTGCTGAACGCGTGACATGCCCATACCACTTCAGTTTGCGTTTTTTCACAATGGCTAATAAGTCTTCATAGGGCCTCATGGCTTGCCTGATTCTGCTTCCCACTTCCTCGTTCGTGATGTGATCTCTGTATGAGATGCAGGCAGCCTTCGAAAATATCTCATTTCAGTGGCTTGTATCCTCATTTTAAGGTCTGCTGTGAGGGTCCATGACTCGCAGGCATGCAAGAACACCGAGATGACTAAGGAGCGCATCAGTCTGATCTTGGAGCAGAGTGTGATGTTTCTGTCCTTCCATATGGTCTTCAATCTTGTCAGTGCTGTTGTTGTCTGCGCAATCCTGGACAGTATTTCTGGTTTTGATCCCTCATCTGTCACAATGGCTCCTAAGTATTTGAATTTCTTAATTGTTTCCAGTTTTTGGCCTCCAACCATGATTTCAGTGCCAATGCCACTAGCGTTATTGGTCACCAGTTTGGTCTTCTCTGCACTGATTTCCATCCCATACGCAATGGCTGTACTATCCAGCCCTCCCACCAGCTGAGCTAGCTCCTTCTCTGTTCCTGCAAGGCCATCAATGTCGTCCGCAAAGCGCAAGTTCGTGATTGTTCTGCCTCCAATACTGACAGTTCCTTCATGATCTTTCAGAGCGTCCGTCATGATTCTTTCCAGGAAGATGTTGAAAAGAGTAGGTGAGAGCAAGCTGCCTTGTCTGACTCCAACTGTAGTCCTAAACCAGTTTCCTATTTTGCCGTTGAAGCAGACTGCGCTAGTGGCCTTGTTGTAAGGACCCCACCCGGGTCTGCCCTGGGGGACTTGGGTGGGGTTAGGTATTTTTTAGTTCCCAGGGTCACCCTGGTCAGCCCCACAGGGTGGGTTTTTCTCTCTATTCTGGGGCATGTGTTTCTATCTACCCTTTGTCCATTCACCTGTATTTGCCTTTTTAAAACTCTCCCTACTGTCTGCACTGCCTGTAGCTCTTGATATTGGATGTGTGTTGCTAAATGGTCTTAGCTTTATTTAGGCCCCATGTTGTAGGTTTATTTAACGTATTTGACCGGCTGGCGACATACATTCAATTTTCTGTTTAGTTTTTTTTTTCACAAGCAGTGCAGGCACGTCCTGAGAAAGCCTTGTTGCTGTCGGGACGTTAAGCAATGCACAATCAATCAATCAATTGTTGTAAGGGTTTGCTATGACTTTGATCATGTTGGCATTGATGTTGTATAGCTTCATGGTGGACCAGAGGGCTGCATGCCACACCCTGTCAAACGCTTTTTAAAATCCACAAAGACATGATAGAGGTCCTGCTGGTGCTGGAGGTATCTCTCACATAGAACTCTCAGGTTGAAGATCTGCTCAGTTGTGCTGCGCCCTGGTATGAAGCCTGCCTGTTCCTCAGCTATGATTTCCTCTGCCTGTGGCTTCAGCCTGTTCAGTAGGATCTTTAACATGACTTTGCTTGGATGGGATATAAGACTGATCATGCGATAATTCTGGCATTGATGTAAGTTGCCTTTTTTGGGGAGAGTTATTATAAGTGATTGGGTCCATGGTGTGGGCCAATCCCCTGACTGCCAGATCTTATTGCAGATTGTTAGTAAGGCGCTTATCGTGTCTTCTCCCCCTTCTTGGACTAGCTCTGCAGGGATGTTGTCTGCTCTTGCTGCCTTCCCTTTTTTCAGCGACTTCACTGCAGCCTCTACTTCTTCTCGGAGGATGGGATAGTTGCCATTGTTGGTCACGGGTGGGTTGACAAGTATGCCTGGGTATGCCCTGCAGCTTGGTGGTTGTACAAATCTGAGCAGTACTCTGTCCAGTCTCTTCAGTATGTCTTGGTCTTCTGTAAGACAGTTCCCTTCACTATCTTGAATGATCGAGGAGCGTCCTTGTTTTACACTGGTCAGGTCTTTCACCAGCTAGTATGCTTTTTTGTTATTATTTTTGTTCAGATTTTCTTCTACGTGTTTACACTGATCTTCAATCCACTTATTCTTTGCCTTTTTCATGCTTTTCTTGATATCCTGGTTAATTTGCCTGTATTGTTTAGCTCCTTCTACCTCTGATTTCTTTTTCTTTAATTCTCGACGCTTGTCACATAGAACAAAGATGTCAGCTGTAACCCAAGGTTTCTTTGCTTGTCGGTGTTTGCCAAGGATCTCACTGGCTGTTTGGGCTACAACAGTGTTAAATGTGTCAATCAGTGTGTCCACGTCCGTGTCTTCTGCACCTAGAAGTAGCAGTGGTGCGAATTTTCCTCCTAGCTTTGCCTGAAAGGCTCCGCTACCTCTGGGTCTTTCAGCTTCTCGAGGTCAAACTTGATTCTGGTGGGACCCTGCTTGTTGACCTTCTTTAGGCGGAGTCGGAAGGTCATCATCACTAAGTCATGGTCGCTTCCATTGTCTGCTCCTGGAAAACTTCTTGTCTTGGAAATGCTCTCCGTTCGGGCTGTGCCATGTCCACCTTCTGGATGCTTTGTGCGGGCCAAATATGTTCATCAGCTTTAGATTATTTGAACTGGCAAATTCCAGGAGCCTTAAGCCTCTGTCGTTGGTCTCTGCATTGCAGTAGCGTCCCCATGTGCCTTTCCAGTTCTTAACAGCATCCTCTCCTATTTTGGCATTCCAGTCTCCCTGCACCACAAGAATGTCTTTCTTGGGGGTCTGGTCCAGAACCGGCTTCTTGCAGTTGATCATAGAAGTCTTCTATTTCCTCATCGCCATAGTCTGTTGTTGGGGCATAAACTTGTACAATGGTGATATTAAATGGGGTTGCCCTCAAGCGTATGGTGATAAGCCTACTGGAGACTGGCCGACAACTCATGACGGAGTTCACGATGTCTTTGTGGACGAGAAATCCGACACCCTGTTCGTGTTTGTCTTCTCTGCCACTGTAGTACAGTTTGTGGTTTTCCCGGATTGATGTTTCCCCAAGGTTCTTCCATCATACTTCGCAAAGTCCTAGGATGGTCCAATGGTATCTGTTCATTTCATGTGTCAGTTCCTCTAGCTTTCCAGGCGTTCTTAATGTTCTGACGTTCCAAGTGCCAATGCTGACGTTGTTTCTGGCACGGAGTTTTGATGGTGATGGTGCACCAGTAACACACTTAACACCTCTGCCCTGGCACAAGACAGAAGGCGCGGTCCTTGTTCCGGGCGACGACCGATCCGGTACGGATTGAGGTAAGGTTGTCATTTCATGTGGTGTGTCTTGGGCAAAAGAACCTGGCGGAGCCCATCCCTCTCCAGGCTGTTAACCCATATCATACTGAGGCTAAAAGCTTCCAGTTCGTACACTTGCCATACGCCAGCTACATTACATTAATTTATAGTACTTACAGATAAGGCTATAGACCAACGGCTTGAGTTCAAGGGTGGTGCCAGAATAGCTTGGCGCCTCGAGGCGCCAAGCTATTCTGGCACCGCCCTTGAACTATTTTAGTCAAACGTATTTCACACACTGGTGTATTCCGAATGATAAGGGTTAACCACAACCGAAACTCCACATAACTTGTGGCTCGCCTTGGTCCTGGACACGTAGCCGATGAGACCCTCATGGGATTCTTTCGCCCTGAATGGTGACTTCATCAAGGAAGTTCATACACCCAATCAGGTACCGTGTCAGCACCCTAGCCTTTGGCTATCCAAAACCTAGCCTGCAAGGCAGCAGGGGACTCCTGGAGGGCGGGGTCATCTATGTCCCGTGCAGATGCCCACTGCCCCAATCATCAGCTACCTTTGTGCCAAATTTGATTGAAAAGTTAGCAAAAATGTTGATAATAAGTACAATTATTGACATTTTATACAAATTTGTCGACCTCTTGTGACCTTTTACCTTTTTCGAGGGGTCATTCAAATTAGTATGCATAAATAGGTTTTACCATCAGATATCACTGTACCAAGTTTGGGTTTGAAGTTGTGAATAGTAATTGAAAAAAAAACAACACATTTCTTATCAAAATATGGCTATTTTTTACCTATTTCCTGAGCTCTTGTGACCCTTGACCTTTCCGAGGGGTCATCCAAATTAGTATGCATAGATAGGTCTTACCATCAGGTATCTGTAGTAAGTTTGGGTTTGGAGTTGTGAATAGTAATTGAGAAAAACATTTCTTGTCAAAATATGGCTTTTTTAAAAACCTATTTACTGAGCTATTGACCTTTTTGTATGCATAGAAAGGTCTTACCATCAGGTATCTTTGTACCATGTTTGAGTTTGAAGTTATGAATAGTATTTGAGAAAAAAAACGTCTTTTGTAAAAATATGGCTATTTTGGACATATTTCCTGAGCTCATGTGACCCTTGACCTATCTGAGGGATAAACCAAATTAGTGTGCGTATAAAGGCACTACCCTTGAATTATCATGATCAGTCCATCTCCTGCTGCAAGGTCCTGGGGTTAAAGGGTTAATATCAGAAAATTAGTACTTGTGCAATAGTCACAATAGACCTGAGTCCTGCGACCGACATCACAACCAGCGGAGGAGGGTGGTGTGCCACTGGGTAAACAGTCTTGTAATGTCATGCATGGTTCTGATAAGCCTCTTCACCAAGAAGACTAAAGAGTTTGTATGTTGATTACATCTTTCTAATTTTCATCTGAGTATGGCATGCAGGGGGGAAAAAAACTCCACGACAGCTTTGGTAAATTAGTACAAAAGGACGGCAGGAAGAAAAGCTGATCGGCACTACTGATTGGGACTTAAACCAGCCATAAGATTTGTCCAATCATTTGATCATCGCTGCATCAGATAAACAGATTACTTTAATTAGGAATGGCCTTGAAACATGTAATTTTTTTTGTCAATTACTGCTGAAAATGCACGCTTGCAATCAAGTTGTTGACTGGGCCAGCAAGACCCGGGAAACACAAGAAAGACAGAGTCTGTCTGGTAATGGCTGAGCTATACACACACAAGTTTTGAGTCTTTTGTGGACAGAATATAATTTTCTACAATGAAAACTGAAAGTATACCGTCTGTGAACAAGGCTGAAGTTTATTTTGTAGAAAAGCAACTCAACCCCACCCCTTCCCCCCTCCCACACACTCCAAGCGAACCAGCGCACGGCTGTGACACAAAAGGACATCGTTGCAGCAATGCCTTTGTGTCATTACAAAGTGTAACCCTTGTCATTTGAAAAACACAAGTGTGTGAAATATGTTTGACTAAAATAGTTCAAGGGTAGTGCCAGAACAGCTTGGCGCCTATAGGCGCCAAGCTATTCTGGCACTACCCTTGAACTAAAGCCATTGGTGTATATCCTTATCTGTAAGTACTATAATGTAGCTTGCATATGGCAGTGTACAAATTTGACGCGTTTAGCCTCAGTATGGGTTAATAGGCTAGACCACACTGACTTTGTTTCTGTTGCAGATCCAATATTGAGAAATCGTAAATGAAACTGTTTAGTTTGTGTTTTTCCATACATTTTCTTTCATGTTTTGGGCATCTGCATGCGCATAGAATTCACTTGCAAAGGGCACATTATAGCAAGTACTTTCTTCATGCAGTTCAGGTTTGCAGTTTGGAAATATGGTACGGTATCATGAAACGCGATGGCGTTTGAGCTAAAACCACCAAGCCACTGCAAACACACTGCAAAACGCAGAGCAATAAGTTTACATAAACGATAGTGTATACAATCATTATCGCAGAAATTCACCGGCGTCAAAATTATTATTCCCTGCTGCTATAGTCATGTGGATTGTTGTTTACAGTAGACATCACCCAAATGAACACGCCATCACTTCAAACGGCCATGAACGAAGTTTGTGTAATTTGAGAAGGTTAAAAATCTGGTCAGGCAGACTAAAAGAAAGGTCTTAAGACATGATGTAAATATACCTTAAAAATATTTCAGGCTAAAATGTCGCACAGCCGGGTCTTTAAAGAAAACGTCGAAAGACTCTCAAAAAGGTCAAAATAATATGATAGTCTATAAACGCTCAAATCTTATTAAAAATATGGCACTCTCTCAGAAAACTGAAGATCTTGTCCGGGGGCCCCCGGAACAAAACCTTCAAGGAGTCTGCTGTGAAAGGTTTATGCCTTGTGTCGATTAGCCGGATTGGAATACGGGCACACACAAACAGAGAAGGGGGTGGGGGTGGGGGGGTGGGGAGGGGGGGAGAGGGACACTGACTGAGACGGGGAGATAGCTTTTCGATTTTTTGGAGGCCTTTTCTGTCGCGTTGAGCGGGGTGGCAAACAAAAAGTTAGACCCCTCCACTCGATGTAACTGATCCGCCCTTGAACTAATTCAAATCGGGCTAGCTCAGTTTTGTCTGACTGAAATTTGCTGGACCCTTGTAGCTACCGTGGTTTCGCACGGAAGTGGTCAGGTGACTGCCTGCCATTCAGAATGGACGTACTACTGAGGTGTGGTTTCTCCTAAAGGTACGCAGACTCCTTAAAATTCCAGCTTACAACCATAATACCAATGATACAGTATGGACTGTGTTATAGCGGGTTAATCTGCTTTGATTGAAGTATTGGAAATCTGATCATATAACATTACTTTATACAGAAAGGCATAAAATACGAATCCTACTTTCGATTTCACGTTGCGAGGACAAGTGCACGCACAAGTTGCCTGTCTGTGCTACAAAGCTATTAACTACTCTATCCCTGCCTATCTCGCTGTCCCTCCGTTCTGAAGTAGTTACGTACGCGCCTTCGCAGAGTCCCGGCTCTGCAAATACACTAAAACCAGAGGTGACCGTTGTTTTGCGCACGTTGGACCTGTTGTCAGGAACTATTTACCCATAGACATTATACATTCACTGCCTTTAAAGCTGCCCTTAATTAAGACCCACCTGTTCGAAAATCGTAACCTCTGAAAACTCCATGTATTTCTAAGAATAAAATAAAATAAACACGCGTAGAGAGAACGGTTACAACATAATGGTACAATGTTTTTTAAATCTCCAAAAGAAAAGCACCAAGAAAGAATAATTTTAACACAGCTAATTTGTAATTGTTCTTTTTAAGCATGTTTCTTTCTTTGTTATGATTTTATGCTCGCCTGATAGTCACCGTTATGGTCTGGATTTCTTTTGTATGACACTGTTTGGAAATTGGGGGGGGGGGGGGGGAGGGCTGTCAAGACACCCTTTGGATCCGACCCTGCATTTCGCCTGGGTAGGTCACTTCTCAGTACATCTGTCAGCTTACAACTCGCTTCTGATAAAAAAAAGAAGGAATCCCTCTTCAATACTACAACACCTGCCTGACTCTCTCATGACATTTTATGCTGCTGCAGTGTATGCAAAGATCATCTGTCATGCGGTACGTGTGGAGTCACACTTTGTGTGTGTGTGTGTTGTTGTTGTTGTTTTTTTTTTGCTGCTCCAAGTTTGTTTATTTTTTTTGTTCACCTCGGAGGTCTTCCTCTCACACTGCTCATCCCCATCAACCTCAGTGTGCTCATCCAGACCCGCTAGTTGTTCCAGCCAGACTCCTGGCCTTGCTGCTATATATGTTAGGTAGTAGGGGGAACTCTGCACTGCTGCCGAGTCACTTCGGTGGTGTTCAGTGTGACCTACAGGTGACCACACCTACTTGCAACATTGTTAGCTAGTCGCAGAGCTGACGAGTGGGAGCTTCCCCCAGAGGTGGGAGTCAACCACTATGTCCTTCCACGCACAGCAGCAGGGTCTGGCCGAAGACAACCGCGCACCTAGGGCTCCTAGAGGACTGGGCTGAGGTCACCATGAGACGGGGACTTCAGGGATCAAACCCTGGAACAGCATTTTTCATTTTGCATGATGATGAGGATGCGGATGATGATATAATGATGCCATGGTGGTCCATGTGGTTTGGGACTGCGTGACAGGGCCGCATTCCATGCTTCCTGTCATAAATATCCTGGTGTTAACCAGGCCCAGGAACTGCGGACACCTGCGGTGCCAGCCGTGTAATCATTCACACTGTGCGATGAGTCATGACCCGGGTAGCACCCCCAAAGTCGCACCAGTGAAATGGGTGAGTCTTGGCTGCATGGTATCAGCCTTTCCCTTTGGGTCCATAGCACACCCGCTCTGGGTAGGAGCTGACCCAGGTAGGAAAAATCCCGCTTGACTCGGCTGGGATTCGAACCCGGATCTCCCTGCCGCCAGTTTGACGCGCTAACCACTGCGCTATGGAGGCCGGTTGTGTGGAGTCACACTTTATAAGTGGACATTATTTGAACTACTGGCCAGCTCAAAAATGGGATTGGCTTGAAACGAATGATTTATAAAGAAGAGAGAGAAAGTTAATCAGTCTCGGTGAAAACAGGTTGTGTTGATTAATTCTGACCTGATTTTGAGCATGCCAAAGTTGTGGTGTAACAGTCACGTGGAAAACGTCAAAGCAGTGAAAAAAATGGGCTTTCATTGTACCAAATCCACATTTTGCAATCTGGAAAGACAGCGGCACACACATTGTGTTTTCCCATGAAGATCATGGCAGTTTATGTAAGTGGTAAGTTCTTTATCAGCGTCACCCTAAAATATTTTGTCACAAATAACCCAATATTGATACAAAACATGAAAATTACATTCTTAGGTCAAAATGACAGTAGTTGCTTTTCTTTTCAGAATGGATTCTTGCAGTAATGAGTTCAAATTCTTTAATGCTGTATTTGGTGACTCAAGCTCTGGCTTATGGTATAAGCAGAAACAAATTGACATGCGACACAAATTTCAGTTGTGTCCCTGGTCACAAGAAACGTGATTTTATGAATCCATCTGACCCACAAGGCACACTGGAATTATTTTTCTGATCTCTCTTTTTGTGCTAAAAAACAAGAACTTTTAGGCATTACATTTACATCTGACTTAAATTTTCAGTTTCTGCAGCATTGATGTGTACTACAAGGCACAGTGGACTGATGGCAAAACCTACCTTTGTCAGGTGGGTGTTTTTGTTTAACTCTTAAGATCCTGGAAAGTAAGATCCTGGAAGGTGCAGTGCTGTAGAGTGGCGCCACACCTTCCATGATCTTATACAATTCCATTATAAGCTACTAAATAAGACAAGCTTGGTTCTTAATCAATTCACTGTAATGAACTGCGTAGGATAACGGTTCACTATGAAAAGAATGGTGCCAGACGAGTTTGGGTCCTGAATGGTCAGTTAATCTTTCAGTATTCTTAAAATAAAGAGCCTGACAAGTGTTCCTAACAAAACAGAATCGCAGCGAACAGGGCTAACAGAATATGCTATTAGTGCTACTTTCCAATGGTTAGTCAGCTGTCAGACTGCACTCGGAGATACTGGACAGGTTGAATATAATATCAGTTGTCGTGTAAGGGATTGATTTGCATTACCATGGGTGACAGTCTTCAGTCTTGTAGACTGATTCATCTTTTTCTAAATTCCAGAAAGCTGAATTTCAGCTTTTAGGTTCAGACGGAACAGTCATTCAGCCAGCCTGTTCCATCTGCAAGAGGCATACGTTTTCATGAGCCCCTGTGTTCGCAGTACTGTACTGCTGCGTTTGCAGGGACTCGTGAGAATTCATGTCTCTTGCATGCCATGAACCTTGGGTCACAGTTAGTCCATGGACCATTTTCAGTCATTTCACTTTTTCACACTGTCATCCATGTATTACATTTCAAAGAATATAGTGTGACCTCTTTTGAGCGACTATACTTTTAGCCGAAAGACAGGGGTTTGAAAAGACAACTGGACTGTCATGAGTATTGCAATATTCAAGGCCATCATTCAGGTGGCTAAAGTCACCTGAATGATGGTTTTTCATGACGGGTGAGCTGTTATGAGGATGACTAAAGTCACCTGAATGCTGATCTTTCATGACGGGTGAGCTGTTATGAGGATGGCTAAAGTCACCTGAATGATGGTCTTTCATGACTGGTGAGCTGTTATGAGGATGGCTAAAGTCACCTGAATGATGGTCTTTCATGATGGGTGAGCTGTTATGAGGATGGCTAAAGTCAGCTGAATGATGGTCTTTCTTGACGGGTGAGCTGTTATGAGGATGGCTGCTCAAAATAGGTTCACTGTAATATCTGGTAAATATTTTTGTTCTGTCTGCTTTGGTAGGTGAAAGCGACTGATATGCTGGGACTGGTAAATGTCAGCCGAACCAAGGATGGGGAGCTGTACACTTGGCCTTCCAGTCCAGATACTTCTTGGGAACCAGCAGCCTTAGTCAAGGGCGCACCAGTGTAGCTGGCCATTGATGAAGCTCAGCGCAAAGAAAACAATATTTTTATGTGTTTAACACTACCTTTGGTGACAATTGACTGTTTTCACAGTTATCATGGTTTGATGAAATGTATTTCACACTATCATTGTAAGACACTCTTGACTTGAGATCTAGGGTTCTTACAACTTTCTGATTGCATCTTGCGGTCTTCATCAGCCTACCATTGGAATATACAGTAAAAAAAAACAGCACATTTTTAATCATAAAATAAAATTCAAAGCAAATTCAACTTGTGCCTTTTTTTCTTCTTCTTGTGATGGTGGTTGTGGTGGTGGTACTACTGCTGTCATTTCTCACCAAGTTTTCTGCAACTGTGAATAATCTTGTATGCTGAATAACTTACTGACCTTTGGATAACGTCTAAAAGAGAAATGTAATACTTTTTAAAAACAAAATCCAGCAAGTTGAGACAGCTGTGTTTCCTGTGACAAGTAAACCCTCAAATGAGTCACGAGTAACATTACTTTATCATCTCTGCTCATGGTCGTTTTGTTCACATCTACACTGAAACTTGTGTGTCAGTTTCCGTTAGTATTGCACAATGAATCTGTTCCAATGAGTCCCACTCACCTATCCCACTTCCACACTAGGTCAGTCTCGCCCTGCGCATGTCTCTGCACCCCACATCTCAGATTTGCGCTGGCACGTCTGCTGCCTCGCGTCGCGCTACACTGCTGGACGTCTGGCTAGCTAATAAACCTACAACCAGGCCTAACACCGATCTTAACCCACCTTTTTAAAAATAAAATAAACTTCTGTTAACAGATATAAATTAATATAATACTCATCCTTTTAGGTAAATGTATATAGAATATTTATTATTCATAAAGCGTGTACATAGGTCCTTTTAAAATTATTTTACACAATTGAAATAAATTAACGCATCTTAACTATTTCATTTTTATTATAAGGACCGTTGTTGGTTGGCGAGGCCCTTCTGCCCTAGAACACCCCTAGAACTTCCAGACAGGCAAGCGGCCCTGGCGCTGCGGGCCCCTCATAGCTCACCACCCACCCCCCACCCCCCCCCCCCACCCTTTTTTTTTCTTTTTTTTTCTCTCCCTCCCAGAACCATACTAGAACCAGCTAGTCCCCCATACATGCTAGTGTCATTGGGACAGTAAGTCGGACTTATTGATCGATAGAGTTCAAAATATTTTGTTTGATCCAGGTTTGCTGGGTATTGCTTGCTACTTGTGACACGTGACGAGTCAGCTTTTGTCACACATCATCTTTTGTCACAAGTAACAAACTGATGTGAACAAGTTCGCTTTAGAAGTTTGCTGACTTCATTTTCAGAGTTTCTTTGTTTTTACACTGAGTTATCAATGTAGACAAAGTCATAGTCTGAATATCATGATGCTCCTTTTGCCAAAGCAAATGTGTGAGAGTGAAAACAGAGTCACCTGTGACTGATCCAAATGGGTTCTCATCTTGCACATAATTAGGTCATTGTTTCCTGTTTTGCAGAAATATATTTCATCGAGGGCTACCTAGAGGAATGGTTTGAATCAATTATAGGTGTCATCTAACCTATAGTTTAGGCAAAATGAAAGAATTTGTCGTCACAAGAGACACATTTTGACCTCTAGCTTTAAAATCTCAGTTTGTCATAAACCGCTCATATTTTCAAAAACTCAACAGAACTGAGAATCCAAATGGAAAACAAACTCAGAAAATCTTGTCAGGTTGTTTTCAAGCCATGTTTATTTTTGGGTTGTCTGCATGGCACCTTTTGAGAGTGAGCCACCTATAGTCTTTAGGTAACACTTCCAGTTGGGAAATGTGGCCTTGGGGTTAAAGGGGTTAAGCTGTACATTTAACTCATTCAGCCCGACGGCCGTATTACCCAAATTTTGGAGGCGTCCTCTAATGACTATGCACCAGTTGCAGGAGATGGATCGACCATGATACTTCAAGGGCAGTGCCAGATTAGCTTGGCGCCAGCAGGCGCCAAGCTAATCTGGCACTACCCTTGAATTATCATGGTCGACCCATGTCCTGCTGTAGTGCGTCAGTTCTGAATGGGTTAATAGTGTTGTAACTGACCTGAGTGCTTTTGTTTTTTTCTTGGAATTTTCTGAATATGTTTAACTCATTCAGCCCTGACACACCACAGCAAGATATTGATCGACCATGATAGTTCAAGTGTGGTGCCAGAATAACTTGGCGCCTATGGGTGCCAAGCTAATCTGGCAACACCCTTAAACTATCATGCTCGATCCATGTCTTGCTGTGGCGTGTCAGGGCTGAACGCGTGAACTCTCCTTACAGCATAAACCCGCCACTACAACGATGCGAGGCTGAAGACCTGGGACACCGAGTCGCAGAAACAAGTGGCATTTGGGGCATCACACACATTGAGGCCAGCATGACATATGCAGTATGCCTTGTATCTGCTTAGGACCTCTTAAAGGGTCGGGTCCCGAAAGTGTACCTTCAGGTTAGCCCCAGAGCAGGTGGCACTATACATTCACGCTGACAGCTAGGATTCGAGTGACTCATCATTATTATATGGGCTGGCTGGCAGTTTAAGTAAAAAATTCTGGGATGCTGGTGCTCGGAGTGTAACCAGAGACATCTGTATTGACCAGTGTAACAGACACCTTGTTTATCATCATGGCAACACCAACATCAGGAGCTAGTTCCAATCAGGCAGGCTCTCCACCAACAACCTCCTCCAGTCCTGCAGGGGGAATGGAACTTAGTTTGCCAGCAGTGAAGGTCACACCACTGGAAGCTAAATTTTTGAAAAGTGAGAAAGTTTACTCAGATTTTCTCGCCCAGCTGATGATCAAACGGGTAATTATTGATGTGAACTGCTTAGAGAGTGGTGATATCCAAGTTGTCTATGGCGAGCCTGTGAAAGTTGACGCAGTCATCCAAGATTTAGTGGGCAAAGCAACTCTGGCATCTGAGGAGGAGGATAGTGATGTGTCAAAAAATCTTCAGAAGTTAACTGAACAATTTCCCTCACTAATAGTCCATGAGTATGACAAGGTACAGTCAGCATTTATTGTTGTCTATCATAAGAGTATAGAGTCACAGGTCATGCCAACCATACACAAGTTGAATTTGAAAACAGTACAGAAACTGATTCCAATCCCTGCTTTCAAAGCCTGCTTCATCAAACAACATCTGCTGGTGGTTAAAACAGAAATCCACAGCAATGTTCAGTCCCCTGTTGACATTGAGGTTGGTCAAGACTCCAAGGGTCAGCATGTTATCTCCATCTCAGCTGAAAGGAGACATTTCCCCGACACCCAGAAGGCGGTTGAGAAGTTTCTGGCACAACTCCAGCAGACAGAGGTGGAGGTTGACGCTGCCCTAGCCGTGCACTTGCAGGGAGTGGCAGGTGTGAAGACTGTGCGGGCTCTGGAGCAGAAGCTGGCTTGTCAGGTCACAGTGCAGTCTCCACTGCTGCAGGTCATCATGCAGGTGACTTCTCCCAAAGGTCAACAGCTGCTGGTGTGTGCGGGCAACATGGCCGTATCTGACTGTCAGACGCTGGTCATACCACTACAGGATGGGCAGACACAGTGGCCAACATGGTACAATCATGTCCTGAAGAGAGGTAGATTAATTCTTTCCTTCAGAAAGACAGATGCGCTGCATAATACATTTGTGTTAAAATCAAAGACAAAGGTATTGACTTTTGTTTCAATGTTTTTGTAGGGAAGGTTGAAAAGCTACTTGTCACCTACCTATCAACCTACCTATCTACGTACTTACATGGGGGAGCTGGGTGCTGGGCTTGCTGGTAGAGCGTTTGACTCTTGTCTGAAAGGTCGTGGTTTCGAACCCAGCTGGGGTCAACATTTGTACAGACCTTTTTTCGGTGCCCCGTCTTTGAAATCACCTCCATAGTGGACAAAAGATGTTAAGCCCTAAACGTTTTTTTACATACCTACATGTATAAGCTGAATTACTGGTGAAATTTGAAAAAAAACCCAATTATATCCAGTACCTTATGCATGTACATTATAAGGTAACAATAAGGTAACAATAAGCACCATATATATATATATATATATATATATATATATATATATATATATGTATATGTACGGTAACACACTTCTTGATATTGGAGCTTTAAATAAGCTGTCTATCAGTGTCCATTTCTTTTGTAGGTTTTCTTTCAACTGATATTCAACAGTACTTGGCTGAAGTTGGTTCACCACCAAAGACCAGAGTGATGAAGTTACAGTCCAATGGTGTGGGCGCAGGGCAGAGTGTTGTCATCATGGCTGTTCCAGCCTCCACAATAAAGAACGCAGCAGAGGAACTGCAGGCTGCATACAAAGAAGCTATAGATGCAGCTTCCAGTAGCATTGCCTTGCCTCTGAACCTTGCTGCAGACATTCCCTTGGATGTTAGTTTGAAGGCTGTAATGCCTGCTGTTCAAGACTTCATGGAGAAGGGCGATGCTAATGTCACTGTGATTCTCTGCCTTGACACGCCACAGGGAGCAGACCTGAGAGGCGTGACGGCTGTTATACAGCAGAGCCTGTTGCCACATTGCCATGTCAGACTATATGCAGGTAAAATTCTCATGGTGTAATGTACTTGTACCACATTGCCATGTCGGACTATATGCAGGTAAAATTCTCATGATGTAATGTACATACACCACATTGCCATGTCAGACTAAATGCGGGTAAAATTCTCACGGTATAATGTACATAAAGTGTGTGTGAAAACACTTCCTGTAAACCCCATAAATCTCTGGGCTTTTTTAATTTGTTTGATGTAGGGTTGACCCTGGCGGTATTTTCAAAATGGCAGTACACAGCAAGAGAAACACTTGAATTTTTGTCAAACGAAAGCTGTAATCTGAATAATTTCAGATGATTCAACCGACAGCTGTGTATTTGTCTCTTATTGACCTGAAGAAGTAGTCGCATCATTTGCACCATGGATGAAGAACAAGTTTTTAGCGAGGTTACTGACATGCTGTTTTCACAGACAATTTGTTGTTGTGCTTATTGTTGTGTTTTATTTAAAAGTTCCAGCCTCCAAAAATGTGCAGGTTTGCTACAGTATTCTAAATAGGTCAGTCATTAGAATTTTTGAAAACATACTAAAATTCTGTGCTTTTTAGGAACGGTCAGATGCGCCTTGACTTAGTGAAGGTATTCGTATTGAGGAAGACTCTCAAGCACCTCCCATATGTCACTTTCATAGTTGCCCCTCACATTTTTTCTTTCACCTCTGATGTTGAAAAAAATGTGACGCTTGCTGCTGTTGGGGTTGTGTGACACTGTCTGGGCATGCATGTTATTGAATGGAAACTTTCAGAATCCTGTCTGTTTTCCATTAGTGAAAACATGTGCAAGCTTACTGTCATCTTATCAGCCCTAGCCATAAAGTTCTAACTTTCAGCCAGCTAAGCTCACTGAACCAAACAAAAGCCACCTCTCAGATATCTCCGTTTCTTTGAAATTTTTCCAATAGAAAGTGAAAACCCGAAATGAATATATTCAAGAGGATAGCAAGAAAGTTAGTTTTACATTTACCTCATGCTAATAATAATAATTACGGTATTTATAATGAGCTTATCTTATAATAATTATAACTCTAAGCGCGCACTCACAACTCGCGCACACATGCGCACGCTTTTGACAATAGCTCACGTACCATAAATACATTACGACAGTCAGCTTGGGGTGGGGAGTGTGGTGATGTTATAGTGCTAGAACTGTTTAAATAGGTGAGTTTTGAGGGCGGACTGGAAGGAGGAGAGAGAGTGTTTCTGACGGAGAGAGAGTGGGAGGGTGTTCCAGGTGGATGCACCGTAGACGGAGAAGGAGCGGGGGCCGAAAGTGGGTACGCTATGGGTACAGGCACACTCAGAATCTGCAGCGGTACTCACAGACTGGAAACGTCAGGATGCAATTGTGGTACTCCAAACAAAGTGCTGTCTTTTGTCAAGCACAAGGGACGGATTTTCTCATCAGGATTGTTTTTGATATGATGCAACATAATAATATTAGTGGCATTTTTGATTGCTTTTTTATTATTGCATCACCGTATAACGTCCTGTATTCTTACAATGATAGTGTGGTGTTCCAACTTTATTATTTTCATGTTCCTGGTGGCTTAGGCTGGCTAAGTTGACACGCTGTTACATTCTTTATGAAAAAGTTAGCATGGGTGTGCATCCAAATACTGATTTTACATGGTGATGTACATTTATGCAGTATAATTAAATATGTCATTCCAGTACAGTATCAAGATACATAATATAGTAAATGGTGTGAGCCTGCCCACAAAATTAAGAATGTCTACTACAGTCATAACTTATTTAAAACAGGCTATCTGAAAATGAAAAGCTTGGCTGTTCAATTATGGGTAGAGAAACCGTTTCCAGAATGATGGCAATACTGAAGAAAATGTCCTTTGATCCCCTGCATTTTTTTTGGTTTGTTTGTTTGTTGTCTACCGTATTTAAAAAATGCGGTAGACTTTAAAATGGGGCTGGTCGGAGCGCATTTCAGAGCATGCACATGACGTTTCTGGCGTGCGGGGCAGAAATTCTGGTAAAGAAGTAACAAGATAAGAATGACATCGCATCTAACTACGCAAACCTTGCTAGAGAACGTCTTTTGGGCGCCACCGCCGTATGTGTTCTTGGTATATAATGCCGCACAGAAGGGCTGATATAACTTGTGAAGTTTGAATGTTGTAAAATGAAAGACTTTTCCCGTCTTCTTCACCTTTCCTACCCAGGAGAGTTTCCACGTCACACACAAGGGGCAGTATCACACTTCTGTTACGTGTGCCTACTCACATGCCTGGTAACAAGATGAGGATTTTCTCACAAAGTCATCATATATGAGGTCACAGCCATTTTCTGAGCATTTTTCCCACTTTTGCAAACATTCTTAAACCATCTCATACTGAGGGTAAAAGCTTCAAATTTGTACACTGCCACATGCAAGCTACATTATAGTACTTACAGATAAGGATACAGACCAATGGCTTTTAGTTCAAGGGTGGTGCCAGAATAGCTTGGCGCCTCTAGGCGCCAAGCTATTCTGGCACTACCCTTGAACTATTTTAGTCAAACTTATTTCACATACTGGTGTATTCCGACTGATAAGGGTTAACAGTACCCAACACCTTGATGGGTGCCACATATGTGCATATAATGGGACACAATTGACATAGTTCTCGGTCATGGCACTTTGATGACATAATTTGTTTTACATCACTGTAACACTTTCTTTTGATTCATGATCTCACGTGTGTTCTAGAAGGAAGACTTTTGTTGGATTTATTTTTAATTGAAAAATAATCATTAAATCTGAAAAGGCTATTTAGTTGACGTTTGGAACACTTAAACATCAGACTGTGTGTTAATAAATGTCTGTTTGGTTGATTTAGATAGTTTTCAGGTAGTGACATTTTTTTTTACAGTGAATTAATATTGCATGACTAAAACAGTTGAAGAGGTACAAAACTGTCTAATTAATGCACTCGTCAGATGCTGAGCCCAAAGGAAGCTAATTATAAAATTTCAAGTGAATATAACAAAACTTCCAGACTTGACAGCCATCTTGGTGGGTGGGGTGGGGGTGGGGGGGGGGGGGGGGGGGGGTAGAGGATTCCACACCTGGCGCATGGAAGATTTTCTGTTATGGCAACCAAAATTAAAATGGCCTTTACCATGTCCTGTGTATGTGCCAACTTATTCAGTAATAGAATAATTTTTGTGATAGATTTGATGTCATCCAGCATTGAAATATCATGAGTGGTGGGTGCGTACTCACTGTGAGAAAATACATTATTGTTGTTTATTACAGAATATTTATACTTGAGGAAGATTGTTCATAAATGTTACTGCATTTCAAGAAGAAATGATATGGTTTTTATGATTGTGCAACATTGAAATTGTTCTCTTGGCTAGATAAGATTTACACTACTGGTAACTATACACTTCATCTTCTGACTGTTGCCAACTGCCCGCCATGAGATGGCCTTAGTTGCCTGCTCGGCGTTAAACCCCACTAACTAACTGTTATGTTGCCGAATTCTGTTTCTGTAATTGTTGCTTTAGTCCAACATGATTGCTCACTCTTTACAAGGGATGGTCTGAAGGTGGATATACATAAAATCAAATTCAGTTGTATTATGCATGTATTGATTTTTTCAACAGAATATTTTTAAAGAATCAATGGACTTAGTTGATTGCAGTTGTAATTGGTAAATCGTCTTTAACTAGATGGACGGTGTGATACTTAAGAGTTTATCCCTAACTTGAAGGTCAGGGTCACTGCTTTTATATTTAATATGTTCATTGACTAGCACATGGTCAGTATTGTCAACAACACCATATTTAATAAGTTCATCAACTGGCACTTCGTCAACACACTTTTTTAGACTGCTTTATAATTAAATCTATTTCATAATTGTTCAGACGATTACTATGTATGTAAGAGACAGAATAGAATATGTCATAACAGAGTCCTTCACTTCAAGGTCAAAGACATAGCGTCTCCAACAATGTCTGTATAGTTTGCAAGGCATTTTCCTGAAAACTATGTGACCAGTTTGAAAGAAATGCTATGGAGTGAGATCCTTAAACTCCAAAGACACAGTGCTGGGACCGGACTCAGTCAGGTACTCTGACCTGAGGAACCTGACATGAAAAAAAGATGGAGCTCTTCAGTCTCTATAAGGAAAGCTTCGCCAAAGGCCATGTGCAAGAAGACTGGATCCACAGCTATCTGATAGCCCTTAAAAAAAACCGGGACAGAGCCACAGGATGCTAATGGCAATCGCACATTGACAATGCAGAACACTGTGGGAAAACTCATGGAATGCATTGTGGACAGGAAGCTTGCAAGAGACCTAGAAGACAGGGGGGTGTTAACGCTCAACCCAGATGGTTTCAGACCGGGAAAGAGCACACGCGGCTGCATTTGCCTATGTCGGTGAGGGCTTTCACAGGAAGTGGGAAACAGTTGCAGTGGCAGTAGACTTAGAAGATGCATACAATCATGTGCAATACAAACTGCTAGTCAACTTACTACTGCAGTGCGAATTCAGCAAAGCGGTCACACGGTGGGTGGCTGCAGCGCTCGCACAAAGAACCGTGGTCATGAGGATGGGAAATTGGAACTCTGAGCCAAAACAGCTGTCCATGGGCCTGCCAAAAGGGTCTCCACTATCACCTGTGATGTTCAACATATATACACCAAGGACCCCGCAGACCTGAACAGTAATGGTCTGGCAAATGTCCTCACAGTCGCCGACGATGGACTAATCTACAAAACTGCGAAGGGGACTCCAGAAGTGGTCCAGGAGGTGCAGGCTCAGCTGGACGAGGCATCCAAGTGGTACAGAGAGACAGGGTCATTCATTAACCTTGAAAAGTCAAAGATGATCTGGTGTACGCGTGACAACAAAGCGGCAGGCAGACCAATCACCTCTGTCAAGTTTGACGGCTTAGTGATTGAGCAACTGAAATATTTGAGCATACACTTCGATAGAATGCTGACCTTCAAAGCTTATGTGGAATCGATGGCTCTGAAATTTAGGAGAGGCTTGTCTGTCCTAAAAGCCATGGTGGCAAAAGGCATTGAGCAGTGACATCGGTTTCTGCCGTACCAGAGCATAGTACTGAGTCGAACTGACTATGGGCTTGGATTGACAACACTGTCACAGACCAATCTGCAAGAACTGGATAAAGTCCCAAATGAAGCAATGAGAGTGATCCTGGGAACAACTACGGACACGCCGATCAAAGCAATGCAATACCTGCTGGACCTCCCGCTGATGCACACGACAGAAGATCGAACAGTTCAGAGGTTACTTCAGAGCCTTAGAAAACACGAGCAGTCCGCTCCATGAAGCAGTCAAAGACACGAAGGCCGCAGACTCACAAGGGGCAAATCATGGATGGGTCAAATGGAGGACCCAATACAAGAGGTGTGGGAAGTGACAGAATTGAAGGAGTCAAAAGAATGGGAACGAACTCCAAACCAGTTACAACATCTGTACCAAACTATTGTACATGAAAGTTCGTGAAAACACTGTTCAGACTGGCCAGCGGGCAAGACAGAGGCAGGTCAGAATGCTACTAGAAAAGAATAGCAAGCCGCAAGATCTGATCATATACACTGATATATACATATCAGTCACTGACAGCCAGTCAGGCTGGGGTTTCACAGTCAAACAAAAAGGCAGCACCATATAGACAGTGCAGCCTACAAAGCCAAGACCTCAAGCTTAACAATGGAAGTTGAGGTGGAGACTCATACTCTGAACTATGCTGGATGACAGCCAGATGAGTCGCGCCATCATCCTCACAGACTCCAAATGCCTGCTGCAAAATATTGACTCAGGAATGGGAAGCCCAGACTGGCACTGGCCCAATTGCAGCTTCGAAGACTTCTTTGGGTCTGATGCCCAGGACATGCTGGAGTTCTGGGCAGTGATCGAGTAAACACCCACACTGGCAAGGCAGAGGTCACACAGGGGCTACGGATGGGCAGATCAGACGTGATGAGAAACCTGAGAAAACATTTCCAGGAACAGAGCCAAGGGCATCATACTGTCAATCGCTTCCAGACCAGAGGTGTGGAGAAAGGCAGCGGGCGTTGAGCAGACTTGAAAGGACACAAGAGACCCACTGTAAACCAAACCAGTATTGGTACGATCTCGAAAGCAAATCTGGGAAGACTTCTTTTGGGTGGGGTGGAGTGTGTTATTTCTGAGGTTTTTTTTGTTTTCCTGCTGATTCTGAAAGTGATTTTTTTCAGACAGGGTTTTAAAAGATTTTGTGTGAAGTGACTCATGATAATATCATATTTTTTTTTTTTTTCACTTAAAAAGTGCCCCAAGACCCTCGCTTCGGGATTGAACTTTTTTTTGGTGTCCCACCCATGTAATATTAAGGTGCAGTTTAGATAAATGTTGAATCCTCTCTTTTGAGGTCAAAGACACAGCAGCCATGTTTTATTGTCATTTTGTGTAAAGTAACTTACACGTAGTCAGTTGTTTTTTTTTTAAATTCAAATTTGTTTGATGGTTTGGCTGACTTTAAAGATTATATGTACTACATGTGATTTCAAACAAAGAGCAGCAACACAAACCATCACTTACCCCCCCCCCCCCCCCCCCCCCTTTTCCTACCCCTCACCCCAATATGCCCACCACCACCGCCACGCCTCCACCCCCACCCCACCCACCCCCACTCACCCTGGAGATGGCCACTTTAACCCATTTCATCCTGAGGCTGATTTTGTAATATTTGCTTATTGTCCTATAAAGGAGCGCATTACTGATTAAGATATAAATCAACTGTTTTAGTTTAAGGGTGGTGCCAGCATAGCTTGGTGCCTCGGGCACCAAGCTGTGCTGGCACCACCCTTGAACTGTCAGTCAATTTATTTCAAGCAGTGGGTGTGTCAGGATGAAAAGGGTTAAAGAAAAACAGCCACAATTACAATTCTGCCATTATAACAATGAAAATACTGCTTTTCTCAAAAATGGACATTCTGGCTTTTGCAGTATAATGGCAGAATTATTGCAGGTAACAATTATTACTAAATAATCCTATATCTCTTTTGGTACATATTACAGGGAAATCAAGCGTGAAAGCACAAAAGCCAGCAGTCTGCCTTTGTGGGGAGCAGAAAAATGTCACCAAAGCGCAGGATGAAGTAAGTGTGAAGGACGGAGTACTAGCCAGTGTTCACTGCACTGAAGTCTCCTGTCTGTTTGTTCAAGTGTTAACTCATTAAGCCCTGAAAGACTACGACAGTATGTGGATCGATCATGATATTTCAAGGTTGGTGTCAGAATAGCTTGGCGCCTGTAGGCGCCAAGCTATTCTGACACCAACCTTGAAATATCATGGTCGATCTGTCTCCTGAACTGTGATGTAGACCTCAGAGGATACCTAGAAAAAATTTATAATTTTGTCCTCAGGGCGTAAGGAGTTAAAAGGAAGCTATCACGTCGGTCAAGCAAACATTCCATATTTGGATGTTTGCACTATCTGAGATTCATGCTGTCTGACTTGGAAATAATACTATTTTTAAGAGAGAGAGAGAGTGAGAGAGGGTTTTCAGTCTTCCTTTTTAACTTTCATATATAATAAACGCCGCTTATAACAAGGTCGAATATAACACAAGTCGGCTATAAAAAAAGCTTTTTTTGGGAGGTCCCGGCCAAACTTGTTCTTTGTTTTTGTAAAATTAAGCCGCTTATAACGAAGTTTGATATAACAAAACTTTGGTTATAACAAATATTTTTTTCAGCCCCCGTGGTGCTGTCAAGTTCGCTTATAACAAACTGTTACATTATAATCAGAAAAGCACACATGGAAATGCTTCTTTTTTACAGAATTTGTGTGTTTTCATTTGTTTTTTTAAAACTGGTTTTGTATTGAGATAAACAGATATTTTATGCATTTCGCCTCTTTCTTCAGTAGAACGTTACATTCTCTTAATTTTGCACTTTCACGTGCAGTTCCTTGCAGGTTTGCATTCCTCACCGTGACCTGCTGGAGCATGCAGGTATCCCTAGCATGTACTCCCTGCTGAGTCAGTGATGCCTCCGCTGGCTGGGCCATGTTCGACGCATGGAGGATGGCCACATGCCAAAAGCTATCTTTTATGGCCAGCTTACCCATGGTTCCAGACCTGTTGGGCTCCCAGCCCTCAGATTTAAAGACGCTTGCAAGACGCACATACAGACGCTTGCAAGTGGGACATGAAAGTCTGCAGTATCAATCCCGACAGCTGGAAAACAGCGGCGAAGGATCACTCCACCTGGCAGCATGCTGTGAAACAGGCACCAAGCAGGCTGACGTGAGCAAAAACCAGCGCACTTCAGAGAAGAACGCCACCCACAAGCAGCATGCTGCAGCGCCCCTGCCAACATTCTTCATCAGCCCCTTTTGCAACAAGGGCTGACGCTCCTGAACTGGCTTGCACAGTCACAGCAGAAGATGCTGACACTGAATCAAACATCTCAGGGTGCACCAAACGTGGTCTCTCGACATTGAGCTGCCAATGAATGATGAATGAACGAATGATGATGAATGTTTGCGCATATTGAAACACGTTTGTAGTCATTTGACTAGCTGTGCTGTTGAATGTGTTAAAGAATGTAATTGCACGAAACAAATTAACTTATTGTTGCAGATTCAGACCATTCCTGTGCCAGATAAATGTAGGCAACAAGTTATCCTACTCAGCTCAGTTCAGGAGGCAACTGGTGAGGTATGTACTTGTTCTGTGGCTTATTAACTCCTTCAATGATAGTGGACGCACAATCTTTGGCTTTGAAGCTGTGGTAAATGTAGTGCAAAATAACACCCAGGCATGGAAATTGTCCGCGAAAACGCGGGACTCCGTGGGGAAAAAAAATTCGTCCTCGTAATTAAAAAGGCGTTTCCGCGAAAAAACATTGTGGGTAGCAGAACGAGCAAAGCACCGGTTTTACTCTGCAGGCAGGATATGACGCGGCAGGCCCGCACTGGTCACTGTCAGTGCAGCGCGCGCTGTGCAGTAAATCTAGGCAGGCAGATGCGCGCTGTTTGAATCTTCGGTCCCTTGGAATGAAGGTGTCGCGTCTACCTAAACTCCCCCCACCCCCTCTGTTGTTTGATTTTTCGGGCACTGGAATGAAGGTGTCCCATCTACTACCCCCCCCCCCCCCCCCCTCTTGTTTGATTTTTTGGCCCCTGGAAGCAAGGTCTAGCGCCGTGGAGGCCTTTTGTATCAGGTTGAAGGTCCCGGACCCCCCTAGTTTCAGCTGATTTTTGCTTGGGCAATTCCCATGCCTGAACACCATCCATCTGAGGAACACAGGTTTAAATGTGCCCAGCAAGAGGCAGTGAGCATCTGCAGATGCAGGAGTTCATGAATTCAGTTGTCTTTTGTAGTTTGTGGTGTTTGCATTTTGCTGGCAGTGAAGGGGTCAATAAGTAGAAGCCTGTTCGAAGTGACAGTAAGGTGAAATAGAGTTTTGTCCTAAATGCTGCATCAAGACCCTTCCACGCATATAACAGCGGTCTTAGCTTGTGTCTGTCTGAACACATGTAAATGGGATGTATGGGGGAATATTGGAATCAACTGTTTTCAACCATAATTATTCAGCAAAGAAACATGTCTGCTGAAGAACACTTTAATATATGATGCAAGTTGTGCCAAGATTTGTGAAATATGGCCCAAAAAGTGAAATTTTTGTCTCATGTTTGATAGCAAAAGTGAGTCTAGGTTCTGTCCATTGTCGGTGGTAAACTTTAATGTTGGCATTTTCTCAGAACCTCGTTAAGCCACAGTCTTCATACATGGCCCAAGGATGCTTTGTGGCAAGACCTTTCTAAGCATACCAATTTTAGTGACCTCTCTCAAACATCAAGGTCACAGGGGATCAGGAAGTAGGTTAAAAAAATAGTAATATTTTGACTCTTTTTTCCTCTAAAATAATATTCATAATTTGAAACTCAAACTTGGTACACCAAAACCTTTCTATGCATACTAATTTGGATGACCCCATGGAAAGGTCAAGGCCGTCACAAGAGATCAGGAAATGGGTAAAAAAATAGCCATGTTTTGACAACAGAATTTGTATCTTAAGTACTATTCAGAACTTTAAACCCAAACTTGGTACATAGATTCCTGATGGTAAGACTTTTCTATGCATGCTAATTTGGATGCCCCCTTGGAAAGGTCAAGGGTCACAAGAAATCAGGAAATGGTCATAAGTAGCCATGTTTTGATAAAAAAAAAAGTTTTTTTTCCTCAAGTATTATATACGGGATGCATAGGGAAAATATTGGGATCAACTGTTTTCAACCATAATTATTCAGCAAGGAAACATGTCTGCTGAAGAACACTTCAATATATGATGCAAGTTGTGGCAAGATTTGCAAAAAAATGGCCCAAAACGTGAAATTTTGGGCTCACTTTTGATAGCAAAAGTGATTCTAGGTTCTGTCTGCCACGAACGTTGTCATGGTAAACTTTAATGTTGGCATTTTCTCAGAACCTAGTTAAGCCACAGTCTTTATACATGGCCCAAAGATGCTTTGTGGTAAGACCTTTCTAAGCATACCAATTTTAGTGAGCAGTGGGCAGATGTTCACATTTGCATGGGACATAGATGACCCCGCCCTCTTGCTGGTTAGGTTTTGGATAACCAAAGGCTAGGGTGCTGACACGGTACCTGATTGGGCGTATGAACTTCCTTGATGAAGTCACCAACCAGGGCGAAGGAGTCCCAAGAGGTTCTCATCGGCCACGTGTCCAGGACCAAGGCGAGCCACAAGTTATGTGGAGTTTCGGTTGTGGTTAACAGCCTGGAGAGGGATGGGCTCCGCCAGGTTCTTTTGCCCAAGACACACCACATGCAATGACAACCTTACCTCAATCCATACTGGATTGGTCGTCACCCAGAACAAGGACTGCACCTTCTTTCTTGTGCCAGGGCAGAGGTGTTAAGTGTGTTACTGGTGCACCACCAAAGCTCCGTGCCAGAAACAACATCGGCGTTGGCACCAGGAACGTTATGTAACCGGGTACAAGAAATGATTTTCTGACAGGCCAGAGAGGCATGTGAATGAGGAGTCAACAAAGAGGTCGCTATGTCATTTGTTTATTGTACCAAGTACTAAGCAGTACCTAAAAACAAAACAAAATGGAAACATTCAATTTACAGTTCACAAAATCAATTACATATACAGAATAAACTAAACTTGAGCACAAATACTCACACCTATCAGACAAAGTGGCTAAACAAACTTTCACAATGTGCTAACATCATATCAGCTGCATCTCAACACACACAGTAACCCGACATCAAGAGATAAACAACATTTCTTGCATAAAGTCATTCGCATAATTATGCCAATGTCCCACGATCAGCATTGATCCTATCGCTAATCATTACTGATGAAAACAAAGAAGCACGCCTCAGTAACAACATATATACCAAACAGAAGGCCCAAATCATGACAAATATCGACGTTGCAACATGAACATCAGATCCAAACACAGTCTTACTACACACAAGACATGTACCTCAACCGAACACCAACACATATACATTTTAACGGGAAAACAAAACACTTATCTGGTAGTGGTACGCCAGCACATCTCGCCACAAACATGACATCCGAACGCCAAATTACAAAAATGAGACGAAGCAGCTTCTCCAGGAATCCACAGTACAGCAACCAACATAACAAAAGGCTCATCTACACCAGTACTTAAACACAGAAACAGTTACAAACATTCACAACCGATGCACAGCAGCTTGGATGATCAGCATCGCACAATGGAGGAAGGGGGGGGGGGGTAGATAGCGAACAAAATATGCACAAAAACAAAGAACACGCCAAACAATACGTAAGAGTAAGAGCAGTGATTTCACATAATAAAATCCGACCTAATCACTCGTCAAACCACAGGCTCCAGTCAAGTGCATCAAACTCATGGTCATAAACCAACATGGCAGAAACAAAGGAGCCATCAACATGAAAATGATCTCTCAAGGCAGCCATTAGCAAAGTACATCATCAACAGAGCTTTCAATCCCATGTACAGCTGCTCATACATGAGATAAAACCAACACAACGAAATGCTGAGCAACAAACACAAGCTAAACACCACTGTAAATCCCATGCTAAACAAAGCAGTGAGGCGGCTGACGCGGTTGCGTCCCCTGAACAGACGCTGAAAACCTAGTGGTCTAGAAGTAATCCAGAGGGGTTGGACCATTGGACCAACGCAGGCATCCTAAAAGCAATATCTTGTGAGACCTTACATTGAAGGAAAACCACTGAATAAAACAATACAAAACGTATTTTGCAAAAAAGTACAAGTCTTGCTGCACCACACAAAGTTACATTAGGTGGGTTATGAGAGCTGTGTGTACTGTCAGACTCGAACATTAAGAACGCCTGAAAAGGTAGAGGAACTGACACATGATATGAACAGATACTACTGGGCCATCCTAGGACTGTGCAAAGTACGATGGAAGAACCTTTTGGCCTCCAATCAACCCAGCAAAACCACAAACTGTATTACAGTGGAAGAGAAGACAAACACAAACAGGGTGTTGGATTTCTCGTCCACAAAGATATCGTGAACACTGTAATGAGTTGTCGGCCAGTCTCCAGTAGGCTTATCACCATACACTTGAGGGCAACCCCATTCAATATTATCATTGTACAAGTTTACGCCCCAACAACAGACTATGGCAATGAGGAAATAGAAGACTTCTATGACCAACTGCAAGAAGTCATGGACCAGACCCCCAAGAAAGACATTCTTGTGGTGCAGGGAGGCTGGAATGCCAAAATAGGAGAGGAAACTGGAAAGGCACATGCGGACGCTACTGCAATGCAGAGACCAACGACAGAGGCTTAAGGCTCCTGGAATTTGCCAGCCCAAATGATCTAAAGCTGATGAACACGTTTGGCCCACACATAGCATCCAGAAGGTGGACATGGCACAGCCCGAACAGAGAGCACCATAACCAAATTGATTACATCATGGTGAAGAGACGTTTCCAAACCAGTATGAACATTGCCAAGACAAGAAGTTTTCCAGGAGCAGACATTGGAAGCGACCATGACTTAGTGATGATGACTTTCCGACTCCGCCTAAAGAAAGTCAATAAGCATGGTCCCACCAGAATCAAGTTCGGCCTCAAGAAGCTAAAAGACCCAGAGGTAGCAGAAGCCTTCCAGGCAAAGATAGGAGGAAAATTTGCACCACTGTTACTTCTAGGTGCAGAAGACACGGATGTGGACACACTGATCAACACATTTAACACTGTTGTAACCCAAACAGCCAGTGAGATCCTTGGCAAACACCGACAAACAAAGAAACCTTGGGTTACAGCTGACATCTTTGTTCTATGTGACAAGCATTGAGAATTAAAGAAAAACAAATCAGAAGTAGAAGGAGCTAAACAATACAGGGAAATTAACCATGATATCAAGAAAAGCATGAAAAAGGCAAAGAATAAGTGGATTGAAGATCAGTGTAAACATGTAGAAGAAAATCTGAACAAAAATAATAGCAAAAAAGCATACCATCTGGTGAAAGACCTGACCAGTGTAAAACAAGGACGCTCCTCGATCATTCAAGATAGTGACGGGAATTGTCTTACGGAAGACCAAGACATTCTGAAGAGATGGACAGAGTACTGATCAGATTTGTACAACCACCGAGCTACAAGGGACCCAGGCATATTTGTCAACCCACCAGTGACCAACAATGGCAACTATCCCATCCCCTGAGAAGAAGTAGAGGCTGCAGTGAAGTCGCTGAAAAAAGGGAAGGCAGCAGGAGCAGAACATCCCTGCAGAGCTAGTCCAAGAAGGGGGAGAAGACATGATAATCGCCTTACTAACAATCTGCAATAAGATCTGGCAGTCAGGGCATTGGCCCACACCATGGACCCAATCACTTATAATAACTCTCCCCAAAAAAGGCAACTTACATCAATGCCAGAATTATCGCACGATCAGTCTTATATGCCACCCAAGCAAAGTCATGTTAAAGATCCTACTCAGTGAACAGGCTGAAGCCACAGGCAGAGGAAATATAGCTGAGGAACAGGCAGGCTTCAGACCAGGGCGCAGCACAACTGAACGGATCTTCAACCTGCGTGTTCTATGTGAGAGATACCTCCAGCACCAGCAAGACCTCTATCATGTCTTTGTGGATTTTAAGAAAGCGTTCGACAGGGTGTGGCATGCAGCCCTTTGGTCCACCATGAAGCTATACAACATCAACGCTAACCTGATCAAAGCCATAGCAAACTTTACAACAAGACCACTAGCGCAGTCTGCTTCAACAGCAAAATAGGAAACTGATTTAGGATTACAGTCGTAGTCAGACAAGGCTGCTTGCTCTCACCTACTCTTTTCAACATCTTCCTGGAAAGAATCATGACAGACGCTATGAAAGACCATGATGGAACTGTCAGTATTGGAGGCAGAACAATCACGAACTTGCACTTTGCAGACGACATTGATGGCCTTGCAGGAACAGAGAAGGAGCTAGCTCAGCTGGTGGAAAAGCTGGACAGTACAACCGTTGCGTTTGGGATGAAAATCAATGCAGAGAAGACCAAACTGATGACCAATAACACCAGTGGCATTGGCACTGACATCATGATTGGAGGCCAAAAACTAGAAACATCAAATACTTAGGAGCCATTGTGACAGATGAGGGATCAAAACCAGAAATACTGTCCAGGATTGCGCAGACAACAACACTGACAAGATTGAAGACCATATGGAAGGACAGAAACATCACACTCTGCTCCAAAATCATACTGATGCGCTCCTTAGTCATCTCAATGTTCTTATATGCCTGTGAGTCATGGACCCTCACTGCAGACCTTGAAAGGAGGAAACAAGCCACTGAAATAAGATGTTTTCGAAGGTTGCTCGGCATTTCATACAGAGATCACATCACAAACGAGGCAAGCCATCGGGCCCTATGAAGACCATTTAGCCATTGTGAAAAAGCGCAAACTGAAGTGGAATGGGCATGTCACGTGTTCAGCAGGGCTGGCCAAAACAATCCTGCAAGGCACTGTGCAAGGAGGACGAAGGAGAGGAAGACAGAGGAAAAGATCTGAGGACAATATCTCGGAGTGGACAGGACTGAAGCTGGGCAATACGCTAAGAATGGCAGAGAACAGAGAGGAATGGAGGGAGCTGGGTTGCCAAGTCAACAGTGGTGCCCTAACGGTCGGCAAGATTACGGGATATAGATAGATAGACAGTGATTAGGTTGAGTTTTGCAGTCAATAAGTCATATGATCGGAGGAACATAAAATCAATAGGTCATTTTGAAAATCAATAGGTCAACAAAAAAAACACGTTTTCGGCATTTTCGATTTTGAAATGTCAGCAGCAAAAAAACGGATGTTGTTGGCGTAGTCAAAAGTAGTGTACAATAAACGAAGAGAGTACACTTGCATAACGAACACCCTCTTCTTAACGAACTAATTTCATCCTCCCCACGGCCGCATGCTCGGTCACCCCTGTAGCCTGTTCAGTAGGCGCGAGCCACCAATCATAATCGAGAAAAGGTTGAAATTGATTGGGTGCTTGCAAAGCAAAGCGCAGCTGCTGTGTCTACTGAACAGGCTACTCAATGTCAAGTTATCAACTGCAATGCACAGTTCTGCTCAGTTGTCAAACTTGTCAACACATCTTGGTAACTGGGCCTGCAAACTCTCACTGTTTACATTTTCGCTCTTGCCTGCCATTTGGTTACAGTCAAGGCTGTTTTCAGTTAGACTCAGTTTGAGAAACATGAGCATGAATGGCACCAGTCAGAGGCGTAGATTTGCATGAACCTGCGGGCAGAGGGGACATGAGGATCTGTGCCTCTTGCAGATGTGGATTTTAATTGTTAGTTGACTTAGTCCGCATCTACTTCCTCAGTTTGAGTAACACTATCAGTTCTATTTCGAGCAATATGCATAGATTCTCATAACGACCCTTAGTTGGTGAGGACTTTTGAACGTCTATGCCTCTTGCAGACTTTAGAAACTCAATCTTGCACTGGTTACATTCATCATGCAGCCAACTATATGTGTTATACTTGGTGTATAAAATACCTAGTGGTGCAGTGTGAACACAAGTAATAACTATCGAGGCATCTCCTTCCCCAGCATGGAGATGCCTCCATAGTTATTACAGTCACTGCGGTCTCCTTTGTTCTTGTAGAGCGTAATGATTTTGGCATCCCGCATGTCCTGAGGGACCGTTCCCTCCTCCCAGCACTGAAGTAAAAGCTCATGGAGGTGGTCAAGGAGGACACTCTTTTTGCCAGCCTTGAGAACCTCTGGAGGAATACTAAGAAGTACCCAACGGAGAAAGAAATATGCTTAGAATAGACGGGTACAACACAATTTATTAATATTTCAGGTAAATACCCTTTGTCAAAATAGACGAACAAACAGAGAGATTAGCCGCTACTTATCTTCATTCGCAGAAGGAATATGGCAACTGTAGGAGGTGACGTAAAATATTTTACGTATTTTACGTCACCTCCTTCATTTGCCACATTCCTTCTGCGAATGAAGATAAGTAGCGGCTAATCTCTCTGTTTGTTTGTCTATTTTAACAAGGGGTATTTACCCGAAATATTAATAAATTGTATTGTACCCATCTATTCTATGCGTGTTTCTTTCTCCGTTGGGTACTTCTTTGCATTTTACACGCTTGGCAGTCACCTTTTTGGAGAGAGGATAAAAGAGAGAGGCCTGCGACACCTATGTCAGTAATACCGTATCGATACTCTAAATCAGGGTAAATTACATACGTAATTACGTTAATGACACCTATATCAGTAATGCCGTATCGAAAGTTTTAAATCAGGGTAAATGACATAGACTACTTTTCAGAATTTCCAATCTCCCGTTATCCCAATTCTCAGTGCAAAGAATGTATCTGATTCACAGCATAATGCCCTCTTAACAAACTGCGTAATACACCCCCCCCCCCCCCCCCCCCACACTTCACCATACAATAAACAATAGTCAATTGACACGGCGACACAACAATGCGCAGATTCAGTCTCTCTCTCTCTCTCTCTCTCTCTCTCTCTCGGCTTGACACGGCCACACAATTAACAGTGCGCTGATTCAGTCACTGCTAAACAAACTGCGTAATACACCCACCCCCCTTCCCCCTTAAACGTCACCACCCTCCGCACTCATCCATACAATTTCACAATAGACAATGCGCCGATTCACTTCTAAACAAACTGACCTACTTTCGCACTTCACCATACAATACACACTAACATGGCCACTCAATCAACAGGGCGCTCAAGGAAATACATGCATAACCTCAGGCTGGTTCTGAAAAACAGCCACCTTCGTTCAGGCGCGTTATGATTGGACCTGTTCTGAAAAATATGCACCGAACTTGTTTCGTTATGTACCCTACTTGAGTCAATATGTACGAGACCAAACACAATATTCATAAATGAATTTATAATTTTTTTAAATATGTATCAGACCCTACACGATATTCAAAAAGTTTTTTAAATATGTACCAGACCCTATGGTTTTCTTTCATATATTCAAATAGCCAGCGGCTTCACACACCCACAATGTGGGCAGGGGAAAAAACCCACTCTATGTATAAACACCATGAAGTCTTCACAGACACAGAGCCAAAATGAGTTTGCAACCTGTTGGAAAACAGAGAAAGCTTTAAGATAAGGCCCTTCTTGTGAGTAGACTAAAGGGTATTTAGTGTTAACTTTTGCGCAGGCCAGCCCTAACAGGACTGGTGACACATGCACTGACAAAGGGTGGTGTGTGATAGGCTAGTTTTGCCTGAAAGATTTTACAGTGCTTATGACCAGGAAGGTTGAAACGGTTACCTCAGTGAAACGACGCCTTTTATTTTCAGTTTAGTCCGTGTTTCAGCACAAGCGTGACGTGCCTACTAATACGTTCGGATTTTATAGTGATTTCGGTATTCAAAATGGGCTGTGAAGGATTAAAACCAAGCTAAGTGAATACTTTTAATATATGTGACTACTTAGCCTGCTCTCAGCTATGTTTAACTGAGCGTCAAAAATCAGATATAGATATATATTTATTAATCCATCGGTTTCAGTTTTTTTCTGAATTTGAATTGAGATTCCGTCACTACCGTTTTCGATAATACGGCCAGAACCATGAAGGAAATGATCGTCCGTAGAACGCAGATCTAGCCACAGTGCGTACTTGTCTGTCAGGTATTCACCGATTCTTACGTCATACAGATGCAGATCTTTGCACGCAATATTTGCTGATTTTTCTCTAAGTCTTCCCCCAGCAAAATACTTTGTGATCTCATCATAGTGCTGATATCCCATCATTCCAGATGCAAAAATTTGATTAGGTCGGCCTTCGATTGTGCAGGATAAATGTGTAATTTTCGGATTGTAAAATTTTTCTGAATCTCTTTTGTAAGGACTTTCAGGTTCAACAAATAACATAAGAATGCCTTTCAGTGACCTAGCAGGCGTGTTTAGGTTTATATTCCAAATTTGGTCCATTTTGTTTTTATTAATTAAACTGTGTCTAATCACTCGATCATAATAAATCGGAAGTCTTGACTGGTACTGATTTTGTATGAGTCTGGCTAGTTCAGTATGCGTGACAATCTCATATTCCAAGGAAATGTTAGAGATCTTATATGATGCATTGAGATCCGTTGATTTGATAACTTTGGAGTAGTCATTGAAGGTTAGTTCAAAACTCAGGCGGTCATTTAGTGCCCCTTGGTAATAAGGCGAATGTCCTGTTAGGATTTCAAATTCGAGTGGAATGCAAAACCTATTTCCATATGTTTCGGCCACAATAACGTCCTTGCCTTCTGTGGTTGTTTTGTCTGATGCATTTATTCGAATTTTCATAATGCTATCTGACTGTATGCCTTGGTAAATACGATCTTCTCGTTCTTCTCTTGTAAGCCACAAATCCGTGTAGCAGTAGAACACATCAGCATCGTCAAGACTAAACACTTCCTGTCCTTCAAGTTTAACTTTAATATTCTTAATAATTGCTCTACCTAGATTGTTAACTAGTGTTCTTTTGTCATCTGCGTCCGATGAAAGTTCAATATTAAAAGCAAGACGAGCAGTACCAGGAACAATAACGTCACTGGGGCCTAGGTTTGGAAACTTGACAGTAAGAGTCTGGTTTTGGTCTATAGTACTAGGATTGTTTGTGATGACTATCGATTGTCTAACTGCTTTAACACCGAAAGGTTCACGTAGTTTTCTGTGTGGGTCTAACTTTGATCCGTAGGACTGTGTCATTTTTATTATGCACAATAAAAAAAATTAAATTAATAAAAACAATGGCCGCGGGAGGATTTAATCATGAAGATTTTGAAATGGATGGCATGTATGATTTTGGTAATACAACAGATATGGCAGATATGACTGGTACAAGAAATATTTACAGTTTACGTCACGAACTTTTAGAAACCAAAGTGAACTCATTTTATGATCATGTTGGTAATCGCCCAGACAACATAGACCCTAACCAGTTTGAACTTGATGTCAAGGGTCATTTATATTTAAATACTGTTGACAAAGGAAAAGTACTATTGACTAACAAAAAAGACCCTAGTAGGTTTAGGGCTTTAAGTACAATAAAAAATGAAGGTGGTGTTAGTGCCTTGCGTCAACTTGGTATTGGTGGGTCTCCTGTCACGCCAAGACTGGTTAGTGTGCTTCAAGACACGCAAACAAAGTTACCAACAGGGCAAGAAATTGAAATGGCACCAATAACAAGCCTACCAGAAATAGCAAACACAGTGATACAAGAAACCTCATTTACTGAAGGACAAATAAATGACGCTTTGAAAACAATAGATGATCCACCTTTGTCAATGCGGGAGATTATAGGGTTGGATAAATCACTGCAGACAATAAGAGGTGAGATGGTTAATAATCTTGCCAAACTGGGAGAGCTTGATAAACACATAGAACGTGAGAAAGAGAAACTGGCTACCGCAGACAATGGGAATTTTGACACAGAAATGAAAGAAAGAATCCAACACAGATTAAATGATTTGCAGATAGAAAGATCAGGACGGTTAGAAACGATTAGTATTGGAAGACAAAAACTGAAATCACAGGTCAACAGGATTAGAGAAACTATTCAGAAAATACTTCACGAAGACACTACTCTGGCTGAGAGACTTAAAACACTTTTCAGAGAACAGGGTATCACAATTGCCAGTTTAATTACAGCTCTGGGGTTTATTATCAGTACAGTTGTGTTGGCTGTAACGGGTGGTGGTTCTCCACCTCCAGCACCACCAACCCCAGTTCCCACAGATCCAAAAGACTTACAGTCGTGGGTAAAGAAACAGTTGTCACACATATCAGACTTGCTTAAGAAATTGGCTCTGAAAGCAGTAGACTCGTTACCTGGCATTTTAGGCACGGTTGTCAATTGGTTGATTAGTACAGCGGCAAAGGCAGTAGGGTTTATGGCGGAGCATGTTTGGATCTTTTTGGTGACAGTAGGAGGGTTAATGATAGGTTATTTAATGAAACAGGTAAAGAAGTAATATTCCTACTCCAGTAAGGCCAATTACCAATGCAGTTCTCTCGGATTCATGTGTGTCAGGGGTTGACTGTACTGGTTGTATAGCTGTTGGAGCAAGGGAAGTAATCACTTGTAATGTTTTTTTCAACTGTACGTGCACAGTTGTTCCTCCTAAATTTACAGATTTATTGAGACCTAGTTTTTGATCACTCCCAGCAACAATGATTTCATTATTATAATTTGTTATTGTACCCATTTGGAGTTGAAGGTCAGATGGTAACATGTATAACCCAGTGCCAACTACAAAGTCAACTTTTGATCTGGCATATCTGAGTACATCTTGGTAACGTTGTATGCTTGATGGGAGATCAACTGATGAATTTACTGAATCTTCAAGATTAGCGAGAAACTGTTTTTGAGATTCAAATATACCACTTCCATTCAAAATATTCGATTTTGTTAATGATTGTGCACCTAATATACACCAGACATATGTTCTGATAGACTCATTGACGCGCTCGACTCCCGCTTGAGTAAACCCGTCAGATTTATCTAAAATAAATGTGGTCCACGCATTAGACTGTTTCTGCTCTATTGATCCTAACCAGACTTCAGATTTAGATGAGAATGAAGTGTAACCAGGGTAATAATCTTGAGGGTATTGTCTATGACTCAAAGCATAATATAATGTACCAATGCCGTGGTGATCATCAAGTTTTTGTGTAAAGTCATACTTAGTGCTTATGTTAAACTCATTACAGATGCGTTCAAATGCTTTCATATCCATGGGGTTGTTAAACCTGTTAAAACTGGATTCAGTGGGTAGTGGTGTATGCAGTTCTGACAGTATACGTCTAAGCTGGTAATAAACATGAAAACGATACACAGACCTAATCAGTTTGTTTGAGTGATTCAAATGGTCTGTGAATGAAACACCACAGCCTGTAGTTGAACACAGTATGGCAAAGTTAAGTTGGTTTTGAAACATCTGTAGTGGACTTGAAGACCACTTTCTTGCTGTAGCATCGTCTGTTATTGGAGGGTTTAGGTAATGATCAAACGGATTGGGTACTTTGACTTGGAATAGATCTTGTTCAGACACAGCAATATCAAGCTGATTTAACTGAATTATTTTCTGTTCATAAGTAGGTGCAACATTATACTTGGCATCCACGTTAAATTGAAATGCGTGTGTAGTGGTAATGGTTGGTGATTTAAATTCCATCCTTTTTTTTTTATGTGATAATAAAAATGTTTATAACCTTAACAAATATTGACACAAGCAAACCAATGTGGTTAACTAATGGGATTGATAATCGTGATGGTAGCAAGGCTGTGGCTATCCATGAAATGTTCTACACAGTAAAGTGGTTTAATGTAACGGATGATGAAAATTATTCTGTAAGTGGAACTCTTGATGGTATTGAGAAGGGTGATACTTTACGGGCCGGATATTATGACTTTTGTACTTTAGCTGAATGGCTTCAAAATGAATTTAAAATTAAAGCAACTTTAAACCCAGCTAATTTACTTGTTTCAATTGATTTTCCGAAAAGTGGTCAGTTTTCTTTATCAAATAGTCTTTTATTATTACTTGGATTTTTTAAAACAATAACACATCCAGATGAAGATTGGTCACAATCAGTTGGTAGTCTACTATCACCAAAAAAACCAAGAATAACTGGCAGATATCCTGTTCATTTGTCAGTACACACAGTGCTAAATGTTCATTTGAAAGAACTGAACACTACTGAAAATGTACACAATGGAAAGCCTTCAACTTTGTTAAGATGCTTGCCGACTGGAACTGCCCCATATTGTGAAAATGTGGTTGCTAGATTTCCTAATTCTCAGTTTAAAAAATTAGGTTCTAGTTTCTTTGAATCATTGTGCTTATCTGTAACTAATCAGAATGGTAAACCAGTTGTAATGCATGATTTTTATGTTGTTTTGGAAATTAAATAATTTTATTTTTGTTTATAAAAAATGAGTGGTGGTCCAAAGCCGAGAATCATACCAGTTGCGTGTCCAGTAACAGAGTTGAAAGATTTGGCAGACGTACAGGATTTTGAGAAAGAGGGAGAAATTGGAGAAATATATGGTTTTGAACTTGATTCCTATGGCATGTACAAGAGAAAAGTAATTGTTGACATAAAAGACGGTGAAAAACAGATTCCTAAACTTGGTCAGCTACGTGATGTTACTGTACCTACTCCACCTGTAAATAATGTGCCCTACAACTTAATACATGTGGGTACTAAATGGGTTGTTTCACCTGTACCGGCACCACCACCCACAATTGACTGGGACATAAAGATTGAATTTATTAGTCCTTATGTATACACTGATGATGAAGGCGCCTTAGTGTTTAGGAAGGTTGTTAATTCTGGGCCGCTTATTGTAAGCCTTGTTCCAAGTTTTGCCCTAGACAACAATAGCAGAGAAAAACTGAAAGTTGAAAATTATGAGAAACGGAGATATCTTCTTACAACTAGAAAGGGTAGATCAGATACTTCTGTTGTGTTTATGCCAGCAAGCTTAGTCGTGGCTAGAGAAGCGACAATAGTATTTGAAATTATCATGAAATCTGTTGCTACTGCTAAAGAGGCTCAAATTGCACAAGGAATTAAACTTACATGGGATGAAACAGTATCAGAATCATCAAAGATCTTTATTGCTATTACAAAAAATAATGATGTTATTAATGTTTCGAGCAGTATTCCAGCTGTCAAGGTGGTGGTTGACAAAACAACTTTTGTTCGTCTAACTTACATAAACCTTGAACACATTGATCTTGTTGCATTTTATTATGCCAGCAAATTGTATAATTTTGAAGAGTTGCAAAATGTAATTGCTGATTAAAAAAATATTTGTAAATAAAAAATGGTGAACTTGTATCCACAAATACCACCTGAGCCTATTGAGCGTGATAAAACATTAAAGGCAGATTCATTTCGTTTAATGAATATTACAGAAGCGTTGAAGTATTTGGAAGAAGAACAAGCAAAATACTCGAGGTGTAAACGCCGTTACAATACGGTTTTCAATTCTGTACACAACACATCAATGGCCATGGGGGTGGTTTCAGCCGGATTATCTGTAGGAGGTATAACTCTTTTTGCAACGGGGGTGGGAAGTGTTATAGGAATTGCTGTTGAAGGTATTGGTCTTGTCACAAGTCTAGCATGCTTTGGTATGGAAGCTATTAACAAAAGATTTTATATGAAGTTGCAGAAGCATGAAGCCTTGAGTACGCTCGCAGCAGCTAAGCTGACGAGTATGAAACTTATTATTAGTAAGGCTTTGGAAAATAATGAAATTGACGATAACGAATTTAAGAGAGTCCAGGATGATTTGGCTAACTATAAACAACAGAAGTCTGAAATACAGAATAAGATGCGTAGTCAGGCTGTAAATGTTGAAGAGCTAAAGAAATCTTTTTTAGAACAAGGAAAAAAGATAGGCGTAGAAGAAACTATGAAAAAAGTTCGAGAACTTACAAGCAAGTAACGATAGGTTTTGGTAATCCATTATTTTTGTCATACACTTCGCAAAGAGATGTCATGCCTGCTCATTTGACACCATCAGCTCCACCACCAGATTATTACTAAAAAAAAGTTTTCTTGTTGTCCTTGTAACTTGAGAAATCTGTCCGAGTGTCTTATGACTTGGGTTAAGAACTTATGATAACTAACGTCAAAGTTACTTGTAAGTTGTAGGTAACTTTGAAATTAGTTATCAAGTAAGATCACATTATTCTAGACAGTTACATGAACAGTAACTTCATAAGTTATTCACAGGCAAAGTTTTTTTTATTTTATTATAAAATGAACCAAGACGAATTACTTCTTCTCAATGATATCAATGCGGTAGAGAACAAAGACTTAGACTCGAAAAAACAACGCATTCTTTCTGTTATTGTCTCAGGCAAATCAAAGACTTATCTCGGAAAACAATACATGGTAGAAGACATAGAGTCTCTCACCGCTGACGAACTATTAAAACTTCATGCTAAATATGAAAACCATATTGCTTCACTAATGACACGCGATTTAAGCAGGTCTCTTATTTACCTATACACAAAAGCTGTTAATCACTTCATACCAATAGACACTGACAGCCTTTCTCATGATCTCGAAAGCAACCCTATAGTTTCTAGTTCGATTGGCAAATTAGCATGTACCATGTTTTACAAGTTTGGCAATTACCTTGCACCTGCCGTAACTTTGATGGTAACTAGTAGTTATATCGATTTTTCAAAAATAAATTTTACTGCAGAAGAAAAAGAAGTATCAAATGGACGAGACGACTCCAGTTTTGACGCAGGTTCAAACTGTGACGAAGACTAAAAGTCCAGGCCGTGTTGATGCTGGAAAAAGACTGGCTGAATGGAACAGGCAAAAAAAATTACAGATTCAAAAAGAACAAAATAATATAACTGATCCACCATCAACAGCACCAGAGCCGTCACTCCCTAATCAAAGTGAGAGACAAACAACTAAGTCTAACCCTCAAACAACAAAATATATAGTTGCTGGATTTGCTGTAGGATTCTGTTACGTAGGTTACCAATTATACAAAAAATACAAACCACAGACTCAAACAGTGTCCAAAAAATCAAGCACTCCAAAAATAAAAGAAGAAGTCTCCACATTACCAACAGTGTCAAAACCTTTGGACTCATTTTACATGCAGTAAATAAATTAATTATTTTAATTTTTGTGGTATAAGAAAATGAACGACTCAAAAAATTTAATGAACCTTGTGTATCACTCTGCCGTAATCAGCGGATTAGCAGTAGCTTATTCTATGCTGGGAAAAAGTCTACTCAAAATGAAATCAGCAGACCTCAGTAGACTCGATTTCGAAGACAGCACTAAGCTAATTGTAGTTGTTACAGCGTCGATTGCGACAAAAAATTTTCTTGTTAAGCAAGGAATTATTCCAGAAAATGTTTCTATGTAAATAAAAATATTATGGCGACGATAGCTATTATGATAGGAGGTGCTATGGTTAATGCTCTGGCATTTAGTGGCTCTAATTATCTCTTTTCAAAAATGGGTAGAGAAGAATCTGCAGAAGAATTAAAACGTCATAATGAAGCATCTGAAAAACTTGCTCAAGCCCAGCAAGATTATGAAAAGAATAGAATTGAGAAACTTGATTTCATCAATGAAAAACTCAGGCTTGAAGGTCACGCACAGCATACGTTTTCAAATACAGACGAAGCAATCAGGGAATATTTTCTTGTCACGGGTGAAGACATGTCTATCCCAAAACCAAAACTAAGTGACTATTACAAACCAAGCACACAACAAAGAAACGGGGAGATAATCTTTGTTCTAGTGGGAATGACATTTGTTTATTTTACAGGAGTTTTCATTGCTAGAAAAAATGGCAGCCGAAAATAAACTATCAAAAATATATTACTCTCCATCAGGCTATTGGAAAGGAGCAACAGCTATTCAGAAATTACATGCCGCTGTGGGCGGAGATATAACACTCAATCAAGTCAAGCAATGGTTACAGAGACAGGCAATTTGGCAGATATATTTACCTGCTCCAAGAAAAATAACAAGGCCTCATTTTGAAAACACTACCCCAAATGACACACACCAAATGGACCTCCTGTTCTTACCACATGACACAATAAGAAAGAAACGATACAAGTATGCACTGACTGTTGTAGACATTGCTTCAAGGTATAAAGACGCTGAACCCATATCTGACAAAACAGCCAGTACAGTTGCTACAGCATTAACAAAAATATATGGTCGAGGCCCTTTAAGATACCCCAGACTAGTGCAGGTTGATGATGGATCAGAATTCAAAGGTGCAGTTAATCAGTTATTTGCTAAGCATGGCGTACTGGTCAGACGCGGTATTCCAGGTGTGCACAGATCACAGGCAATTGTAGAAAATTTCAATAAACAGTTGTCAGAGAGACTTTTCAGTTACCAGTATTCTAAGGAACTCATGCATGACACCCGTAACACGGAGTGGGTTAAGAGATTACCACATGTGATAAAAGCAATGAATAATGAAGGACACCCTAAGCCTGCTGATGCTATTAAATTGAAAACAATTGCAGAGCCAAAAAAAGGGCCAACCCCACCTCCAGACACAAGTTTATTTACCAAACAGGTGAGATATTTATATCAACCAGGGGAGGCTGAGAACGACATCAGGCGCAGGTCAACAGACCCCATTTGGTCAACATCTGTTCATAATATTAAAAAAATAATCCCTGGTCCAGACGCAACAATATATTATCTGTATGAGCCTGCGCCTCAGAGGGCATTTGTCAGAGAAGAATTACAGATTATTCCCCCAGACACCGTTACGCATTTTTAATCATTTCATCAACTAACTCATTGATTAGTTCATCAACCAGTTCATCAGCTATTTCTTCAGATAACTTGAGTCTGTAATGACCTGGTGCATAAGCTTTTTCCTTACTGAGAAACACTCGTTTCGTGTCCCCTACTGCTAGAGACTTCTTATGTGTTTGGATCATTTCAATATTGTGTCTATTTGACCTCAGTGTTTTGTTTGGATAATCAGGCATCAGTTCTCCATCTAATACTTGCTTATAATGTTCATGTCGAATGTCTTTATTTTTTATTGCTGTTTTTTTGATACCTTTGGCTTTGGATTGACTTCCCTTTTGATGCAGTATAGAATACATTTTTGATCTCAGTCCAACATACTCAACTATAGGCACACCATTTAGTTCATCCTTAAACTTTCCAGGCACTTTCTTGTTTTGTGTGCTAAACAGTGGATGGTCTTTAGGGTAATCAGACGTGTCATACATGTGTAACTCTGTTTTCATGTCTTCATAAAAGTCTTCAGTACATACGTCTATGATCATAGAGTCAGTGTCAGTGTATAACAGACGGCAGTCAGGATACTTCGGTTTAAAGTAATCATAATAAAATTCAAGCATTAATAATTTTGACAACTCAAGAATTGCCATACCAATAAATACTGGCTTGTCCAGTTTAACAATCTTTTTTTTGAGTGACACTGCATACAATGATGAATGAAATTCTTTGTACCCTGTGTACTGAGGCTTGCCTGTAAGTTTAATTGCACCCGATTCAGTTGTGACTAGTCTCACATCTTTTCTGTGATGAGGATTTTCCATCGTCTTACCAAAACAGGCATTGTTCATAAGCTTAAAGAAGTCTTTGTCAAATGCAGTGTTGCCGTCTCTGGCACGAAGGGTTGTGTTCTTCATTATGTAATCTTTCATGAAAGCACTCTGATCAAATTGAATTCCTCTGTGAACTTTCTTTAGTACTAACCCGTGTCTGATGTAAAACTGCAACAAGCGATAGTGACACACGTAATTAAATTTGTCATTCAGATTGGGTACAAGTTTAGTGTCTTCTTTTTTCCCCGTCATACTCATTTTCTCAACAGCTAACGGATAATCATTGTGGTAATCATGTAGGTGGTGTGGGTACTCCAGGTCTACTTCAAAGATCCAACCCTTTTCATCATTTTGACCTCGATCCATAATATATTTTGTTAATTTTTTTATACCATACTGTGACAAATCATACAAACAAAAGTTTTTTAATGGCAACAATTCACACATCGCAAATCCGTACAAATTGTTAGCGTCCACGTACGTAATAAATGACCTTGGCTTTGAGGGGTCAAAGTCATCAAGATATTTATTATTTGCCTTGGCATAATTGTTTGCTGCTAGACTAATCCCTCCCCTCAATCCACGTTCCACCATTTCACCCATCGTACGATCAGACAACAGGTCTATAAATATCTTACTGGATTTCAAAAATGCATCCCATGTCATGCCAGGACTAGTTATGTAACAAGCAGGGTCAAGCTTGTAGTGTAATAGACCCTTTTCACGGTAACTTTCAAATACGTCTGCTAGCAAGCAAACATCGGCCTTTAAGTATTGGTCATGGTAGTCACCAATAGTTTTGCACCCTAGTTTTTCCCATGCATTAAGTGCGTGTTGGTATTCAGAGTCAGAAATGCCTTTTCCAGTTAGTGTAGAATAAAATTTCTCTTTTGGTGGCAGTCTTGTTTCTTCAAACACAACCCAGTCACTGATGTACTCATATGGATAGACTCCTTTCTTAATCAAGTCCGGCTCAAAATATTTACTTGTTATTGGATACTCAGTCAGTCCTTCTGCTAGACTAGCCAACCCTAAAGACAGATGTTGCATGGAGTCATAAAATGCTAATTTGTCTAACCTAAAAGTCAAGTATTTTTCAGTTGTCTGGGCAATGCAACTAATTTTTCTGTAAGACTCATCAACAGCCTGCATGATGATGTGTGAATCATATCCCTTCAGATTGTGGAAAAAGATTGGTAACTTATATGTCTTAGGATCTGTTTTTAATAACAAGTTACAATTGTTATGTGCAGCGCCTCTGTAACATCCAGTTATGTGATCATGGTCACGAATTTTATCACCCCCTAGAGGCTGTTCACAAATCCAACACATCTCAGCTGTATCAAATTTCAGTTTGTCTTCTTCTGTCATCACCAAAGGCATCTGACATGTTGTAAGATACTGTACTACCTGACTATACAGATGTCTCATTTCTGTTAAAAACAGACATGCTGCATTTTCACCTCTGTAGATAACAGGCTCTGAATGAAGACCGTCTGACCTAACAAAAATGTATCCAAAAGAACACACCACTTGGTCACTCAATTTTATAGTCTTTGGTAATGACTCTGGAATTGGACCTTCATATGGAACGACGAGTGATTCAAAATCTGCGTATACTACAAATGGCAGCTTTTGTTGATTCCCATAGTTTTTAAAATACACTTGACTACCAGACTCTGGATACTTAAGTACAGTTTGTATGTCATCAGCTGACCTACAATGTAGAATGTGTTTATGTGCCACTGCAATAGAGGAGAATCTTTGTAAACATCTCTTACACACTTCCTGTTTACCATTATGTTTTGATACATGATTATGAATTAGACGTGACATATTTCTGATAATTGTGTAGTGAAAGTTATCACCAGAGCTTATTAGCAACATATCAACATGTTTATCTTCTGACTGTCCATATGTTGGGGCAATTGGTGATACTCTAATTGGCTGTAACTTATTCTCTGACTCATTTTCCCACACATACACATTCACAGATATACCAGGATTTAGTTTTTCAAACAAGTCTATGTCCTCTATTTTAACAGGGAACTCAATGCCACTGAAGTTGAGTTCGTTTATAAATTTGGTATAGTTAGATACACGTTCAGGTTTTGTTTTTACAAAATGAAGTTTAGAAAGCACACACCACATGAAACATAAATTATCATTGTTCTGAATATTGACGACAGCCTTTTTTTTTGCAACCTCAGTTGGAAGTGGTATCCATGATTTGCCTAAAATAGGATGATATCTTGACTGCTTTAGTTGTAGTTCATGTACAAGGCCTTCATGCCAGCCAGACCCTTGCATTTCTGCTCTGTCAATTGCTTCATGGAAGTTTGGTAACAATCTTTCTCTAAACACTTTCTCTAGTTCTCTTCTCGAATTAACTGTGTGCTGCCTTGTCGAGATATACATTACAATAACTTTACCAACATCTCTGACAAATTCTATTTTTGCAACAATCTGAATCTTTACACTATCAGAAAGAAGGTTATTTTGTATGACTAAAAAAGATCTTTCTATTGATTCATAGACATTGTAAATATTATATATAGGTAAGTCAGTTGTGTGAAACACGTTTCTTAATCTTTGACGGTTGTCCATCTTTTTTATTTGTCCGACAAAAAAATAAATAGAAAATTATATAATGAAAATGGCACTTTATTGACTAAAATCTATATAATAGACAAAATTAATCACCAACTAATAAGCCACTTCATTGATATGTCTTCTGTGGTATCATTTTCAAGCTTTTGCATGTGTAATATCGTTTTACTGACAGTAATAAATTTAACATTTTTATTTTCTTTTTTTATTTGATAGTATATGTTTAAACACATATTCTTAAACCAGTCAGATTTAGCATCATAAACTAAAAAATTTGCTGTCCTATTATTATAAAGTGGAAAAGTATTAGAATATCCAAGATAAAAACTATATGTCATGTACATCTTCATCGGTGATGGGAGTTCTGAAAAAGGGCGTCTAACTTGTGTTTTTAAGTCACTAATAAGCATAAAATCCCTGAAACTCGATGTAATATCCATGAATTTACCAATAGGCCAATTTTGATCCTCTTGTCCGTCCATCATTTTTTATAGACAAACCAAAAAGATAAATTAATTTACTAACCCATACCCTGTGGGCTGATCTGTCTTCAAAATGAGCTTTAGATGCTTAGTTGATTTCAGTTTATTTTTTACATCATCCCGTTCTTGCTTATTTGAAATGACATCGTTCTCTCTGAGACAGTCTTCAAAGCTGTCACGGTCCTTACAGTAAAACAAACAGATAAACTTTAACTGTTCTCGAAAATCTTTCAGTACAGCATTATATTTCTGAGTGAGAATCCATACACTTATGTTTGCATGTCTGCCACTGAAGGCAAGTTCTGCTAATATGTTTCTCTTTTTGACAATGTCTTTCTCTGCAGAACAGTCATCGACTATGAACAATGTTGGCTGTCCTTCAAATTGCTTGTAAAAATATAGCAGGTAATCATTCAGTTTTTTCTCAGGGTCGACTAAGTATATGTTGCTGTCAGTCCAAATGAATGAACGGTTGTGATAAGCTTTGTTGTGTTTGATTGTTGGACAAAATATTACAATGTTTTCGAAATGATGAAGGTATCTTGTTTGTAAGAGGTTAAGAACAAATTCAGTCTTCCCACACGAAGTGGCGCCACAAAATAGGCCGCAATGTGAATCGTGCGTCATTAAGTCCATTTTAATACAAAATATAATTTTAATACAAGTAACCGTCTGCAATATGATTAAAACAAAACTTATCTTTTGGTTTACAAGATGTTTCTTAACAAAACACATAAATCCTTCCTAGCAAAACACATCTTGCATTCAACACATCATTTTCAAAATGACTACACAGACGACTGTAAAAATCTTTCAGGCAAAATAGCCTAACATAGTTCGTTCGTCCACAGCACCGAGGCCGTGATCATGACTGGCCCTGAGCGGGTTATGCCTTGGGTGGGACAGAGAAATCTATTGCCTCATGCACAGCAGATGCGAGATTGACGTGCGAGAGGCGTTGACCGAGTTACGGGGAGTAGGCTAGCATGAGGCATAGATTTTCATGCGAAGCCCTGCGACTCAGTGCAGCAGCTCATGAGAATTTATGCCTCATGCGCAGGCCGTGGTTAGTTCGGGTGTAATTATGGACGGCCCTCAGTGACTGACGGGCGGGTTACGCACAGACGCGACTGAGATTGACGTGCGGGAGGCGTTGACTGAGTTATGGGTAAGTAGGCTAGCATGAATGCATGTGTCACAAGTCCTGTTAGGGCTGGCCTGCGCAAAAGTTAACACTAAATACCCTTTAGTCTACTCACAAGAAGGGCCTTATCTTAAAGCTTTCTCTGTTTTCCAACAGGTTGCAAACTCATTTTGGCTCTGTGTCTGTGAAGACTTCATGGTGTTTATACATAGAGTGGGTTTTTTCCCCTGCCCACATTGTGGGTGTGTGAAGCCGCTGGCTATTTGAATATATGAAAGAAAACCATAGGGTCTGGTACATATTTAAAAAACTTTTTGAATATCGTGTAGGGTCTGATACATATTTAAAAAAATTATAAATTCATTTATGAATATTGTGTTTGGTCTCGTACATATTGACTCAAGTAGGGTACATAACGAAACAAGTTCGGTGCATATTTTTCAGAACAGGTCCAATCATAACGCGCCTGAACGAAGGTGGCTGTTTTTCAGAACCAGCCTGAGGTTATGCATGTATTTCCTTGAGCGCCCTGTTGATTGAGTGGCCATGTTAGTGTGTATTGTATGGTGAAGTGCGAAAGTAGGTCAGTTTGTTTAGAAGTGAATCGGCGCATTGTCTATTGTGAAATTGTATGGATGAGTGCGGAGGGTGGTGACGTTTAAGGGGGAAGGGGGGTGGGTGTATTACGCAGTTTGTTTAGCAGTGACTGAATCAGCGCACTGTTAATTGTGTGGCCGTGTCAAGCCGAGAGAGAGAGAGAGAGAGAGAGAGAGAGAGAGACTGAATCTGCGCATTGTTGTGTCGCCGTGTCAATTGACTATTGTTTATTGTATGGTGAAGTGTGGGGGGGGGGGGGGGGGGGGTGTATTACGCAGTTTGTTAAGAGGGCATTATGCTGTGAATCAGATACATTCTTTGCACTGAGAATTGGGATAACGGGAGATTGGAAATTCTGAAAAGTAGTCTATGTCATTTACCCTGATTTAAAACTTTCGATACGGCATTACTGATATAGGTGTCATTAACGTAATTACGTATGTAATTTACCCTGATTTAGAGTATCGATACGGTATTACTGACATAGGTGTCGCAGGCCTCTCTCTTTTATCCTCTCTTTTGGTCTGAATTGGAGGAATACTGTCATTGCCTGGAGCTTTACCACATGCTAAGGAGTCAGTGGCCTTGCTGAGTTTGTCTACAGTGGGCAGAGTATCAAGTTCTTCCATCACGGATAGGGGGGTGGTGCTCTCCAATGCAGTGTCAGTGACGTCGTTCTCCCTCGAATACAGCTGCTGGTAGTGCTCGGCCCATCTCTCCAACTGCTTGCCGCGGTCCGTAATGATGTCTCCAGTAGTGGAACTCAGTGGGGTGATCTTAATGGTGCTTGGGCCAAATGCTTTCTTCATGCCCTCATACATGGCGTGGATATTCCCAAAGTCGGCGGAGAGCTGGATGCTCTGGCAGAGATTCAGCCAATAGTCGTTGGCGCATTTCCTGGCGATTCACTGAGCATTACTTCTGGCCTTTCGGAGTGCAGCTAGCACCTTCTCTGAAGGTTCACGCTTGTAGTCTAGCAGTGCTGCACGTTTGGCTGTGATAGCTAGTTCAAGTTCGGTTATTCCTGCTTCAAACCAGTCTGGGTTTTTCTTCTCCCTCTCTCCAAAGGTTGCCATGGCTGTATTGTAGATAGTGTCACGAATGTGGCTCCACCTCTCTTCAGCGTTGTTTCCTGGGCAGTCCTTGAGGGCCTCTTCCATGGCACTAGCAAAGCGTGTGCAAACTTCTGGTACAGATGTCAGGGTTGTGTTGATATGTGGCTGTCCTTTCTGCTTGGAGTTGTGGATCCGCTTGGGGTGGAGACGTACCTTGATCCCAACCAGTGAGTGGTCAGTGTCACAGTCGGCGCTGTGATAGCTGCGGGTAGTAAGAACGCAGTTCAGCAGCGGTCTTCTGGTAATGATGAGATCCAACTAGTGCCAGTGACGTGATCTGGGGTGTCGCCAGGACACTGAGTTTGGTAGAGAAGAACGTATTTGAGATACACAGGTCATGGTACAAACAAAATTCTAGCAGTCTCTGTCCATTTTCGTTGAGCTTGCCGATGCCAAAATGACCAATGCAATGGGGCCAGAAGTTGTGGTCGGCTCCAATCCTGGCGTTGAAATCGCCGAGTAGGAATAGGTATTCTGTGGTAGGGATCTCTTTGATGGTGGTTTCAAGCTCTTCATAGAATTCATCCTTTATCTCAGCTGAGGAGCAGAGTGTAGGCACGTAGATGCTCAGGATGTTGACTGGACCTGAAGAGGTAGAGAGGCGGAGTCAGAGGCTTCTGGGTGTGCCTCCAGAGGGCGGCTCAATTGAGGACAGCATGGAGTTGGACACTGCTTATCCAATACCGTGTATTCGAGGCTCCCCAGATTCGTTTCCCTGCCAGAAGAATGTGTAATCCTGTTCTCTGAGGCTGCCACTGGAAAGGAGTCTAGTCTCTTGAAGGGCAGCAATGTCAATGTTCAGTTGTTTCAGCTCACGGTTGATGATAGCTGTCTTCCTGATGTCGTCGACTTGTAAATCGTCAGGAGTAGCCAGGGCACATGGTTCTGACATTCCAGCTTGCCAGCTGCAAGGCTGACTGTTTTTTCTTTATTCTTGTTGTTTTGTCTGCTCGTGTCCCTAAGCTCCAAGCACCCATTGGAGCAGGCAGACTGTGTTGGGTCAGCACCTTACTGAGTGGGGGCTGCCCAGTTTGAGGCCGGCGATAGCTGACCAGTGGGACGCGATGATCCCTCCCACCGTCAGAGACAACCCGTAGCGCCCGAGCGTATGCCAATCCGCTCTGGGCTTATAACTCGTAACTGCTGTCTCCTGTGTTGTGTTGTCGCTGGAGCAGCAGCACTGGAGTGACCTCTCCAGGGCGCAAGCCTGGGCGAAGTGTAAGGGGATCCTGGGATGCCCAGTTGTCAAGATCCCCCGCTCGGCCTCGCTGATGTAGTCCAAAGGAGTGCAAAGCAGTACGTTTGGCACCAGTTTGGCTGCAGGAGCTGCCAGAACAGTGCGTGAATACAGGCCTTCGGGGCTCCACTCCTGATTTGAAGGGTTTACTCCCCCACATTTGGCCGTTGGATCAAGCCTGATCTCCTCCGTCCTTTAGCCATTGGCTGTCAGAAACAGCTCATCTGCCTAGTGGTGTAGTGTGCAGTGCTGAACACTGTGGGGGAAGGTCTTCGCCCGCCTGGTGCTGAACAGACTCCAAGTGTTGACCGAACGCGTTTACCCAGAGGGGCAGTGCTGCTTCAGACCTCAGAGATCAACAGTCGACATGATCTTCTCATTGAGACAACTGCAGGAGAAGTGCCGGGAGCAGAGACAGCCACTTTACATCGCCTTCATTGACCTGACCAAGGCCTTCGACTTGGTCAGCAGAAGAGGTCTCTTCACCCTATTACACAGGATCGGATGTCCCCCCCAAGCTTCTGAAGGTGGTCACATCCTTTCATGACGAAATGAAAGGTACCATACAGTATGATGGCTCATCCTCAGAACCCTTCCCGATCCGAAGCAGCGTGAAGCAAGGCTGCGTACTCACCCCTACACTCTTCGGCATCTTCTTCTCCCTGCTGATGCGCCATGCCTTCAGTCAGTCAGAAGATGGCGTCTGATCCACACTAGGAGTGAAGGCAGCCTCTTCAAACTTTCACATCTGCGCGCAAAGACCAAGGTGCACAGGGTCCTGATTAGAGAGATGTTGTTTGCTGATGATGCTGCCCTGACTGCCCACACTGAGGAAGCACTACAGCGTCTCGTCAGCAGCTTCGCTCGCGCCACCGATGTGTTTGGGCTGACCATCAGCCTGACGAAGACAAACATCATGGGCCAGGATGTCAGCAGCACCCCTTGCATCTCTATGGGCAATCACACCCTCGAGGTAGTGGAGAACTTTACATACCTTGGCTCAACTATCTCCAATAACCTCTCTCTGGACAACGAACTGGACTCCAGAATCAGCAAGGCATCAACAGCGATGGCTCGCCTGACCAAGAGAGTGTGGAACAACAGCTTGCTTACCATCAACACTAAGATGAAAGTGTACCAGACCTGTGTGCTCAGCATTCTTCTCTACATCAGCGAGACATGGAGTTTGTATACCCGTCAAGAGTGCAGACTTAACTCTTTCCATCTGCGCAGCCTGAGGAGAATCTTGGGCATCACTTGGAAGGACCGTGTTCCAAACATTGAAGTGTTGGCTCAGGCCAACATTCCTAGCATGTACGCACTCCTTTCACAAAGACGCCTACGCTGGCTCGGTCATGTCTGCCGTGTGTAGGATGGTCGGAATCCTAAGGACATCTTGTATGGTGAGCTCGCCTCCGGCACCAGACCAACAGGCAGATCAGCGGTTAGATAGAAAGATGTCTGCAAGCATGATCTGAATGCTGGAAGCCTGAATCCCGCAGACTTAGAAGCCACCACCACAGATCGTGCCAGCTGGTGGCTCGCAGTGAAGACCAGCATAAAGCTGAGCGAGGAAAGGAGAGAAAACCAGTGGGAGGAAAATAGGCAGCGCAGACGAAAGAAAGAAGAGCCTGTGCCCACAGCAACAGTCGGAGGCTTCACCTGTAGCAAATGCAACAGACACTGCCGCTCTCGCATTGGACTGATTAGTCACAGCAGGCACTGCAAATCTTAAAAACGGACTGACTCAGCAAGCGCATATACTCCATTGTCTTCCGAGACAGAAGGATGCCAACAACAATAAAATACCAAACGCAAGTAAATTTGGCAATTTCAGATTTTTATTTCTTTTTTGCTATTTGGCAATCTAATGTAATCAGGTTTGCGTTTCAATGACTTCCATTACATATACTTTTTTCAGTAAACGTGCAAGCACTGAATTACTGTGCTACAGTGAAGAGCACAATGGTTTTCAGCAACAAGAACCAGTTTTCTGGCAGTACTGATTCAAGCTTTAGTGTCCAGGACACCAACCACAACACATTTTTGTCAAATTGTCAAGGACACCCCCTCCCTCCGCCCTCTCCTAGAAAACAACAAACAAAGCAAGAAACAGATTGTGGTTGTCAGTATACAAGTAATTACATGATGTGGACTTCAACTACAAGACGCGAACAAGCAAGATTGAGTTACTGATTGTGTAACCATGAAATAAGAACGACGGTTTTATGTGTGAGCACGAGAGACCACACTGGTACATCAATTACAACATCTTACAGTACAACATTTTGGACATCATGTAAAAATGAGCATATCTCTGCAAATATTATAAACTGGCAGCACTGACAACAGTAAAGCCATTTCCTTTGCTTCTATACACATCTATTATGAATGCATGAACTGAGTGAAAAAACTGGCTACAGACATCTGGACCCCTGCGGCACCCTCATACCGACTCCGAGGGAAAACAAAACATCAATGAGACCAACAAGAGACTTAAAGTTAATGCAGCCTTGGGGACTGATGAGGATGTATGCCTCTTACAGGCGGAAAGCGTTTTGCATCATGTTGGACCTGTACCTACCTAGTCAGGGCCCATGCTTGCAGTATTGTTTACATTTGCTGGAGAGAGGGGGCAAGTGTCACTCATCTCTGTTGGCAGCTGGTTGGTTGGTTAGTTTGGGTTTAATGTCCACAGCACTGAAGTGATAATGGACAGCCCTGACGGGCATGTTATTGGGAAACAGGGAAATCTATTGCCTATGGAGTATGACCTGAACACTGATCAACTCAGGCGCACTCCAACTGTGCCACTTTGATTTACCAGGACCTTTCAATGGACATGCTATTTGGCAGCTGGCCTCCCGCCTCCCTAATTTTTAGGATGCACTCTGTTCATTGAGGACTGACTGTGTAGGCCTACAGTGCACTAGAGCATCAGCTAGCAGGCCATCTCTCTCTCTCTCTCTCTCTTTCTCTCTCGTACACGCCAACTAACTCGGCGCAGGTCTCAGTGGCTGTCTAAAAAATGATAAGTCATATGACCAGCTCATTTTCAGAACAATGCGTCATTTCAAATTTGTATGCGTCAATGACCGATGACCGATGAGCATCCTGTACGCTGGATAGATATACAAATTCCATCCTAAACATCATCGAGAGAGAGAGATCTTCCTATGCATGCTAATTTGGGTAACCCAACAGAAAGGTGACAGGTCACAAGAGTTCAGCAAGTGATATAAAAATGTTTGTTTTGGTAGAATTTTAGTTTTTATTACCATTTTTGGACAACTTTTCAACCAAATTTAGCTTAAAGGTATCTGATGATAAGACCTTTCTATGCATACTAATTTGGTTCACTACTCACAAAGGTCAAGGGTCATGGGAGGTTGACACAAATGAAAAATGCATACATTTTTAGAAAACAGATTTTGCAGGTACAAAAGCCAACCCTTTCCTTACCTGTGAACATGTGATTATTTCAAAGACCTGTTCAAAAGGTCAAGGTTGCACAGGTGAGATTAATTATATGCTGGCCTTTCTTGTTTAAATCTGATTTAAGAGAGAGAGCACTTTGCACATACCTCAACAACCTTCTTTCTGTCATTAATTTGACAATTTGTTTTTAATTTGAATATTTCTCCACCGTTGAAAATGCCATAAGCAAGTGGTATAAAAAGAAATCCAGCATAGAGATCTGCAGACATATTTCAACCAAACAATGACAAAGTCAGATCAGATGGTCAAAAGGTACAGTGTATTTGATCGATAGGACTTCTTAGACTTTGCAGTATCAGCTGAGAGAGGCTTTCACTAAATTGCCCACTGTAACAACACCCACTGTGATTAACCCTGTGGTTGTCAGTAGCACTTTGGCCTTAGTCACCTGCTCAGCATTAAACCCCAATAACTAACTATCAGTAGCACTTTTTGTCATGGTGACTCTTGCAGGAATCACCTCAACATAAAGCATTGCCAACAACTAAAGAACTAATTTTTTTTACTTGCAGGTACCAGATGCTTGCACAGTCATCATACCTTTCAAGTCTTTGAGAGGTGTGAGTGATGAAGAATTATCACAGTTCCTCAGAAGTGAAGATGCTGCTGCCACTGGGTACTGTCTTTCAAGGGATACAGAAAATATGAAGTTCAGAGTAAAACTGAAGGACTTAATGAAAACTGTTGCAAATTTTATGGATTGTATCAAAAGATTTTCAGCTAAACAAGATAGAGATGTAGCTGCAGGCCAAAGCATGGATCTGTACTCTAACAAAATCATGGCAGGGAAAGAAAAGATGATCAGCAGAGAAATGAACAACGAGGAGTTTGAAGCTTTGCAGTATTTGCTGGGGGGGGGGGGGGCTTTTGTTACTGCGAGACCAAAGGAAAATGGACGTGTTATCATCTCAGGAATGATGTCCTCCTTGGACTGGTACAAAATTGACACTCTCAGACGTGAGGATTTGCAGCTGCCAGCTGATGACCTTGCAAGACTTGGACATGAGCCGCTGGACACAAGAGAGGAAAATTTGGAGGCTTTCATCAAACCACTTCCTGACCAAGGCAAAGTTGCAATATTGACTTTTGACTACAGTACCATTACCAAAGCCAAGCATCTTGTGAGTGTAAAGGCTCGAAAGGTGAAAGTCACTGCCAGGGCTAGGAGAAGGTTTGACGGAGGCCAGGGTGATGCAGCACTAGCACAGTCTGTAAAATCTCAGTGTGTAACTGTAAGAGCAAAGGAATTCACTACTAAGTCCGGCATCAAGGTCCTGGTATATAAGACAGACATTATCAAGCTGCCTGTGGATGCCATAGTCAATGCTGCCAATGGACACCTGAACCATGGAGGGGGAGTGGCATACGTTATTGCCAGAGCTGCTGGGATGGCGCTGGAGGAAGAAGGAGACGCCTATGTCAAGAAACATGGCCCCCTGAAGGTGACGGAGGTAGTGCCCACTACAGCAGGAGCCATGCCATGTAAGAAAGTTCTGCACGCTGTGGGACCACGCTGGGATGACTACCAGGACAAGGTTCAGTGCCAACAGGACCTGGAGACAACTGTCTTTAACTGCCTGGTAACTGCACACAATCTGAAGTTCTCATCTTTGGCTGTCAGCTCCATCAGTTCAGGTAAGACGTGAAGCAGGTCATTGTACAGCCGTCTAGATTTATTGTCAGCTCCATCAGTTCAGGTAAGACGTGAAGCAGGTCTGTGTACAGCAGTCTAGATTTACTGTCAGCTCCATCAGTTCAGGTAAGACGTGAAGCAGGTCTGTGTACAGCAGTCTAGATTTACTGTCAGCTCCATCAGTTCAGGTAAGACATGAAGCAGGTCTGTGTACAGCAGTCTAGATTTACTGTCAGCTCCATCAGTTCAGGTAAGACGTGAAGCAGGTCTGTGTACAGCAGTCTAGATTTACTGTCAGCTCCATCAGTTCAGGTAAGACATGCAGCAGGTTTGTGTACAGCAGTCTAGATTTACAGTCAGCTCCATCAGTTCAGGTAAGACGTGAAGCAGGTCTGTGTACCCTCGCGCTGGGACCATATGGCGTTGAGGCGCGTCCCCTGGGTGGTGGATAGGGGGTCCCTCGTGAGAGGGGTGCACCGAATGAAATAAGGTGCCGTAAACCAACATGGTCTAAGGGAAGGTGACCCCGACAGAAAACCCCTGGTCCTCCTAGTAAGGGGGTTGGGCGTGGGGGTAGCTTCCCCACCCTGCAAAAAAAGGAAATAGCTACAAAAACGCCGACGAAAAGACTAACAGTAATTCCTTTCCTGGAGGAGGAAGGTTCTTCTACCAGAAGACTTATGACGTCCTGTGGTGAAAGCCGGAAGTCTTCGGAAGCCACAGGACCGAGCCGCCTCTCTCTATCCAGGGATACAACCATGGGCACATGGAACGTCAAGACCATGTACCAGAGCGGCAAGGCCGCCCAGATAGCAGCGGAAATGCAAAAGTACAACCTTTCCCTGCTAGGTATCAGTGAAGCCAGATGGATGCAGTCTGGCCAGAAAAGGCTGTTAAGTGGGGAGATGATTCTGTATTCAGGTCATGAAGAGGAGAATGCCCCCCATACAGAAGGTGTAGCATTCATGCTGTCACCAGTGGCACAGAGAGCGCTGATGGGCTGGGAACCTCTTGGGCCAAGAATCATCACAGCAGCCTTTAGAACCAAGAAAAAGCTCAAGCTGAACGTCATCCAGTGTTATGCGCCCACTAATGACAGGGACGAGGAAGAGAAACAAGAGTTCTACGACCGACTCCAGAGTGCCTTGAACAAATGTGCGGAGCGAGACATCACCATCGTCATGGGCGATTTTAATGCCAAAATAGGGGAGGACAACACCGGATACGAAGAGGTGATGGAGAGACAGGGACTAGGCTCGGAGATGAGTGAGAACGGGGAGAGGTGTGTAGAATTTTGTGCTCTAAACCGACTTGTCATTGGAGGCAGCATCTTCCCACACAGAAGGATACACAAAGCAACTTGGGTCTCACCTGACCATACAACAGAGAACCAAATAGACCATATCTGCATTAGTAAGAAATTTAGAAGATCCCTTCAAGATGTTCGAGTGAGGAGGGGAGCAGATGTCGCCTCCGACCACCATCTGCTTACCTTAAGAATGAAGCTCAAGCTAAAGAAAAGCAGCACAGAGACAACAAGAAGACAGCGCTATAATGTAGGCCTCCTGAGAGAAACTGGAGTTGGAGAAGAGTTCAAACTGGTGCTGTCCAACCGGTTTCAAGCACTACAGGAGCTAGTAAACGAAGAGGAGGCGGTCACCACAGAGCAGCAGTGGAAGGCAGTTAGAGAGGCGCTGAACTCAACCTGCAAAGACACTGTAGGGTTCAGGAAACACCATCACAAGGACTGGCTGTTGGCACAGACCTTGAAGAAGATAGAAGTGAGGAAGCAGAAGAAAGCAGTTGTCAACAACAGTCGCACGAGAGCAGCCAAAATAAGGGCACAGGGGGAATACTCAGAAGCCAACCGCGAGGTGAAGAGGAGTATCAGGGCAGACAAGAGGGCCTACACAGACAGCCTGGCAGCAGAGGCAGAAAAGGCAGCAGGCAGCGGCAACATGAAACAGCGCTACGACATTACCAGAAGATTGTCAGGCAAGTATGGCCATACAGAAAGACCAGTAAAAGACAAAGAAGGCAAGCCAATTGCAGACAGAGCAGACCAACTCGACAGATGGGCCGAGTATTTTGAAGAGTTACTGAACAGACCTAGCCCACCCGACCCCCCAGACATCCAGCCAGCAGAGACCGACCTACCCATCAGCTGTGACAGACCCAGCCGGGAAGAGATCAGAAGAGCAGTGGCATTTTTGAAGAACAGCAAAGCAGCAGGCCCAGATGGCATCCCAGCGGAGTCTCTGAAAGCAGACCTAGAGACAACAGTGGAGATGCTGTACCCACTGTTTGGAAAGATCTGGGAAGAGGAGGTGATGCCGGCTGACTGGAAGGAGGGGTACCTAATCAAGCTTCCCAAGAAAGGCGACCTCAGCAAGTGTTCCAACTACAGAGGAATCACCTTGCTGTCAGTACCAGGAAAGGTCTTCAACAGGATCATCCTGGAGAGAATGAAGAGCTCCGTTGACCCCCAGCAGAGAGACCAGCAAGCAGGATTCAGGAAGAACCGATCATGTACAGACCAGATCGCCACTCTCCGCATCATCGTGGAACAGTCTCTGGAGTGGAGCTCCCCGCTGTACATCAACTTTGTGGATTATGAGAAAGCATTTGACAGTGTGGACCGAGAGACTCTGTGGAAACTCCTACGACACTACGGTGTACCCACAAAGCTCGTCCGCCTGATCAAGAACAGCTACGATGGCATGACATGTCGCGTGATCCACGAAGGGCAGTTCACCAGGGAGCTCCAGGTCAGAACTGGTGTCAGGCAGGGGTGTCTGCTGTCTCTGTTCCTCTTCCTACTGGCCATAGACTGGGTCATGAAGATGACCACAGAGCACAGACGAAGTGGAATACAGTGGACACTGTGGACACAGCTTGACGACCTCGATTTTGCAGACGACTTGGCATTACTGTCCCACACTCATCAACAAATGCAGGACAAGACCACGAGGCTTGCTGACATCTCGTCCCAAGTGGGCCTCACCATTCACAAACAGAAAACAAAGACAATGAGGCTGAACGCAACCAGGGAAGAACCAGTCTTGCTTGCTGGCACCCCGTTGGAGGAGGTGGAGTCCTTCACCTATCTCGGGAGCATCATAGACAAAAAAGGCGGCACTGATGCAGATGTCAGAGCACGAATCGGTAAAGCCAGAGCAGCCTTTCTCCAGTTGAAAAAAGTGTGGAGTTCCAGAGAGCTGTCACAACACACCAAAGTCCGGATTTTCAACTCCAATGTAAAAGCAGTTCTCCTATATGGAGCAGAGACTTGGAGATTGACAAAAACCACAGTCAGCAGAGTACAGACCTTCATGAACAGTTGCCTTAGAAGAATTTTGAAAATCCACTGGCCAGAGAAGATCAGCAACGTCAGACTCTGGGAGAGAACAGAGCAGATAACAGCAGAGAATGAAATTGGGCGAAGAAGATGGGGATGGATCGCCAGGATCGGTCACAGTCTGAGAAAGCCAGCTTCCAGTATCACTAGGCAGGCATTGTCATGGAACCCCCAGGGAAAGAGGAAAAGAGGTAGGCCGAGAAACTCCTGGCGTCGAGACCTCCAAGCAGACATCAAGAGACTGGGAACCAACTGGAGTAGAATCGAAGGAGAAGCACAGGACAGGAGTTGCTGGAGGTCTCTCGTCGACGGCCTATACCCGGGTAGGGGTGACAGGCGTAAGTAAAGTAAGTAAGGTCTGTGTACAGCAGTCTAGATTTACTGTCAGCTCCATCAGTTCAGGTAAGACATGAAGCAGGTCTGTGTACAGCAGTCTAGATTTACTGTCAGCTCCATCAGTTCAGGTAAGACGTGAAGCAGGTCTGTGTACAGCAGTCTAGATTTACTGTCAGCTCCATCAGTTCAGGTAAGACGTGAAGCAGGTCTGTGTACAGCAGTCTAGATTTACTGTCAGCTCCATCAGTTCAGGTAAGACGTGAAGCAGGTCTGTGTACAGCAGTCTAGATTTACTGTCAGCTCCATCAGTTCAGGTAAGACGTGAAGCAGGTCTGTGTACAGCAGTCTAGATTTACTGTCAGCTCCATCAGTTCAGGTAAGATGTGAAGCAGGTCTGTGTTGACAAATCAGCCTCAGGATGTAATGGGTCAATAGAAGTGAGACGTGTTTGGAAATGTTCAGTGTGATCAGTATTTGTGTTGGCACTGCCACATACACTATGGCTATATTTGGTTTTCCTCTTCCAGACATATTTGGTGTACCAAATGACCTTTTTGGAAAGATGTACCTGTCAGCAGTGAAGAAATTTGACCAGCAGTACGGGGGCAGGACCGGTCTCCAGGTCATCCACTTTGTGGATGTCAGTCACAACATGGTGTCTGTCATCCAGGACGCCTTCACCAAAGGATGGTCTGACGCAGCCAACAGCGGTCAACAAACTGGGTGCAGCTCAGGTGCTCCAGGAAAAGTCGGGTTCGGTGATGCATATCCGATAAGTCAGGGCACTGGGTATCCAATGGGTGGAATGCAGACAAGGAGTGACCAATTCAGTCAGTTCCGGTTAGTTAATCTGGACCTGATCCTGCAGCAGCAGAGGGTTTCCAGCTGCCAGGCAGATGCTGTTGTCTTGTGGCAGCGTGCTGGTCAAGTTCTTCAAAGTGAGGATAGCAAGCAGCTCATACAAGGCTTGAAGTCTTTAGATGTTAGCAGACTCAAACATCGCTTTCCCACTGGAGCAGTGGAAGTTGTTGTGACAGACCACAAAATGTTCATTCTTCCGGTGGGTTCACCAGACAGCACAAGAGAAAACGTCTGCAATCTCTTCCAGCAAGCAGTGAACAAAGCAGACCTGTATGGCAAGAAATCGGTGGCAGTCACATGCTTTTCATCACAGTCAGGTATGTCATGGCATATGTGATTTATTACCATGTGTTGATATAAGAAGTATGATATTGTTTCCCATGGATGGTCTCTTTGAAGTTTGAAAATAATTATTATTGCTATTTTTGTTGTTGGTCAGATTGGCTCAGAGAATTTGAGAGCGCAACTGTTTGTGATCAGAGCATGTTACTAATGATGTCTGTTAATGTTTTGCAGATTCCGGAAAAGCCACGAAAACCAACAAGGATGTAGCAGTAGCGGAGTATGCTGCAGGTGTTTATCTGGCAGTGAAGAAATACACCGATCAAGTACACAGGTCTGTAACACAGGTCTACATCCTGGAAACTGACTTTGACACACTGAAAGCTATAGAGGAAACTGTTAGTGAGATGCTGGCCATTGACAGATCCGAGAAAGTTCTGGTCAATAATCAGAGACCACAGTCAGCGGTTCAGGCAAGTGTCGGCGCCAGATCACCGCTTGATACAGGTGACAGGGGGTCAGATGAACCATGTGTCATCTGTCTTGATAAGATCACTGATCCAAAAACTGTGAAGTGTGGTCATACCTTCTGCTCAAAGTGCATTGATAGGTGGGTGGAAGATATGCCTGTATGTCCCAGCTGTCACACTGTCCTTGGAGTCCTGACTGGTAATCAGCCAAAAGGTGGAACAATGAAGATGTGCTATACAAGACATACACTGCCAGGCTATGAGCACGGTGGTGTGTATGTGATTGACTACAGCTTTCCTTCTGGAATACAAACTGTGAGTACACTTTGTACATCAGCTACAGCATACATGCATGAATCTTCTTCAACATTGAACCCTCTGCACATCCCTTAACCCTTATCACTCGAAATACACCAGTGTGTGCAATAAGTTTGACTAAAATAGTTCAAGGGTAGTGCCAGAATAGTTTGGCGCCTATAGGTGCCAAGCTATTCTGGCACCACCCTTGAACTAAAGCCACTGGTCTATATCCTTATCTGTAAGTACTCTAATGTAGCTTGCATATGGCAGCGTACACATTTGAAGCTTTTAGCCTCAGTATTATATGGGTTAAACAAACAAACAAACAAACAAAAACATAGATGCATTTCTAGTCTCTCATGTCTTTTATCTGCATGTATGTATCAAGGTTAAGCTATTCCTCTAGGTATCGGTATCGGTTTTGGTAGTGATGATTCCTGTTGGAATCATTGTGCCTAAAACAGCTACTGACACGCAAGGGGTTAAAATCAGAATTCCTGTTTTCTCTCCCCCTCACAGTTGTAACCTCCCTTCCATCGTCCCAACTATTGCTGTATGCAGGGGCTGGCATGAGCGGTATTTTATATTGACTAAAGTGTGTCCAAATATAACTTCAGATGTTGAGATGAGTATTTTATCCCAAAGTTTCTTTGAGTGCTTCCCCCGTTGTAGCAGATTTGGATAGCTTAATTTGGAGTCTGAAATATATACTTTATTTTATCTTGAGGTATTAGATAGCTGAAAATGCCAAAGGCAGCAGTTGGAAACCCCTGCATCCATGACATGTAACTGATAAGCACCAGCTTTATATTTGTACACATTATTTCTATGCCGTCTGTGAAAACATACATGTGACTGACTATGCGTACAGACAGGTACGTTAGAGAGAGAGTGCTTGTGTTTGTAACGGAAAAGACATTCACAGGAAAGAAGTGACACATTGGCTAGCACACTTCTTGTGGAGGAGCTGATAAATAGCGGTAAGAAGAAAGCTGTCTTTTGAAGTTTCTGCTTTTGTGGGGGTGGGGGTGGGGGGGGGGGGGGGTTAAGCCTATGCCTGGACAGGAGCTGCAGGAAGTGATTAGCCTTTGGGGTGTTAACGGTTTCGTCATGATGATCCCTGCAGGAATCATCATGACAAGAACCACTACGGACACCCAAAGGGTCAAAATGGCAGTGGGAAATGTCGGCTGCCTGCCTCAGGTCCTTGGGGATCACTGTCTCCCTGAAGAGGCCACACAGGTAGATTTTGCACCTGGGTGGATTCACGCCGAGTAGATTTTCGCTGGACAGATTTGCACTGGCTATAGATTTTCACTGAAATATAGCGCAGTTGGCAGATAACAGCAGAGAATGAAATTGGGCGAAGAAGATGGGGATGGATCGGTCACAGCCTGAGAAAGCCAGCTTCCAGTATCACTAGGCAGGCATTGTCATGGAACCCCCAGGGAAAGAGGAAAAGAGGTAGGCCGAGAAACTCCTGGCGTCGAGACCTCCAAGCTGACATCAAGAGACTGGGAACCACCTGGAGTAGAATCGAAGGAGAAGCACAGGACAGGAGTTGCTGGAGGTCTCTCGTCGACGGCCTATACCCGGGTAGGGGTGACAGGCGTAAGTAATAGCGCAGTTGACCCTTTCACCAAAACAGTCAGATTCTTTAGTTAACCCATATAGCCCCAAGGTTAAGACCAACCCATCCCGACGTGAGATGACCTTAGTTGCCTGCTCGGCGTTAAAACCTAAGAACTAACTAACTAACTAAAACTAACCAAGACGACATTTCCCACATTTGGGAAGTGCTAGTTAAGGACTGTGTACCTGTTGAAGGAGATGGATTGACCATGATAATTCAAGGGTAGTGCCAGATGAGCTTGGCACCTTAAGGCGCCAAGCTCATCTGGCACTGCCCTTGAATTATCCTGGTCCATCTGTCTCCTGCTTTAGGGATTTGGGGCTGAATGGGTTAATATGCCCAAACTGAAGTAGAAAGCGGAGTTTTTAAGACAGGCATATCAGAAATAAGTGGAGGACATGTACATCATTGTATGCTATGGAATGTCACGCTTGCTGCAGACCTAGTCGTAAATGTGTGGCTCATGTGCAATAGTGAATGTGAGCTAGTCTGTGTTATGGGCCAGCTGTCTGCCGTGGTAAACTTTAACATGGGCATTTTCTCGGAGACTATTCAAGCCACAGTCTTTAAACTTCACCCAAATATACTTTGTGGTAAAACCTTTTTTATCATACCAATTTCAGTGACCTACCTCAAAGGTCAAGGGCACATGGGATCATGAAATAGGTTTTAATGCCATATTTTGACAAAATTTGTGTTGTTCTTTTCTCAAATGTTGTATTCACAACTAAAGTACAAACTTGGTACAAATTAAGATAAGATGGTAAGACCTTCCTGTACATTCTAATTTGGGTGACCCCTTGGAAAGGTCAATTTAAGGGTCACAAGCAAGCAGGAAATGGGTAAAAAAATAGCCATATACTGACTTTTTGTTTTCTTTTTCAAATACTGTTAACAGATTCAAACCCAAACTTGGTACAGTGAAGCCTGATGATAAGACCTTCCTGTACATAACTAGGATGAAAACACGAAAAGTTCAAGGGTCAAAAGGGATCGTAAAATAGGTCACAAATAGCCATTTTTCAAAAACAGTTTTGTTCTCACATACTCTCTTGGCTTGACTTCGCGAACGAAGATTCTATAGGGCTTGCCCACGTCGTCTGCAGGCATTTTCGTGGCTGCGGAGGCCAATCCGGGACAGGCAGGTTCGACCGCAGTGGCACATACTATTTGCAACATTCAACCCAAACATGGCACAGAGATACCTGATTTTTAGACCTTCCCAAGCATGCTAATTTGGATGACCCCTCCGAAAGGTCAGAACTCAGAGGTCACAAGAGATCAGTAAATGATGTGAAAAATGTTTTTTTTTTTTGCAGAATTTTAGATGTTATCAGCACTTTTGCTAATTACACTTTTTAACCAACAAATTTGGCAAAGAGGTAGCTGGCTGATGATAAGACCTTTATATGTATACCAATTTGGTTCACCACTCTCAAAGGTCAAGGGTCACAAAAGAGTGAAAAAGATGAGAAAACATAGACTTTGCAGGTACAAAATGCAACGCCTTACTTATGTTAGAACACTTGAACATTGCTCATTTCAGTGACTCTCAATAAGGTCAAGGTCACAAAGGTCAGATTAATTATGTGCATTGGTGAGCCTTAAGGGCTTTAAGCCATTCTTGTTACACACCTGGCTTGTTCTGTGACGCTGTAGTTGTGTGCGTGTATTCAGTAATTCGAGTTAGTTTACCATGCTACTCAATGCGCAAAATGCCATAGGACTGATGTCGGCCACTGTTGCGCGGGCCAACAATGGCTGACATCGGCCCAATGGCTTTCTGCGTATTGGGAATTTGTACATGGCGCAAGTAGTCTGAAACATTTTATTAAATGATAATCTGCCCGGATGGTCAGCTTCACATCTGTCATGACAAGCAGGGCCCAGTTCCACCATCTTTAACTAAAGGCTATGGGTCCAAAGTCCACATCAGGAGGTATATGGCATTAGACTTGGAACATTCTAAAATGTGGTTTAGTACAACAAAATACTATTTGTGATCTTGTTGGCTAAAATATACATTGTATCATAACGCTGAAATATCAGTGTCCATGGTTTGTGACCATCTCTCCATGCTGTCCTCTGTAAGGACAGCATGAAGAGGTGGACACAAACCACGGACACTGATATTGTCAGCATTATGATACACTTTATAAGTTACATCACAATCAACAGGTTCAAACACAAACCAACTTCTGACACATGCAGCTAACCTGTACAGAAGTTACCGCAAACCTAGCTTTACTCCATCACCTCCCTCACACCCCCCCCCCCACCCTCGTCCTTTTTTCAGCCGTCCTTTGTCTCTACATCTGCCACACCCACTACAGGTGGAAGTGAGCTGCAGTCATTTGCCTGATCGTTTACACTCTCGGACTGACTTTCCTCCAATTCCACCCTGTGTCTGACAGAATCAAGGAAATCTTCATCCAGACCTCCATCACTGTGCACCGTTTCATTGTCGATTTCTTCTCCATTGCCTAGAATTTTCAACAAAATTTGATGCATCTCATCCAGTTTTAGTGATCTGGCCGCCATCTTGCCCCACAAAAACCAAACAGAAACCTTCCAAAACAACTCAAATCAGCACATGAAAAAAAAAAAAAAAAAAAACCACTTCTGACATCAGTGGGACCTACTACCGGTATCCAGGAGTGAGTATGTCACTAATGACATACACAGGGTTTCCCTGGAATTCACACGACTATAAATGGTGAAGTACAGTATGAACATGACTATTTACTCCTAAGAAAATTAACAAAAACTGCGCGGTGATGTAAATAAATAAAATTTGTCTGTATTTTACCACTACGAGATGTCATCAAGCACGCACCCCAAGGGTATTGAGATTGGAGTACTCATTCACGAAAAAATGGACATTTTATGGAAAACATTTGACCTGCAAATCAGACCATAACATTAGTTTCACTTACTTGATATTTTGCATATAGCTAGGCTGAAAGAAGGCATTGAAATAGTTCATTAACCAGCTGTCGTACCTTTTCAACTTTTGAGGGAAAAGTATAGTGCGTGCATTTGAAATTTTCAAAAGTGCAATTTCATGAAGTGTATTATTTTTAGAACAGTTAAAAATCTTTGAATCTTTTTATGAAAAATGTGGTCTTCTCCTTAATATTTGAAAGATTTTTCTCATAAACAGTATTTACATAAGCTGTTTGTCCCAGCTTTCGGGTATGATTGGGTCAAATTGTCACCTAAAAGTTCTATGTGTGAAAATCAGCTAGAAAATTACAGAATGTATATAACTGGCACAAAGCACTGTGTGTTTATATCTGCACTTGGGGGGGGGGGGGGGGGGGGATGTAGACTTTGGGATGTAATTCTCATCTTGTTGCTGGATAGATTGGCACTAGGTAGATTTACACGTGAATGTATATAGTGACGTTGACTTCTTCAGTGACACTAGCAGCATGCCCACCACCACACACCCAGCACCCACCCATACTTCCTCTGAAATGTTCTTGAACTCTGTGATGAAACACACACATACACACAGTGTAACTTAGGTGGGTTATGAATTTAGCTGATAGTGTGCTGATAATGGTGTGCTGATTTGACTCTTTTAAAAATAGGCTGAACATCCCCACCCAGGAAGACGATACATTGGAACTTCTCGAAAAGCCTACCTGCCTGACACACCTGACGGGAGGAAAGTGCTGATGTTGCTGAAGGTGGCTTTTGACAGATGTTTGGTGTTCACTGTGGGGCAGTCCACCACTACTGGAAGAGACGACTGTGTCATTTGGAATGAAGTCCACCACAAGACAAGCATCAGCGGAGGATCTGTAAAGTTAGTGAACTCATTAAGCTCTGAAACAGCAGGATATAAATCAGTGATGATATTTCAAGGGTGGTGCAAGAATGGCTTGGTGCCTTGAGCACAAAGCTATTCTGGCACCATCGTTCAACTGTAATGTTTAATTACCTGCACTGTATTCTGTAATTTAGTCAATTCAAATTCAAATTCAAAAGAACTTTATTTATCCCTTAAGGGGCAATTAGTTTTGCCACCTCAGGTGCTGTTCACATTCACTCACTCGCTCATTCCACAAATTACAATAACAGAGCTACAAAATGGACAATGACTCGGGACGGGTGAAGTCTTCAGTGAACAAATCTCAGATTTGGGAATTCAGATGTTAATTAATGTCTAATAGTAGAAACAAGAATTACTTGTGAATCCATTCTTTTACATCCCCTTCACGTATAGTCAGCTTCCATAGGAAATACAGTACCTGTGAACCATGAATCTCAATAAAGGCTTTGTTATATATACGGTCATCCTCTATCATGTCTTTGTGGATTTTAAGAAAGCGTTTGACAGGGTGTGGCATGCAGCTCTCTGGTCCACCATAAAGCTATACAACGTCAATACCAACCTGATCAAAGTCATAGCAAACCTTTACAACAAGGCCACTAGCGCAGTCTGCTTCAACGGCAAAATAGGAAACTGGTTTAGGACTACAGTTGGAGTCGGACAAGGCTGCTTGCTCTCACCTACTCTTTTCAACATCTTTCTGGAAAAAATCATGACAGACACTCTGAAAGATCATGAAGGAACTGTCAGTATTGGAGGCAGAACAATCACGAACTTGCGCTTTGCGGACGACATTGATGGCCTTGCAGGAACAGAGAAGGAGCTAGCTGGACAGTACAGCCATTGCGTATGGGATGGAAATCAGTGCAGAGAAGACCAAACTGGTGACCAATAACGCCAGTGGCATTGGCACTGAAATCATGGTTGGAGGCCAAAAAATGGAAACAGTTAAGAAATTCAAATACTTAGGAGCCATTGTGACAGATGAGGGATCAAAACCAGAAATACTGTCCAGGATTGCGCAGACAACAACAGCACAAGATTGAAGACTATATGGAAGGACAGAAACATCACACTCTGCTCCAAGATCAGACTGATGCGCTCCTTAGTCATCTCAGTGTTCTTGTATGCCTGCGAGTCATGGACCCTCACAGCAGACCTCGAAAGGAGGATACAAGCCACTGAAATGAGATGTTTCGAAGTCTGCTTGGCATCTCATACAGAGATCACATCACAAACGAGGAAGTGGGAAGCAGAATCAGGCAAGCCATCGGGCCTTATGAAGACTTATTAGCCATTGTGAAAAAACGCAAACTGAAGTGGTATGGGCATGTCACGCGTTCAGCAGGGCTTGCCAAAACAGTCCTGCAAGGCACTGTGCAAGGAGGACGAAGGAGAAGGAGACAGAGGAAAAGATGGGAGGACAATATCTCAGAGTGGACAGGACTGAAGTTGGGTGATACGCTGAAAATGGCAGAGAACCGAGAGGAATGGAGGGAGCTGGTTGCCAAGTCATCAGTGGTGCCCCAACGGTCGGCAAGACTACGGGATATAGATAGATAGATAGATATGTACAGTCATTTTGTTGCATAGTCACTGTCACAAAGTTAATTACATTCACTGTAATAATAATAATAATAATATAAAGCACTAATTCTAATTTTAAAAAATATTTCTGTGATCTCATGCACACATCTGGCTGCTTTCTCCTCTTCTGTCTTTGGCAGAACAAATTGCTAATTGCTAAAAAATAATCGCTAAACAACTCTATAGTCACTTAGACATGCCATCGATCTTTTATGTGTACTGAGAATTCGTAACTTCAAGATCTTTGAAACTGTCTAGTCAGACTTTGTTCTCTTCTGTGTGCCTGTTGCTGCATCGATTTCTAAGTCTGACATGATTACAGAATGAATCTAAGTTTTCTCAGAATTATGCATTTTCACACATTCAGCCTCCTGTGACCTTTGACCAGTCAGAGGGATCAACCAAATTAATATGCATAGCAATTAAATTTAATTATCAGTAGTTACCTTTGTTCCAAATTTGATTGAAGAGTTTGCAAAAACACTGTCAAAAACAACAATTTACCCAAAATTGACATTTCTCATGCATTTGCTGACCTCTTGTGGCCCTTGACGTATAGAAAGGGTCGTCCAAATTAGTATGCATAAGATTGTCTTACAATCAGATACACATGTATATATATTTGTACCAAGTTTGAGTTTGAAGTTGAGAAGAAGTATTTTGTCTCAAAATCTGGCTATTTGTAACTATTTTTTGACCCCTCTGTGGCATTGAACTTGAGCTTCAGATCACGGAAACTGGTACGTTCAGAAGGATCTTTAGACCAAGTTTGAAAAATGTGGCTTTAGTGGTCTCCGAGAATTCAACGTTAAAAGTACGTACCACAGCCAACATTCTTGGCTTGACTTCGCGAACGAAGATTCTATAGGGCTTGCCCACGTCGTCTGCAGGCATTTTCGTGGCTGCGGAGGCCAATCCGGGACAGGCAGGTTCGACCGCAGTGGCTGCAGGGGAAGGTCTGGTCAGGGTTCTGAGTTACGACAGCTCTGTTTTTTCTTCTGAGCCGCTTGTCCTTAAGGTTAGCTCTGCGAGAGTCCTCAAAGGAGACGGCTGCCTTGTGAATGGTGGAGCGCCAGGTGTCACGGTCCGCGGCAAGCGAAGACCACTGGTGGTGGTCGATTTGGCAGGCACTAAGTGACTTCTTGAGACCGTCTTTGTATCTCTTCTTTGGTGCCCCTCTGTCTCGGTGTCCAGTGGCGAGCTCGCCGAACAGAGTGATCTTGGGTAGGCGATGATCCTCCATCCTGGAGACGTGCCCCGCCCAGCGAAGCTGTGTCCGCAGCAGCAAAGCCTCGATGCTCACAGTTTCCGCCTGTTCAAGGACCTCGACGTTGGTGACATAGTCACTCCAGTGAATGCCCAGGATGGTACGCAGGCAGCGCTGGTGAAAGCGTTCGAGGAGTCGTAGTTGGCTGCGGTAGAGGGCCCAGGACTCGGAACCGTACAGCAGGGTGGTGAGGACGACAGCTCTGTACACGCTGATCTTGGTGCCTTTTTTCAGCTGTTGATTGTGCCACACCCGCTTGAATAGTCGCCCGAAAGCACTGTTCGCTTTTGCCAGCCTGTTGTCCAGCTCCTTGTCCAGCTTGGCGTCTGACGTGATGATGCAGCCAAGGTAGGTAAACTGGTGTACAGACTTCAGTTCGGACTCGCCGATGGTGATGTGGGGAGGGCGATGCTCTTCCTTGGGTGCCGGCTGATGAAGGACCTCTGTCTTTTTCAGACTGACCTCAAGTCCAAAGAGCTGGGCGGCATCTGCGAAGCAGGACGTAATGCGCTGCAAGGCTCTCTCTGTGTGTGCAACGAGGGCAGCGTCATCAGCAAAGAGCAGCTCACGAATCAGTTGGTCTAGGGTTTTCGTGTGGGCCTGCAGTCGTCTGAGGTCCAGTACATAGACAATTGTGCTATGGCACGTGAGCCAAAATCTACGTTCATTTCACAGGTAGCTGATAAAAGTATGCACAGTCAACACTGACAACAAATTCAACTGGGCGTCAAGTAATCCACTTTAACCTTGACACTGGCAGTACTTGTGTTGAAACTTAATTATAATTTACACTTTGTGGGTCCATAATGACCTGTACCACTCACATACCAGAAGGAAGAAAGAAGTTTAAGGAAGGCAAAGCCTTCGTGTCTATTGTGTTTGACCAACTGGCATACATTCTCTGACTATCTGTGACTTTAATCATGATAGTACACCTTTGGTTTAGCCGCAGAGCAGGCGGTGCTACGCTCTCACGCTGATGGATAGGATTCAAATGACTCGTCAGGACTGCATGTGCACAGGTCTATATAGACCGACCGAAGGTTTAAGATCCCAACAGCATCAAAATCTCACTCAGGATGTGTGCAATTGGAGGCAGCATGTTAATCCACTAAAGTTTGAACTCTGTGCGTTGTTCTTCCCTACTTCTCAATTACTTTTCAGCAAGAGGTTTAGATCCTCATGAGCCCCCACAACTGCGGGGGCTCATGAGGATCTATACCTCTTGCAGGTGGGTGGTGTTTTACTCTTATCCGAGTGTCCTACGTCTCATTTAAGGGTAACCTCTAACACTGCAATACCAAAGTTTAACCCCCCTCCCCCCACCCTCAGCCCTATGCATGCAGTGTATAGTATCGGTCACTGAATGCTCAAGGGGGTAATATTCATATTAATTGTTGCAGTTATGGCTACCCTGACCCCACCTACCTGGCCAGAGTTGAGAAAGAGCTTGCTGCCAAGGGTGTGACCTCTGATGACCTGACAGAGAAACAAAAGGACTTCATACAGAATCCAAACAATTATCATAAGAGCTCTCAGTGTGATTTCTGTCACGAGTTTCACAATACACACGTCTGAGCAAAAAGCAGCTCAACACAGTTGTAACAACTGTTGTATTTTGCTTGTTCCTTCTGGTTTTGTGAATGTGTGTGTGTGTGTTTTTTTTGTAAAGAAATCACAGGTTTATAATCTTCTAGAACTGTTTGCAACTTTATTTTTGTTGTTGTTTAACTAATTCAGCCCTGATGCACTACAGCAGGAGATGGATCGACCATGATAGTTCAAGGGTAGTGCCAGATTGTCATGTTCAATCCCTCTCCTGCATCTGGTACAAATTTGGGAAATATGGCCATGGAGTTAAATTGTGGCGGTGTCATCTAAAGACTATGTATCAGTTGCAGGAGATGGATCGGCCATGATCATTCAAGGGTAGTGCCAGATGAGCTTGGCACCTTCGGGCGCCAAGCTCATCTGGCACTACCCTTGAATGATCATGGTTGATCCTTCTCCTGCCGAAGGGTGTTAGAGCTAAATGGTTAAACACAACTGCATCACAACTTTCACAAGTGATGGAAGTTCGGACATTGTTTCAGTTTCACGGAGAGTCGCTTTTTCAGTAATAAGTGTATGAGTTGTGGTTTGGTCTGATGGTCTTAGTTTGGTTTACAGAGCAGCTGACAGTGTTGGCATGAGCAAATCACGAGGGCAGAATGAAGGTCACAAAGTTGTCAAGTTCTTTCTTTGTGCTGTCATCGTTCTCCCTTGAATAAGTAACAGGATGAGTGCAGCTCTTTTTTTTTTTTCTTTCTCATATCAATGAAGCATTGTTTGTGTTTGACTAGGCTTCGTCTTTATGACGCACCTACATCCACTGTGCAAGCCGTCACTGATGTTTACAATACAGTAGTTGCATGAGCATGCATAATTGGGTTTAACCCATTTAGCCCCAATACCCTGTAGCAGGAGACGGATTGACCATGATAATTCAAGGGTAGTGCAAGATGAGCTTGGCGCCTTCAGGCGCCAAGCTCATCTGGCACTACCCTTGAATTATCGTGGTCAATCCATGACCTGCACCAGGTACATAGTCCTGAAGTAGCACCTCCCAAATTAGGGAAATGAGGTCTTGGGGTTAAATGGGTTAAACTCTGCATCCTCCATGAGGATGGAGGCAGGGGATCTAACTGTCTGTCCAGCGCTGAGTAATTCCTCTTGTTTGTGTACAGTCCTCAATGAGAGAATTGTGTACAGCAACCTGTAGTGATGTCACATGTTTGCATTTGGCTTTACTTGACATATAGTGTAAATAAATCATGTTTTGTCTTTCTAATTAATTAATCAACCACTGGAGAGTTCCGTGCTTAAACTATGAAGGAAAACCATGTGATCACGTTCTTGAATACCATTGGCCTGGCCGAGCATTTTGGGGGAGTAAAGGTAGAAGCTGCTAGGGTGTTCAGCAGTGCTTCTAGGCTCGACAGGCGCGAGTTGGAAATCGGCAGTGCTCCTGGGTCACACATCGTGTGATCGTTTGTTTACTTGAAATTGTCAGAGCAGTGAGCTGCGCGTGCATGAAATTCATCATGGGAGGGAAAATCAGCATCGGTCTGTTGACAGAAGAAATGGTGGGCATGTGTAGTGATGGGCCAGGTGAGGCTGGCAACATCTGACAAGGATGTATTTGTGTTTGACAGGATTGCTAGCTTTGTGTGAACATTTTAGTTTTATGGTTGTCCGATTTTTAAGTTTACCTCCCTTGTGCAAGCATGCACAAGGAGGTTAACTTAACCCTTTGCATCCTAATACGCTTTCATATCATCAGGTGAATCTGACCATGATAGTTGAAGGGTAGTGTTGTCCTGGCACCACCCTTAAACTATCATGGTCAGTCGGAACTGAAATGTAGCCTTCATAGGACGTCACTAATCTGAAAATCAGCCTCAGGATGTAATGGGTTAATGATTTATTGTGTAATTGTGTGTACTTGGTATGTTAATACGTAAGGTTGTGTTTGGGTCATTAGGTCATTAATAAGCTTTTAAATTTATACACAGCCAGATTTAAGTGTGTGATATATTCATGACCATTTCCATAGATATTCGCCAATTCTGTCTTTCAGTTTATATTGCGGCCCAAATATATCAGTCAGTATATATTTGTGGTGTACATGCTGTGTGCCGTAAAATATGTGATGTTTTGACTCTTTGCTACTAAGTAACTTGTCTGTATTATTTTTATTTTTTTAAATGTCTGTATTGTGTGCTCTGCAACAAAATGCAAGAGGCCTGAATCCTCATGAGCCACGCCAGATTCAGGGGCTCAGATGATCTTTGCCTGTTGCTGGTGACCTTTGCACCACGTGTTCCTCTGGTGAAAAGGGTTAGCAACAGTCAGTCTGAAATGGTTTAGAGGGGGCAGTTGCATGAGTGAGCCATGAGTTGATGATGCACATTATATTCTGTGTTCTTCCACGTTTAGTACAGTTGACCCAATCCATGGGTGACGGTGTGAAAATTGAAATTGAAAACGGTCCACGGACTAGTTGTGCTGCATGATCCGTGGCCAGCAGGAGACATAAATTCCCATGAGCCCCTGCATGCGCAGAATGTAAGCCTCTTGCGGATGGAACAGGCTGGCAGAAGGACTGTTCTGTCTAAACCAAAAGCTGAAATTCAGCTTTCTGTAGCTGAGTCAGTCTCCAGGACTGAAGACTGTCGCCCATGATAATATTATAGTTCTAAACATATTGCATGCCCTTTGTTCATGAAAGATTGTATGCCCTTTGTTTATGAAAGTGACAGATTAATTACAATGTGAGTGTACATGTCTGCAATTTTTAACAAAATAGCTTATGGCTGCAAGGTTCAAAATTACAGATCAGCACACATTAAAGTTTTCTTCTTTTTTGGGTGGATCTCCCCACCGGGGTCTGCCCTGGGGGACAAGTCTTCTGTCTTCCGTTGGTTCATTCACCTGTAGATTTCTTTAATCGTTAAATTCTCCCTACTGTCTGCGCTGCCTGTAGTCCTAACCTTGATATTGGATGTGTGTTGCTAAATGGTCTGCTGCACCTGAGAGATGATAATTTATGTGTTTGGGCTTAACCCTTTTAGCCACAAGGCCCCATTTCTCATATTTTGGAGGTGTTGCCTAATGACCATGTACCAGTTGCAGGGGATGGATTGACCATGATTATTCAAGGGTAGTGCCAGATTAGCTTGGTGCCTTCAGGCGCCAAGCTAATCTGGCACTACCCTTGAATTATCATGGTCGATCCATCTCCTGCTGCAGGGACTCGGGGCTAAATAGGTTAATGCAGTTTTTATATATAATTTCCATGTACATATTTTGTAATTGTAATGATTTTTTTTTTACTTTTGTTTGTAAACTAGGATACGATAAATTAGCATGATGGTGCCTAGTGTGTCTTAGTTTTATATAGTGTAGCGTATTAGACCAGCTGGCGACATACATTAATTTTTTGTTTTCACAAACAGCGCAGGCACGTCCTGAGAAATTAATTTTTCTCTAAAATGTATTTTTTTCGAAAAATACTTGCCGATGCCATTGCTTAAGTGGAACAACCTATAGCTAGCGTAAATTTAGCCCAAAAACTTACGATGTGTACCCTTAGAGCCAGGGGAGGCCACCAAGGGTACCGAGGTCTAGTACCCGGGTAGCCTCCCTTACCCCGCCGACAGGTGAGCGCCAGCTCACTACCAATCCAACCAGTTCTTTCATTTGACTGAGGAGCGGCTAGCGGGGCAGGTGGGAGGGTCATCCGAGTAATGGCATCGGTAAGTATTTTTCGAAAAAATACATTTTAGAGAAAAATTAATTTGTTTCTTCAAAAACATTACCGATGCCATTTAAGTGGAGAATGGCGAAGAGGAGGAGGGTGCCGCGTAACCCAGTGGCCAACCGAGCTAGCAAGACCCGTCCTCCTCGGCGCGCGCTCCCGAAAATTTTAGCTAAAGGTTTACCTACGGCACCGAGGGTGCCGGGAGGGAGTGTCGCGCCGCCGTAATGTCCCCCACCAGGCGGCCAGGTTGTCACGCTGGCCAGCCAGGTTACGTAGGTAGAACCGGGTGAAGGTAGACTCGGTCCGCCAGCCAACGGCCGCCACGATGTCTCGCACAGCGCAGTTGCGGTCGAAGGCGAGGCTTGCAGCCATGGCTCTGACCTCGTGGGCCCGGATGTGTAGTCGCTTGGCAGCGTCCGGGCAGAGGTCCTGGTAGGCGGAACGTATCACCCATCTTAGCCAGGAGGAGATCGTCTGGGCTGAGATATCTTGTCTCCCTGGGGACAGAGGAAGAAAAAGGCGGGTGCGTCCCCGGCGGAGCGGCTTGGTACGGCGCAGGTACACTCGTAAGGCTCTCACCGGGTCCTGTTGTCTGACTTCTTTGCTCGGGTCGACCGGCTTCAGCGGTCGAATGGTGATCACCTGGGGGGCTGTCAACGGAGACTGGTTCTTGGCCAAGAAGGCCGGGTCCGTCAGCAGCTGCACGGATCCATCCGACCTGAATTGCAGGCAGGCGGGGAGCACGGAGAGCGCGTGCAGCTCACTCACTCTGGAGGCTGTGGCTAAGGCGAGAAGAAAGCAGGTCTTCCGCGTGAGGTCGGCCAGGCTTGCCAGGGGAAGCGGCTCGAAACGCTCAGTGTTCAGCCAGGTGAGTACCCAGGGAAGGTCCCAACGTGGGATCAGGGAGCGGAGGGCTGGCCGCTGAATGCCGAAGTGGTCCATGAGGTCAGCGAGGTCTTTACACTTGCCCGGGTCCGCTCGGCCGAGGTGCCGGTAAGTGTCGGCGATCATGGCAAGGTAGCCCCTGATGGTGATCGGCGCCAAGTGCTGATCGGCGAAGAGCCAGAGGAAGAACTCAGCCAATTGGGGGGAAGTCAGAGCAGTAGGGGAGAGATGATGGAGGGCGCACCAGGCTCCTAGCACTCTCCACTTTCCCTCGTAGACTCGGAGGGTCGAGGGTCTGCGGGCTGAAGCGATAGCTGCCACTGTCTCACGCGAGAAACCTCTAGCGGCGAGGGCTTGCCGCACAATCTCCAAGCGTGAAGTAGCAGTCGTTCGGGGCACGGATGGAAGAGCGGCTGCCGTGGCTGCTTGAGCATCGTGCGAGGGGTGGGAAGCCGCAGAGGGGGTCCCGTGGCGAGGGTCAGGAGGTCGGTGGTCCAAGACTTGGTCCAACAGAACGGCGCCACTAGCAAGAGGATCGTGTTGCATCCTTTCAGCTTGAGCAGGACCTTGGGTACTAGGACTGAGGGGGGGTAAGCATAGGCGCAAAGACCGTCCCAGGGGATGGAGAGCGCATCGACCGCCCAGGCTAAAGGATCCGGTACAGGCGAGACAAACAGGGGGAGCTGGTTGTTCCACCTTGTCGCGAAGAGGTCGATAAGGGGGGTCTCCCACTGCGAGCAGATCATCCGGAAAATGTCCGGGCGAAGCGTCCACTCGGTGTGGAGAAGCTGACCGCTCCTGGAGAGGGAGTCCGCGAGGACGTTCAGGTGTCCGGGAATGTGTCTCGCTCGGAGGGAAATGCCGCGATCCTCGCACCAGCGGAGAAGTCGGTAGAGAATGATGCAGAGGGACGGGGAGCAGGTCCCGCCCTGCTTCTGAATGTAGGCCACCACAGTGGAGTTGTCGGAAAGGACGAGGAGCTCCTGATGTCCGACCGTCGTTTCCCACGCGAGGAGGGCTTGCCACACCGCCTGAAGCTCCAGCCAGTTGATGTGCTTGACCGCGAATTCCTGTGGCCAGGGGCCGGAGGCCGTGGCAAACGTCGGCAGAAGGTGAGCGCCCCAGCCGGAACGGCTGGCGTCTACGCACAGGGACAACTGCGGGGGTGGGGAAAGGAGCGGGACTCCGGTCGCGAGCCAGACAGGGTCTGCCCAGCGGCGAAGGTGTGGAAGGAGCATGGGAAGCACCGGAACGGGGGCCTCGATGTCGGAGGTCGCAGGATGCCAGTGAAGAAGCAGGTGAAGTTGGAGCGGGCGCGAGTAGAGGCGGCCAAGGGGGAGGAGATCCGCAGCCGCGCTCATCAGGCCTAAGAGTTGCAACCAAACTCTGGCGGAGACCGTCTCCTCCTGGGAAACTGCAAGGGCCAGGTCGGCCAGCTTCTGGATCCGTGGTTCCGGGAGTCGTACCAGATTGAGGTCCGTGAGGAACTCCATGCCGAGGTGGACAAACCGGCGGGACGGGACGAGATCCGACTTGCCTAGGTTGACGATGAAGCCGAGGCTGTCGAGGAGGGCCCGCAGGGCATCTCGATCCGTCTCCAGGGCGGAAGCCGACTGGTTGCGTAGGAGCAGATCGTCGAGATAGTTCGAAGAAGGACTCGCTGAAGTCTGCCTGGCCTTGGCGACGACGCCATCCATGGGCTGAGGTTGAGACCGAAGGGCAGGGCGCGGAACTGATAAACGACGCCGTCAAAGGCGAAGCGAAGAAAGCGTCTGGACACCGGGTGTACTGGAACATGCAGGTAAGCGTCCGCGAGATCCAGGCTTACGGCGAAGTCCGTGGGCCGAACCGCGGCGCGCAGAGCTCTGGCAGTTTCCATGCGGAAGCGCGGAGCCGTGATGAACGCGTTCAGCGCCGAGAGGTCGATGATGGGACACCACCTGTTGCCGGGTTTGGGGACGAGGAAGAGGCGACTGTAAAAACCGGGAGAGTCGTGACGCTCCACCACCTCCGTGGCGTTCTTTCGCAGCAGAGTGGAGATCTCCTCGCGAAGCGCCGCAGCCTTGGAGACATCCGAAGGAGCGGCCGTCCAGAGGGGGGAGCGGCGCAGAGGCGGGGGGGGGGGGGGGGTCCGAAAGGAGAGCATGAGGCCCTCGGAGACGGTGGAGAAGATCCACGGGTCGTCGGGAAACAGCGACCGCCAGACGTCGCTGTACAGGGCCAGCCTCCCGCCGACTGGAGACCCGGAAGCGGTCGGCGGGGGGGGGGGGGGGGGGGGGGGCAGGAGGGAGATAGTCACCGGACCCGACCCCGCGCTGGGCGGCGGGCGGGCTTGGGCCAGGCCGGGGCGGAGGCTGGGTCGGGGGGGGGGGGCAGCGCGGCGGGCAGCGGGGCGACGAAGGGGGAGGCGGCGACGTTGCGGGCGCTGGGCCTGGGCGGGTCTGGAGGACCGCAGGGCGCGACCCAAAGCCTTGCGGGCTGCTTGAAAGCGGGCGGAGGAGGCGCGGGAAGGCCAAAGGTCCTTATTAGCATCCTTCACCGACTTCCATGTAGGGCCGAAGAGAAGGGGATCCCCGAGCGGAGCTTGACGCAGCTGTCTCCGCAGGTCCTGTGGAATGTCGGGGCAGACGGAAAGCACAGCATCTCGGCGGAGCAAATCGCAGTTCGCGGCAGCGGCCATGGAGTTGACTGACGCGTGATACGCAGCCCGGTTAGCGGCCGTAGCCAAGGCGAGGAGGTCCCCTACGAGCGGCGAAGCCGAGAGGTGTCCATGCCGTTCCAACAATCTGACAATCGCTTGCGTGGTCAGGTCGAGGAAACCCGCGCAGGAGAGGGCGTTGCGTATGAGAATCGCCGTCCGTTCCAGTCCGGGAGAGATGCAACGGCGAGACGCACGCAGTCCACCAGCTTGCAGTTGGGCGGCCGGATCCACCGCGGGCAAGGAAGCAGCGAAGGCCTGAGAATGTCCGGCATACCAGGAGTGCTGAAAGGCGATATCCAAGTCAGCCGGCCAGCGAGCGTCGGTGAAGAAGAAGGGAGCATCCGAGCATGAGCCCTGAAGAAGGAGCGCGGAGAAGGCGTCACGAAGGCCAAGAAATCCCGGTGGCTGAGGGAGGGACTTAAACTTCTTGGAGGGGCGATCCGCATCCACAAACGCCGAGATCTTCCTCTTGGGAGGTGGCGACGGGGGACAGGCGTCCGGAGGAAGACACGAGGCAACGTCCAGCGAAGCAAGAGTCTCCGTCCTGGTCGTCCCTAGAGAAGGCGACAAGGGAGCTGAAGGTGAGCGCGGAAGCGAGGAAGCCGAGCGGTCCAAGAAGGAGCCAGAGTCCTCCAGGGCGATGCTGATAACATCAACGGGCGAAGCAGGAGGTCGCCGCACAAGGGGGCGAGGAGCCGAGCGCCGCCACGAGGAGGAGCGCGAGCGAGGAGAGCGGCTGCGATGGCGCGAACGGGAGCGGTGAGACCGACGAGTGGAACGTCCGTGCGAAGCGGAGCGACGGCGATGCCGACGACAGGAAGGGGAGCGGGGCCGGCGGGAGGAGGGAAGCTGGGGAGGGAAGGGGGGAGAGGACGGCCGGCGGCGAGGAGACGGCCGGACGAACGAAGAAAACTCCCGACGGGTAGAGCGCCGCACGGACGAAGGCACCTCCCCAGGGTGAGGAGAAGGACGACGAGAGTGGCGAGAAGTCCGGGAACCCGAAGCCACAGAAGAAGAGGGGCGCGACGAACGCTCCAGGCGGAAGGCCGAGAAGCAGACGAAGGGCTCCGGGTCCGAGGCCGAGAAGAGGCAGTCCGAGACGGAGGGCGCGGAAGAGGGCTGCAACGCGACCGGTCCTTCCTAGGGGCGGACTCCCGACGATCGAGGGCATGGGGACGAACCTCCGAGGTCGAAGGACGCAGCAGAGGGTCCAGCGACGGAGGAGCACGGTGTCCAACAACGTCGGTGGTCGTGTGAGGCTTGGGGTCCGCAAGGCGGGGCGAGCTAGCTCGCTGCGGACCTAGCTCGAGCGAGCTGGCGCGCAAGGGGGGAGAAAGGCATCCCCCAACGACGAGTGTTGGGGCTTGTTTGTTTTCCGCAGAGCGGGGCGAGCGGACTCGCTGCGGACCAGACTCCAGAGAGTGGGTGCGCAAGGGAGGAGCCTATGACTGCCGTCCCCCAACGGCGACGTAGGTGCGTGTCGGGTCTTTCTTGGCCGGAGCATGCTTGCGGGTGCTGGAGGGCGGCGGTCTAGTGTTGTCACGCCGATAAAAACTCCACAGCTGGGCCCACTGTTCCTCCACCCAGAGAGCGCAGACATCACAGGTGCGGCTCGAGGAACAACCAGAGCAGAGGAGGCAAACTGCATGCTCGTCCGACGGCCACTGGAAGTCGCCACATCTGGTGCAGGTGACGTGAGCACTGCAACATAAAGAGACACTACAAGGCGACTGGTCGAAGCGGCATTTCCACGAAACGAACGCGCACCGACACTTCCTACTACGTCCTCGCGCCGTCCCAAGTCCCTTTGTTTTTTTTTTTGTTGTTGTTTTTTCTAACTTGGGTCATCAAGCAAGAAGGCAAACCGCCGACGCACGTCGCCAAGGGCGCGGGCGCTAGCAAAAAAAAATCAAGACCTTACCTGGCCATGTCGCAGGGCAGGGAAGGAAAACACCTGAGGTGGAAGGAGAAGAAGCAGCGGCGCCCAGACACGGGGAGCCAGCCGAACAGGGACGGAAGTCCTGCAACGGGAACCGGCAGGCCGACGGCGAACACGACCGACGAGGCGGCAGAAGAACAGCCGAGAAGCGAGGCGAAGTCCGAGAGGCCACACACAACCGCAACAGTTCAACCGGTCTAGGGCAGAGCCCCCCAGCGGCGCGAAGCCGGCACGACGCCTGAGCTGGCACTCTCGTGCACACAAGAACCGTCACTGCTAAGACAAGGCGCAGACTAACGTAGTCGAACTCTATCCTCTTCCAACGAAGGCTACACAGCAGAAGTCCGAAGATACACAGGCGAGGTAGCAAGCGCTAACCAAGCCTACCATACACAGCCAAGAAGGGCTAAGCAGACACGTCTGCACGCTTTAAGCTAAAGGAAAGACCTGGTTGGATTGGTAGTGAGCTGGCGCTCACCTGTCGGCGGGGTAAGGGAGGCTACCCGGGTACTATACCTCGGTACCCTTGGTGGCCTCCCCTGGCTCTAAGGGTACACATCGTAAGTTTTTGGGCTAAAATTACGCTAGCTATAGGTTGTTCCACTTAAGTAATGGCATCGGTAATGTTTTTGAAGAAACAAAGTCCTGTTGCTGTTGGGACGTTAAGCAATGTACAAGCAAACAACCTGATCAGTGAGGATCATTCATGAGGCTTGCCAATAATTGTCTTAATAAATTAAATACAAGCACTCACATGCAAATTAATGTACATTCAGGAATTCCCACTGTGCAAAGGCCATCAGGCTGACGTCGGCCGCCTTTGACCCGATGGCCTTTGACGCGTTGGGAATAAATATTGTAGCTTGTGAAGCAGGATCACTATTGGCCAGTAGCCACCCAATAGACTGGTTTGACAACTGTGATAAGATGCCACTGGTAAATAGTAAAAGAAAGATTGCCTGAGGCACGAAGCTATTCTGGCACCACCCTTAAGGTATCATAGTCCAATTAATTTCAAGCAGCAGTTTATCAAAATGAAAAGGGTTAACAACTGTGTACCAGGTCCAGGAGATGGATCGAGTTGACCATGATGATTCATGGGTAGTACCGGATTACTGGCTTGGCGCCTTCAGGCTACCCTTGAATCATCATGGTCGATCCATCTCCTGTTGTAGTTAGTTGGGGCAAAGTGAGTTAACAGTACCACGGTTAAAGGACATCTGCCACATTAACTTGTTCGATCCAGTGAAATGGTCCCTTTAGTCCTTACTGGAAAGAGGCACACATTACTGTATCTTCTTACTATAAAGAGGCACAGCATACTGTTGGACCTGATTCAGGTTTAGCAGTAACTCCTGTTGTGGCTGTCAAAATGCACATTCTGCTGTTTGCTTGCACCTGTCTCCGCCTTTGTAATGAATTTGTCTTTCGCGCTATTGCGTGGCTTCCTTCGTACATGTACATTTTGCAAACTGCGTCTGGCTGCTTATAGCTGCATTAAACATAGTCTGCCTGGAGTTTGACATTGATTAATCCATTTAGCCCTGACGCCCGACAGCAGGCAATGGATCAACTGTGATAATTCAAGGGTAGTGCCGGATCAGTGCTGGATCATACGTTCTAAAACAATCGTCAAACACATAAAGAAATTAAACAGTTGAACGAGTGACAGATATTTTTTGGAATGAGTCAATCTTGTTACGTTCATGTTCCTTTTGGATTCCTCAGTGCGACTTCATCGTGTGTGTGAGCAAATGCAGTTTAGTCCATTGTTTTACGCCGATAGGCATTTTTTGTTGAATAAAAATAATGCAATTTTATGACTAATAGTTTTCAGGCTAATTGAATCAAGATAACAATTTAACATTGGTTTATACTTTTCAGGCTGATTGAATTAATGTAACAATGTGACATTGGCATATAATTTTCAGACTAAGTGAATTAATGTAACAAGTTTGACATGATTTTCATTACATTAAATTACTATTGGCGTGGTCAGTGTTACAACATTGACATGTAATTACTTGCTATATGATTTCACTGGCAGATTAACTACCGCATTGTGCAAAGGCCATTGGGCTGACATTGGCCCGCACACAGCTTAGTGCAGGCCAACAGCTGCTTACGTCGGCCCGATGGCCTTTTATGCATCGAGACTGTTTGTTACATTTGCTGCAGTAGAAAGACAAGTATTCAGTGTACGTACAGAGAAACAAGTTGGGAAACTGAAGCAGACAACAGCTAGTGACCCTTGTGCGCGCGTGCATGCAGCCTGCATCCTGTTTCCAGTGCAAAGGCGCAGAACAAAGCCTAAGAGAAAAGCTAGTTTCCGATTGGTGCATTTTAATTAAACTCTGGAGAAAAACTGAAAATACATGCAGACTGAGGCAACATTGTTTATTTTTCTTTCAAACTGATCAGTTGTGTTTTTTAAAAAAAAACTTTTACTGATACATTCTAAACGTTTTAACACTTACATGTATTTTGTACTGGTAGATCAAAAGGCCACCATCAGGGTTTATTGAAGTCAGTGCGGTCTGTGCCAGTTTCTCTGTCTAGTTTAATTCATAATTGTGATAGCAGCTAGTACTTTTAATACTGCGAGTTTATTACTAGTGTAAATACTGCCGTTTTTATGGGAAATTTTTTAGTAGGTCCATTTTTTAGAAAAAAAATGTCATTTTCTTTGTTATACAAATAGAGATACAGTCTTTTGCCATGTAATGACAGAATACAGGTTAGCATTACGGAGAAGCACAATATAATGTGCAGTCAGCTCTATGCACAGGGGTGGATCGGGGGAGTGTTCCAGGGGTTTGCCTCCCCCCCACCCCCCCACCCCCAAAAGTAGATGCTGTCATTAACTCATTTACATTTAATAGTGACTTTCACAACTGAAAGATGTCTTAAAGTCTGTACCAGTTGTGGGAGATGGAGCAGCCATGGTACTTCAAAGGTAGGCCAAGAAGAGCTTGGCACCTTTGTAGGCACCGAGCTAATCTGGCACTACCCTTCATACTTTCATGCCGGTAGATGATCATCTGCAGGTGTGTCATGCATTTCAATGGTAAATATAATAACTCATTCAGCCTGGCGCACATATTTCCCAAATTTTGGAGGCGTCATCTAATGACTATGCACCTGACATAGGCGCCAAATTAATCTGGCACTAGCCTTGAATTATCATGGTCGACCCATCTCCTGCTTTAGTGCGTCAGGGCTGAATGGGTTAACTTTTTGGCTGCCAGTGGCATTTTTTCTCGTGAAGATTCCTGCAGGGATCATCGCGACAAAAACTGCTACTGACATCCAAAGAGTTCAGAATTTTGTAAGTACATTCAGAAACACAGTAGGGCACAAACAAATAAGGAATCCAGAGTGAACGGCTTTCAGGTGTAGTTTTATAGATAGATGTAGTCTGAACTGTATTTCACTACCATGATTTCATCGTGATCAGGGTTTGTTTTGTCAATGATGTGTGGTTTTTGCATTGGATATATTGATTATAATGTGCTTCGTGTATATTTTTTAAAAAGAACTTTTCTTGCTTTTCATATACTGCAGTATATTCGGGAGCGTGTGCTTGCTAAAGATAAATGTTGGTCCATTCACCAGGGTGTCATAAAGCTAGTCTCGGAAATAGACTGCCGTACGAGTTCCACGCTGTACTAAGACTTTGAAGGAAGACCACATGATCGCGGTCTTGAATACCATTGGCCGGGCCAAAGAGTATAGAGGCTACACTAAGTGTAGCCTCTATGCTCTTTGGCTTGGCCGAGTATTTTTGTTCACAAGTAAAGGTTGAGGCTGTTAGCATGGCGTGGTGTGGGTTTTCAGTAGTGCTTCTAGGCACAGTAGGCACAATTTGGAGATTGATGATGCTCCTAGGTCACGCATCATGCAGTCATTTGTTTACTGGAAAATTTTGGAGTAGGACGCTGCACATGCACGAAATAAATCACGACACGGGAACTCTACAGAAGTCTGTTAGTGGAGGCTATCATGATGAGAAATAGACACCCGTACAAATAAGAAAAAAACCAAAAACAGTATAGGAAGTGTCTAGTTCGGCTGATATTACACCAGGCCAGACCTTGCGCGGCTTTGTCACATTGTTTAAAAAGTGACATTTGTGGTGTTGGCCCATTTAACCCCAAGGTTGCATTTCCCAAAGTTTACAAGTGTCACTTAACAACTACATACAGTGTAGTGGTCCCAAGAGATGGATCGACTGGTGGCTGAGGCTGGGTGCATAAGGAACCCATTTAGCTCTGACGCACCACAGTAGAGGTATAGGCCATGATAATTCGAGGGTAGTGCCAGATTAGCTTGGCGCCAAGCTAGTCTGGCACTACCCTTGAATTATCATAGTCGAACCATCTCTTGCACTTAGTACTGTAATCGTTACGTGGTGTACGCCTCACAGATTTGAGGAATGCAGCCATGGTGTTGAATGCGTGAAGAATGCTGGTTGCCCTCCTAAATTTAGAAAGCTGGTTTGCTTTGCTCTCGGCATAAACACAGGTGATGGTGGGGTACCCTGACACGTTTTCAGTGTGGCTTCTGTTGGGCCCGTGCCGAGATACAGAGCTATCGCAGATATCCAGAAAATGCACCTGTGTTGTGATGTACATGTATTGGGAAAAATAATGCAGACGAGTAAGGTTAAGATGTTGTATATTTTCTGACGCGTGTTGAGTTTCTGGTGTTACGGGTTGTTTATGATTCAATAAAGGTTGGACCAGCATTTTTGTTCACTTTTGTTTTGGTGCCAATATTCAGTATCTCTGCCCCCCCCCCCCTCCCCCCACCGATCATGTACAGACCAGATTGCCACTCTCCGCATCAGTCGTGGAGCAGTCTCTGGAGTGGAGCTCCCCGCTGCCGTACGTCAACTTTGTGGATTACGAGAAACATTTGACAGCGTGGACCGAGAGACTTTGTGGAAACTCCTACGACACTACGGTGTACCCACAAAACTCGTCTGCCTGATCAAGAGCAGCTACGATGGCATGACATGTCGCGTGATCCATAAAGGGCAGTTCACCAGGGAGCTCCAGGTCAGAACCGGCGTCAGGCAGGGGTGTTTGCTGTCTCCGTTCCTCTTCCTACTGGCCATAGACTGGGTCATGAAGAGGACCACGGAGGAGAGAAAAAGCGGAATACAGTGGACCCTGTCGACACAGCTTGACGACCTCGATTTTGCAGATGACTTGGCTTTACTGTCCCACACTCATCAACAAATGCAGGACAAGACCACGAGGCTTCCTGACATCTCGTCCCAAGTGGGCCTCACCATCCACAAACAGAAAACAAAGACAATGAGGCTGAACGCAACCAGGGAAGAACCATGCTTGCTGGCACCCCGTTGGAGGAGGTGGAGTCCTTCACCTATCTCGGGAGCATCATCGACAGAAAAGGTGGCACTGATGCAGATGTCAGAGCACGAATCGGTAAAGCCAGAGCAGCCTTTCTCCAGCTGAAAAAAGTGTGGAGTTCCAGAGAGCTGTCACAACACACCAAAGTCCGGATTTTCAACTCAAACGTAAAAGCAGTTCTCCTATATGGAGCAGAGACTTGGAGGTTGACAAAAACCACAGTCAACAGAGTACAGATCTTCATAAACAGTTGCCTTAGAAGAATCTTGAAAATCCACTGGCCAGAGAAGATCAGCAACGTCAGACTCTGGGAGAGAACAGAGCAGATAACAGCAGAGAATGAAATTGGGGAAGAAGATGGGGATGGATTGGTCACAGTCTGAGAAAGCCAGTTTCCAGTATCACTAGGCAGGCATTGTCATGGAACCCCCAGGGAAAGAGGAAAAGAGGCAGGCCGAGAAACACCTGGCGTCGAGACCTCCAAGCAGACATCAAGAGACTGGGAACCACCTGGAGTAAAATCGAAGGAGAAGCACAGGACAGGAGTCGCTGGAGGTCTCTCGTCGACGGCCTATACCCTGGGAGGGGTGACAGGCGTAAGTAATGCCCCCATTCCTGTACACTGTTGTCGCAATTCATTCATGAAACCAGAGGTTTAAATAAGCATCGTCTTCCATCCGAGACTGACAAATCCTCATAAGTATATGCACTAAAATGTGAGCAACACTTGACGTCCGCGGGGCAGGGGGAGGAGGGGGAGATGGGCGGCAGTGGATGAGGGCGCCCCCTGGCAATTGGCAGATGTTCACCAAGTCCCCAGCAGCAACAGGGTTAAGCTGTATTGGTTCTTAGTGTGAACGTAGACTTAACTCATTCAAGGCGCCCGCATCAATAGCTGCGGAAGTGTCGTGTAGCGTTGCCGCTGGCCTCTGGCAACGCTATACGACACTTCCGCAGCTATTGATGCAGGGCGCCCTATTGTGCCACCACCCTTGAACTATCACGGTCGATCTGTCTCCTGAATCGTAATGCAGTCCTCAGAGGATAACTCCAGAATGTGGGTATTTCGTACCTCGGGCACAATGAGTTAAGATGTGCATAACTTTATAAGTAGTGTGCCTCTTGCAGTAAGGAGCGGTTCAGTTCTGTTTTCCTTCAACACTGAGGCTTACATGTGGCACAGAGTCTCATAGGCTATAATATAATTCATGTCTTCCTGATGCTGCAGGGGTCCATGATAATCTGTGAGGGCAGGTTTTGAGGTGAAAACGTCAGTCAGATTTTTGTGTTTATTAATTGGATGATCATGAACAGTTTGAGGAGTTTTGAAAGTGACTGAGACTTTGTGACACACAGGCAGCACCAGCCCTGATAAAGAGGCGGAATGCCAAAGTGGCGGGGGAGGGCGGGATCCGATACAGGCAATGGGGGCGGGAACTGATCCAGAGGCAGCGGCCGGGTGGGCAGTGGGGTGAGAACAAGGAGGGGCAAATCTAAGGGGCGCGAGAGCGGGGGTAAGAAACATTTCCGCACCATCGAAACGTGGTAACTAGGTGTGTGTGTTTGTGGACTTCCGGTTGCTATCCGATGTCGTATAGACGCTACATTCTCGTCATCCGCCCAAATCGCTAAAAATCACCATCTAAAGTGTGACATCGGCTACTGATACAAAATAGTGTGGTCGGTGCAAGTGTTGAGTGTTTGGTGCCTTGTGTATCATCCATCGTGACACCATCTGCCAGTGCCATCTGTTAATTGGACAAGAAAGATAAACGCCGGCAGCAGCAGTACGGCGCTATGGCGGCGGAACACGTGCCACCGGTGTTTATCAAGGCGCAGCTGCTGCCGGCTGCGGACGATAAAGACTACACAGTTTTGGAACTCTGCTCGGCAGCAGAAAAATGTACAGGCTTCAACAACGTAGAAGGAAGCCAAAGACTGGGAAATTTGTGGAGGATATACCCCAAAAACACGGACGCACGAGTGGCCCTCCTAACGGCCAAGGGCATAGTGTTGAGGGGTCGGCTTGTGACCCCATGTGACAAAAACCCCTCGTGATGGACGCGCAAGGAGAGCGAGGAATCCCAGCCACACGTCTCACCATTATAAATATTCCTCTTTCTCGTTTCTCGAACGAGGAAATACTTCAATATCTCGAAAAACTGCCCGTGAAAACTCGGTCAAGACTCATGGATGAGAGGACCCGAGATGAAAATGGTATAGATGTACCTACAACCCCTCTCCCCAGATCACTAAAAATTGGGAATTGTACCGCTACAATATTCCACAAAGAACAGAAAACGGTTATCTGTTCTAAATGCCTGTCTGCAGGCCACCACCAGGGGCCGCTTGCATAGCGATGAAGTAAGTCCTTACTTTCGAAGTTATGGGCTACTCAAGAAGTAAACGCCTCGTTTCCGCTTGCATGGGTCGGAAGTAACGCTTACTTCGGAGGTTAACGAGGAAGTAACTTGGGCGTACATGCAAAGTTGCAGAAGCATGAAGCATTGAGTACGCTCGCAGGAGCTAAGCTGAGCAGTATGAAACTTATAATCAGTAAAGCATTAAATGATAATAAAATTGACGATCATGAATTTAAGAGAGTGCAGGATGATTTGGCCAATTACAAACAACAAAAGTCTGACATTCAGAATAAGATGCGTAGTCGACCTGTGGATGTTGAGAACTGAAGAAATCTTTTTTAGAACAAGGAAAACAGCTCGGAGTAGAAGAAACAATGAAAAGAGTTCTATCTATCTATCTATCTATATCCCGTAGTCTTGCCGACCATTGGGGCACCACTGATGACTTGGCAACCAGCTCCCTCCATTCCTCTCTGTTCTCTGCTATTCTTAGCGTATCACCCAGCCTCATTCCTGTCCACTCTGAGGTAATGTCCTCCCATCTTTTCCTCTGTCTTCCTCTCCTTCGTCATCCTTGCACAGTGCCTTGCAGGATTGTTTTGGCAAGCTCTGCTGAATGCGTGACATGCCCATACCACTTCAGTTTGCGTTTTTTCACAATGGCTAATAGGTCTTCATAGGGCCCGATGGCTTGCCTGATTATGCTTCCCACTTCCTCGTTTGTGATGTGATCTCTGTATGAAATGCCAAGCAGCCTTCGAAAACATCACATTTCAGTGGCTTGTATCCTCCTTTCAAGGTCTGATGTGAGGGTCCATGACTCACAGGCATACAAGAACTCTGAGATGACTAAGGAGCGCATCAGTCTGATCTTGGAGCAGAGCGTTATGTTTCTGTCCTTCCATATGGTCTTTAATCTTGTCAGTGCTGTTGTTGTCTGCGCAATCCTGGACAGTATTTCTGGTTTTGATCCCTCGTCTGTCACAATGGCTCCTAAGTATTTGAATTTATTTACTGTTTATAGTTTTTGGCTTCCAATCATGATGTCAGTGTCAATGCCACTGGTGTTATATGTCATCAGTTTGGTCTTCTCTGCACTGATTTCCATCCCATACGCAATGGCTGTACTGTCCAGCTTTTCCACCAGCTGAGCTAGCTCCTTCTCTGTTCCTGCAAGGCAATCAATGTCATCTGCAAAGCGCAAGTTTGCGATTGTTCTGCCTGAAAAGAGTTCAAGGACTTTTAAACAAGTAATGATCAGTTTTGGTAATCGTGGATTAATTCTGAAATACTCTTCACAAAGAGATGTCATGTCTTTTACTCCTGCCCATTTGATGCCATCCGCCCCACCACCAGAGTATTATTGAGAGAAAAAAAGTTTTTTATTGTCCTTGTAACTTGGGAAATCTGTCCGAGTAAGTTGTTGACTTGGGTCAAGAACTTACAAGTTCTTATGTTTAGGTTCTTATAGGTTCTGATTTTAAGACACTTACAAGAACTTATGGCAACTAATTAATAATAACTTGAAAAGTTACCTGTAAATTTAGTTGACAGTTGTAGGTGACTTTGGAATTTGTTATCAAATATCTGTAGGTGACTTTGGAAATTTGTTATCAAGTGCATGTAGGTACTTGATATAATGTTTTTTTGTTTGTTTGTTTGTTTGTTTGTAGTTGTGCGTGGTTATTATTAACATAGCCTTGTTTTTACTGTATTGACTCAGAGATGGACTTGTAATGACTTTTTTTCTTAATCTCTCACACACATCATACACATGTAGCAGAGCGCCATAAGCCTTCTGTCCCCATGTAGTTATTTTTAGTCCACGTCTGAGGTTCCCCGTTCAGCCGCTAGCCGTGACGGCACCACTTGCATGGCGCAGCGAGTCTTCTGTTTAGTGATGGTTTTGAAACTTGTGTTTTCTGTTTATTTTTGAAGCTTCATAGCTTCCGTCCTATTAAACGTAATAAGCTGTTTCGATAGTCATTAGATTCAGCACAGTTCCTGCTTTTAGAATATCTATTTGGTTTTGTACGATGTGTAACTCCGGTCTTGGTTAAATTTACGTTTTTCATGCTTTTTCGCGTTTCACTTCGCTTGTGTGACAGTCATTAAAAAAATCATATTAAATTCAGCTTAGTGTTAAGCTTTTCCTAATTTAGTTCACTGAAAAGCCCTTTAAAATCCCTTTTGGAAATGCTAAGACTTATTAGTATTGAATGTATAGTTCGTTAGTTATTAAAGTTTATTCAGGTACGAACTAGCACAGTTTTTGCTAGTTTCTTTGTCTAGCCGAGTCGTTTCGCCTACGCGAGGGAGTTGCTCTCTCCGCAGCCCGCGCTATGCCTATTTAAAGCCGAGCATCCGGCCGACTTTTAGCGATGTCGTTGAAGTGATAACTCATCACCAATGAGTCTCAGTTGTCTAAGGAACATGAATACAAAGTGGCGTCAGAAGGGGCATAGATCCTCATGAGCCCCCGCAACTGCGGGGGCTCATGTGGATCTATGTCTCTTGCCGCAAAATGGACCAGGTTCATTTTGTTCTCGGCAGTGAATGCGTTCAATTCGTGACGCATTTGTGATTCTTGATAAAAGGTCTAATTTCTAACGTTTTCTTTGTGTGTTCTGTTTCAGTGTGCCAGCAGAAGCCGATGGAGCTGGCCCTGGTGATAGACGCCAGCAAAAGCATTGGCGTCCGGGGCTTTAACAAGAGTCAGGACTTCCTCATCAATTTTGTTTCTGACTATGACGTGGGCCCAGGCAAGACACAGGTAAAACTATATGCATACGGTGATTTTGGACAAGATCAGTTTAGTATTTTAAGTGCAGTGTGCTGGTCTGTGATTTTCGACCTTACGGCCTCAGGCCGTAAGGTCCAGAATCAAAGACCAGCACACACTTATACAACATATCGAGTTCGGAGAAAAAAAGGAGTGTCAGTACATGTCAGAGTTTAGTTATTCTGTCGGCACAGGTTCTGCTTGTCAGGTGCTTGGCTTCACGTCAAGGCAGGATAAACACTGATACGGCCACTTAGTCGAACGTATAGATCAGTTCAGATTGCCAACAACACGGTGGCTGAAATCTGCTTGAACTATCAAGATCGGCGATTCATCTCCTGAGCATGGCGTCTTTAAGAGGCATTGTGCTATTAATCTTTACTTCACGCAGGTGCGCGTGTGTGCCGTGACGTTCGGCTGCGGCGTGTATGTGGGTGACGCCTTCAACCTGAACACGTACAAGACGAAGGACCAGGTGCTGGACGCCCTGAAAAATATGGCCTACCACGCCGGTGATCTCACTGACACTGGCGACGCCATAAAGTACATGCGGGAACAGCAGATGGTCGGGACAAGAGACGTGCCCAAAGTCGCGGTCGTCATCACTGACGGAACCTCGCAGAAGTCAGTAGCACTGGTTAACTTAACACCTTCACTCCCGGGAAAATGTACGCACAAATAAAATTACCGCAAGAGGCATAGATCCTCATGAGCCCCCATGAGAGTCTATGCCTCTTGCCGACTCCATTTTGTATCCATGTGCCTTTGAAAGCTGGGAAAGAAAATCGGTACGCGCTAAGTGTCGACCACAAATGTGATTTCAAAGATTGGTCGTCGAAAATTGTCTGAACCAAGTTTGAGCCCAGTTGAATTCAAACCCGCGACCTTTCGGGATGAGAGTATTTTGCTGCCTGAGCTAACCAGCTCCCCTAGAAGGTTATTTTTGTGTGTGTTGATTTTACAAATTTTCAGAATCTCAGTCTTGAGTCCACTGGACACTGAAGTGGCTAATATATTTAAATAGGAAGTATACACGACAATTTTAACTCATTCAGCCCTGACGCACTATAGCAGGAGATGCGTCGACCATGATAATTCAAGGGCAGTGCCAGATTAGCTTGGCGCCTGTCGGTGCCAAGCTAATCTGGTACTACCCTTGAATTATCATGGTCGATCCATCTCACCTGCAACAGGTGCATAGTCGTTAGATGACGCCTCCCAAATTTGTGAAATACGTGCGCCGGGCTGAAGGAGTTAATTTTTAAAGTTTTTGTTTGTCCCGATCAACAATCGGCATGGATTGCGTGTGCAGGTATTTATACACCAAGGAGCAGGCTGATCTGGCCAGAGCTGAGAACATCACCGTTATCGCCGTTGGCGTGGGCCACCACGTGTCTGACGATGAACTGCTCAACATTGGCGGCGACCAGAGCTTCGTTTTCAAGGTCGACAACTACAACTCGCTGGAACAAATCAAGAAACTGCTCGCCTACAAGACCTGCGTCAGTGAGTGCCGAGCCATTAAAAAAAAACAACCCCATTTTCTTCACCTTTTGATTAAACCATCGTGCATGCAGCCTACGGGACTGTAAACAGTATCGACGGCTGCATGCATAAGGGGATGAAAAACGCTGGTCTTAAGGCAAATGTAATAAGAGAGCTTTGCTCTTAAGACAATTGTAATAAGAAATATTTCTGCTTATTGTCTGTACTCTTGGGAAAAAAAAAATTCTTCAGGCAGATTTTCAGACTCTTGTTGGCGATTTCTTTTCATTGAATTTTTAAACTCCCATAACTAAATGACTTCCATTCTGCGAGTTAAAGAGTTAAATAAATAGTGTGGGTTGTTTTGCTTTATATGGGATGCGTATCAGTACATACATAGCTTTAATCACATAAGTTTTGTATCATTGTTCTTTTTAACTCTTTTTTTTTTCAGTCATTTCAAAGCCTACTATTACAACTACTACCACTACCAATACCACTCCACCAACCATGCCTCCCATGGATAAGCGTAAGTTCATTAACCCCCCCCCCTCCCCCCCCCCCCGCTAAGCCATTCAGCCCTGATGCACTACAGCGTGAGGTGGATCGACCATGATAATTCAAGGGTAGAGCCAGATTAGCTTGGCGCCTGTCGGCGCCAAGCTAATCTGGCTCTACCCTTGAATTATCATGGTCGATCCATCTCCTGCAACAGGTGCATCAGTAGTCGTTAGATGACGCCTCCCAAATTTGGGAAATACAAGCGTGGGGTTGAATGAGTTAAACTGAATGCGATGTCAAAGACGGGACATCGTTTAGTGTCTAAACAAATTTTGACCCCAGCTCAGTACGAAACCGCGACCTTTTTTCTTCGACCAAATGAGCGACCCAGCTTCCCCGTCTCCATGCAGCCACCTGTATTGTTTACAACACCGGTGGCAGCATGTACAAGAGGTTGACTTTTACACCATGCTACCCCAGGCATTGAGCCATCTGCAGAAGGCATGTAATAATAATAATAATAATAATAATAATAATAATAATAATAATAATAATAATAATAATAATAATAATAATACAGAGTTTTTATATAGCACGCTTCCCCACAGACAGCTGCTCTGAGCGCATAAAGATAACGAAAAAAAAAAGATAAAAAGAATTATAACAAAATAAACACGTACTTGCTCTATAAATAAACACCAGCTCGCACCATGTAGGCACATTCCTATCACGAACACACACACACACACAGACACACACACACACACACACACACACACACACACACACACACACACACACACCCCACATACACGGGCTTCACAAATAAGACAACAGTAGACCTTGAGCCAACCTTTCCAGGCAGCACCTGTACTTTCGATAAGCCTCTGCATGGGAAGACTAAGCCTGCACTTAAATCGTGTAGGCTCCCAGGGCTCAGCTGCACGAATGAGCTTAAATTCTGCGTCATCCACTAAGCAAGGTATTTCTCCACGAAATTGTCAAATTCCGTATCAAACACACATTTTACAACATGAAGTTATGTCTGTCACAAATCACCAGTCTTCATTATCTGTGTTGTGTTGTGCTGTACAGCGTGTAGCGATGCGTACCCGGGCGACATTCAGTTTGTCTTCAACCCGGCCAGTCTGGGGGCGGACGCCACGAGCTGGGTCACTCAGTTCATCGCCCACACCATCAGCAACAAAGAACTGGAAAAGGGATTCCAGGTATTGCACACTATGTCTGTGTATTGATGTATATATCAGTATATATTCTGCCCCAGGAAGACAAAACACGTCAAGTCCATTTCGTGAAAAGCGAGAGTTTTATTGTAACACACTTAACCCTTCGGCTGTCGGTAGCGGTTTTTGTCGCGATGACACCTGCATGAATCCTCGCGACAAAAACCGCTACCGACAGCCATAGGGTTAAATCAGCAGTTCCAAGTTTACACCAAATTTCCAAACGATGTACAGACCTCTTTTCGCGCAGGAATTTCATGCTTCTTTAACCCCTTCAGCCATGACACACTACAGCAGGAGATGGGTCGACCATGATAATTCAAGGGTAGTGCCAGATTAGCTTGGCGCCTGTCGGCGCCAAGCTAATCTGTCAATACCGTTGAATTATCATGGTCGACCATCTCCTGCAACAGGTGCATAGTCGTTAGATGACGCCTCCAAAAGTTGGGAAATACGTGCGTCGGGCTGAATGAGTTAAGGTCATTTTCTGTCTCTCCTTCAGTACGGTGTGACAAGCGGGTCGTGTCCAGACGATGCCGGCTTCCCCCTGAACCGTTACCAAACGACTAGAGACATCCGCCAGCACCTGGACCGTTACGACCGCAACTCGCTTCCAGAGCTGGTCCGTCAGGCCCGCACCACGGCCTTCACTGCTCGCACCGGCGCCAGACCCGCTGATGAGGCCTCGAGAATAGTAGTGATCTTCTTGGGCAAGGCCAAGGTTAGTAGCATTGATGATTAGTGGATGTTCCTCTCCATCGATTTGCTGTTGCTGATAGGGAATCGAGGGAGACAAATAGTGTGCAGTGGAAGTAGGCAAGGATGTTTGTTTGCAAACACTTCATTTCAGCATTTGCAAGCAATTTACCAAGGCTCTATCGCGGGGTTTCTTAACTGAAATCCTTGAAAAGTACAGGGCAAAGACCTGCAGGAGAGAGATCTCAAAGGCTTTGGGTTGCTGAAGCTTCATTGTATAACCCGTTGATCTCCCTAGAGAGGCAACGTTTATGTGCGCATACGAGATCTGTTGAGATTTTCTTCTCCTTCTCCTCTCTATGTAGAGTAGGGTTTCTGCAGCAGCAGTGTCGTAACTCTGCTTTACGATGTAACCTCACGGCATTTTGAGCGACTTTTCTTGCCCGTCCACCGTATTCAGTCGTAACTTTAACATTGACGACTCCCTTACTTCAAGGACGCAAATGCATCCAGTCTCTTCAAGCAAAAGGCACAGATTCTCATGAGCTCCTGAAACTGCAGGAGCTCGTGATAATCTATGCCTTTTGCAGACGGGAAGTTCTAGTTTAGAGACTGAAATGTGAATTGTATTTCGTGATATCATATCTGCCGTTTGTATTGTACAGATGGACACCGAGAAGCTGCGTTCTGAGATAAAGGCTTTGCTGGACGCCGGGGTGCAGGTGTTCGTGGCGAGTGCAGACTTGGGGGTCAGCGTCAAGTTGCCCGAGGGAGCGCAGCTCTTTTCAGATGGGTCGTCCTTAAGTCAGTCGGTGGAATTTGTCCAGCGTATCTGCAACCTCGGCGGACAGGTAACTGATAAATGGGAAAGTACCCTGGGGTCAGGTGCATGAGCGAGCTTAGTCGGCGCACCTTGCTTAGTGGCTGGTGCAGGACTAAGCTCGCTTATGCAACAGGTTCCTGGGTCTTGGTCTTAACTGCGTTAAAATTCTGGTTCCAGTCTAGAAATGTGTCATTGCGAGATTTGGGTTGGTCTTTGATTTTGGACCTTACGGACTACGGCCGTAAGTTAATGATGACGATATTGTACAAAAGTGTATGTATAGTAAGCTTTATTAAGTAATCACACAATAAGGGAACGTGACCATAGCTTAGTTATTTTCTTGTAATATTTTGATACGATACAGTCATGACAGTGTGTGGATGTTGTAGACACATGGTGAAATGAATTACATTTTCTTTTTCTTTTTTCTTTTTTGCAAATAAATCTTGTGTTAATTTGAAAAAGTTCAAGTATCTTTTTCCTCTTCATTTCCGTTATTCATTTGTTTTTTGCCTTTGTTTACTGACATGTTTGTGACACGTTTTGCTGTGTCGGCTTCTTTCTGTTTTTGTGTGTGTTTCGTTTAATTTTTCTATTAATGTTTGTTTTAATGTTTCCTTTTCTTTTCTTTTATTGCTTGGTGTGTTTCTGCAATTTAGTATTGCTCGCATTGATTAATGCAATACACAACTTTTTTTGCTCTGATTTCCTTTGACTTTTTTTGGTTTCTGTTTCCTGATTTTCTCCATACATTCCGTTTCAGGTGTTTTAGGGCTCCTAGCGCAGACATGAATGTATCTTAACTTTCCTTCTGAATCAAGGAGATATTGGGTCCCAAGGGAAACGTTGAGAACACAAGGAAGGACTGTTGACATCACGGGAAATGACATTATAAGGAATGACATCACGGGAATGGCATGAAGAATGGCATCACGCGACGTGGCAGCATGACGTAACATCATTCTTACGTTTTCTTTGAAACTTTCAGTGATGTGAATAATTTTGGCATCCACCAGTCATTGGAAACCACCGGCGGAACTAGAGGGGGGGGGGGAGATAGTTTTCAGGGTCTTTTTTTTTTTAAATGTATTCCACCAGCCAAATTTCCCAAAAGAAAGACCCCCACCCGGGTCTGCCCTGGGGGACTTGGGTGGGGTAACTACTTTTTAGTTCCCAGGGTCACCCTGGTCAGCCCCACAGGGTGGGTTTTCCTTTCTATTCTGGGGCATGTGTTTCTGTCTACCCGAGGTCCATTCACCTCACGTCCTGTATTTGCCTTTTCAAAACTCTCCCTACTGTCTGCACTGCCTGTAGCTCTTGATATTGGATGTGTGTTGCTAAATGGTCTTAGCTTTATTTAGGCCCCATGTGTTAGGTTTATTTAACGTAAAAAGTTTGACCGGCTGGTGACTTTTTACATTCAATAGTTCTGTTTATTTTTTTTTTTCACAAGCAGTGCAGGCACGTCCTGAGAAAGCCTTGTTGCTGTCGGGACGTTAAGCAATGTACAATCAATCAATCAATCCCAAAAGAAAGAAACACGCTTAGAAAGGCCAAGCACACCACAACTTATTTATAAATTTAAAGCCCCTAAATCTGGGCTAAAAAATCGTTAAAAAAAGCGTTTACCGAGTATGCACAATTTATACACATAGAACACACAAGTCAAATAATGGTTGTTTCAGAGCTGTGAGAATGTATGGTTTGTCAGAATACCCGCGCACTGGTTCGTTTTGCAAAGCGAACAATGTGCCGCTCAAACTCGTATGCGGCCATTGTTATCTCGGTTGTCGGTCCGTCTTTTTACCTAAATAAACCGAAATAAACCCAAAAAGACACTGTCAGAGTAGTATTAAGCATGTCTGGTCACGGTGTGTCAGTCTGCCGGCCAGTGTGTGTGTGTGTGTGTGCGGTGTGTGTGTGTGTGTGTGTGTGTGTGTGTGTGTGTGTGTGTGTGTGTGTGTGTGTTTGGGAGCAGGGTAGGTTATCGGGCATAGCCTAAATGATGTTGTGTGTTTGCACCAATGTAACCATGGCACTGGGGTGCGGCAAGAGCACAACTTACGTGCGTGTGAATCGTGGGCAGCACTTCACAGATTTCACCATGTACATGACGATATGCACGTACCTTTATCTGTAGTGCTGAACACACAGACACACACACACACACACACACACATACGCGCGCGCGCGCGTGCGCGAACATGCGTAACCACGCACAAATACACGAGCACACACACATATGATGCAAACGACCTTGCACACACACCACAGGCATGAGTACACAAACATGCATGTGAACACACACATGTATGAGTCCACACACAAACACACACACACACTTCACAGATTTCACTCTGTACATGACAATATGCACATACCTTTATCTGTTGTAAGAGAGAGGAACTATGGGCGGAAATGGACAATTTATATCTATCCCAATTTTCCAGGATTTTTCGACCGCTTACTCCCATGCCCTAACGCCGCCCATTTTCCCCAGTAATGTTCGTATTAAAACAGCGCCCCGACAATCTTGCCTAACTGAACACGCCACTGCCGACACGCGCGCGAACCTCTTACCGTGCCACAGGAACACTAATTATGTAAACACCAGCATTAACACAATGACTGAGCTAGTTAACCCTCTTAATTATAACTTTTGACCCCTTATTATCTATGTTCTCTACCTATTTTTCGGACAAAATCCAAAATCTGCGCGACACACTCGACACCCTGCCTCCTCCGCCTTGCCCTCCCGACCCCACCTTTTCCGGCACTCTCCTCTCGTCCTTTTGCACCGTCTCTCAGGATGAAGTCCTCAAGACCATAAAATCCATGCCCTTCAAAACCTGCGAACTTGACCCCCTCCCAGCTTCTCTCTACCGTGACGGCCTTCCAAAACTTCTACCCTTCATTACCGACATCATCAACGCATCTCTAGAAAACGGCTCCGTCCCCGATATCTTCAAGTCCGCCATCGTCCGTCCTCTCCTCAAAAAACACAACCTCGACCCAAACGAACTCAAGAACTATCGCCCAGTCTCCAATCTCTCTTTCCTGTCCAAGCTTCTTGAAAAGGTTGTTCTCAACCAGCTCAACCTCCATCTCACCGACAACAACCTCCTCAGTCCATTCCAGTCTGCCTATCGCAAACATCACAGCACTGAAACAGCCCTTCTACATATCTTAAACGAGCTGCTTCTCTCCACTGACTCTGGCAACATCTCCCTTCTTACACTACTCGATCTCTCTGCCGCCTTTGACACTATAGACCACTCTATCCTCCTCCACCGACTCCACCACTCCTTCGGCATCACTGACTCTGCTCACTCCTGGTTTCTCTCCTACCTCTCTGACAGACAGCAGTCCGTCACCATCAACGGCGTCTCTTCCAACCCGGTAACGCTCTCCTGCGGAGTTCCACAGGGATCCGTCCTGGGCCCGGTCCTTTTCACACTCTACACCTCTCCTCTGTCCAACATCATCCAGTCTCACCGCATACACCACCACCTCTACGCTGACGACTCACAACTGCAAGACAAAGACAAACTCGACAACACTCAGTCACTACTGACTCGCACGGCTGACTGCTACAAAGACGTGAAAAACTGGATGACAGCAAACAAGCTGAAACTGAACGACGACAAAACGGAAGCCATGCTGGTGGGCACTCGCCAAAAACTCTCCCAGCTCCCTCCCTCTCTCCACCTTCAACTCGATAGCACCCCCATCTCCCTCTCTGACTCGGCCAAGAACCTCGGCGTCATCCTCGATTCCTCTCTGTCCATGACCAACTTCGTCTCCGCCACGACCCAGGCATGCTATTTCCACCTTCGCCGCATCAGTCAGATCAGAAAATACCTCACTACCGAAGCTGCCACCAAACTTGCTGTCTCTCTCATCTTATCTCGCATTGACTATTGCAACTCTCTCCTTTCCGGTCTCCCTCACTCCACCATCTTCACTCTCCAACGCGTCCAGAACAATGCTGCCCGCCTCGTCCTCAGAAAGAAAAAATCCGACCACATCACACCCCTGCTCAAACTCCTTCACTGGCTCCCCATCCCCCAACGCATCCAATACAAAGTTCTGTCTCTCTGCTACAAATCCCTGAACAACAGCGCTCCTGCCTATCTCTCCAACTTACTTCACCCCTACACACATTCCCGCTCCCTCCGCTCTGCCTCCGACCCTCTCCGCCTCCACATCCCTCGCACCAAACTTAACACTTTCGGTCCCCGCTCCTTCTCCGTCTACGGTCCATCCATTTGGAACACTCTCCCACTCTCTCTCCGTCAGAAACACTCTCTCTCCTCCTTCCAGTCCGCCCTCAAAACTCACCTCTTTCAACAGTTTTAGCACTATATCACCGCACTCCCCACCCCAAGCTGACCGTCGTAATGTATTTCACTGTTTGTGGTACGTGAGTCATTGTCTAAAGCGTGCGCATGCGTGCGCGAGTTGTGAGTGTGCGCTTAGAGTTATAATTATTATAAGATAAGCGCATTATAAATACCGTAATTATTATTTATTATTATTATGTTCCCACACAGAGTAAATACCGTCGAAATTTACCCTCTAAATCATCGTTTGAACAGTCACCATTTTATGTACCTCTCAGCAGAGTAGGTACCAACAGGGGTTAATTGGATTGCGTGTATCAACATACTGTATAAAACTTAACCTGATACAAACACACATACACTGCCCGCCGCCTTAATGTTCACCCGTCGTATGTGTTTACGCAACAGCCAGTGGCAACCGTGCCAAGCCTTTTGTGACAGTCTACCGTTCAATACTCTATTATTAGCAGCTGGGTAAGCCCTGACTAGACGTCACGTCCAAACTGGTTTATTTTTAACCTGACATAACACCCCCCCCCCACCCCCACCCCCACCCCCACCCCCCCCCCCTTACCCTCCCCCAACCCCCCCCCCCCACCCCCACCCCCACCCCCACCACCCCCCCACCCCCACCACCACCCCCCACCACCCCCCTCCTCCACCCCCACCACCACCCCCCCCCACCCCCCACCCCCACCACCACCCCCCCCCCACCCCCCCCCCCACCCCCACATTTAGGTTACTGTGTCAAAACGAGAATGTAGTTCAAATTTTGGTCACTGGGTCAAAACAAGAAAGTAGTTCAAATTTTGGTCACTGGGTCAAAACAAGAAAGTAGTTCAAATTTTGGTCACTGGGCCAAAACTAGAAATCTGTATCACTAGGTCATTTCAGAAAATGTATGTCATATCAAATAAGGAGGCCACACTCTGCTTTGAACTACAGCAAGTTTTCACAAAATAATTTTTCAACTGCAATGAAAAAACAACCCCTGAAATAGGCATATCCCGTCAGGCTATTCAATTGGACGGGTCCATAAAAAAGGGGTGATTTAAAAATACCTCATGTAAGTCTACACAGACATGTATAGGTGTCAAGCCAAGGCCTTTTATTAATAAAAGATCGAACCGGTTTTTCTAGCTGTGTCTGACGCGACTGTTTGCTAATTTTATTGATCAGTCTGTGCGGAAGCGTTCTCAGAAGAAAACACAGCTCTTTATCGGTGCGTACACACAATATGACGCAAAGTTCTGGAACAAACGTTTTTAAGCAAGCTGGAATTCTTCGCAAACGACTAAACATTTGTGACAGAAAGGTGGTGTTTACATCCGTGAACTGAAACTTATGAAGGGCTAGCTCGGCAGTGTCGCGTTAGTCATTTACTGCATAGCACCTGAGACAAGACAAGCCTTAAATTCTCAGTGTCTCAGTGTCGAGTCACTCAGTGTTAGCGCAGTCCTAATGTGATTTGTTTACACTACCACTGAGCTATCTTAAACCAGTGGCCAACTACACAATATTACGGGTGGCTTTGCTGTGTCGCGCCGTGGTGAAGCATACCGATCTCGCTTTGTGTAAGCTGTGTTTAATCAACAGTGTTGGACGGCGCGGTGTTAACAGAATGTTGATCCTTTCAATCATAGTCATTTCTATCGGCCCATACCGTGGACAAGTAATAAATTCAAGACAAAACACAGAGTTAAATGTCTCTGTTTACAAGGGTCTTAGCAGGCTGTGTAATCTCATGTGATCGTAGTATCCAGAGTATACAATGACGTAGCGTCTTAGAAACGAAAACGAAACTAAGTGCGGCGCTGTGACTAATTGAGTATACAGTATACAGCCGTTGCGTGTAGCGTGACATACAACCATGGCTGAAGTGCATGTGTCTGTGGTATGTCTGTCTGTCTGTCTGCCTTTGTTTGTCTGCCTTTGTCAGTGTGTGTGTCTGTATGACTGTGCCGTGCGTATGTGCGTGCATGCCTTTGCCTCTATGTGTGCGTGCATTGTGTTTGTTTGTCTGTGCGTGATTATGCGTGTGCGTGATTATGCGTGTGCGTGTGTATGCGTGCATGCGTCTATATGTATGCGTGTGTGCGTGCGTGCGTGCGTGAGTGCATGTGTGTATTATATTAATTGGAATGCGTCTACCGGTAATGTGTATGTGTGACGTGTGTGTGTGAGTATGGGTTATACACCCACAACTGGGACTTCCAGTAAAGCGGGGACATGGGTTATACACGAACAATTGGGGACTTTCAGTAAACTGGGGACGTCCCCGGTTTGTATGGTTACAACCCATAGTGTGTGTATTTTGTTTTTGTGCGTGCGTGTGTGCGTGCATGTGTGTGTGTGTGTGAGTGCATGTGTGTGTGTGTGAGTGCATGTGTGTGTGTTTGCGTGCGTGCATGTGTTTATATGTGTATGTACGTCTGTGTGAGTGCATGTTTTTGTGTATGTAGGCTGTGTATGTGTGTGTGAGTGCATGTTTTTGCGTATGTATGTGTTTGTCTGTGTTTGTTTGCCTGTGTTTGTTTGCCTATACGTGTGCATATTAATTAGTTATTAGAGATAGAAAAAAATACATTCCAATACCATTTATACCATTATTTTTTTAGTCAATGTCCACATATTCATATATATATATATATATATATATATATATATATATATATAATATATATATATATATATATATATATATATATATATATATATATATATATATATACACACACACACACACAAACAAACAAACAAACAAACAAACAAAAAAAACCATTGCTATATGCACTTGATAACAAATTATTTAAGTTACCTACAGATACTTGATAACAAATTTCCAAAGTCACTTATAACTGACAAATAACTTTACAGGTAACCTTTTAAGAACCTATCATTAGTTATTAAGTGACTTAGTCAAGAACTTATAAGAACTTAAACATAACAAATTGTAAGTTCTTGACTCAAGTCACAACTTAAGTCACAACTTACTCGGACAGATTTGTCAAGATACAAGGACAATGAAAAAACTTTTTTTTAGTAATAGTCAGGTGGTGGTGGTGGTGCTGATGGGGTTAAATAGTTAGGTGGCATGTCATTTTTCTGTGAAGTGTATGTCATTAATAAACGATTACCAAATCTGATTTTTATTTGTTTAAAAGATTGTGTAGTTTTTCTGTGGTTTCCTGAACACCGATCTGTTTTCCCATCTCTAAAAAACTGGCCTTAAGTTCTTCAACATTTACGGGAGATTGACTACGCATCTTATTCTGTATTTCAGATTTCTGTTTCTTGTAATTATTTAAATCATCCTGAACTCTCTTAAATTCCTCGTCATCAATAAAATTATCATTCAATGCCTTACTGATAATAAGTTTCATACTGCTCAGCTTTGCACCAGCAAGCGTACTCAATGCTTCATGTTTCTGTAATTTTGTGTGAAACCTCTTGTTCAAGGCCTCCAAACCAAAACAAGCCAGGCATGTAGCAACGCTAACAGCCTCAACTGCTATTCCAGCCAAACTCCCAATTCCTGTGGCGAACAGAACAATACCCCCTACAGAACATGAAGCTGAAACTGCGCCAATAGCCATAGAAGTGTTTTGAACAGAATTAAATACTGACTTATACCTCCTTTTGCACCGTGAATATTTCGCTTCTTCTCCTTCCAAATATTTCAAAGCTTCTGTAATATTATTTAATCTGAATGCATCTGCCAGTAATGTTTTATCTGAAGCAATTGGCATATGTGGATCAGGTGCAAGTGTTGTTTTAGTCATCACATTTGTTTCAGTCGGCTCAAGCGTCGGTAGTTGCGGATAGAAGTTTACCATTTTTTTTATTCACAAATATTTTTTTTTTATTTAATCAGCAATTACATTTTGCAACTCTTCAAAAGTATACAATTTGCTGGCATAATAAAATGCAACAAGATCAATGTGTTCAAGGTTTATGTAAGTTAGACGAACAAAAGTTGTTTTGTCAACCACCACCTTGACAGCTGGAACACTGCTCGAAACATTAATAACATCATTATTTTTTGTAATGGCAATAAAGACCTTTGATGATTCTGTTACTGTTTCGTCCCATGTAAGTTTAATTCCCTGTGCAATTTGAGCCTCTTTAGCAGTAGTTACTGATTTCATGATAATTTCAAATACTATTGTCACTTCTCTAGCCACGACTAAGCTTGCTGGCATAAACACAACAGAAGTATCTGATCTACCCTTTCTAGTTGTAAGAAGATATCTCCGTTTCTCATAATTTTCAACTTTCAGTTTTTCTCTGCTATTGTTGTCTGGGGCAAAACTTGGAACAAGGCTTACAATAAGCGGCCCAGAATTAACAACCTTCCTAAACACTAAGGCGCCTTCATCATCAGTGTATACATAAGGACTAATAAATTCAATCTTTATGTCCCAGTCAATTGTTGGAGGTGGTGCAGGCACAGGTGAAACAACCCACTTACTACCCACATGTATTAAGTTGTAGGGCGAATTATTTACAGGTGGAGTAGGTACAGTAACATCACGCAGCTGACCAAGTTTAGGAATCTGTTTTTCACCGTCTTTCATGTCAACAATTACTTTCCTCTTGTACATGCCATTTGAATCAAGTTCAAAACCATATATTTCTCCAACATCCCCTTCCTTCTCAAAATCCTGGACGTCTGCCAAATCTTTCAACTCTGTAACCGGACACGCAACTGGTATGATTGTTCGCTTTGGACCAAGACCGCTCATTTTTATAAACAAAAATAAAATTATTTAACTTCTAACACAACACTAAAATCATGCATAAGAACTGGTTTGTCATCCTGATTAGTTACAGATATACTCAGTGACTCAAAGAAACTAGAACCTAATTTCTTAAACTGCAAATTAGGAAATCTAACAACTACACTTTCACAATACGGAGCAGTTCCAGTAGGTAAGCATCTCAACAAAGTTGAAGGCTTTCCATTGTGAACATTCTCAGATGTGTTTAGTTCTTTCAAATAAACATTTAGCACTGTGTGTACTGACAAATTGACAGGACGTTTTCCAGTTATTTTAAGTTTTTTTGTCTTCATTGTTATAATACCAAACATAGCTTCATCTAAATCATCTGATCTCCACCAATCTTCGTCAATATAAAATCCAAGTAAATATGCAAATCTATCTGAGATCTTTAACCAATCTTGTTTCAGAAATTCTAATGTAACAAGTAGGTTAGCTGGATTTAAAGTTGCTTTAATTTTAAATTTACTTTGAAACCATTCAGCTATAGTACAAAAGTCATAATACCCAGGTGGTATAGCTTCAGTCTTACCATCAAAAATTACTTTATTATATATGTCATCTTCTACATTAAACCATTTTACTGTGTAGAACATTTCATGGATAGCTACAGCCTTGCTACCATCACGATTATCAATCCCATTAGTTAACCACACTGGTTTGCTTGTGTCAAGATTTGTTAAGGTAATAAACATTTTTATTATCTCATATAAAAAAGGATGGAATTTAAATCACCAACCATTACCACAACAAACGCATTTCAATTTAATATGGATGCCAAATATAATGTTGCACCTACTTATGAACAGAAAATAATTCAACTAAATCAACTCGACATAGCTGTGTCTGAACAAGATCTATTCCAAGTCAAAGTACCAAATCCGTTTGACCATTACCTAAACCCTCCAATAACAGATGACTCAACTGCAAGAAAGTGGTCTTCAAGTCCACTACAGATGTTTCAAAACCAACTCAACTTTGCAATACTGTGTTCAACTACAGGCTGTGGTGTTTCATTTACAGACCATTTGAATCACTCAAACAAACTGATTAGGTCTGTGTATCGTTTTCACACTTACTACCAGCTTAGACGTATACTGTCAGAACTTCATACACCACTGCCAACTGAATCCAGTTTCAACAGGTTTAACAACCCCATGGATATGAAAGCATTTGAACGCATCTGTAATGAATTTAACATCAGTACAAAGTATGACTTTACACAAAAACTTGATGATCACAATGGTATGGGTACATTGTATTACGCTTTGAGTCACAGACAATACCCTCAAGATTACTACCCTGGTTACACTTCATTCTCATCAAAATCACAAGTCTGGATAGGATCAATAGAGCAAAAACAGTCTAACGCCTGGACCACATTTATTTTAGATAAATCTGACGGGTTTACTCAAGCAGGAGTCGAGCGCGTCAATGAGTCTATCAGAACATATGTCTGGTGTATACTAGGTGCACAATCACTAACAAAATCAAACATTTTGAATGGAAGTGGAAAGTTTGAAGCACAAAAACAGTTTCTTGCAAATCTTGAAGATTCAGTAAATTCATCAGTTGATCTCCCATCAAGCATACAACGCTACCAAGACGTACTCAGATATGCCAGATCAAAAGTTGACTTTGTAGTTGGAATCGGGTTATACATGTTACCATCTGACCTTCAACTCCAAATGGGAACAATAACAAATTATAATAATGAAATCATTGTTGCAGGTGTTGGTCAAAAACTAGGTTTCAATCAATCTGTAAACTTAGGGGCCACAACCACACACGTACAGTTGTTAAAACCATTACAGACGGTAACACCCCTGGCCCCGGCCCCAACCCCGGCCCCGGCCCTGGCCCCAACACCGGCACTCATACAACCAGTACAGTCAACCCCTGACACACATGAGTCAGAAAGAACTGCATTGGTAATAGGTCTAACAGGGTTAGGAGTTTTACTTCTTTATCTGTTTCATTAAATAACCCACCATCAACCCTCCTACTGTAACCAAAAAGACCCACACATGCTCTGCCATAAACCCTACTGCCTTTGCCACTGTACTAATCAGCCAACTGACAACAGAGCCAATTATGCCAGGCAAAGCATCCACTGCTTTCACAGCCAATTTTTTAAGCAAGTCTGATATGTGAGACAACTGTTTCTTTACCCATGACTGTAAATCTTTTGGGTCTGTGGGAGTCGGGGGGCCCGGGGTTGGTGGTGCTGGGGCCGAGGGTGCACCCCCACCACTGCCGGAGACAGCTAACACAACAGTACTGATAATAAACCCAAGAGCAGTAATTAAACTAGCAATTGTAATACCCTGTTCTCTGAAAAGTGTTTTAAGTCTCTCAGCCAGAGTAGTGTCTTCGTGAAGTATTTTCTGAATAGTTTCTCTAATTCTGTTAACTTGGGTTTTCAGTTTTTGTCTTCCAATACTAATTGTTTCTAACCGTCCTGATCTTTCTATCTGCAAATCATTTAATCTATGTTGAATTCTTTCTTTCATTTCTGTGTCAAGATTTCCATTGTCTGCTGTAGCCAGTTTCTCCTTTTCACGTTCTATGTGTTTATCAAGCTCTCCCAGTTTGGCAAGATTGTTTACCATCTCACCTCTTATTGTCTGCAGTGATTTATCCAATCCCATAATCTCCCTCATTGACAAAGGTGGATCATCTATTGTTTTCAAAGCGTCATTTATTTGCCCTTCAGTAAATGAGGTTTCTTGTATCACTGTGTTTGCTATTTCTGGTAGGCTTGTTACAGGTGCCATTTCAATTTGTTGCCCTGTTGGCAACTTTGTTTGCGTGTCATGAAGAACACTAACCAGTCTTGGCGTGACAGGAGACCCTCCAATTCCAAGATACCTTGCCAACCCAGAGTTACCACCGACTTCACCTTTAATTGTACTTAAAGCCCTAAACTTAGAAGGATTATTTTTATGTGTTAGATATATTTTCCCTCTGTCTGTATTTACAAATAAGTGCCCTTTATCATATTCAAATTGATTAGGATCTATTACATCTGGGCGCACTCCAACACTGTCATAAAATGAGTTTACTTTGTCTTTTAACAGTTCATGATGCATACTAGACATAGTTACCATTCCAGTCATATCTGTGATACTGGTATCTGAGACATTCATGTCATCCATTTCAAAATCTTCATGATTAAATCCTCCTGCTGCCATTGTTTTATTAATTTATTATTTTTTATTGTGCATAATAAAAATGACACAGTCTTACGGATCAAAGTTAGACCCATACAGAAAACTACGTGAGCCCCTGGGTGTTAAGGGCATAAGACAATCAATCGTCATCACAAACAATCCAAGTACCATAGACCAGAACCAAACACTTACAGTCAAGTTTCCAAACCTAGGCCCCAGTGACGTTATTGTTCCTGGCACTGCACGCCTAGCATTTAATATTGAACTATCATCAGACGCAGACGTAAACAGAACTCTAGTTGACAATCTTGGCAGAGCAATTGTTAGAACTATTAAAGTAAAACTTGAAGGACAGGAAGTGTTTAGTCTTGACGACTCAGATGTGTTCTACTGTTACAAAGATCTGTGGCTTACAAGAGAAGAACAAGAAGACCGTATTTACCAAGGCATACAGCCAGATAATGTTGGTAAACTTCGAATCAATGCTGGAGATAAATCAACGTCAGCAGCCAATGACGTTATTATAGCAGAAACATATGGAACCAGATTTTACATTCCACTTGAGTTTGAAATTCTAACAGCTCATTTGCCTTATTATCAAGGGGCACTGAATGACCGTCTGAGCTTTGAACTAACTTTCAATGACTACTCCAAAGTTATTAAATCATCTGCCACAGATGCAACATATAAGATCTCTAACATTTCCTTGGAATATGAAATTGTCACACACACTGAACTAGCCAGACTCATTCAAAATCAGTATCAGTCAAGACTTCCAATTTATTATGACCGTGTGATTAGACATAGTTTAATACCCAAAGACAAGAGTGACCCAATGTGGAACATAAACTTGAACACGCCTGCCAGGTCACTGAAAGGTATTCTTATGTTGTTTGTTGAACCAGTGAGTCCATACAAAAGAGATTCAGAAAAATTCTACAATCCTAAGATTACACATTTGTCCTGCACAATCGAAGGCCGCCCTAATCAAGTGTACGCTTCAGGAATGTTACCTTATCAACACTACGATGAGATCACAAAGTATTTTGCAGGAGGAAGGATTAGAGATAAACCTGCAAACATTGCGTGCAAAGATCTACATCTGTATGACGTTAGGATCGGACAATACCTGACGAATAAGTATGCACTGTGGCTAGACCTTCGTAGTACAGATGATGATTACCTTCATGGGTCAGGTCGAACTGTCGAGAACGGTAGTGATGGAATAACAATTCAGATACAAAAGAAGGTTGAAACTGCTGCAGCCATAAACATATATTTGTACCTGATATATGATGCACAACTCAATATTGCAGAAAGTAGACTGAGTGGACACATATATTAAAATTATATTGTGTATTAAAATGAACCTGAGCTTAATGACACTCGACCCACACTGTGGCTTATTTGTTGGTGCCACAGGGTGTGGGAAAACTGAATTTGTTCTTAACCTATTACAAACAAGATACATACACCACTTTGAAAACATTGTCATATTTTGTCCTACAATCAAACACAACAAAGCTTATCACAACCGTTTATTCATTTGGACTGACAACAACATATACTTAGTTGACCCTGAGAAAAAAATGAATGACTACCTACAATATTTTTACAAGCAATTTGAAGGACAGCCAACATTGTTTATTGTTGATAACTGTTCTGCAGAGAAAGACATTGTCAAAAAGAGAAACACATTAGCAGAACTTGCTTTCAGTGGCAGACACGCAAACGTCAGTGTATGGATTCTCACTCAGAAATATAATGCTGTACTGAAAGATTTTCGAGAACAGTTAAAGTTTATCTGTTTGTTTTACTGTAAAGATCGTGACAGCTTTGAAGACTGTCTCAGAGAGAATGATGTCATCCCAAATAAGCATGAACGAGATGATGTAAAAAATAAACTGAAATCAACTAAGCATCTAAAGCTCATTTTAAAGACAGATCAGCCCACAGGGTATGGGTTAGTAAATTGATGTAAATTAATTTATACATTTGTTTGTCCAATAAAAATGACAGACGGACAAATCATACAAGTGCTTGATATCTCACACTGTTTCAAAGATGTTATGCACTTTACTGACTTAATATCACCCAAACAGACTTACATAAGCCTTTCAGCACCATCAGAAATATATGCTACATATAGTGTGACTTTGGATTATGTCGATGAGCATCCAAATGTGGAGTGCATGACAGTTGATTTAAAGACACCTACTTTTAAAGTTGATGATACCAACTATGGTTGGTTAGGGGAAGTTTGTTATAGCATATTTAAACAACTGCGCAAACTAAATGTTTATATTGACAGTGTTACAGTTAATAAAGTGGTATTACACAAGGTGAGCCAGCAGAGTTAACGTTAATATTTTTTATTTTATTATTTTGTCGGACAAATAAAAATGACGGACAATTCACAAAGCCCTGGCCCATCAAACCCTGGCTCATCAAGCTTAAGAAACGTGTTTCACACAACAGACTTACCTATAACCAATACTAACAATGTCTATGAATCAATAGAAAACTCTTTTTCTGTAATACAAGATAATCTTCTTACAGGCAGTGTAAAGATTCAGATTGTTGCAAAAATAGAATTTACTAGAGTAGACGGTGAAGTGATTGTATCGTACATATCAACAAGACAACACACAGTTAACACAAGAAGAGAATTAGAAAACGTGTTTAGAGACAGACTATTACCAGACTTTCTACAGGCAATTGACAGTGCAAAAATGAAAGGATCTGGTTGGCACGAAGGACATGTACATGAACTAAAACTAAAGCAGTCTAGGTATCATCCTATACTAGGTAAAGCATGGATACCACTGCCAACAGAGTTTGCAAACAAAAAGGCTGTTGTTAATATACAGAACAATGACAACTATTGTTTCATGTGGTGTGTGCTTGCTAAACTACACTTTGTAAAGTCAAAACCTGAACGTGTATCTAACTACACCAAATTTGTAAATGAACTCGATTTTAGTGGCATTGAGTTTCCTGTTAAAATAGAGGACATAGACTTGTTTGAAAAACTAAATCCTGGTATATCTGTAAATGTGTATGTGTGGGATAATGAGTCAGTTGATAAGTTACAGCCAATTAGAGTGTCCCCAATTGCCCCAACCTATGGGCAGTCAGAAGATAGACATGTTGATATGTTATTAATAAGCTCTGGTGATAACTTTCACTACACAATTATCAGAAATATGTCACGTCTAATTCACGGACATACAACAAAACACAATGGCAAACAGGAAGTTTGTAAAAAATGTTTACAAAGATTTTCTTCTATTTCAGTAGCGCACAAACACATTTTACACTGCAGATCAGCTGATGACATACAAACTGTACTTAAGTATCCAGATCCTGGCAGCAAGGTTTATTTTAAGAACTATGGGAATCAGCAAAAGTTGCCGTTTGTAGTGTATGCAGATTTTGAATCATTGGTTGTACCATATGGGGGTCCTGTTCCAGAGTCATTACCAAAGACTATAAAGTTGAGTGACCAAGTGGTGTGTTCTTTTGGATACATTATTGTTAGGTCAGACGGTTTGCATTCAGAGCCTGTTATCTACAGGGGTGAAAATGCAGCATGTCTGTTTTTAACAGAAATGAGACAACTGTACAGTCAGGTAGTACAATATCTCACAACATGTCAGATGCCTTTGGTGATGACAGAAGAAGACAAACTAAAATTTGATACAGCTGTGACGTGTTGGATTTGTGAACAACCTTTAGGTGGTGATAAAGTTCGTGACCACGATCACATAACTGGGCGTTACAGAGGTGCTGCACATAACAATTGTAACTTGTTATTAAAAATAGATCCTAAGACATATAAGTTACCAATCTTTTTCCACAATCTAAAGGGATATGATTCACACATCATCATGCAGGCTGTAGATGAGTCATACAAAAACATAAGTTGTATTGCCCAGACAACTGAGAAATACTTGACTTTTAGGTTAGATAAATTAGCATTTTATGACTCCATGCAACATTTGTCTTTAGGTCTTGCTAGTCTGGCAGAAGGGCTGACTGAGTATCCAATAACAAGTAAATATTTTGAGTCAGACTTGGTTAAGAAAGGTGTCTATCCATATGAGTACATCAGTGAGTGGGTTGTGTTTGAGGAAACAAGACTGCCACCAAAAGAGAAATTTTATTCTACACTAACTGGAAAAGGCATTTCTGACTCTGAATATCAACACGCACTTGATGCATGGGGTAAATTAGGGTGTCAGACGATTGGTGACTACCATGACCAATACTTGAAAGCTGATGTTTGTTTGCTAGCAGACGTATTTGAAAGTTACCGTGAAAAGGGTTTGTTACACTACAAGCTTGACCCTGCCTGTTACATAACTAGTCCTGGCATGACATGGGATGCATTTTTGAAATCCAGTAAGATATCTATAGACCTGTTGTCTGATCATACGATGGGTGAAATGGTGGAACGCGGATTGAGAGGAGGCATTAGTATTGCAGCAAATAACTACGCCAGAGCCAACAATAAATATATGGACGGTTATGGTGACCTTGGCCGGGGGTTTGACCCCTCAAGGTCAAGGTCATTCATTACGTACTTGGACGCTAATAACCTGTATGGCTGGGCAATGTGTGAGTTATTGCCCTTGAAAAACTTTTGTCTGCATGATTTGTCACAGTATGACATAACAGACTCAGGGTTAGCAAACTATATTATGACACATGACCGAAACGATGCGAAGGGTTGGATCTTTGAAGTAGACCTGGAGTACCCGCACCATCTACATGATTATCATAATGATTATCCATTAGCTGTTGAGAAAATGAGTATGACAGGGAAAAAAGAAGACACTAAGCTTGTGCCAAATCTAAATGACAAATTCAATTACGTTTGTCACTACCGCTTGCTGCAGTTTTACATCAGACATGGGTTAGTACTAAAGAAAGTTCACAGAGGAATTCAATTTGATCAGAGTGCTTTCATGAAAGATTACATAATGAAGAACACAACCCTTCGTGCCAGAGACGGCAACACTGCATTTGACAAAGACTTCTTTAAGCTTATGAACAATGCCTGTTTTGGCAAGACAATGGAAAATCCTCATCACAGAAAAGATGTGAGACTGGTCACAACTGAATTGGGTGCAATTAAACTTACAGGTAAGCCACAGTATACAGGGTATAAAGAGTTTCATTCATCATTGTATGCTGTGTCACTCAAAAAAAAGATTGTTAAACTGGACAAGCCAGTATTCATTGGTATGGCAATTCTTGAGTTGTCAAAACTGTTGATGCTTGAATTTTATTATGATTACTTCAAACCAAAGTATCCTGAGTGTCGATTGTTATACACTGACACTGACTCTATGATCATTGATGTGCCTACTGAAGACTTTTATGAAGACATGAAAACAGAACTACACATGTATGACACGTCTGACTACCCTAAAGATCACCCACTGTACAGCACACAAAACAAGAAAGTGCCTGGTAAGTTTAAGGATGAACTAAATGGTGTGCCAATAGTTGAGTACGTTGGACTGAGATCAAAAATGTATTCTATACTGCACCAGAAGGGTAGTCAGTCAAAAGCCAAAGGTATCAAGAAAACAGCAATAAAAAATAAAGACATCCGTCATGAACATTACAAGCAAGTGTTAGATGGTGCATTAATGCCTGATTATCCAAACAAGTCACTGAGATCAAATAGACACAATCTTGAAATGATCCAAACACATAAGAAGTCACTTGCAGTTGGAGACACGAAACGAGTGTTTCACACTAAAGAAAAAGCTTATGCACCTGGACATTACAGACTCAAGTTATCTGAAGATATTTGTGATGAACTGGTTGATGAATTAATTGACGACTTAGTTACTGAAATGAGTAACGGTGTCTGAGGGAATAATCTGTAATTCTTCTCTGACAAATGCCCTCTGGGGTGCAGGGTCGTACAGGTAATATATTGTTGCATCAGGACCGGGAATTATTTTTTTTATATTGTGTACAGACGTTGACCAGATGGGGTCTGTTGCCCTGCGTCTGTCGTCATTCTCAGCCTCCCCTGGCTGATATAAATATCTCACCTGTTTAGTAAATAAACTTGTGTCTGGTGCCGGGGTTGGTCCTGTTTTTGGCTCTGTAATTGTTTTCAATTTAATAGCATCAGCAGGTTTTGGGTGTCCTTCATTGTTCATTGCTTTTATCACATGTGGTAATCTCTTAACCCACTCTGTGTTACGGGTGTCATGCATGAGTTCCTTAGAATACTGGTAACTGAAAAGTCTTTCTGATAACTGTTTGTTAAAGTTCTCTACAATTGCCTGTGATCTGTGCACGCCTGGAATACCACGTCTGACCAGTACGCCATGCTTAGCAAATAACTGATTAACTGCTCCCTTAAATTCAGATCCATCATCAACCTGCACTAGTCTGGGGTATCTTAAAGGGCCTCTTTTATAGATACTAGATAAAGCAGTCGCAACAGTGTTAGCAGTTTTGTCAGATATGGGTTCAGCGTCTTTGTACCTTGAAGCAATGTCTACAACAGTCAGTGCATACTTGTATCGTTTCTTTCTTATTGTATCGTGTGGAAGAAACAGGAGGTCCATTTGGTGCGTGTCATTTGGTGATGTGTTTTCAAAATGGGGTCTTGTTATTTTTCTTGGAGCAGGGAGATATATCTGCCAAATTGCTTGTCTCTGTAACCATTGCTTGACTTGATTGAGTGATATATCTCCGCCCACAGCGGCATGTAATTTCTGAATAGCTGTTTGTCCTTTCCAATAGCCTGATGGAGAGTAATATATTTTCGATAGTTTATTTTCGGCTGCCATTTTTTCTAGCAATGAAAACTCCTGTAAAATAAACAAATGTCATTCCCACTAGAACAAAGATTATCTCTCCATTTCTTTGTTCTGTACTCGGTTTGTAATAGTCACTTAGTTTCGGTTTTGGGATAGACATGTCTTCACCTGTGACAAGAAAATATTCCCTGATCGCTTCGTCTGTATTTGAAAATGTATGTTGTGCGTGGCCTTCAAGCCTCAATCTTTCATTGATGAAATCAAGTTTCTCAATTCTTTGTTTTTCATACGCCTGTTCTGCCTGTGCTAATTTCTCAGACGCTTCATTGTGACGTTTCATTTCTTCTGCAGATTCCTCTCTACCCATTTTAGAAAAGAGATAATTAGAGCCACTGAATGCGAGGGCGTTAACAACTGCCCCACCAATCATAATAGCTATCGTCGCCATATTATTTTTATTTACATAGAAACATTTTCGGGAATAATTCCCTGCTTGACAAGAAAATCTTTTGTCGCAATCGACGCTGTAACAACTACAATTAGCTTAGCGCTGTCTTCGAAATCGAGTCTACTCAAGTCTGCTGATTTCATTTTGAGTAGACTTTTCCCCAGCATAGAATAAGCTACTGCTAATCCACTGATAACAGCAGAGTGATAGACAAGGTTCATTATGTTCTTTGTGTCGTTCATTTCTTAGGCAAGAAAAATTAAAATAATATTTTTTATTTACTGCATATAAAATGGGTCAACGGCTTTGGGTGTTACTGGTAATGTGGAGACTTCTGGTTTTGTTTTTGGAGTGTCTGATTTTTTGGTCACTGTACGAGTCTGTGGTTTGTATTTTTTGTATAATTGATAACCTACGTAACCAAATCCGACAACAAATCCGGCAATTATATATTTTGTTGATTGAGGTTCGGGGTCAGACTTAGTTGTTTGTCTCTCACTTTGATGAGGGTGTGACGGCCCTGACGGTATTGACACAGGTCCTGACGGTGATGACGGTCCTGACACCTGGTCAGTTACATGAGTCTTTTCTGTTTGTGCTTGAAGCTGTAATTTTTTTTGCCTGTTCCATTCAGCTAATCTTTTTCCAGCCTCAACCCTGCCTGGACTTTTAGTCTTCGTCACAGTTTGAACCTGTGTCAAAACTGGACTGGGGTTCGGTTGTGGAGTCGTCTGGGTTTCGTCCATTTTCTTCTGCAGTAAAATTTATTTTTGAGAAATCAATATGGCTCCCAGTAACTAGTAATGTTACGACAGGTGCAAGGTAATTTCCAAACTTGTAAAACATGACACATGCTAATTTGCCAATTGAACTTGAAACAATAGGATTGCTTTCAAGGTCGTGTGATAGGCTGTCACTATCCACAGGTAGAAAGTGACTCACTGCTTTTGTGTATAGGCATACAAGAGATCGACTCAAATCACGAGTCATTAGTGAAGCAATGTGGTTTTCATATTTAGAATGAAGCTTGATTAGCTCGTCAGCGGTGAGAGATTCAATATCCTCTGTCATGTATTGTTTTCCGAGATAATGATTGATTGTACATTGCTTAACGTCCCGACAGCAACAAGGCTTTCTCAGGACGTGCCTGCACTGCTTGTGAAAAAAAATAAATAATAAGAACATTGAATGTATGTCGCCAGCCGGTCAAATACATTAAATAAACCTAACACATGGGGCCTAAATAAAGCTAAGACCATTTAGCAACACACATCCAATATCAAGAGCTACAGGCAGTGCAGACAGTAGGGAGAGTTTTAAAAAGGTAAATACAGGTGAATGGACAAAGGGTAGACAGAAACACATGCCCCAGAATAGAGAGAAAAACCCACCCTGTGGGGCTGACCAGGGTGACCCTGGGAACTAAAAAATACCTAACCCCACCCAAGTCCCCCAGGGCAGACCTGGGTGGGGGGTTTTCCGAGATAAGTCTTTGATTTGCCTGACACAACTACAGAAAGAAGGCGCTGTTTTTTCGAGTCTAAGTCTTTGTTTTCTACAGCATTGATATCATTTAGAAGAAGTAATTCGTCTTGATTCATTTTATAATAAAAAATATTAATTTTAATGACATTGAATTTGGAAACCTTTATTTTACTGAAAAAAATAAGGAGAAACCTAGAAAAACGGGTGGCGTTAGGGCATGGGAGTAAGCGGTCGAAAAATCCTGGAAAATTGGGATAGATATAAATTGTCCATTTCCGCCCATAGTTCCTCTCTCTGTTGTACGCACTCACACACACACGCACGCACGCGCGCGCTAGCATGCGTACTATGCACACACAAATACACGAGCACACACACATATGCAAACAACCTACACAAACCGCATGCATGAGTACACAAACATGCATGAGAACACACATGTTTGAGTGCGCACACACACATACACACACACACACACACACACACACACACACACACACACACTGACACACACACCACTGACACAACATGCTCCAGTTTCTTGCACTTTTTTTTTAACAAACAATCAATGTTTCTCTGATTTATTGATCAAAAAAGAAATCAAAACACTGATCTCAACATCCACTGTAAATCACATCCCATCCTCTGCAACGGGTGGAAAAGTGATTTTCAAACCGTGCATGACTTTTACAGCATTCCAGTGACGACACAATGCCATTCTGTGAACAAGTATAGTTTTACCCTAACTTTAATTGAGCGTGTGTCTAACCCTCCCCTACAATACAGACAGGTACAAAGCAGTAGTATTTCAAGATAAAGACATGCACTTTTGGAAGTATATTTTACACCATCAGTCAAATCCTTATCAGTCCCAAATTTGTTTTGTATGGTTAATCACTCTTTATGTGATATAAGCGAAACCTGTAGAGTAATCTCTGGAGACACACTGTTTCATCATTCTGCAGCATGTAGCAATACTATATAAGTGGTTTTTAAGCGGAGAGACTACAACAGCCACTGGAGGGACACTGTCGCAGTTCTAAGTACTGTCTGTGGCATCCAGTCCCAAACGTATCAAATTCTGCTCTTTGGAGTCTGAAAAAAATGAAGCATAATAGTGAGTAACTGGTCATGGGGGATTATGTCCTGATTTGTACAATCGCCCTAACAATTGGCGAAAGGGAAACAGCTTGGAAGAGTACAGTGCAAAACAGTGTTATTAATGAGGCAAGGTGCTGCATACGTCTCAAAATCACCTGCACCTGCAACTGTACATTATAAAGTAATGCATAAACATAAATCGGGGTGATAATATCATAATGACATACTACACGGTACACTAGGAACTATTTTAAGTACAACACATGGGATGTGTGTGTGTGTGTGTGTGTGTGTGTGTGTGTGTGTGTGTGTGTGTGTGTGTGTGCGTGTGTGTGTGGCTGTGTATGTGTGCTACAAAAATTGCACATACACAGACACGCTCACACACACTTTGATACAGAGAAAGCAAGTGCACACAGGTACAGACTGTATGCACATACAATTCAGCATTACCAAAGCCAAAAACAAAAGGTGAGATCAGGTTACATCAAGTGAACTGTACAACCTGTCATGTATACTTCTATTTTTTCTTGTTTAGTTAAAATAGATGCAGCTGTATAGTATACAGTGGTAGTATACAGTGACAACCAAATGTGTAAGCTCATTGCGCCTCGTGTACCATTTCGGATACTCTATGGAAAACACTCTACACATTAAAACTTTTAATAGACAGGCAAAAACATTACTGTGTTATAATTCACAATCACTGTTACTACAGAAATTATACTTCTCATCCAACTACACTTAAAAAAGTCTGTATTGCACAACTGTCAGTATCATTTGAAAATGGATTCCTAGTATGAAAATGGATTCATGGTACATATGTAAGGGAGTACTAACCTGACAGGTATTGAGTCTTGATTACTGTGGGGTCATTGGCGAAATATATCTGAAAGAAAAGCATGTGACATTGTCAGCTGTACACATCCAGACCTACAACTACACACACACACACACACACACACACACACACACACACACACACACACACACACACAGGGAGACGCAACCATCAGAGTGGGTTACCTAGCATTTCATGTGAAAATGGGTTCCCATATTTCTATTTATTCTAGGGCTCTGGAATTGATGCGAATGTTTAGAACTCACATTATAACTAAGCTCTATAACTTAAAATAAAATAGACATTTTCTAGAAACAGAGCCACTAGATGCCGAAAAAATGGGTTTCTGCCAATAAAGTGGGTGGGTGTCTCTCTCACACAAATGAAACTGGCATTACAGTCAAAATGGGTGTCTTCACAACAGTAGGCGTCTGTAATAAGGTCAAGTTCATGGAATACTTCTTTTTCACATTAATTTTTTTTTCCCAACTTAAATGTGTATGTGTGCTTTAACATTCTTTACATAGTATGATGCAAAATTCAATAAACACTGGCCCGAAACCTTTCGATTATGATTTTTACAGAGGAAATCGTTTAAACATTGCTGCGTTTTGTCCTTTTGAAGCAAAACAGTTTATCATGGCATTGATGTGAGAATCAACATAATGTATTCTGGAAATTAAAGGACTTTTTTTGTGCGTTTTGGGGTACTCTGGAGTTTCAGACAAACAGCAACAGAGCATTTTGAATATTAACCCTTATCATTCGGAATACACCAGTGTGTGCAACTAGTGTAACTGAAATAGTCCAAGGGTTAGTGCCAGAATAGCTTGGTGCCTCTAGGCGCCAAGCTATTGTGGCACCACCCTTGAACTAAAGCCATTGGTCTATGTCCTCATCTGTAAGTACTGTAATGTAGCTTGCATAGAATTATGGCAGTGAACAGATTTGAAGCTATTAGCCTCAGTATGACTATGATGCGGGTCAAAAAGTGTGGAAAAATATCAAAGATAGAAAAAGACCCAGACGAAGAAACGAACACTTAACTTATTCTACCCCAGCAAAATTTAAGATCCACCACGATAGTTCAAGGGTGATGCCAGAATAGCTTGGTGCCTATGGGCGCCAAGCTATTCTGGCATCACCCTTGAACCATCATGGTGGATCCGTGTCCTGCACTGCAACGCAGTCTTCTGAAGACGACTTCAACATTGGGCTCAACTTATTCTACCCCAGACACACCACAGCAAAATAAAGATCCACCATGATAGTTCAAGGGTGATGCCAGAATAGCTTGGCGCCTATGGGCGCCAAGCTATTCTGGCATCACCCTTGAACTATCATGGTGGATCTGTGTCCTGCACTGCAACGCAGTCTTCTGAAGACGACGTCAACATTTGGGGATTCCGATCTTGGGGTGGAACGAGTTAAAATGACAGAACAGAACACTGACATTAATTAACTAACTGACAACATAAGAAATCACTTGAAACTTCAGCCTTTATTTAACGTCTTTCGTCTCCAACAAACAACCAGCCATTCTTTCATTTGCAAAATGGTATGGCAGTACAACCAACCATTCTTTCATTTGCAGAGTTTTTAAAATGGCATGCAGTATATTACAAAATGATCCGCCCCCCCCCCCCCCCCCCAATAACACTCTTGTAATCAATTTTTACATTGTCAATGGTTTTCTTATCTTATTATATTGTCTTTTGTCCCCAGCCGGCTGTTTCGTTTTGCAAATCCAAAGGTTATACAGTATACAAAATGTGACCCTTTCTCATGAAACCAGTCTTAACTCGCAGCGAGCCAATCAGCACTACACGCAATAATATGTGGTGGGGGGTCAATCTGGGGCATTTTCACTTTTTGGGAGAAATGTATTCTACATACACCAAAGTATCGTATGGTTAAAATCTTTATCATGAAAAATGCCATTAAATAGGTAAAAAATGATTTTAAAAGTCTGCCCTTGGCCCCAATTATGCTGCACACAGAAACTTCACAGGCTGTTTTCTCAAAATGGCCACCGGAGGCTTTAACAACTTTAAACACTTAAGAACAGCTTTTACAATTTTTGCACTACAGCATACAGTCATATATCACAGTAATCAGCAAACACTGTAGTTTTCATAAATGCATATATGTCAAAACATCCAAAATGCGAGTTCTTAAGACTGATTTTGTGAGAGAGAGGGTCACAAATGATCCAGGTGTCCATCAGATAAAAAAAAAAAAAAAAAAAAAAAAAAAAAAAAAAAAAAGCAGGCTATACATGCTGAAACCACCCCAATAATAACACTGATGTAATAAATCTGTATGAAATCGAAAATGCTGCGAGTGGCGGCTCAATTCATTTCTTTTGTAACTTTTTCAGTCTGTTGCGGACGTAATCCTTAATGTTTGTCCAGCGCCTATGTCTAAGTGCAGGTTCCAGCGCCATTGCATATTGTATCTCGGCCTTTCCAGGAAGTTTGTTCATGACGAGGTGTGTCTTGAAACGAGTTTGAACAGCTTTCTCTTCAGCTTCCCCCCATGGTTTTCTTGTAAATCTAGCTTTCTTTCGAACAGGAGCTGACGCAGTACTGTCATCATCAAAACTATCTAGATTGTCATCAGGCTCTGGACGTCTTTTCTCCGTCATGCTCATCGATTCCTGTGTTGCTGACTTGCTACTTGCTTCATTCACAGGTGCTGTTCCCCCCGAGACCTCTCTGCCAGTTTCTGATGCGTCTTCATTGTCAAAGTCAATCTCTTCATCATCGCCCAGCTCAGCTCTAATGCAACTCTCAAAATCTGTCATCCCATTGTTAACTGACAGAAGAATCTTTGCCACTTTTGCCTTTTGAAGGACGTCTTGAGGTTGGCGGTAGATATGGCGATGTATCCGAATATCATGGCCAAGGAAATCTGCCAGATGATCCTGGTCTAACTCCGAGATGGCCATTGACTGAGCCAAAGTTGCAACCTGCATCCGCAACTGAGTAAATGTGAACATGGCTGGGTATGACACCCCTGCTTCTAGGGCATGGGCCTTCAGAACATCATGGCCTCTGTAAGGCCTCTGACCAGAAGGTGTGGCAAAGATGTACTGGGAATCAGCGAGAGCTGGCACCGATTGCCTCATTTGAAGGATTCTGTCCACAGTTGTCATCATCTTCTTCGTCAGCAAAACGGGAACACTCCTATTAAACTTGCCTCTGATTTCCACTCGCTGAAAATGATTCACCATTTTCTTCTCAACCTCTGTGAGACCTTTCAAGATATCTTGATTGGTGATCGATCCAATCTTAGCATTCTGGAAGTCTGACACCTTCATTCTCTGAACTTCTCCCCCTCGTTTTCGGTTGAAAAGTGATACAGCACAAAGAGTTGCTTTAACCACTGTCGGATAATCTTCCGAAACCATCCTTGTCTCAAGAAGCTGTTGGACCTTCCTCACATCTTCACATGATGGGATCAGCTTGGGTTTGTTCATGGTCATTTTCCCGACCGACTGGGCTGCTGTAGCGGACACACAATCATACCAGTCCCCGTTGAAGACAGAGTCAAACCGCTGCGCCTCAGAGAGCTCCTGTCGCCACCTGTCGTCTGAACCCTGTCCAAGCTGTTTGGATGCCTGTGACTGTTTGATCTGTGAACACTTTTTCAAAGCATGGCCTATGCGCATTGCGAGATTGCCTTTTTTGAACTGATGTGTGTCCTCATCAAAATCTGCTAGCTCTTTTACAGCCAGGACAACATGATCAAAGCTAGCTGAATTGATCACAACATTTAAACTTGCGATTTTCATTTCTGACCTCACTCTGATAATCTTTAACAGTCTCCCTAACTCCCGCATCCTGGAGCTGATTTGTCCAGCCGTGTGTTCTTCAATGTCCCTGCGGTCAAATAATCTCTTTCCATACTCAAGAAGCAAGGGGTCAGTTCTGATGAGACGGCTTATCTCATCATCTCTCTGGGTAGCCAAGACCTTGTGGTAGAAGGAAAATTCAACGTCTAAGGGTATTGGAAGCATGAGCCGACCACGGCGAGCGGCGTCCCCTCGCCGAGTGATCTGAAACCCTCCTGGCTTCTGACAGCAACGTTTTGAGTGTACAGAGATCAGCTTTTTTTGATAGAGCCCTTTGCAATGGCTACAGGCGAGAAGGTCGTCTACCTTACTAGTTTTGGTGCGATACTTAGGAATCAAACATCCGGATTTATTTTCAAGAACAGCAACGTTATGCATGTAATCACCCTCATCTTGTAGTCTGATCCATGCTCGACGTCTCTGCTTGGTCCCTTTTTTCATCGACAAAATTTTAGCAACGTCAGCCTCATCTGCATGGACATCTTGTAAGTGCGTGCTCATTTTCAAGACAAGCTTGCCACACAATTTGCATGCATGTTTCTTGTCCCATTTGTACTTTCCTTTCCCTCTCTGCGACACGTGCACACCTGTTTCTTCTGTAAGTGCTCTTTCCCCACTCTTTCCAGCATCATGTTCCTCCTGCCTATCCACATTCTCATTGCCACCCCCTAACGCACACTGCACCTTGCTGGTACTAGCGTCACCAACACCTGGCCACCCCAAACCTGCCACTTTGATGAAATCTAACATAGTCGATACAATACTGTCTATGTCCGAGATCCCAGCAATTGATGCCGACACACCCTCTGAATCCGGTGAGCTCGAGCCAGGAACAAACTCCTCGTCATCACTGCCCTCGTATTGCGATGCGCTGGCACTGCTCTCAGTCTCGGGTCCATCCCAGGCGCCATTTGCCAACTGGAGAAAGAAAGAAAGAAAGATTAAAACCAAAGCTGCATTAGAAACAGAAACAGCCCAATTTTGGTTTAAAGGGGCCTTGCACAAGAATAAAAAGAGTAATCCCGTGTATGACCGATTTACATATGTGTGACCTCGGTGACGAGGGCTGGCTTCTGCAGCAGTCAAAATCCACGTTTTCTGAAAATGCAAGCAGTTTTCACACATTTGTCAACCCTGCATGACCCTTTGAGAGAGGTCACTCAAATTGGCATGTTTAAAAAGGTCTTGCCACAAAGTATCCTTGGGCCAAGCTTGAAGAATGTGGCTTGAATAGTCTCCGAGTGCCACCGTTAACTCATTCTACCCCCAGACAAGACCACAGCAGGATAACAGGGGTGGGATTCTAGTAAGAAAGAAAACGCGGAAAATCAAACGACATTGGTGGGGGGGGGGGGTGGGGGGGGGGTGGGGGGGGGGGTTTCATGTCCTTCATTTTCAGCGGCCGAAAAATCAAACGACAGGGGGGGGGGGGGGGGATAGGCACGCGTGTCCACCGTTCGCCAAAGTATCCAAAAACCGACAGGGGGAGCGAGACCAAACACACCCGAAAATGGACTTTGTTATGACACTCCTGATCTGCAGTATAAAAATGGAATGTGCGTACCAGTTTATGTTCAGATGCACACTAAACGGCACTCTGTCTTGGACAATATCCTTTTTCACCGCCATTTTCCACTGCGACCTAAAGCTACCGGAAGTGTCGGGCGATAGTGAACCAAACTACATACAAATCCAACCCATTTGAGATTTTTTTGCCATTTAAGAAGATTTTTTTTTCTCGTCTTTTTTGTTGTTATTAGACGCGGAAAATAAATATGCTTCAGCGGAATTGTGAAAGAATTTCCACGGAAATCCGCGGAAACGCAGAAGAATCCCACCCTGGGATAAGGATCGACCATGATAGTTCAAAGGTGATGCCAGAACAGCTTGGCGCCTACGGGCGCCAAGCTATTCTGGCATCACCCTTGAACTATCATGGTCGATCTGTGTCCTGCGCTGCAATGCGGTCTTGAGAGGACAGGGGCAAAATTTAAGGATTTTGGTGTTGGGGTAGAATGAGTTAAAGTTTACCATGGACGACGGACGGACGACCAGTGGCCCAGAACATAAACTCACTTTTGCTTCGCACGCACGCCAGCCAATAAAATGAAGATGATCATAGAATCACTTTACTTACCAGTTTGTAATTGGGAGCATTCCGCTGCCGTCCATGCACCCTCCTACCAGACACACCCTCTGTGGCAGAGGCTGGGGGGCCATGATTCTGCAGCATAGATCCCGATGGGTTTGGACATCCTGCTGCCATCCGGCGCTGGGTGTGTGCCAGAAAGTCCTGAGCCGGTGTGACCAAAATGGTGTTGCTGAGAACATGTCCAATACAACCATGTAAACCAACTGACATTTTGAATCAGATTGATTGTACATTGCTTAACATCCCGACAGCCACTAGGCTTTCTCAGGACGTGCCTGCACTGCTTGTGAAAAAAAACCCACCTAAACAGAACATTGCCATGTATGTCGCCTGCCGGTCAAATACGTTAACTCATTCTACCCCAACACCAAAATCCTTAAATTTTGCCCCTGTCCTCTCAAGACTGCATTGCAGTGCAGGGCACAGATCGACCATGATAGTTCAAGGGAGATGCCAGAATAGCTTGGCGCCCGTAGGCTTATCCTGCCGTGGTGTGTCTGGGGTAGAATGAGTTAAATAAACCTAACACATGGGGCCAAGACATAAAGCTAAGACCATTTAGCAACACACATCCAATATCAAGAGCTACAGGCAGTGCAGACAGTAGGGAGAGTTTTAAAAAGGCAAATTTATACAGGTGAATGGACAAAGGGTAGACAGAAACACATGCATGCCCCAGAATTGAGAGAAAAACCCACCCTGTGGGGCTGACCAGGGTGACCCTGAGAACTAAAAACTGGCAATACAGTAAAAAGCGATACTTCAGTTGCACATTCCTAAACGAGACCTGTTTGTGGACGTTCGTTCTTCGAATCGCGAGGCAGTTTTGCGAACGAGGATTGAAATCTGGCGCCATTTTTGTTTTTTTAAAAAAAAGTCAACTGATACTGTGCATGCATGTGGCAAGTTAACACGTCAGAAAAAAAAGAAAGAAGAAACAAAATCGCGTGGCAGATTGACCTTGTAATGGGGTTATTGAACGAATTCCTTTCATTGAAGAAGAAAGCTTTTGTTAAAATCGTGGGGTTCTATTATCATTTACTACAAGACTCAACGGTCAGGCCCGGTGCGGCCGAGAGGCCAAAGACACGTTTGAAAGCAGACGCCTTATTTTTCTGGGCCAAACGGGTACGGGGATTGGAGGCATCTCTCAGTTAAATAACTGCACTGAACAAGTACATTTGGGCGTGCTCTTAACTAAGAAATATTGCATAAAGTACCTCTGCAAATGCGAGAGAATGACCGGTGCGTCCGTTGGAGACGAAAGACGTTTAAGCAAGGGAAGCAACTCCGTTCATCGGTGTTGGACCAATCAAATTGATCTGAAAACACTCCGGCCGCTTCCGTGTCCACACACAGGCCCAGGGCATCCCTGAAACACAACGATGAAGTAAATCTGTTAAAATGGGCACATCGTATTTTGATATTTTTTTCTGAATTTTGAATGAAAGATAATACAGAAACAACCCTCAGAAAAAATGGGTGTCTGATCTGGCCACCCAGAATTTTACACAGACCCAGATTGCATAAGGATGGTAAAGAAAGTAACCCATTTTAGTCATTTGGTGTACGCACACACACACACACACACACACAGAGGCGCACATAAGCCTCACAGTGGGTTACCTACCATTTCATGTGAAAATGGGTTCCCATATTTCTATTTATTCTATGGCTCTGGAATTGATGCGAATGTTTAGAACTCACCTTATAACTAAGCTCTATAACTTAAAATAAAATAGACATTTTCTAGAAACAGGGCCACCAGATGCCGAAAAAATGGGTTTCTGCCAATAAAGTGGGTGGGACTGGCATTACAGTCAAAATGGGTGTCTTCACAACAGTAGGCGTCTGTAATAAGGTCAAGTTCATGGAATACTTCTTTTTCACATTAATTATTTTTTCCCAACTTAATGTGTATGTGTGCTTTAACATTCTTTACATTGTATGGTGCAAAATTCAATAAACACTGGCCCGAAACCTTTCGATTATGATTTTTACAGAGGAAATCTTTTAAACATTGCTGCGTTTTGTCCTTCTGAAGCAAAACAGTTTATCATGGCATTGATGTGAGAATCAACATAATGTATTCTGGAAATTAAAGGACTTTTTTTGTTGTTTTTGGGTACTCTGGAGTTTCAGACAAACAGCAACAGAGCATTTTGAATATTAACCCTTATCATTCGGAATACACCAGTGTGTTCAACTAGTGTGACTGTAATAGTCCAAGGGTTAGTGCCAGAATAGCTTGGTGCCTCTAGGCGCCAAGCTATTGTGGCACCACCCTTGAACTAAAGCCATTGGTCTATGTCCTCATCTGTAAGTACTGTAATGTAGCTTGCATAGAATTATGGCAGTGAACAAATTTGAAGCTATTAGCCTCAGTATGACTATGATGCGGGTCAAAAAGTGTGGAAAAATATGAAAGATAGAAAAAGACCCAGACGAAGAAACGAACACTTAACTTATTCTACCCCAGCAAAATTTAAGATCCACCACGATAGTTCAAGGGTGATGCCAGAATAGCTTGGCGCCTATGGGCGCCAAGCTATTCTGGCATCACCCTTGAACTATCATGGTGGATCTGTGTCTCCTGCACTGCAACGCAGTCTTCTGAAGACGACTTCAACATTTGGGCTTAACTTATTCTACCCCAGACACACCACAGCAAAATAAAGATCCACCATGATAGTTCAAGGGTGACGCCAGAATAGCTTGGCGCCTATGGGCGCCAAGCTATTCTGGCATCACCCTTGAACTGTCATGGTGGATCTGTGTCCTGCACTGCAAAGCAGTCTTCTGAGACGACTTCAACATTTGGGGATTCCGGTCTTGGGGTAGAATGAGTTAAAATGACAGAACAGAACACTGACATTAATTAATTAAGTTCTGACAACATAAGAAATCACTTGAAACTTCAGCCTTTATTCAACGTCTTTCGTCTCAAATAACCAACCATTCTTTCATTTGCAGAGTTTTTAAAATGGTATGCAGTACAACCAACCATTCTTTCATTTGCAGAGTTTTTAAAATGGCATTCAGTATATTACAAAATGATCCGCCCCCCCCCCCCCCAATAACACTCTTGCAATCAATCTTTACATTGTCAATGGTTTTCTTATCTTATTATTGTCTTTTGTCCCCAGCCGGCTGTTTCGTTTTGCAAATCCAAAGGTTATACAGTATACAAAATGATCCAGGCGTCCATCAGATAAAAAAAAAGCAGGCTATACATGCTGAAACCATCCCAATAATAACACTCATGTAATAAATCTGTATGAAATCGAAAATGCCGCGAGTGGCGGGGAACCTCAATTCATTTCTTTTGTAACTTTTTCAGTCTGTTGCGGACGTAATCCTTAATGTTTGTCCAGCGCCTATGTCTAAGTGCAGGCTCCTCTGCCATTGCGTACTGTATCTCGGCCTTTCCAGGAAGTTTGTTCATGACGAGGTGTGTATTGAAACGAGTTTGAACAGCTTTCTCTTCAGCTTCCCCCCATGGTTTCCTTGTAAATCTAGCTTTCTTTCGAACAGGAGCTGACGCAGTACTGTCATCATCAAAACTATCTAGATTGTCATCAGGCTCTGGACGTCTTTTCTCCGTCATGCTCATCGATTCCTGTGTTGCTGACTTGCTACTTGCTTCATTCACAGGTGCTGTTCCCCCCGAGACCTCTCTGCCAGTTTCTGATGCGTCTTCATTGTCAAAGTCAATCTCTTCATCATCGCCCAGCTCAGCTCTAATGCAACTCTCAAAATCTGTCATCCCATTGTTAACCGACAGAAGAATCTTTGCCACTTTTGCCTTTTGAAGGACGTCTTGAGGTTGGCGGTAGATATGGCGATGTATCCGAATATCATGGCCAAGGAAATCTGCCAGCTGATCCTGGTCTAACTCCGAGATGGCCATTGACTGAGCCAAAGTTGCAACCTGCTTCCGCAACTGAGTAAATGTGAACATGGCTGGGTATGACACCCCTGCTTCTAGGGCATGGGCCTTCAGAACATCATGGCCTCTGTAAGGCCTCTGACCAGAAGGTGTGGCAAAGATGTACTGGGAATCAGCGAGAGCTGGCACAGATTGCCTCATTTGAAGGATTCTGTCCACAGTTGTCATCATCTTCTTCGTCAGCAAAACGGGAACACTCCTATTAAACTTGCCTCTGATTTCCACTTGCTGAAAATGATTCACCATTTACTTCTCAACCTCTGTGAGACCTTTCAAGATATCTTGATTGGTGATCGATCCAATCTTAGCATTCTGGAAGTCTGACACCTTCATTCTCTGAACTTCTCCCCCTCGTTTTCGGTTGAAAAGTGATATAGCACAAAGAGTTGCTTTAACCACTGTCGGATAATCTTCCGAAACCATCCTTGTCTCAAGAAGCTGTTGGACCTTCCTCACATCTTCACATGATGGGATCAGCTTGGGTTTGTTCATGGTCATTTTCCCGACCGACTGGGCTGCTGTAGCGGACACACAATCATACCAGTCCCCGTTGAAGACAGAGTCAAACCGCTGCGCCTCAGAGAGCTCCTGTCGCCACCTGTCGTCTGAACCCTGCCCAAGCTGTTTGGATGCCTGTGACTGTTTGATCTGTGAACACTTTTTCAAAGCATGGCCTATGCGCATTGTGAGATTGCCTTTTTTGAACTGATGTGTGTCCTCATCAAAATCTGCTAGCTCTTTTACAGCCAGGACAACATGATCAAAGCTAGCTGAATTGATCACAGCATTTAAACTTGCGATTTTCATTTCTGACCTCACTCTGATAATCTTTAATAGTCTCCCTAACTCCCGCATCCTGGAGCTGATTTGTCCAGCCGTGTGTTCTTCAATGTCCCTGCGGTCAAATAATCTCTTTCCATACTCAAGAAGCAAGGGGTCAGTTCTGATGAGACGGCTTATCTCATCATCTCTCTGGCTGGCCAAGACCTTGTGATAGAATGAAAATTCAACGTCTAAGGGTATTGGAAGCATTAGCCGACCACGGCGCGCCGCGTCTCCTCGCCGAGTGATCTGAAACCCTCCTGGCTTCTGACAGCAACGTTTTGAGTGTACAGAGATCAGCTTTTTTTGATAGAGCCCTTTGCAATGGCTACAGGCGAGAAGGTCGTCTACCTTACTAGTTTTGGTGCGATACTTAGGAATCAAACATCCGGATTTATTTTCAAGAACAGCAACGTTATGCATGTAGTCACCCTCATCTTGTAGTCTGATCCATGCTCGACGTCTCTGCTTGGTCCCTTTTTTCATCGACAAAATTTTAGCAACGTCTGCCTCATCTGCATGGACATCTTGTAAGTGCGTGCTCATTTTCAAGACAAGCTTGCCACACAATTTGCATGCATGTTTCTTGTCCCATTTGTACTTTCCTTTCCCTCTCTGCGACACGTGCACACCTGTTTCTTCTGTAAGTGCTCTTTCCCCACTCTTTCCAGCATCATGTTCCTCCTGCCTATCCACATTCTCATTGCCACCCCCTAACGCACACTGCACCTTGCTGGTACTAGCGTCACCAACACCTGGCCACCCCGAACCTGCCACTTTGATGAAATCTAACATAGTCGATACAATACTGTCTATGTCAGAGATCCCAGCAATTGATGCCGACACACCCTCTGAATCCGGTGAGCTCGAGCCAGGAACAAACTCCTCGTCATCACTGCCCTCGTATTGCGATGCGCTGGCACAACTCTCAGTCTCGGGTCCATCCCAGGCGCCATTTGCCAACTGGAGAAAGAAAGAAAGAAAGAATGAAACCAAAGCTGCATTAGAAACAGAAACAGCCCAATTTTGGTTTAAGGGGCCTTGCACAAGAATAAAAAGAGTAATCCCGTGTATGACCGATTTACATATGGCATTATGTGTGACCTCGGTGACGAGGGCTGGCTTCTGCAGCAGTCAAAATCCACGTTTTCTGAAAATGCAAGCAGTTTTCACACATTTGTCAACCCTGCATGACCCTTTGAGAGAGGTCACTCAAATTGGCATGTTTAAAAAGGTCTTGCCACAAAGTATCCTTGGGCCAAGCTTGAAGAATGTGGCTTGAATAGTCTCCGAGTGCCACCGTTAACTCATTCTTACGGGCGCCAAGCTATTCTGGCATCACCCTTGAACTATCATGGTCGATCTGTGTCCTGCGCTGCAATGCGGTCTTGAGAGGACAGGGGCAAAATTTAAGGATTTTGGTGTTGGGGTAGAATGAGTTAAAGTTTACCATGGACGACGGACGGACGACCAGTGGCCCAGAACATAAACTCACTTTTGCTTCGCACGCACGCCAGCCAATAAAATGAAGATGATCATAGAATCACTTTACTTACCAAATGAAAAGAAAAGGGGAGACTGCCAGTGCTAATATTTTAGGAAGGTTACAAAGTAAAGTAGATTATAGCACTGTCAGGGGAGAGAAATGTGCATGATCGACCAGTGATCATAGATCTACTGTGGCCAAAGCACAAAAAAAAAAAAAGAGATAGGAAAGAGAGCCCCTCTCTTTCCTATCTCTTTTTTTTTTTGTGCTTTGGCCACAGTAGATCTATGATCACTGGTCGATCATGCACATTTCTCTCCCCTGACAGTGCTATAATCTACTTTACTTTGTAACCTCACTTTACTTACCAGTTTGTAATTGGGAGCATTCCGCTGCCGTCCATGCACCCTCCTACCAGACGCACCCTCTGTGGCAGAGGCTCAGGTGTGGGGGCCATGATTCTGCAGCATAGATCCCGATGGGTTTGGACATCCTGCTGCCATCCGGCGCTGGGTGTGTGCAGAAAGTCTTGAGCCGGTGTGACCAAAAACGGTGTTGCTGAGAACATGTCCAATACAACCATGTAAACCAACTGACATTTTGAATCAGATTGATTGTACATTGCTTAACGTCCCGACAGCCACAAGGCTTTCTCAGGACGTGCCTGCACTGCTTGTGAAAAAAACCCACCTAAACAGAACATTGCCATGTATGTCGCCTGCCGGTCAAATACGTTAACTCATTCTACCCCAACACCAAAATCCTTAAATTTTGCCGTTGTCCTCTGAAGACTGCATTGCAGTGCAGGGCACAGATCGACCATGATAGTTCAAGGGAGATGCCAGAATAGCTTGGCGCCCGTAGGCGCCAAGCTATTCTGGCATCACCCTTGAACTATCATGGTGGATCCTTATCCTGCCGTGGTGTGTCTGGGGTAGAATGAGTTAAATAAACCTAACACATGGGGCCAAGACATAAAGCTAAGACCATTTAGCAACACACATCCAATATCAAGAGCTACAGGCAGTGCAGACAGTAGGGAGAGTTTTAAAAAGGCAAATACAGATGAATGGACCTCGGGTAGACAGAAACACATGCCCCAGAATAGAGAGAAAAACCCACCCTGTGGGGCTGACCAGGGTGACCCTGAGAACTAAAAACTGGCAATACAGTAAAAAGCGACACTTCAGTTGCACATTCCTAAAGACCTGTTTGTGGACGTTTGTTCTTTGAATCGCGAGGCAGTTTTGCGAACGAGGATTGAAATCTGGCGCCATTTTTGTTTTTTAAAAACAAAAGTCAACTGATACTGTGCATGCATGTGGCAAGTCAACACATGTCAGAAAAAAAAAAAAATCGCGTGGCAGATTGACCTTGTAATGGGGTTATTGAACGAATTCCTTTCATTGAAGAAGAAAGCTTTTGTTAAAATCGTGGGGTTCTATTATCATTTACTACAAGACTCAACGGTCAGAGCGGCCGAGAGGCCGAAGACACGGTTGAAGCAGACGCCTTATTTTTCTGGGCCAAACGGGTATTGGGGATTGGAGGCATCTCTCAGTTAAGTAACTGCACTGAACAAGTACATTTGGGCGTGGGCGTGCTCTTAACTAAGAAATATTGCATAAAGTACCTCTGCAAACGCGAAAGAATGGCCGGTGACGGTTGGAGACGAAAGACGTTTAAGCAAGGGAAACAACTCCGTTCATCGGTGTTGGGCTAACCAATCAGCGATCATCAAATTGATCTGAAAACACTCCGGCCGTTTCCGTGTCCACACACAGGCCCAGGGCCGCATCCCTGAAACACAACCATGAAGTAAATCTGTTAAAATGGGGACATCGTATTTCGATATTTTTTTCTGACTTTTGAATGAAAGATAATACAGAAACAACCCTCAGAAAAAATGGGTGTCTGACGTGGTCACCCAGAATGTTACACACACCCATTTTGCATAAGGATGGTAAAGAAAGTAACCCATTTCAGTGATTTGGTGTACGCACACACACACACACACACACACACACACACACACACACACACACACACACACACACACACACACACATTTACAACTTCACACACACACACACACACACCATAGTATGTAAACCCCGTGAACCGGGGGCGTGGTTGCATCCATACGAACCGGGGTCCCTATGAAATAATGCTTTCCGAGCATCGCCCTTTTTACAATGGAAAGCCAATTCATATGCAACGCTAATTTTTATATCAGTGTCTCTGTAAGTCTATAAATACCTGTTTTATTGGCATGTGTTTTCATGGGTTGTATCCATACGAACCGGGGACTTACACAAACCGGGGACACACACATACACACACACACATACACACGGGTTGTATCCATACAAACCGAGGACACTAATTTTCTCACTTTGTCAAGGTTTTAATCGACCTGTATATTGTATTAGAGGGCTTTCTGGTAGTATTTCATGAACCTATTATGTATTGTACATATTTTATTTCAGCTCTTTTTCACTGTACCCTATTTTACTTCCAACATCTCACTATTACTGCCCCTTACCTCTCTCCCTCAAATGATGTTAATAATAAAGTCACAAGATAATTCTTCTATCAAACTCATTCTGTCTCCTGTGTGTCACCTTTTGGTGTGATTTATTTCTGAATTTGTTTGCGTGTCCCCAGTTTGTTTGGATGTAACTACCCTTTGAGTGTCCGAAGTTCATATAGATGTATCTAGCCTTTGTGTGTCCCTAGATTTTATGGATAGATCCTGTGTGCATGCCAAGCTCATATGAATCTATGAGAGTCAAATATTTTAAGCAAGATTTGAGTACAGTCCCATAAGCTGAATTAAAAAGTCAAACAGCAACAAAATTCCCAGCCAAAGCTGCTCTTAATATGACTAATTTAACAAGGGATAACTTAAACCCACTTAAGTCGAACTTCAGACAAGACAAACGTGTTTCAAACCCGGCAACTCTGCACCTTCTGATCATGTTTCATTGTATCATTCATGGAACACTAAGTGACACAGATTGTACTGAGGTGATTATCATGCAGAAATGACAGGTAAAGTTCAAAGAAGCCAGGCAGACATCATCACCCATTTTTGGTAGACACTAAAGTAATGCAAAGAAAGATAAGGTATAATTGGAGGAGTGTCTGTTACGTGTGTAATGTCTGTAAAACAAAATACAATAGACCAAACCAAAGCACACACACACACACACGTTCACAGTTCGTTCCTATTTTCCTTTCACATTTGTACACCTTTGATTGCATGTAGAAAAATTAGGCATATGCAATTGGGGCATAACGCTTAGATGTATTAGCCATCCTTCACTTTCTTCCAAATCATGCTCACCCTCCTTCTCATATCTTGTACATGTCCAATCATCATTAAATAATAATTTCTGCTATATTTCTACAATTTTATCATCAAAACAACTCTAATCAACTGTGTCAGCACACTAAAAAATATCAGTAAAAAAATGAAAAAGGTAAAAATCACCACATATGAAGAAAAAGTTCATAAATGTCTGGACGAAATCAATTTGCTTGCACAATGAGATTTATCAGAAAATAATTCAAAAGAAAACTCAAAATAACTATAGTGAATGGCTCTAAAGGCCCCACCAGACATGCCGATTTTGAGGCCGATTCTCGAGCAGTTACCAGAACCGTTTCAATCAAAATTGTGTGATCGGGCCTGACTACAAAAACATGTGCACTGCCACACATTCCCAACTTAGCCGACCAGTTTGAGTTGTAATTGTACATTGCTTAACGTCTGAACAGCAACAAGACTTTCTAAGGACTTGCCTGCACTGCTTGTGAAAAATAAAATTAAAAACAACAACAAAAAACATGCAATATTGAATGTATGCCGCCAGCAGGTCTAATACCCTAAATAAACCCAAGAACATTTAGCAACACACATCCAATATCAAGAGCTACAGGCCGCATAGACAGTAGGGAGAGTTTTAAAAAGGGTGAAGGTGGGGAGGGGAGTGGGGGGGGGGGTCATCACTTTTGGTTTTATAGAGCTGCTGAATGCTCTCTTATGAATGAAAGATTTTAATTATCTCTGGAATCAGTAGGTCATTTCAGAGGCGCGCACCGAGTTGCACGTCAAACCACTCACAAATACACATTTGGAGTGCACCAGATGGATCCAGTTGGACAAGTCCCACATTCCACACTATAGGACAGCTAAGACTGAAAAGCAATCGCGGCATTTATGGCGCGGTACAAGGTTTAAAACTAAGAAACTGTTGTTTTTAGAAGCGTGTCGGGCAACAGTTTTTATTAAAACTGTTTTAAAACCTCTTTAAACTCAACTTTTGTTAATGTTAAAAGTGTTTTCATTTACAGGCGTGTCATAACTGTTATGCATCTATTCCAACGTAATAGTGCTGGATATCATAGTTTTCCCATTGTCGCCTTCTCTCTTCACTCAGCACTCGACTTTCCAGTCCTTCCCTCAAATGCGCAGCATTCACACAAACAATACTTTACTATTACACCCGTTGGCAACATTAGGTTTTTTTTTTCTCTGACCTAGCATTACATCAGAAAATGGTCCATCCAAGCCTGCACTCTTCATACTGCACTAAACGACCGACTGCAGCAGACGACGCACCTAACGACACTGACTGTGTGACGTCATTTGCATTCAATCAATTTGTGCATACAATCTGACAGGAGTTGCAGTCGAAACGAAAGCATAACACAACAAACCCACAAACAAAGCAACAGGTTGAACCAAAAGACACAAGACAACAGCAGCCTCACCCAAAGTCTATACATCCTCTCTCACACTGCGCACTCATACAATCACTTCACTTCATAGCAACCGGTGCACGAATATATATAGGCTAATTCACTGGCGAACGAATACATGGCTCTCAAGTTTGTACTAGACATCACCTCCCTCCACATCACCCTGGAAGCACAATACAACAACACTTTTTTTAACAAAACAACCACACCCTCAAATAACAAACCTCATTTTGTAGCAACATAAACAATTTACTCTCTCAAACAACTAAAATACCACCCCCCCCCCCACCCCTTCCTTTCGTATCTCTCCGTTTCAATTCGGCTCACCGACGAAGTCGACCCACATCAGCTATTAAGTTATTTATAGATGAGAAGGGTGATGTCACACATACACGCCCATTTTACAGGTTTTGTGCATGCACACACACACACACACACTGCTGGGACAAGTTCAAACACACTAGCAGAGTGCATTTTAAGCACACAAGTGCGTGTAAAAACCTTGAAATGGGAAAAACTTATTTTTTTATTTTTTTACAACTTCTTAAAGCAAGACAATGCAGAAACAACCCTCAGAAAAAATGGGTGTCTGACTTGGGCACCCAGAATTTTACACACACCCATTTCCCATAAGGATGGTAAAGACAGTCACCCATTTGAGGTCTTTTGTGTACACACACACACACACACACACACACACACACACACACACACACACACACACACACACACACACACACACGCGCGCGCGCACACACACACACACACATACACTATTTTGTGTTCTGATGGAATCGGCTGCATTTCCAGTGTCTTTTGCTTATTGGGCTTGCACACTGGTTGCTTTCGTCGATCCGATAACTTCAGCACGATTGCACGTAGCGAATCGAGGGAGACAACCAGAGTGCAGCCATTGGTCACCTCCCCTGTTTCATTACCTGCTGGTGAGAAATGCCACTCGGTGTCCATGATGATCTCACCTGGTGCCGCCTCGTACTGCCATGGCAACGACACATTGTCCCCGATGCAGACGGTGGAACCATCGAGCAGAGAGGTCAATGACACCCACTGCAGCGCAGTCGTGCCTTGAAGTTTGACGAGTAGACACGTTAACGATAACATGTATCCCTGGGCATTTAGTTGTCTGCTCGGAGAGTGAACCAGACAAATCCCCACACGGGGTATTTTAAGAATATGAGAATAAACGAAAGAAGATAAGAGATCACAATGCAGAGACCTCACCTACCCCCCCCCCCCTCTCCGACACACACCCCCTACCACCACACTCCCAAATGTATTCATAAACACCGGCGTTTATGTCGCTAAATGCACAAATAGTCGTTAGAGGGGAAGGCAGTGGACGCTAGTCACGCGGCCTGAAAGCACGAAAGAAATCTGTAATCAACAGGACCTGCGCTGGAACAAGATGGAGGAAGACTTTGGGTTAAAGCGCTTGGGGTTCTTCTCAACACAGAGACAAAGTTACCTTGGGCACAGAGTCAAAGTTACCTTGGGCACAAAGTTTCCTTCTGTAATGGTACGAATGCACTGACGAAGCGTTACTATAGTGATTATCATAGGCCACGGACCTCTGAAATATCAAGCATGGCTGTTTGCGGGTCACATGTGTCACTGGCCCTACCCTGATAACCGTACTTATGTCATCATTTCTGGACTGTGTTTTGGTCATGTGTGTCTTAGGGTCTACATAACCGTACTTATGTCATCATTTCTGGACTGGGTTTTGGTCGTGTGTGTCTTAGGGTCTACATAACCGTACTTATGTCGTCATTTCTGGACTGGGTTTTGGTCATGTGTGTCTTAGGGTCTACATAACCGTACTTATGTCATCATTTCTGGACTGTGTTTTGGTCATGTGTGTCTTAGGGTCTACATAACCGTACTTATGTCATCATTTCTGGACTGTGTTTTGGTCATGTGTGTCTTAGGGTCTACATAACCGTACTTATGTCATCATTTCTGGACTGTGTTTTGGTCATGTGTGTCTTAGGGTCTACATAACCGTACTTATGTCATCATTTCTGGACTGTGTTTTGGTCATGTGTGTCTTAGGGTCTACATAACCGTACTTATGTCATCATTTCTGGACTGTGTTTTGGTCATGTGTGTCTTAGGGTCTACATAACCGTACTTATGTCATCATTTCTGGACTGGGTTTTGGTCATGTGTGTCTTAGGGTCTACATAACCGTACTTATGTCATCATTTCTGGACTGGGTTTTGGTCATGTGTGTCTTAGGGTCTACATAACCGTACTTATGTCATCATTTCTGGACTGGGTTTTGGTCATGTGTGTCTTAGGGTCTACATAACCGTACTTATGTCATCATTTCTGGACTGGGTTTTGGTCATGTGTGTCTTAGGGTCTACATAACCGTACTTATGTCATCATTACTGGACTGTGTTTTGGTCATGTGTGTCTTAGGGTCTACATAACCGTACTTATGTCATCATTTCTGGACTGGGTTTTGGTCGTGTGTGTCTTAGGGTCTACATAACCGTACTTATGTCGTCATTTCTGGACTGGGTTTTGGTCATGTGTGTCTTAGGGTCTACATAACCGTACTTATGTCATCATTACTGGACTGGGTTTTGGTCATGTGTGTCTTAGGGTCTACATAACCGTACTTATGTCATCATTACTGGACTGTGTTTTGGTCATGTGTGTCTTAGGGTCTACATAACCGTACTTATGTCATCATTTCTGGACTGTGTTTTGGTCATGTGTGTCTTAGGGTCTACATAACCGTACTTATGTCATCATTACTGGACTGTGTTTTGGTCATGTGTGTCTTAGGGTCTACATAACCGTACTTATGTCATCATTTCTGGACTGTGTTTTGGTCATGTGTGTCTTAGGGTCTACTTAACCGTACTTATGTCATCATTTCTGGATTGTGTTTTGGTCATGTGTGTCTTAGGGTCTACATAACCGTACTTATGTCATCATTTCTGGACTGGGTTTTGGTCATGTGTGTCTTAGGGTCTACATAACCGTACTTATGTCATCATTTCTGGACTGGGTTTTGGTCATGTGTGTCTTAGGGTCTACATAACCGTACTTATGTCATCATTTCTGGACTGTGTTTTGGTCATGTGTGTCTTAGGGTCTACATAACCGTACTTATGTCATCATTTCTGGACTGTGTTTTGGTCATGTGTGTCTTAGGGTCTACATAACCGTACTTATGTCATCATTACTGGACTGTGTTTTGGTCATGTGTGTCTTAGGGTCTACATAACCGTACTTATGTCATCATTTCTGGATTGTGTTTTGGTCATGTGTGTCTTAGGGTCTACTTAACCGTACTTATGTCATCATTTCTGGATTGTGTTTTGGTCATGTGTGTCTTAGGGTCTACATAACCGTACTTATGTCATCATTTCTGGACTGGGTTTTGGTCATGTGTGTCTTAGGGTCTACATAACCGTACTTATGTCATCATTTCTGGACTGGGTTTTGGTCATGTGTGTCTTAGGGTCTACATAACCGTACTTATGTCATCATTTCTGGACTGTGTTTTGGTCATGTGTGTCTTAGGGTCTACATAACCGTACTTATGGCATCATTTCTGGACTGGGTTTTGGTCATGTGTGTCTTAGGGTCTACATAACCGTACTTATGGCATCATTTCTGGACTGGGTTTTGGTCATGTGTGTCTTAAGGTCTACATAACCGTACTTATGGCATCATTTCTGGACTGGGTTTTGGTCATGTGTGTCTTAGGGTCTACATAACCGTACTTATGTCATCATTTCTGGACTGGGTTTTGGTCATGTGTGTCTTAGGGTCTACATAACCGTACTTATGTCATCATTTCTGGACTGTGGTTTGGTCATGTGTGTCTTAGGGTCTACATAACCGTACTTATGTCATCATTTCTGGACTGTGTTTTGGTCATGTGTGTCTTAGGGTCTACATAACCGTACTTATGTCATCATTTCTGGACTGTGTTTTGGTCATGTGTGTCTTAGGGTCTACATAACCGTACTTATGTCATCATTTCTGGACTGGGTTTTGGTCATGTGTGTCTTAGGGTCTACATAACCGTACTTATGTCATCATTTCTGGACTGTGTTTTGGTCATGTGTGTCTTAGGGTCTACATAACCGTACTTATGTCATCATTTCTGGACTGGGTTTTGGTCATGTGTGTCTTAGGGTCTACATAACCGTACTTATGTCATCATTTCTGGACTGTGTTTTGGTCATGTGTGTCTTAGGGTCTACATAACCGTACTTATGTCATCATTTCTGGACTGTGTTTTGGTCATGTGTGTCTTAGGGTCTACATAACCGTACTTATGTCATCATTTCTGGACTGGGTTTTGGTCATGTGTGTCTTAGGGTCTACATAACCGTACTTATGTCATCATTTCTGGACTGGGTTTTGGTCATGTGTGTCTTAGGGTCTACATAACCGTACTTATGTCATCATTTCTGGACTGGGTTTTGGTCATGTGTGTCTTAGGGTCTACATAACCGTACTTATGGCATCATTTCTGGACTGGGTTTTGGTCATGTGTGTCTTAAGGTCTACATAACCGTACTTATGGCATCATTTCTGGACTGGGTTTTGGTCATGTGTGTCTTAGGGTCTACATAACCGTACTTATGTCATCATTTCTGGACTGGGTTTTGGTCATGTGTGTCTTAGGGTCTACATAACCGTACTTATGTCATCATTTCTGGACTGGGTTTTGGTCATGTGTGTCTTAGGGTCTACATAACCGTACTTATGTCATCATTTCTGGACTGTGTTTTGGTCATGTGTGTCTTAGGGTCTACATAACCGTACTTATGTCATCATTTCTGGACTGTGTTTTGGTCATGTGTGTCTTAGGGTCTACATAACCGTACTTATGTCATCATTTCTGGACTGGGTTTTGGTCATGTGTGTCTTAGGGTCTACATAACCGTACTTATGTCATCATTTCTGGACTGTGTTTTGGTCATGTGTGTCTTAGGGTCTACATAACCGTACTTATGTCATCATTTCTGGACTGGGTTTTGGTCATGTGTGTCTTAGGGTCTACATAACCGTACTTATGTCATCATTTCTGGACTGTGTTTTGGTCATGTGTGTCTTAGGGTCTACATAACCGTACTTATGTCATCATTTCTGGACTGTGTTTTGGTCATGTGTGTCTTAGGGTCTACATAACCGTACTTATGTCATCATTTCTGGACTGGGTTTTGGTCATGTGTGTCTTAGGGTCTACATAACCGTACTTATGTCATCATTTCTGGACTGGGTTTTGGTCATGTGTGTCTTAGGGTCTACATAACCGTACTTATGTCATCATTTCTGGACTGGGTTTTGGTCATGTGTGTCTTAGGGTCTACATAACCGTACTTATGTCATCATTTCTGGACTGGGTTTTGGTCATGTGTGTCTTAGGGTCTACATAACCGTACTTATGTCATCATGTCTGGACTGGGTTTTGGTCATGTGTGTCTTAGGGTCTACATAACCGTACTTATGTCATCATTTCTGGACTGGGTTTTGGTCATGTGTGTCTTAGGGTCTACATAACCGTACTTATGTCATCATTTCTGGACTGTGTTTTGGTCATGTGTGTCTTAGGGTCTACATAACCGTACTTATGTCATCATTTCTGGACTGGGTTTTGGTCATGTGTGTCTTAGGGTCTACATAACCGTACTTATGTCATCATTTCTGGACTGGGTTTTGGTCATGTGTGTCTTAGGGTCTACATAACCGTACTTATGTCATCATTTCTGGACTGTGTTTTGGTCGTAAGGCTGATTATCCCTTTGGCTGTCAGCGGTTGTTGTCGCGATGATTCCTGCAGGATGTCAGGATGTAGATATTCCTGCAGGATGTCAGGATGTAGATATTCCTGCAGGATGTCAGGATGTATATATTCCTGCAGGATGTCAGGATGTTGTTATTCCTGCAGGAATCATCGCGACAAAAAGAGCTACCTACAACCAAAGGGTTAACTATATAGTAATGCGGTTGGTTGTTCTTGACAGCGTTACATGTAGAAACTGACTCTGTGTTTGCAACTCAATCGGATCTGTGACAGCCCAGGCGCGGATCTTGGCGGGGGATCCACACAAACCCACACACCCTTTTACTTTTTTTTTCTTTGATATTTTTTCTTCTTCCGGCAACTGGAAGCAAGGTCTGGCGTGTGTAGGCTGTTTGTGTCAGGCTGAAGATCCCTAGCAAAAAGATGGAACACCCCCCCTCCCTCCCTCCCTCCCACCAACCACCCCCCCCTCCCTCACCCCCGCCCCCCAAATAAAGTTGGCTTCGATACTTGCCGCGTACGGACAATACGGACACGTGTCAAATGAAGTCAGATTTCTGGTCATGCCGCACATTAATCGGCAACTCTCAAACGCCAGCTTTATTTGCCGCGTATCCGTGCGTGGCTCGCCTCTCAATGAGTAACAGTTGCCCCTTTGGCTGTCGGTAACGGTTGTTGTCGTTATGATTCCTGCAGGATGTCAGGATGTTGTTATTCCTGCAGGAATCATCGCGACAAGAAATGCTACAGTCAGCCAAAGGGTTAATAAGATGTAAAATGTGTTACAATACAATACAATACAATACCATACAATACAGTACAATACAATACAGTACAGTACAATACAATACAATACAGTACAATACAATACAGTACAGTAAGTACAGTACAATACAGTACAGTACAATACTATACAGTACAATACAATACAGTACAGTACAGTACAGTACAATACAGTACAATGCAATACAGTATAGTACGTACAGTATAATACAATACAGTACAATACAGTACAGTACAGTACAATACATTACAGTACAATACAATACAGTACAATACAATACAATACAGTACGTACAGTACAGTACAGTACAATATAGTACATTACAGTACAGTACAATACAATACAATACAGTACAGTACAGTACAGTACAAAACAATACAATACAGTACAATACAATGCAGTACAGTACTGCAGTACAATACAGTACAATACAATACAGTACAGTACACTACAGTACAGTACATTACAATACAATACAGTGCAGTACAATGCAATACAATACAGTACAATACAATACAGTACAATACAATACAGTACAATACAGTACAGTACAATATAGTACAATACAATACAATACAATAATACTTTATTAATCCCTCATAGGGAAATGTGTTCAAATGTGACTTACTGTGAGTGACACAAGTGAGAGCGAGGACCAAGAAACACACCACAGCCATACTGACTGACGTCCCCTGCAGCGATATCAACCTGTCCAAATGTGGGCTCAGAGCATGTAGTGTTTTAGTAAGCATTGATTATCTCGCCAATTGACAAAGTCCAAAGTTAGGACAGCATATCCTACCCACTGTCGCAACTGATTTCATTGACGTTTCAGTCGCGTAGGAGGATATTTTTCATTGGGGGTGGGGGAGGTGGGTGTGTGACCCAGCGTGTAGGACTTCTTACATTCCACTTTCCGGGGGGGGGGGGGGGGGGCGGGGGAGGTGGGTGTGTGACCCAGCGTGTAGGACTTCTTACTTTCCACTTTCCAGAGGGGGGGGGGGGAGCGGGGGCGGTGTGTGTGTGACCCAGCGTGTAGGACTTCTTACTTTCCACTTTCCAGGGGGCGGGGGAGGTGGGTGTGTGACCCAGCGCGTAGGACTTCTTACTTTACACTTTCCAGTGGGGGCGGGGGAAGTGGGTGTGTGACCCAGCGCGTAGGACATTACTTTCCAGGGGGGGGGGGGGGCGGGGGAGGTGGGTGTGTGACCCAGCGCGTAGGACTTCTTACTTTCCACTTTCCAGGGGGTGGTGGGGGGGGAGGTGGGTGTGTGACCCAGCGTGTAGGACTTCTTACTTTCCACTTTCCAATGGGAGGGGAGGGGGGGTGGGGGAGGGACAGGAGGGGGAGGTGGGTGTGTGACCCAGCGTGTAGGACTTCTTACTTTCCACTTTCCAGGGGGAGGGGGAGGGGATGGGGTGGGGGAGGGAGAGGAGGGGGGAGGTGGGTGTGTGACCCAGCGTGTAGGACTTCTTACTTTCCACTTTCCAGGGGGAGGGGGAGGGGGAGGGGATGGGAGTGCAGGAGGGAGAGGAGGGGGGAGGTGGGTGTGTGACTCTGCGTGTAAGACTTCTTACTTTCCACTTTCCAGGGGGGGGGGGGGGGGAGTTGGGGTGGTCAAAGTCAAAGCAACATAACTCAAAATCTTCTAATTCCTTTTCTCCAAAATACTTTTTTCTCCTATCAATAAATACAACATATACAATCATCATATTTTCTTTAACAAATCTTATTCTCTCAAAATATTCTTTTTTTCTAAATGATTGAGATACTGTGCCCCCCCCCCCCCCACCCACTAGGTTTTCATTGAGGGGATTAGGGCAACCTTCCCCTCCCCCCACCCCCACCCCCTCCTCCCCAACCCCCACGGTTCCTACGCGGGTTTCATCGATATTCTAGTCATGTGAATTGTTCTCGCCGTTTGAAGTGCAGCAGGTTGTTGATCATGTCGCCGATTACGGGTCAACATTACAGCCCGATGTCGCAGTGGTGTGCTTTACATGCCGGGTCCGTGTGGAAGCGAAGACTGAACTTAAATACACATGACGGGAGATGAATCAATTAAATTGCTTTACTTGTTGGTGGTGGTGTTCTTGTTGTTGGATGTGTAATGTTCAAGAAAATAAGACAATATGCTGCAATTAAATTAGCTCTGGCAAGGAAGAGTGAAGAGAACCAAGTCCCACTTTGTCCTATTTTCTGATATAATGGAGCTTTTAGCCCCACGGGCGCTTTTCCCAAATTTTGAAAGTGTTACGGAACGACTATGTACCGGATGCAGGAGGTGGATTGATCATGATAATTCAAGGGTAGTGCCAGATTGGCTTGGCGCCTGAAGGCGCCAAGCTCATCTGGCACTACCCTTGAATAATCATGATCAATCCATCTCCTGCTGCAGGGTCCTGGGGCTAATATGGTTAACGAAGAAGATTATGTCCAATGTCGTCCCTTCCGCCCAGCTTGGCCATTACGGACATGCGGACTGAGACAGGGGTGTGTGTGCTATGTATGTAACATGTACAGTGCATCTATCACACGGTACGTTCTGTGTTATGTATGTAACATATACAGTGCGTCTATCACACGGTACGTTCTGTGTTATGTATGTAACATATACAGTGCATCTATCACACGGTACGTTCTGTGTTATGTATGTAACATGTACAGTGCGTCTATCACACGGTACGTTCTGTGTTATGTATGTAACATATACAGTGCGTCTATCACACGGTTCGTTCAGTGTTATGTATGTAACATGTACAGTGCGTCTATCACACGGTTCGTTCAGTGTTATGTATGTAACATGTACAGTGCGTCTATCACACGGTTCGTTCAGTGTTATGTATGTAACATGTACAGTGCGTCTATCGGACGGTACGTTCTGTGTTATGTATGTAACATGTACAGTGTGTCTATCACACGGTACGTTCTATGTTATGTATGTAACATGTACAGTGCGTCTATCGGACGGTTCGTTCTGTGTTATGTATGTAACATGTACAGTGCATCTATCACGGTACGTTCTGTGTTATGTATGTAACATGTACAGTGCGTCTATCGGACGGTACGTTCTGTGTTATGTATGTAACATGTACAGTGCATCTATCACACGGTACGTTCTGTGTTATGTATGTAACATGTACAGTGCGTCTATCGGACGGTACGTTCTGTGTTAAGTATGTAACATGTACAGTGCGTCTATCACACGGTACGTTCTGTGTTATGTATGTAACATATACAGTGCGTCTATCGGACGGTACGTTCTGTGTTATGTATGTAACATATACAGTGCGTTTATCGGACGGTACGTTCTGTGTTATGTATGTAACATGTACAGTGCGTCTATCACACGGTACGTTCTGTGTTATGTATGTAACATATACAGTGCGTCTAACGGACGGTACGTTCTGTGTTATGTATGTAACATGTACAGTGCATCTATCACACGGTACGTTCTGCACTTGATAAGATGCTAAAGACATTCATACAAGTTTTGCGGAAACATCGTACAACTAGCGACGTTACTGTGACAAGTGGACCAGTAGACAGCCAGGATGTAGTTTTACCCTCCACTTGTAGCCAGGGTGAACTTGGTGCCTGGAGTGACATGTCTCGAAAACTACTTTTTTCCGGATTTTAATCTTTGGTTGCTTCGGTGTGTGAGACATTGTATCTGGGACATTCCCCGGCGTGCAGTGATTACGCCTCTAGTCTTTGTTTATTGTTTTTATTGAATTTCAGTAGAATAGTTTAGTTAGTGATTTTGTACTTTTCATTTGTATTATTATTATTAATTTCCTTTTCGGGACGTGTTACGGATATATTCTGTTGATTTATTTTCTTCTTTTTTTCCCACAAACACCCTGGCTTTGGGTGTAATGAGTGTCGTAAAATTCAAGACGAATAGAGCAGACCCGTTTCATATTTTCGGACTGTCTGAAACAGTCTCAATTCAAATGTATCAGATATATCCATTCATGTTCCTGGATTTACTGTCATGAGACGTGATCCTATGGCCCATGGACAGACAGGATTAGCTGCTTATGTTCACACGTCTATTCAAGATTTTACACGTAGACGACATGATATAAAAACCAAAGATGTTGAGTGTGTGTGGCTTGAGCTGAAGGGCCCCCAATCTCCATCATTTCTTATCGGCTTTCTGTACCGCAACCCTGCTGCAAACTTTGAGTGGTATGATGATTTCCTTAGTATGTGTGATAAAGCTTGTAATCCCAACTCCAATGTCATCCTCATGGGAGACTTTAACATAGACATGCTAAAGCCTCACTATGCGTGGGACTCTACGTTAAGGTTGTTGGGTCTTCAACAGTTAGTCACTTCACCGACACAGATCACACAAACAACATCCACACTCATAGATCATATATACACAACCAAGCCAGAGTCTGTTCAGAATGTGTCTGTCGATAATAATTAGTATAAACGACCACTTTCCCATCCGCTGCACATGGTCTACTGAACTCCCTAAAGCAAAGAAAGGATGTCATAATATCACCTATCGCTCCTTTAAGAGTTTTAGAAAGCGAGTTTCTGTTTGATCTTAACAACGCACTCTTTGATAAAGTATTTAGTAAATCTGACCCTGACAGCGCTCTGTCGATTTGGTATAACATCTTTCTTAAGATCTTAAATAAACATGCGCCCCTGCGGAGGAGACGCGTCACAAACACGCATCACTCCCGCCGTGGCTTACTCAAGACATCATTCAGGCCATGAGGGTGAGAGATGATCTGAGACAGCAGAAGTGCTTCACTGAATTTAAGCGTGAGCGTAATCGCGTAAAATCTCTAGTGCGACAGGCTAAAAAATCTTTCATTGATCACTTGATTAAACAAGACAAAGACATGTCCACGCTCTGGCGCGCTATGGCCGTAGTGACTGGAGGCAAGTGTAACAAATCTCTTTTAATCCCTTCTGACCTGACTGCCGACATCTTAAACGACCTTTTCCTCTCAGTTGCCGAGTCTCTTGTCCCTTCAGAAGCAAGTTCTCAGCCTTACTCCTGCCCAGACAGACTAGTTGACTTTTGTAGAAAGCGAACTGCAGGATCTGATCCTTTCGTGATTCCACCACTGGCAGTGCACGAAGTCGGTAGGACAATTAGTTCAATGAAGAATAAGAAATCGTGCGGGACAGATGAAATCAGCCCCAAAATACATAAATTATCTATTTTTTATGTTATTGAAACAATAACCTATATTTATAACTTGTGCATTCAAACGAATATTTTAACAAAGAAAGTTACAAAAACTAAGGTTATACCCTCCCGAAAACAAGAGATATGACTGATGTTAATAACTATCGCCCCATCTCACTATTGTCCATTCTTAGTAAACCACTTGAACGGCATGTCCATAAACATCTCTTGGAATATCTAGAAGAGCACACATTAATCCATCCCCTTCAGTCGGGATTCAGACCGAAGCACAGCTGTCACACGGCCCTAGCACGTCTAACTGATGTGTGGCTACTCAATGAACCAGGGCGAATTTACCGGCTCTGTATTTATTGACTTACGGAAAGCTTGTGATCTTGTGGACCATAAACTTCTACTTTCCAAGCTAAATGTGTACTTCGGTAGTTCTTTTGGCAATAAATGAATTTCTTCCTCAAATAACTACAGCCAGAAATCTCTTTACCACCATGGCGCAACTCCACTTAAGTTCGCCTCCTATTTTAGCGATAGACAGCAGCACGTCATGGTCAATGGATCATCATGTAGGCTCCTCAAGCGGATTAGTGACAAGGGGAGTGCCCCAGGGCTCAGTCTTAGGGCCTCTTCTGTTTTGCCTCTTTATAAATGACCTGCCGCTACATTTGACTAGCGACAAAATTTCATGTGATTTATTCGCTGATGACGCCACAATACATTTTTTAATTTGACTAGCGACAAAATTTAGTGTGATTTATCCGCTGGTGACGCCACAATTCACACCCCGGACAAGAGTATTGATTCTTTAAATAATAATAATAATACCGTTATTATATAGGCCGTTTGCAGCAGGGTTTGAGCGAAATTTCCACTTGGTGCGCAAACAATGACATGATTTTAAATCCTTCCAAAACGGAATGTATGACGATAGCAACCCGTCAGAAGCACCAGCTCAAGCCACTGACACTCAGCCTGACTATCCATAATGACACCGTTACTGACTCAGGTCACGGAACACCGATTACTTGGTGTAATTGTTGATGACCAGATAAAGTGGCAATCGCACATAAATGCTGTATGTAAAACTGTTGCCAGAAATGTTTTTATGCTTTCAAAGTTGAAGTACATTATCGATGTTGATGCCCGCAAGTTATTGTACAATGCACATGTCAAATCCATATGCCACATCGATTATGCGTCCACGAAATGGGATGGCAGCGGCGACATACACTTCAGTGAAGAGGCTTAACTCCCTGCATCGGAGAGCAGCGAAACATATCCTGCCTGATTCAGCCCTGACAACTGACGAAAAACTACGTGAAGAACTGAAAATGCTACCTCTTAGCAAGCATCACCTTTTAAACAAGGGTGTGGTTATGTATAAAATCTGGAATGAGATTCACCCAGAATATCTTTGTAAGCTCTTTACCAAGGCAAGTTCAGGTTATTCTACTTCAAGACGAAACTTCAAGTTATTACACCGCGCCCCAGGATAGATCTATTTAAAACCAGTGTATCTTTCTAAGGCGCATCTTTCTGGAATAAACTGCCTACATGTATAACACACGCTAGCTCCCTCTCCTCTTTCAAGGAATACCTCCGCAAGTACTGACTTGTCCGTGTGCGCGCGCGTGTGTGTATGTGTTTGCGAGCCTTGTGTTTGTTTGGGGTTTTTTTTGTTTTTGTTTAATGTATTACCGCCGAAGGAATGAATGAATTTTATTTCATGTCTCTTTATGTTTAATGTCTCCTAATCTTTCCTTTGTGTAATTTGGTACTATTAGTATTACAATTGGTACTCTGTGTTTGTAGAGTAGCAACGGCAAGTATGAAATATGGCACATGTGCTAATTACTTTATCCGATGAGAAATAAACTTTCATTTCAAAGTTACATTTCATTTCATATCAATAAAGTTTCATTTCATTTCATTTCATTTCAGAGAAATAATCACCGGAAAGAGACAATCACTATACAGGAGTTGTCTCCCATAGACCAATATGCTTCATTATGACACCACCCCACCCACCCACCCCCCCCCCCCCCACCCCACACACACACACACACACACACACCTCAAAAAGAAAAAAAATCTCATATTTGAGAGTCGCCATAAAAACTACAAACCAGTGTATGAGACAGATCGACCATGATGGGTCAAGAGTGGTGCCAGAATAGCTTGGCGCTGATGTCAACCATAATAATAATAATAATAATAATAATAATAATAATAATAATAATATAATAATAATAATGTACATATAGCGCCTAACCTCCAAATGAATGATGGTCCGCTAAGCGCTTTACAAGATAAAAAAATCACAGAACAAAAAGTACAAGAAAGAAAACACTACAGTAAATGTTACAAAAACTAAAGTGACACATAATTATCAATACCGGCTCACACTCACACATACACACACACCGTTACAAGAACAGTTACTTCCAAAGATTGCTAACGCACTGAAATTGTATCTAACTATACGCATAAGAAAACAGACAGGTCTTGAGCAGTGATTTGAAAGCAGACAGAGTTGGAGCATGTCTGACATGGGCTGGAACGTCGTTCTGGACCGAAATAAGAAAAGGCACGCTGGCCCTGGCTAGACTTCTTTCGCCGCCTAGGCCGGTACCCTGAAAATACGCGTGTTTGATGCTGAACGGAGAGATCTTGAAGGCGTGTAAATATGAACCTGGTCGGACAAATATGGGGGAGCAGAACTGACGGGTAATACGGCATTGTTGCAAATAACAGAAACCTTGTCAGTACACAATTCTTTAAGATACAGGCAGCCAGTGCGGCAGGTCAACAAGTAAGGGTGTTATGTGCTCACGTAGTTTTGGTAATCTGTAAATTAGTTGGGCAGAGCAGTTCATAACTCTTTGAAGTTAATCAAGAAGATTTTGAGGAAAACCAAAGGGAATTACAAAAATCATGCGGGAAAGAACAAGCATGGGGAGAAAACAAGCGTTTTGGTTGCTTCGGTAGTGAGAAGGTGTCGAATTGAACTGATCTTCCTCAATTCAAAGAAGGAACATTGGCAAACCTTGTTGACATGCTCTCTCATAGTCAGCCTTTTGTCAAAGATAACACCAAGATTACGGGCCGACTCGGAAAAGGGGATACTGTTGATCAGTGGAGGTTGAACAAGAAAATCTCAGTTAAGGCCTCAGTTTTGCGAGTCACTATTCATTTGCAATTTGTTCTGTGAAGTTTGGTTCAATTCTGAACGTCTGTGACACAGGACTCTAAAGACTGGAACATCTGACTAACATGTTTTCGTTGGGCACTGGCATACAGCTCTGTGTCCGTTCATCAGCATAAAAATGGTGAGAAACAGAGTGACATTTGATAACACTAGATAAAGGCTGGGTATACAATGTGAAACTGGATCGGCCCCAAAACAGAGCTTTGGGGAACACCGTACACAAGCTCAGTGGGATCGGACTCTACTCCCAACACAGACACTACTTGCTTTCTTCCAAAGAAGTAAGACTAAAAAAAAGTGTAAAGCGGTACTCAGATGCCCAAAACAGAGTCTAAACGTTGAATGAGAATCTGGTGATCTATCGTGTCAAAAGCAGCGCTCTAATCAAGACTCGAAGGGCCAGAACAGAAACATATTTTCATCACTGGCAGTGAGCAGGTTCTTCACGACACGAAGCAACGCCGTCTCCGTGCGGTAGGCGGATTGAAAAAAGTGCCAGACTCGGTCATTACTTTTGATATGGTCGCCGAATAACTGGCTGAAAACTATTTTTTCTAGTAATTTTAATAGAAACAAATTAGTAACAAATTAGTTCAATGTTGATCAAGAACAGTGAGGTGCTACTCTCGATCAGGATGGTTCAAGGGTGGTGCCAGAATAGCTTGGCGCTGCTGTCAACCATAGTAACGCTTAGAATTAGTTTAAGGGCTGTTCCAGGACAAATAGGCGCTACCGCTCTAAACTCAGTGAACAGGATAGTTCAAGGGTGGCGCCAGAATAGCTTGGTGCCTAGGCGCCAAGGTATTCTGACACCACCCTTGAACTATCACGGTCGATCTAAGGTGTAGTGTGTGAAGTCTGAGTGTTGAAGAAATATTCCTTGGTCCGCCCCGTCCGGCCCCTCTATCCGGCGGAGTGACTCGAGGAAGTTAGAGTGGAGGTCAGTTTGGTAACGTCCTGTCAGCCCGCCGATCACGCCCTGAAATCTGTCCAGATCCCACACAGCTCCATCCATCCCTCGCGCCTTGTCATCTGTAGCCGGATAGCGAGCTGGCAGTCTTTGCGAAGCAGTCCTCGTCTGACCTGGTGTGACTGAACCCCCAGCTGTCGGAACGATGCGAGGTGGTCCAGGGGAACAAACTCTTCACTACTGGTGGACGATGGCTCTTGACAGGGAATTGATTGTTGCCTCCCTTAGATGGCAGCGGTTCGTGAAGCAGAGAAATGGAGCCCGACTGAGTCCGAAGCTTTGTTAGCGATCACTAGTAGAGAGACAAGTATTCAGTGACACTGAGTGTACGTACAGAGAAGCAAGGTGAGAAACTGAAGCAGACAACAGTAGTGACATTCGTGTGCGTGCATGCAGCCAGCATCCTGTTTTCAGTGCAAAGACTGACGCTGAACAAAGCCTAAGGGAAAAGCTGGTTTCCGATTGGTGCATTTTTGAGAAAAACGTACACGCTTATCGAGGCAACGTTGTTTTATTTTTCCTTCAAACTGATCAGCTGTATTTTGGGCTCACGTGCGAAGCAAAAGTGAGTCTATGTTTTGGGCCAGTGGTCGTCCGTCCATCGTTCGTCGTCCGTGGTAAACTTTAACGGCGGCATTTTCTTGGAGACTAGTCAAGCTACAGTCTTCAAAATTGGCCCAAGGATACTTTGTGGCAAGACCTTTCTAAACATACCAATTTCAGTGACCTCTCACAAAGGTCAAGGTCACAGGGATCAGGAAATATATTTTAAAAATGGCAATATTTTGACATAATTTATTTTTCTCAAATACTATTCACAACTTCAAACCCAAGCTTGGTACAAAGATACCTGATGGTAAGACCTTTATATGCGTACTTATGTGGCTGATCTCTTGGAAAGGTCAAGGGTCAGAAGAGCTCAGGAAACAGGTCCAAAATAGCCATATTGTGACGAAAGATGTTTTTTTCTCAAATACTATTTACAACTTCAAACCCAAACTTGGTACAGATATACCTGATGGTAAGACCTTTTTATGCATATTAACTTGATTTGGGACCTGTCGGAAGGGTCACGGGTCACAAGAGCTCAGGAAATATGTCAGAAATAGCCATATTTTGACAAGAAATGTTTTTTCTCAATTACTACTCAGAACTTCCAACCCAAACTTGGTACAGAGTTACCTGATGGCAAGACCTATCTATGCATAGTAATTTGGATGACCCCCTCGGAAAAGGCCAACGGTCACAAGAGGTCGACAAATGTGTATAAAATGCCAATTTTTGATAGAATTGTATTTATTATCAACATTTTTGAAAACTTTTCAGTCAAATTTGGCACAAAGGTAGCTGATGATAAGACCTTCCTATGTATAACTAATTTAGTCGACTGATCGCAAAGGTCAAGGGGGGTTAACAGATGTGTGAAAACTGATTAAAGTTTGAGAAAACGTGGATTTTGTTAGTGCAGAAGCCATCCCTTTTTGCCAGACATATGTGTGGATCGGTTATACACGTGAGCCATAAGGGCTTTGCCTTTCTTGTTTAAACAAAAATTTACTGATACATTTTAAACATCTTAACCCTTAGATGTATTTTGTACCGGTAGTTCAAAAGGCTACCATCAGGGTTTATTGAAGTCGGTGTCTGTGTCAGTTTTTACCTTATCTACATGTGAGTTATATCTTCTTGTACAATAGTGTGTGAAAATGTGAAATTGATTTAATCACAACACACACACACACACACACACACACACACACACACACACACACACACACACACACACACGTACACACACACACACACACACAGGAAATTTAACCAAAAAAAAACAAAACTATTTCACTTGAATCGCTCTGTATGAGCGTGTATTGAAATACGCTACACATGCCCCTGATTAGTTATATATCTTTTTCTAATCATATATATATATATATATATATATATATATATATATATATATATATATATATATATATATATATATATATATATATATGTGTGTGTTACCTAGTTACCTGTTCCCTGGGCATTCCTCTGAAGAAGCCCTTCTCGGAATTTATTGAAAAATTATGTCCCTTGGAGCTACTCTGATTGAGTGCATTTTTTGGCTTTGGGCGACGCCTTTGTTAAAAGTAAAGAATAATTGTACCACAAAATTGCCTAGGTGTTGCCTTTTCAAAATTAGTCAGTCTTCTTCCACTGCAACACCCCATAAAGCTTTAGGGATGCAATCCACGCTGGACTGGTGGTTGCTACCAGTCAAATTCTGGAGGCGGCATCTAGTACATGCGTTGTGTTTGCAATTTCAGGTTACGCCGTATGCCTACCTGATAAGACCCACCTTGGGTCGAAACCGGTCGTAGGCGGCAAAATCTTAAATCTATCCAGCAGGTCCAAGATCTGTTTGGGAATATTCATGCACCAGCCTCCCCTCTCGGGGGGAGGACTGGATATTCTCCAGCGGGTTGCGGGGCGCCTGGGGGTAGTCCCTATTACTTTATGTAGTAGGTGTTCAGTGGAAGGCTCAAAAGATCTAATAAGCGATGCAGTCACAAAAGGACAGCTGATGTCCTGATGACACAATGCAAGCTTACCAGCCTGGAATTCCATGGCATTAGCACAGCATTCTCGGAATTTATTGAAAAATTATGTCCCTTGGAGCTACTCTGATTGAGTGCATTTTTTGGCTTTGGGCGACGCCTTTGTTAAAAGTAAAGAATATATATATATATATATATATATATATATATATTATATATATATATATATATATATATATATATATATATATATATATATATATATACGTTAACCTGTAATTGATATCCTTTCCATGACCAGCTTCGTCTCCGCCACGGCCCAGGCATGTTATTTCCACCGCCGTCGCATCAGTCAGATCAGAAAATACCTCACCACCGAAGCTGCCATCAAACTTGCTGTCTCTCTCATCTTATCTCGCATCGACTATTGCAACTCTCTCCTTTCCGGCCTCCCTCACTCTACCACTCTCACTCTCCAGCGCGTCCAGAACAATGCTGCCCGCCTCGACCTCAGAAAGAAAAAATCCGACCACATCACTCCCCTGCTCAAACTCCTTCACTGGCTCCCCCCCCCCCCCCCAACGCATCCAATACAAGATTCTGTCTCTGTTACAAATCCCTGAACAACCACGCTCCTGCCTATCTCTCAAACTTACTTCACCCCTACACTCCTTCCCGCTCCCTCCGCTCCGTCTCTGACCCTCTCCGCCTCCACATCCCCCGCACCAAACTCAGCACTTTCGGCCCCCGCTCCTTCTCCGTCTACGGTCCATCCACCTGGAACACTCTCCCACTCTCTCTCCGTCAGAAACACTCTCTCTCCACCTTCCAGTCCGCCCTCAAAACTTACCTGTTTAAACAGTTCTAGCACTATAACATCACCACACTCCCCACCCCAAGCTGACTGTCGTAATGTATTTATGGTACGCGAGTCATTGTCAAAAGCGTGAGTGCGCATGTGTGCACGAGTTGTGAGTGCGCGCTTAGAGTTATAATTATTATAAGATAAGCGTATATAAATACCGTAATTATTATTATTATTCCTGTAGGATTCCTGTAGGAATCATTGCAACAAAAACTGCTGTTGACAGCCAAAGGGTTAACCTCATTACTTTTAAGTCTTCCCAGGATGCGAAAGTTTGTTGGTCCGACGTCAGCTGTTCTTTTACCGACTGCAGTGAGCGTTGGCATCGTCAGTTTTGCTGACTGGTTCATCCCAAACCTCCACTAGTTTTGCTGACTGGTTCATCCCAAACCTCCACTAGTTTTGCTGACTGGTTCATCCCAAACCTCCACTAGATTTGCTGACTGGCTCATCCCAAACCTCCACTAGTTTTGCTGACTGGCTCATCCCAAACCTCCACTAGTTTTGCTGACTGGTTCATCCCAAACCTCCACTAGTTTTGCTGACTGGTTCATCCCAAACCTCCACTAGTTTTGCTGACTGGTTCATCCCAAACCTCCACAAGTTTTGCTGACTGGTTCATCCCAAACCTCCACAAGTTTTGCTGACTGGTTCATCCCAAACCTCCACTAGTTTTGCTGACTGGTTCATCCCAAACCTCCACTAGTTTTGCTGACTGGTTCATCCCAAACCTCCACTAGTTTTGCTGACTGGTTCATCCCAAACCTCCACTAGTTTTGCTGACTGGCTCATCCCAAACCTCCACTAGTTTTGCTGACTGGCTCATCCCAAACCTCCACTAGTTTTGCTGACTGGCTCATCCCAAACCTCCACTAGTTTTGCTGACTGGTTCATCCCAAACCTCCACTAGTTTTGCTGACTGGTTCATCCCAAACCTCCACTAGTTTTGCTGACTGGTTCATCCCAAACCTCCACTAGTTTTGCTGACTGGCTCATCCCAAACCTCCACTAGTTTTGCTGACTGGTTTATCCCAAACCTCCACTAGCTTTGCTGACTGGCTCATCCCAAACCTCCACTAGTTTTGCTGACTGGCTCATCCCAAACCTCCACTAGTTTTGCTGACTGGTTCATCCCAAACCTCCACTAGTTTTGCTGACTGGTTCATCCCAAACCTCCACTAGTTTTGCTGACTGGTTCATCCCAAACCTCCACAAGTTTTGCTGACTGGTTCATCCCAAACCTCCACTAGTTTTGCTGACTGGTTCATCCCAACCCTCCACTAGTTTTGCTGACTGGTTCATCCCAACCCTCCACTAGTTTTGCTGACTGGTTCATCCCAAACCTCCACTAGTTTTGCTGACTGGTTCATCCCAAACCTCCACTAGTTTTGCTGACTGGTTCATCCCAAACCTCCACTAGTTTTGCTGACTGGTTCATCCCAAACCTCCACTAGTTTTGCTGACTGGTTCATCCCAAACCTCCACTAGTTTTGCTGACTGGTTCATCCCAAACCTCCACTAGTTTTGCTGACTGGCTCATCCCAAACCTCCACTAGTTTTGCTGACTGGTTCATCCCAAACCTCCACTAGCTTTGCTGACTGGCTCATCCCAAACCTCCACTAGTTTTGCTGACTGGCTCATCCCAAACCTCCACTATTTTTGCTGACTGGTTCATCCCAAACCTCCACTAGTTTTGCTGACTGGTTCATCCCAAACCTCCACTATTTTTGCTGACTGGTTCATCCCAAACCTCCACTAGTTTTGCTGACTGGTTCATCCCAAACCTCCACTAGTTTTGCTGACTGGTTCATCCCAACCCTCCACTAGTTTTGCTGACTGGTTCATCCCAAACCTCCACTAGTTTTGCTGACTGGTTCATCTCAAACCTCCTCTAGTTTTGCTGACTAGTTCATTCCAAACCTCCACTAGTTTTGCTGACTGGCTCATCCCAAACCTCCACTAGTTTTGCTGACTGGTTCATCTCAAACCTCCACTAGTTTTGCTGACTGGTTCATCCCAAACCTCCACTAGTTTTGCTGACTGGTTCATCTCAAACCTCCACTAGTTTTGCTGACTGGTTCATCCCAAACCTCCACTAGTTTTGCTGACTGGTTCATCTCAAACCTCCACTAGTTTTGCTGACTGGTTCATCCCAAACCTCCACTAGTTTTGCTGACTGGTTCATCCCAAACCTCCACTAGTTTTGCTGACTGGTTCATCCCAAACCTCCACTAGTTTTGCTGACTGGTTCATCTCAAACCTCCACTAGTTTTGCTGACTGGTTCATCCCAAACCTCCACTAGTTTTGCTGACTGGTTCATCTCAAACCTCCACTAGTTTTGCTGACTGGTTCATCCCTAACCTCCACTAGTTTTGGATGCAAAGACTGACATACTTTTTTTTTCTCCCAACTTTAGCCTCTTAACTGCCGGGGCAAGGCAAACGTTACCCAGCTGCAAGAGACATAAACCCTCATGAGCACTTGCAGTTGCGGAGGTTCATGAGGATCTATGTCTCTTGTTAATCCGGTGTACTGTGGGCATCTGTATTTGTCATGCTCATCCCGGTCAGCGTGCAGTCGTTGTAAAACGCGCAATACATGATCACTGGCACTGAAGGGGTTAAATTTGTTCAGAGCATCATGGTGTGAACTTTTAACCCCATTTGGATCGAAAGAAGATTGTATTTAATTAGCGTACTTGCGACGATAAACAATGACACAAAAAAGTGGGGTGGCCCTTAAGTTTTGACAATTCCTATATGCTAGTTTGAAGAAAGACATTGGATGGGTTCGTTAGCCAGCTTTGTACCCTTTCAACTTCTTCAGCAAAAATTAATTATTTTCAGAAAAAAAATAAAACAGTAAAAGAGCTGACATCTGGAGGAATTCAGACAGTGCCAGTGACATAAAAGAAGCAACTCCATCACCACGCAGACATACTCTAAATATGACATAATTCTCTCGCTCGCTCGCTCGCTAATAATAATAATAATTACGGTATTTATAATGCGCTTATCTTATAATAATTATAACTCTAAGCGCGCGCACTCACAACTCGCGTACGCATGCGCACGCTTTAGACAACAACTCACGTACCACAAATACATTACGACAGTCAGCTTAGGGTGGGGAGTATGGTGATTAGTGCTAGAACTGTTAAAACAGGTGAGTTTTGAGGGCGGACTGGAAGGAGGAGAGAGTGTGTTTCTGACGGAGAGTGGGAGCGTGTTCCAGGTGGAAGGACCATATACAAAGAAGGAGCGGGGGCCGAAAGTGCTGAGTTTGGTGCGGGGGATGTGGAGGCGGAGAGGGTCGGAGGCGGAGCGGGAAGGAGTGTAGGGGTGAAGTAAGTTGGCGAGATAGGCAGGAGCGTGGTTGTTCAGGGATTTGTAGCAGAGAGTCAGAATCTTGTATTGGATGCGTTGGGGGATGGGGAGCCAGTGAAGGAGTTTGAGCAGGGGAGTGATGTGGTCGGATTTTTTCTTTCTGAGGACGAGGCGGGCAGCATTGTTCTAAAAGCGTTGGAGAGTGAAAGTGGTGGAGTGAGGGAGGCCGGAAAGGAGAGAGTTGCAGTAGTCGATGCGAGATAAGATGAGAGAGACAGCAAGTTTGGTGGCAGCTTTGGTAGTGAGGTATTTTCTGATCTGACTGATGCGGCGGAGGTGGAATAGCATGCCTGGGCCGTGGCGGAGACGAAGCTGGTCATGTAAAGAGAGGAATTGAGGATAACGCCGAGGTTTTTGGCGAGTCAGAGAGGGAAATGGGGGTGCTGTCGAGTTGAAGGTGGAGAGAGGGAGGGAGCTGGGAAAGTTTCTGGCGAGTGCCTGCCAGCATGGCTTCCGTTTTGTCGTCGTTCAGTTTAAGCTTGTTTGCTGTCATCCAGTTTTTCACGTCTTCGTAGCAGTCAGCCGTGCGAGTCAGCAGTGACTGAGTGTTGTCGAGTTTGTCTTTGTCTGGTAGTTGTGAGTCGTCAGCATAGAGGTGGTGGTGTATGTGGTGAGACTGGATGATGTTGGACAGGGGAGAGGTGTAGAGTGTGAAAAGGGCCGGACCCAGGACGGACCCCTGTGGAACTCCGCAGGAGAGCATGACTGGGTTGGAGTAGACGCTGTCGATCGTGACGGACTGCTATCTTTCGGAGAGGTAGGAGAAAAACCAGGTGAGCAGAGTCAGTGATGCCAAAGGAGTGGTGAAGGCGGTGGAGGAGGATAGAGTGGTCTATAGTGTCGAAGGCGGCAGAGAGGTCGAGTAGCGTAAGAAGGGAGATATTGCCCGAGTCGGTGGAGATAAGCAGGTCGGACTTGAATATATCAGGGACGGAGCCATTCTCTAGAGATGTGTTGATGATGTCGGTAATAAAGGGCGGAAGTTTTGGAAGGATGTCCCGGTAAAGAGAAGCTAGGAGGGGGTCTAGTTCGCAGGTTTTGAAAGGCATGGACTTTATGGTCTTGAGGACTTCATCCTGAGAGACGGGGCGGAAGAACGAGAGGGGAGTGCCGGAAAAGTGAGGGGGGGGGGGGGGTCGGGAGGGCAAGGCGGAAAGGGCAGAGTGTCGAGTGTGTTGCGCAGAGTTTGGATTTTGTCGGAAAAAATAGGTGGAAAAAGCGGACGGGAGTTCTTCTTTGCTGGGTGTGTTGGGGAGAGGAGTCTTTAGAAGTGCCTAGGAGTGTGTTCATGGTGGCGTAGAGGGTTTTGGAAGAAGTGGATTCCAGGATTTTGTTTTAAAGGTGTTTACGTTTGGAGTCGGAGATCATTCTGCAGACTTTGGATCTAGTTGTTTGGAAGATCTGTCTGTGAACGGTGAGGTCGGATGAGCGCCAGCGGCGTTTAGCTTGTCGGCGCTCACGCATGGCCTCAGCTATGTCGTCAGTGAGCCAGGGGGAGGGGAGTCGGTTGGGTATGGAGCAGGTGGTGACAGGGGCGTGGGTGTCTAGAAAGTTTTCGAAGGGAGGAATCGAAATGGGATGCAAGATCAGGAGAGGGGGCCGGGTCCAAGAGAAGGTCGACAGCTTCGTCGAACAAGCTCTCTCGTTGACAGATTTTAGTTTGCGACGAGAGACAAGGAGCTTGGGTTTTTTTCGGGGGAGGTAGGTTCTGGGAGACGAGAATAGCGAGGTGGTCAGAGGGAAGCACAGAGGAGGTGTCAGAGTCGAGAAAGAGTTGATCAGAGGTGCGGGTGATGATCCAGTCGAGGGTGTGGCCGAGTCGGTGGGTGGGTTTGGTGATGTGTTGTGTAAGATTGTGGTTTGAAAGTGATGTGCAAAGGCGTTTTGTCTCAGGGTGGTCTGGTTTGTCGAAGTGGAAGTTAAAGTCGCCAAGAAGGATGTGTTTTCCGGGTCGTGTGCTGTAGTAGTCGAGGAGGAGGTCAAATTCGGTGAGGAACATGGAGTTTGTGAGTTTGTTTTGAGAGCTTGGAGGGGGGCGATAGATACATGAGAAGATGAGGGACTGGCCAGGAAGTGTTGCTACGGCCTCGACAGATTCAAAGGAGGGATGAGCAAAAGGGAGAGAGAGAGAGAGAAGGAGAGGTGAGCGGAGAGAGTCTCTAGATGATGGCAATGCCACCCCCTCTGGAAGTACGCGGGAAGGAGGCCAGGCGGTAGCCGCTCGGAGTGACGCTGGCGATGATGGGTTCATCGCCAGCTGAGCGGAGCCACGTTTCGGTGATCACGACTACATCTAGGTCATTGTCTAGAATGAAATCTGAATTAAATCACGTCGGCTTTGCCATCTTTGCAGACAGACTGTGCATTGAACAGACACAGTTTTAGGCTGGATGAGACAGAAGAGGAAGAGGGAGAAGAATCGGACGAAGAAGAGGACAAAGGAGGAGGAGGGTGAGGAGGGGGAAGAGAGGAAGGAGGGGGGAAAGAGGGGGGAGGGTGGAGGAGGAAAAGACTGGGAAGGAGATTGATTGATTGATTGTACATTGCTTAACGTCCCGACAGCAACAAGGCTTTCTCGGGACGTGCCTGCACTGCTTGTGAAAAAAACTAAACAAAACATTGAATGTATGTCGCCAGCCGGTCAAATACATTAAATAAACCTAACACATGGGCCCAAATAAAGCTAAGACCATCTAGCAACACACATCCAATATCAAGAGCTACAGGCAGTGCAGACAGTAGGGAGAGTTTTAAAAAGGCAAATACAGGTGAATGGACAAAGGGTAGACAGAAACACATGCCCCAGAATAGGGAGATAAACCCACCCTGTGGGGCTGACCAGGGTGACCCTGGGAACTAAAAAATACCTAACCCCACCCAAGTCCCCCAGGGCAGACCCGGGTGGGGCTGGGAAGGAGAACCGGGCAAGAGAGAGGATGCGAGAGGGGGGAGGGGAAAGGGGGAGGAAGGATAGTATGAAAAGATAAGGGAGGGGGAGGGTGAAGAGGAGGAGAAAGGGGGGAGGGGACGAGGAGGAGGGACGAGGAGGAAAAAGCAGGCGAAGGGGGAGGGAGGGAGAGGAGGGTGGGGGATGAGGCGGCCGAGGAGAGCAGGGAGCGGTAGATGAGAAAGAGAGGAGAGAAAATGGGAGAAGAAGGAAGGGATGGGGAGAGGACGGGGAGGCGGGGGGAGGCGGAAGGGCATAGAAAAAAGGGAAGAAGTGTGTGTGTGGTTGTGTGTGTGGTGGCGAGTCGTGCCTTCTCCTGATTCCACCCCTGCGGCCTCTCTTTTTTTTTTTCGCGATCGGATGCCGCGTAAGGCATTTGCAACACTGTCGGCGGCACCGGCCGCGCAGTAGGTGGCGTGGTGACGTAGAGATAGCAGTTGTTGACGTGTGTATCTGATGAGCATGATTGTTTGTGAGGACAAGAAAGAGAAAGACGGGACGAGGGTGCAGTGGGCTGTGTGTGTGTGAGTAAGTGTGTGTGTGTGTGTGTGTGTGTGTATATGTGTGTGTGTGTGTGTGTGCCGGTGTGTGTGAGCGGTGTGGTAGGGGAGCGACCTGATAATACGCAAGGGAGAAAATGTACTGTAGGTGTGTGTCTGTGTTGTGTTGTGTGTGTGCGTGTCGGTGTGTGTGTGAGCGGTGTGGTAGGGGAGCGACCTGATAATACGCAAGGGAGAAAATGTACTGTAGGTGTGTGTCTGTGTTGTGTTGTGTTGTGTGTGTGTGTGTGTGTGTGTGTGTGTGTGTGTGTGTGTGTGTGTGTGTGTGTGTGTGAGTGTTTTAGGGGAGCGACGCTGATAATACGCAAAACAAACATTGAAAGGGCAAAAAAGGATACGGGGAAAAAAATTACAAGCGGACAAGGCGGTCGGTCAGCGGCGTGACCAAAAGTGTTGAGGGCGAGATGTCGACGGGAGATAACAAATGTGGGGCAGCACACGTAAAACCTATAGGACAGTAGGAACACGAACGACAACCAAGCAACGGATGCGACCGCGGGTGGCGAACAGACTCACACAATAAACACTTCACACACTAGCGCGCAGCACATAAAACAGGGCAGCGGAAAGGCCCGGCGCACCGGCCACGCTGCTGGGGAGGCAAAATAGCGACGTAAACAAAGTTCAAACGACAGACACTATTCAATACAATATCACTTGAACAGCAACCAGATCCGACGAAAAACAAGCATACATCCTCATCAGCGCACTCTTATACGATACTCAGCAGACTTTCATCACACGTAAACACAGTACATACAACGAAAAAGCACTAAAACACTGGGAGAAAGACTGACACACGTGGTAGGTCGCGCAAACAAGATGGCTCGCTCACATATACGTGCATCTCCAAGAGGCATAGATCCTCATGTGCCCAGAGGGCGCATGCACATCTATACCTCTTGAGGATGTTTGTAGCGCGCACATGCAGACGCATCGACGCGCTTTCAGAAGAGCATGCAGGTGTACTTAGTATAACATGTAGCTAGGTAAAGTCAACCTGATTTCACACAAATTATAGCAAGACTGAAATTGTACCGTGAAATTCTAGTTTTGTCACCATTTTCGTAAGTCTTGAAGCGAAAGCGAAACTCATATCACATTACATATAAAATTACGTAAAAACAAAAAACATACGTCATGACAAATGATGTTTGACAAACCAATGACGTGTATGCACTGAGCACGCCCCTTATATAGTTCACTATGACGCATTGGCACATCCGCGAGGCTTTTTCAAAACGAGATATTTCAACATCAGAATCAAGTCAAAGACAAAAGGTAGAGACCCTTGACAGCGAAGACAGCTCTCATACAGAAGGGACTTTGTGGGTTATGATTCATCCCATCTTCTAGGGTTTTTTCTTTTTGACTGCATGAAATTTTGCCATCTAATTACAGCACTTAATTAGAATGTGTACGAAAAATTAAACGGAATACCAAGCGCTATTCAGCAGGACTTTTCTGCAGTACCTTATCTGAGTTTTGTAGGACACAGATTTTCATAAATAAATCAATTAAATAAAATCACACCGTAGACCTACACATCAACGGATATCACACACACACGCACACACCAAAAACAAAAACTCAACATTGT